>CAMRHE010000180.1:1970000-2570000 GCA_947044405.1 Leptodactylus fallax
CACCCTTGGCCATGGCCATGTCTGATATTGCAATTTGGTAGAATTCAATTGAAAAATTGCAGTTTTTTACAATATTTCACTACAAAAGAGAAAAAAAGTGGAAAAAATAACTCTTTAATGGTGAAAATAGCAGTTCGAGAGGATGAGGGACAAAAAGGGGCATGATCTAGCCATCGTGAGGGCAAAGAATCACCAACACCACTTTTGGAGAAAAAATTTGGCAATTTCTTTAAAGGCAATTTTATAACGTATTTAGGAGAATTTTTCCCTTCGCTTTCCAAAATTACTCCATTGGCTAAGGGCGTAATTCTAAATTTCTTCCATTATTCCTATTATTCCCCCCCTTTCTGACAGGGGAAGGCGGTGTATCATAAATCACTCTACTGCACCAGCGGGCAGGGGGGATAAATTTACAATGCACAGACTGCCAGCCAGCAAAGATCAAAGAAGTTTAACCAGCCCTAGTGTGGTGAGGGGGACCTGTGGGCCCTATTTGCTTCAGGGCCTAATTGCAGCCATGGCCATTGTGACCCCTATAGTTATGCCAGTGTCCCATCATATTAGTACTGCTGACAGCAGCTTACTGGCACTGTGCATACACTAAGACATCAGTACTAGGTGCACATGTTATCAGCTCAGTCCTAGATTTCCACCTGCACTAAAGCGACAAGATCAATGGATTTGGAATTAGCACGAAGGCTGTGACCTGTTTATGACCGCGGTAAATGGGGGTCTGGGAGATTCACAAGTCATGAGGTGCCCTCTTAAAATTAAAGCAAACCATAAAACCAGCCCTGAAGCTGAAAGTGCAGCGTTTATTACAGCACTGTACCTACACGTATAAGTGCTGCGGCTGCAGCTAACTGCAGACGTTAGCCGGCGGTGGGACTTGTATGCCGCTCCCCGGCTGCACCACTAGATTTTAATTATAAACATAAAACTCCAGTACATGCTGGAAAGATTTGATGGTTTTATGTTGCGGCCGTCACTGTGCTGAAATTGCTAACACTTTACACAGCCGGCCTGGCGTAGCGGCTCATGTCGTGCTCTCCGGTTCTAAAATATCACAGATAAGTAAGATCAGACGCCATTGATTTTCTGCCACTTTAGTTGATATGATGGCAGCCTTCCTAATAGTTTGTCATAAGATCCTGTAAATTTCTGTCAGGGAGTATTACTGGCTCCCTATAACATGGACAATGCTGTGACCATGCAAGGCCGGAGTGTGGGCCAGAGATGGAGCAGGCTTTATAGGCCATGGAAATTTTTTTTAATGTAAACTCCGCCCATGAGTAGAGGCTGTGCCCCTATAACAGCCAATCAAATGCCATAAATGCCTGTTAGATGCAGGTACCCCATCATGACCCTCTACTTACCAACTGTACTGGATTATTTGAGGAACAATACTGGCTGATATTTATCCCAGGTAATGCCCTGGAAAACTGGGTGGGTAAGATTTTTATTTTATTTTTTTTGCTTAAAACTACTATGCTACTTATTTGCTTAGGAGAAGGGGGGGTGTGCAGAAAGAGATAGGCTTGGTCTGAAGTTGGAGCTAAATAGGAGCTTTCTATCACATCCAAAGTACTTTATTCACATCAGTATAGGTCAGTACTTTTCTGTATATGTCCTGCACGATGCTAGGGCTATCTCTGAGTGACAGAGAGACAGTTATAAAGCAGATTCTCCTCTACTTACTGTGAACAGTATATGACAGTCAGTCTTCACCTACCAGCTCAGAGAGAATTGCAAACAGATAGAGCTACTCAGGGAAGAGTGCTACAAATTGCAGAAAACGCATCATATAATGGCCAGTTATAGTGTTATTCTGCATGTACATGCTGAACTATTTATTTATGCAAAGTTTGTTTAAAGGTTAGATAAATAGGAGCTTTATATCATTTTTTCACATGAGTACAATCAGTACTTCCTCTATATATGTCCTGCTTGATCCTCAGGCTATTTCCAACTAAAAGACAGTTATGGGGCAGATTCTCCTCCACTTACTGTGAACAGTATATGACAGTCAGTCTTCACCTACCAGCTCAGGGAGAATTGCAAACATATAGAGCTACTCAGAGAAGAGTGCTACAAATTGCAGAAAACTCATCATATAATGGCCAGAGATAGTGTTATTCTGCCTATACAAACTGAACTATTGATTTATGGAAAGTTTTTTTTAAAGGTTAGATACACAGAAAGGCATGCTTAGTCTGATGCTGGACCTACATAGGAGATTTTATCACATCCAAAGTATGTTTTCACATCAGTACAGGTTAGAATTGTCCTGCATGATCCTGAGGCTTTTTCTGAGTGAGAGAGAGACTGTTGTGGGGCATATTCTCTTCTACTTACTGTGACCAGTTTCTGACAGCTAGTCTTCACCTACCAGCTCAGGGAGAAAAGTTTGTTTAAAGATAGGCTTAGTCTGATGGAGCTAAATAGGATCTTTCCATCACATGCAAAGTACATTTTTGACATTAGTGCATATCAGTACTTCTCTCTATATGTCCAGCATGATCCCAGGGCTGTTTCTGAGTGAGACGGTTAAGGAGTAGATTCTCCTCTTCTTACTGTGAACAGTATATGACAGCTAGTCTTTATTTGTCATCTCAGGGAGAACTGCAAACAGATAAAGCTTGCACAGAGGAAAAGTGCTACAAATTGGAGAGAATACCTCACATAATGGCCAGAGATATTGTGTTATTCTGCAAGTACACGCTGAGCTATTGATTTATGCATTGTTTAAAAGTTAGATACATTTTAAGATAGTTTTTGTTATTCAAAAAATTTCATTTATTGCGCTGGGCGATAGTTATGTGTTACGCAACCCTTTTTACTGTATGTAAACCGAGCGACCTGTAAATAAATCCCTGTAATTCTTCACAGCCATTACCAGCATTTTCTGTAATGTAAAGTGCACATTTTGCTATCTAAAACTATCTAAAAGAAATACTGTTTTTAGAGCGATATTTGCTGTTACAAGCCATTAAGAGCCAGTAATATGGAGGCAGCGGAGACGCATTAACTTACTCCACAGCTGAACGGAATAGTCAGTGGTCAAGGGTCATTTATAGGGCATGAATATACACAGAGATCAGCCATAACATTAAAACCATTCATGGATAAAGTGACTGAGACTGATTATGTTGTGACAATGGCACTTTTCAAGCGGTGGGATTAGGGATGAGCAGGGGTGGGATTAGGGATCAGCAAAGGTGGGATTAGGGATCAGCAGAGGTGGGATTAGGGATGAACAGGCGTGGGATTAGGGATGAGCAGAGGTGGGATTAGGGATGAGCAGAGGTGGGATTAGGGATGAACAGGCGTGGGATTAGGGATGAGCAGAGGTGGGATTAGGGATGAGCAGGGGTGGGATTAGGGATGAGCAGAGGTGGGATTAGGGATGAGCAGAGGTGGGATTAGGGATGAGCAGGGGTGGGATTAGGGATCAGCAGAGGTGGGATTAGGGATGAGCAGAGGTGGGATTAGGGATGAGCAGAGGTGGGATTAGGGATGAGAAGGGGTGGGATTAGGGATGAGCTGGGGTGGGATTAGGCATGAGCAGAGGTGGGATTAGGGATGAACAGGGGTGGGATTAGGGATGAGAAGGGGTGGGATTAGGGATGAACAGGCGTGGGATTAGGGATGAGCAGAGGTGGGATTAGGGATGAGCAGAGGTGGGATTAGGCATGAGCAGAGGTGGGATTAGGGATGAGCAGGGGTGGGATTAGGGATGAGCAGGGGTGGGATTAGGGATGAGCAGAGGTGGGATTAGGGATGAGCAGAGGTGGGATTAGGGATGAGCAGGGGTGGGATTAGGCATGAGCAGAGGTGGGATTAGGGATGAGCAGGGGTGGGATTAGGGATGAGCAGGGGTGGGATTAGGCATGAGCAGAGGTGGGATTAGGGATGAACAGGGGTGGGATTAGGGATGAGAAGGGGTGGGATTAGGGATGAACAGGCGTGGGATTAGGGATGAGCAGAGGTGGGATTAGGGATGAGCAGAGGTGGGATTAGGGATGAGCAGAGGTGGGATTAGGGTGGCGAGGGGGTTAGGCATGAGCAGAGGTGGGATTAGGGATGAGCAGGGGTGGGATTAGGGATGAGCAGGGGTGGGATTAGGGATGAGCAGAGGTGGGATTAGGGATGAGCAGAGGTGGGATTAGGGATGAGCAGGGGTGGGATTAGGCATGAGCAGAGGTGGGATTAGGGATGAGCAGGGGTGGGATTAGGGATGAGCAGGGGTGGGATTAGGCATGAGCAGGGGTGGGATTAGGCATGAGCAGGGGTGGGATTAGGGATGAGCTGGGGTGGGATTAGGCATGAGCAGGGGTGGGATTAGGGATGAGCAGAGGTGGGATTAGGGATGAGCAGGGGTGGGATTAGGAATGAGCAGGGGTGGGATGCCGCCAGTTCCTCCAGTTCTGCAAACTCAGTTGTTAAAAATACAGCCAATTGCAGGACCAGGAAGAAGAGCCCCAACCTGATTCTGAGATTGGTAGACCAGGAAGTCGTAGGCTACCTGTCCTATTACTTTATGACTACTAGGCCTTAGGCCACATGTTGGACCCTTCCTTTCTTTCCTTTGCTCTGAGCACACATGACACGTCACAGCAGAGAAAGAGCGTGGTCAGGGAGCAGACAGGTAAATACTGATCTAATACCACTGTGTGGGGGTCAATGTATGGGAGTCATTATATCGTATGGGGGACAGTGATGGGGCCACTGTATGGGAGTCATTATATGGTATGAAAGACAGTGATGGGGACACTGTATGGGGGACATTATATTGTGTGGGGGCAGTGATGGGGCCACTGTATGGTAACCATTATATTGTGTGAGGGCCACTGTATGAAGTTATTATATTGTATGGGGACAGTGATGGGGCCACTGTATGGGTACCATTATAGTGTGCGGTGGCCATTTAATTGGTGCCATTATATTGTATGGAGGCAACTGTATGGGAGTCATTATATTGTATAGGAGACAGTAATGGGACCTTTGTAAGGGGTCTATTATATTGTGCCGGGGCTACAGCATGGGGGTCATTATATTGTATAAGGGGCAGTGATGGGACCATGGTATGGGGGCCATTATAGTGTGTGGGGACAGTGATGGGGCCATTATATTGTATGGGGGCCACTGTTGGTTATGAGTTTTCAATTGTGGGCATTTTCCAACCTCTTCCGGCCTCCTGGTCGACATCAATAGCCCCGGCAGACCTGTTGAGGCCTGTGATTGGTCCTCAGCGATCACATAGGACGCTTGCATTAAACTGTGATGATGCTGGTGAAATCATGTGACCACGAACGCCTAATCAAAAGCCTCAGCAGTCCTTGTGGAGCAGCTGACATCACCTCGGAGGCCAGAAGAGGACGCCCATATTGGAACACCATACATTGTAGAGTATAATAATGGTTCATGGGTAGCAAACCCTAAGTACCGCCAATTCATATCGGTGGTGCCCCCTTATGGACCTGTATGGGACTGATGGAGATATCTCAGCACTGTAGTCGGTCCTATAGGCTTTACATGCAGCGGGAGCATGAGTGACTACAGATCCATTCAAATGTCTCTGGGCTTACGTCCCCTATACTAGTGACAGTGGGCGGTCTGAGAGGTTGGATCCTCTATGTTCTCGCATTTATCATCTATTCTATGGATCGCTGATAACTATTTGTCGATGGACAACCCCTTTAGGCTAAATACAAAGACAATAAAGCCCGCTCCATCAGCACTACCTCACAATTATGCTGCATTAATACTGTGACACAAGAGTAGGCACATTTGCCATGACTACGTGACTATAGTTGTTAGCGGCCCTCGCATCTCCTGTTGCCTGGATAACCTTCATGTCTCCTAATGAACTTATTACGGGCGATAATAGATCTCTGTAACCACAATGGGGTAATTGGAAGACTTAGCGACTCTGTGTAGTAGTAATAAATATATAACAATAACCACACGTAACACATTATACAATTATACCAATAGGGATAAATGTGACGCCGGCCCCTTAAATTCCTTTATGTATGAATGGCAGGCAGAGGTTAATTCCTCTGTAGTCCTTATTGTCATCTCCATAGGGTGCTGTTACAGCATTAAATATAATAGGCATCAATTTTATACAGTTTTATGAAACCCCAAAAACTACAGCCGGGTGTCTGAGGGTATGACGCACTGACCATAACTATAGGTAAACAGTAACTGGGTGAATACTGTGTATACTGTGTAGGTATACAGTAGTCAGGGATATAGCAAATCTTTGTAGGGGGATTCATAGCATAGTTTGATGTCATTTTGTAAAGATGCACAAACACTACACTACATGGACACAAAGCACACAATGAACAACATTTATATATACACATATTTATATACTGTATATACATACATGCATACACATAACAAAAAACATACAGAAACATATTAAACACATGCACACACAAACACCTTACACATATGTACACCTAAACACCTTGCACACATACACACACATAAGCACCTTATACACATGCACACACAAACACCTTACACACATAAACACCATACACACACACATACACAAATAAACACCTTACACACATATACACACACATAAACACCTTACACACATATACACACACATAAACACCTTACACACATATACACACACAAACACCTTACACATATGTACACCTAAACACCTTGCACACATACACACACATAAGCACCTTACACACACACACACATAAACACCTTACACACATAAGCACCTTACATACATACATACACACACAAACACCTTACACACATAAACACCTTACAAACATAAACACCCTACACACATACACAAATAAACACCTTACACACATATACACACACATAAACACCTTACACACATATACACACACAAACACCTTACACATATGTACACCTAAACACCTTGCACACATACACACACATAAGCACCTTACACACACACACACATAAACACCTTACACACATAAGCACCTTACATACATACATACACACACAAACACCTTACACACATAAACACCTTACAAACATAAACACCCTACACACATACACAAATAAACACCTTACACACATATACACACACATAAACACCTTACACACATATACACACATAAGCACCTTACATACATACACACACATAAACACCTTCACACACACAAAAACACCTCACACATGTACACACACACAAACACCTTATACCCATGAACACACATAAGCACCTTACACAAACAAAAACACCTCACACACGTACACACATAAACACCTTACACATATATACACACACATAAACACCTTACACACATACAAAGATATATGTGTAGATATGTATTTGCGTGCATATATTTATTTTTATTGAGTGTGTATTTGCATATGTATATTTTTGTGTGTAGGTATGTCTGTGTAGGTATGCATTTATGTGTATGTATGTATGTATTTTTGTGTATGTATCATGTATTTGTATGTATATGTTTGTGTGTAGCTACATGTATATATGTGTAGGTAAGTATGTCTATGTATGTGTATATTTTTACATTTTTCGGTGTATATATGTGTATCTATATTTTTGTGTGTCAGTATGCATGTATATATGTATGTGCAGATATGTATTTGTGTTTATGCATGTGTGTGTGAATTCTTATATTTATTGGTATATATATTTGTGTGTGTATATTTTTGTGTGCCAGTATATATGTAGACATGTATGTACGGTATGTGTGGGCATGTATTTGTGTGTATACACGTGCGTTCCTCCTTTCCTGTTGGGCACCGTGACTATTTGTTTGGCTGTTGTTTTTCAAGAGATTTACAATAAAGTTTTGCCATAATGCATCACACACACAATAACCGTATACACATAAACACTACAAGGCATAATAAAATAGCAGATGGATCGGCGTGGTTTATTTGTCCTTGAAATAAGCTAATTTTACCTGATGTTCTGTGCTTTATGAATAGCGAGTTCAATGCTTTGTATGATGTGTATCTGGATGTGCGACATATCTAAGATCTCAGAACAACATGTTTCTTATTCAATCGTGGCCTTTCTATAAAGTATTTTCAGCTGCCGAGGCCACCAGTGATCAGCTGTAATCTGTAAAGATAGTCCACAGCAGGTTGGTGATGTCCCTGCAGTGCCCCCACAGGGTAAATGAAGTAGTACACAGTTCATATTGAAATCAGTGGGTTGTCTGTGTAATGCAGGACAGGATAGGTCCTCCAGAGAGAGAGACATGCTTTGTAACTGCTGCCGACTTTGGCCAAGAGGTGTGTACCAGGAACAGAAGACCCCCTTCTATTAGTGGCTATCCAAGACCTAGTTTTGGGTCCTCCAGGGAGAGTCCTACTTGTAGAACTCTCCTTAAAATATTTCTTAGGCTGAATTCACATCTCATGCCGGGTGTCTGGTCTGGGGCAGATCCGTCATAAGTCGTCAAATGAAAAAGTACTGTAAGGCCAATGTTTTTGTCAGGCGAAGGGCAACAGACATCCAAAGGACACCCGACAGACCCCATTATAGTCAATGGAGTCCCTCAGGCTCTGTTTGTGTCCACTATTTTCATGGTCCATATTTCTGTTCCCCTGGTCCTCTTATAGATAAAAAGAACAGACACACAGCGCAGGTGTGAACCTAGTCTTAGTTTTTTTTTGCAGTTGGTAAAATAGGGATATGTGAATCCCTGCCCTCAGTCCACCCAAGGACACAACCAGCCCCCTTGGATTTGCTCCTAAACAGGGTGGGACATCCCATACCAGGGCAAAGTTGGCCAAGTCTTTTCAAGTCAGGACTGCCCTAATTTGCCTGGGACTGTTGCCGAAAATTAGGGACTGTCCTGGTGAATTTTACATTGATATGCAGTGGTACAGTGGGCAAGGGCACCACAAATTCATAATCAAGAAAATCTGTCACTGAGGAGTTTGGGGAAGCCGGGTACAGATACATAAATTGAAGCTGCAGGGCCCCAGAGCAGTATTTACCCCCCACGTCCTACCATGGGCTATTTATAATACTGGCATCTTGTAATATGGCAGAGATTCCTTTGGGTCCCTTTAGGCTCCTGGATCTGAGTGAGAAGCTAACTCTGCATTCCTCCATTTCTGGGGCCCCAAGCACAGTTATGTTTTGGGAGCCTCCTAATATTGCCCTCACTTTCAGTATATTGCACCCTTAGTGCCCCCACACCCACTCTTGCCCATTACTGCTTGGTTTATCCAGACATTGACAGCATCTGGACAATTTTGTAAATTTATTTTTTAAATATTGCTAGTCAGTATGTGGTCAGCAGGGGGCCCTTGATCTCTGTGGTTCCAAATAATTGCTTGGGTTGTTTGGTGGGTAACACCGCCCACTGCCTGTGCAGGAATGTGATCGTCATAGGTGCTATAACGTTACAAACATGGAGGTTTTAGGGCCTTGAATGGTCTAGTTAGGAGTGCAGAGGTGTCAGGAAGCTCGGGGGCGGGACCAAAATGCTTTCATTACTATATCCTCTATGTGCGCCATTACTGACAGATGATAATTGATGATTTTTTTAAAGGGAAAGTCCACCAAAAATTGTTTCTCTGTGCATTTCTTTGAAGGTATAGATTGTGGAGGATAACAACATTTTTGAAATTTATTTTTTTCAAAAATGAAAAGCTAAATCCGTGGAACAAATCCCAAGAATATGGATTTTTCAGTGTACGGTCCTATTGAAAGTCTTTCAAAATAATAAGAGGTAACAGCCAACTTAAAAATAAAAAAATTGGTGGTCAAAAGGTAATGGTTGTTTTTTTTTGTTTATAAATTGCTGGTCGGTATGTGGTCAGCATGCGGCCCCTAATCTCTGGGGTCCCATGAAATTTCTTGGGTTGCTTGGTGGATAACACGGCTCCAACCTGTGCAGGAATGTGAACCCCATAGCACATATGGAGGTTTTAGGACCTTATGTCCTAGGTGGTGTCATGCACCTACCGAAATAGGCCCCAATTTTATCATTGCTATGTCCTCTACAGTATGTACGCCAACACTGACAGATAATTTATAATTCTTAAAGGCAAAGTCCAACAAAAAATGTTTCTTACTTATTTCTTTCTGGGTATAGATTCTTGAGGACAACAAACTTTTTGAATTTTTTTTTTTTTAAATAAAATGCTAAATTGGGGTAAAAAAAAGCCACAGTGGCAAGAATATGGATTTTTCAATGGACGGTCATATTGAAAGTCACTGTATACATGATTAACTTGGAGCTCAGTCCCGTGGGGCGATATTATCAATGGGGGAACCTTCTGATATGGGCCCAAATTTTATCATTGCTATGTCCTCTATGTATGTCAACACTGACAGGTGACAATTGATGATTTTTAAAGGGAAATATAGCTAAAAAATGTTTCTTACTCATTTCTTTCTGGGTATATATTTTGGAGGACAACAAAATTTTAGAATTTTTTTTTTTACAAAAATAAAATGCTAAATCGGGGGTATAAAAAAAAAAAAAAAAGAAGCAGTGGCAAGAATATGGATTTTTCAGTGGACGGTCATACTGAAAGTCATTGCATACATGATTAGCTCGGAGCTCAGTCCACCGGGGTGATATTATCAGTGGGGGAACAATAGGAACCTTTACAAACAGTTGGCAGCCGGGCGGCTTAATGCACTTCAGAGCGTCTATAATGAACTTATGCTAAACAAAGCAATCAGAGCGTCAGCCCGGGCAGATTAAAAATTTATACCTTAATAAAAATAGATCCGCGCAGCCGACGACTTCACTTGGTAAAATGGTAATTTTTGTGTGTTTTCCTCGTACCAAGAGAAATTCCTCATTCGGTAGAACATAACCTTAGACCTGGGCCTCATGTAGCAAAATGTGTCAGGAAAAAGTGGCTTCGGTTGTTATTTTTGCCTTTACATGGGACTGCTCATATCATCGGAAACCCCCGATGACAAATTCAGCTCAGAATGTATTTTTTTAAATTTTTTATAGCTGTATTGCTATTTATACAGAACATTATATGGTTATGGCACTGTATTGTAACAGACCCTATGGCGAGTGGGCGACACTATTGTGTCCAGGGGCATAGCTATAGGGGGCGCAGAGGCACGGCAGAAGACTCTAGTATGATAAATGGGACATGGTCAGAGGCGACACAATAGAATTTGTAGAGGAATTTGAGGCGTCTTCCCTGCGTATAAAGTAGTTACCACCAGTTTGCTTGTTGATTAACCCTAGATATTCCTGGCGTCGGAAGAACACGAAACTTTAGGAAAATTCGTGTGGGCCCGTGACCCTTATTCTGGGGCTCCATGTTTGTGTATTTTTGGTCATTATAATATTCAGCAGTTTTAGTAGTTTTCCTCTCTGTACAGGGGCAAAACTACCCCCATACCAGCTGTATTGGCTGCAATGGGCCCGTGACACTAGGGGCCCGGCCCCCCAAAGCTTTCTCTTTTTTTTTTCTTTACACTTTCACGTACCCATCCTTACTCCTGCTCACTGCCTCCTCTGCTACACCTTCATCCTACAGGGGGCGCCGCATATTGCATCCTGAGGTTAAGCAGGGCACAGATGTTGCACACTCAACTCCTGACTCTGTTCAGCATCGGGACATAATTTTCAGCAACAGACTGAAAGCAAAGAGAAGGTAATCCAGCAGGTAAGGGCCTAAAGTCACTCTGTGGGGGGAAATATATTGCTTGGGGACCTTTATAGGAGCACTGAAGGTCTGTAAATTTGGCCCTTACTCTAATGGGGCATTGATAAAAAGCCCTTACTTCATGGGGGCTTTTAAAGAGGGCACTTACTGTGTTTGGGCCTGTAAAGGGGGCACTTACTGTATGGGGTCCTGTAAATCGGGCACGTACTGTATGGGGACCTGTAAAGGGGCATTATACTGTGTGGGGGCCAGTAAGGGGGCAATTACTGTGTGGGAGTCAATAAAGGAGGCAATATACTATATTGGAGACAATAAAGGGGCAATATTTGGTTTGAGTCAAATAAAGGAGACAATATACCATATGGGGGTCAGTAAAGGGGGCAATATACCATGTAGGGTCAGTAAAGGGGGTGTTATAACATGTGGGGGGCCAGTATACTCTATGGGGGGGGACAATAAAGTGACAACATACTGTATGGAGGACAATAAAGGGGGCAATATACTTTATTGGGGAAAATAAAGTAGGGAATATATAATGTGTGGGTCAGTAAAGGGGGTATTGTACCATGTGGGGGTCAGTACAGCCGGTGTATTACCATGTGGGAGTAAGTAAAGGAGAGTTATACAATATGGGAGGCCAGTAAAGGGGGCAATATGACATGAGGGGGTCAGTAAAAGGGGGTGTTATACCGTGTCGAGGTCAGTAAAAGGGGCAATATACCATGTGGGGGTCGATAAAGGGGATGTTGGATGTTATACCATGTGAGGGGGAAGGGGGAACTTATCAGAATTTATTTTCTGCTCATTCCTTCTCTCCTTTCTCCATAGACTTCTATAGAGATGATTCATCTGAATCATGTAACCTACAGTCCATCTGAAAATGGATAGAGCAGTGATTTTCAGAGTGATAGTCAGTTTAGCAGAGAAAGGTGGAGCAGAAGGTAAACAGCCTGATATGAGGACAAAGAGAGATTGCTCTCTGATAAGATATATTACAAAGTTTCTTAGAATTGCTGGTATTATTCATTTCTTCAAAGATTGTAGAAAATGTATCACTCGGGCCTGGAAGATTTGCCCAATCTCCTTGGAGCCTAGAAGGTCACCCTTCTCTTCGGGAGCCTCACGAATGTTCCAGGAGAGTTGTCAAATACAGTCCATCTACCCTGGTTTCATGGGCCTTGACTGCTACTTCTGCAGCTCCTATAGTCCATATGGAATCCTGTGAACAGTCCACGTGGTTATTTAGATATGTAGTCTGTATAGTTTGTAGTTTTGGAGCTCAGATTTTAGGGCTGCAGATTTAGTGAGTGGGATATTGATTTTTCCCACTTTTAAATTATTTATTAATTTCAATTTTTTTAAACCTGTTTGTGTTAACATATGTATTTGATGTATTATTCATGTTTTTTCAGCGTGCCAAAAAGCATAGCAATCAACATCTCATTCACACTGCCCAGTTAAGAACCATTTCTGTTTTTTATTTCTTTTCTGCTTCTATTTATCGTGCCCTTTCCTTCGCATTTTTTGTTGCATTAAACCAAAGTTGTAAACAACATGATTATAGTACAGAAAAATAGCAGACTACAGAGGCAGGAAATGAATATTTTAATGACTCACAACCTATTCTAATAAGTATATTTTTATTATATAATATAATTATAGATTTGATCTTAAATTTATTTATCACCTATTTTATCTTAATTTTATTTATTATATATTTTTTTATTTTATGTATTATATAATTTTAGCTTTATTTTATTTATTAGAGATTTTTTTCTTCATTTTATTTCTTATATATATATGAGCTTCATTTGATTTGTTATACATTTATCTTTATTTTATTTATTATATAGTTTTTATCCTTATTTTATTTGTTAGAGATTTTTTTTATCCTTATTTTATTTTTTATTTTATTTATTATATTTTTTTATTTATCATATATTTTTACTTTATTACATATTTTTTATCTTCCTTTTGTTTATTCTATATTCTTTACCTTTATTTTATTTATTATATATTTTAGCTTCATTTTATTTATTATATCTTTAACTTTGTTTGATATATTATATATATTTTAGCTTCATTGTATTATATTTTTTTATCTTTATTTTATTTATTATCTATTTAAGCTTTATTTGATTTATTATATAGTTGGCATCTCCATTTTATATTATATATTTTTTTATTTATTATATATTTTTCTATTTATTTTATTTATTATCCTATTTATTTAGTGCATGTTTTATTTTTTTAGTTGGCTTTATTATATTTTTATTTATGCATTTTTTTATGCTTTTTTTTTTCCGTGGTGAAAAATTTATTTTAAGGTAAACACTTTTCCTTTTCTTATTTCACCTTGATTTGAGGACAAGGACATTACAGGGGGGTACACAACATCTACAGTATTCCCCGCAACCAGGCCAAACGGCGTTCACGTCCTGCGGCTCTGGTGATAATGGTGACGTCTGTGATATGTTGCCCTCTTTTTGGATTGTAAGTTTTGTGCCCTAAATGAAAGGCTCGTTTTTTTCCTTGAGTCCATTGTGACTGCAGTGCATGGTGAAGTAGTAATTCTCTCTGGCGGGGGTGGGGATATTGGAGAAGTAGTTTCTAGCAGTACGCATGACAGATGGGAGGACGTTTACAGTGTTCAGCTCCAGAGTGGTCTCTAATGTATCTCCGGGGCGGCCATCTCTGCCAATAAACTGGGTAACTGCATGAAATCCTACTATAAAATGAGAAAAAAGCACATCACGAGGGGCTACCTAACCTATAAACTAGAGGCGGAAACTACCACGTGCACATCTGTATGCAAATATATCAGCAGGTTGTCAGCACTGGAGATGACGTCCTCTCATTGAAAAATCCCACGCAGCAAGTTCCAAGCCTGTGTGGCTGATAACAGGGAACAATAGATTGTCATCATACCTTGATATGGCTGATAACATGGAACAACAGCTTGTAGAATCAACTCGACTCAGTCCGCGAGCTAAAAATATCTGCAGAACAAATCATTCTCCTGTCGTGTTTGTTACAATGTATCAGTGCAGGTACAATGCGTGATCCTGGGGTTCTAACTGTTTAGCTACTGAGGGTTGTCTGGACTGGATGTAACTGAAGCGAATCCTCAGCTGTGAGAAGTACTAGGTCTCAACTAAGTTCTAAGGCTCCAGCAAAGAGACGAAGGCAAGGAATAGGGAGGAACTGAAAAGTATATAAGAAAGTTGTAGTTGGGTTTTTTCGTACATGCGGTTTTGAGGGCTATAATATTTTTTTCATTTGGATTATTCTTATCTTTTTTCGTTGACACATAGGATTTTATATTTTTATGTTATTTTTATTTTTGGATGTTTTTTTTTTTTTAATATCCGGGAAAACGTGTCTGTTTTTCATATTTCATGTTTTTTTTTTTGTTTTTTTAAATCCACAAAGTGCTACTAAAAAACTTTTTAAAATAGTTTCCCCCCCCGTTACGGTAATATTTATTTGGTATTGTCATCAGGGGTGGGGCTAGAACCTGTGGGCATGGTATTGACGTTTTTTTTATATTTTACTTTAATTTTTATTTTTATGTTTATTTATTTGCATCTGAACAGTATATTTTTGGTTTATGCCATCACTTAAAGGGGTTGTACCATTAAAGACACCTATCCCCTATCCACAGGGCCTGACTGCTGAGTCCCCCAGCAATCAGGAGAACAAGGATCTCAAGTCTTCCATGCCTTCTCCTTGTGACCGGCGCTCCAGTCACTGCTATGGGGCTGATGGGACTGTAATCTCTGGCAGCGTCTGCAGAACCTTAGAAGTTACAGATGGGTAAACCTCCCAAGATTCATTTCGAAGGTCTCAAGAGACCCACAGTATAATAATAGCAGTTTTGGTTTGGCCATATTCAGACCAAAATCATGTTGGTTATCCTGGTTGACGTTCAGTTTTGGTTAGTTTTCGATTAATCACCCGGCCCTAGTGGAGGTGTAAAAAAAATAAAAAAACGTTCATACTCACCTTCCCTCACCACTTTTGGGGCACCTCGCGGCGTCCGGCGCTCTCCTGTTGATGTCATGTGCCAGGGGTCACTGTTGAGGCCTGTGATTGTGTCTCAGTGGTCATATGGGCACACCGAGCGTACTGCTGTGCCTAATCCAATCCCAGGCCTCAGCAGTGACCCCGGACACATGACGTCAACAGGATAGCGTCAGACACCATGAGGAGGCCTAAAAGTGGTGAGGGAAGGTGACTATGAATGTTTTTTATTTTATATTTCACCTTCTATGGACCTCCACCTATTATACTCTGGGTTCTGAAGAGCATCAATGAATGGCGGCCATTTTAGTTAGACCCAGACGACTCCTCAATTGTTTGGCTTTGTTAAAAACCGAACAATTTGGGATATTTGGGTCAAACCCGGTTCGTTACAGATCAGTTCACCCACTTCTAATAGAGGTGAATAGAGCATCGGTCACTTGATAAGATAACCCTTTAAAGGGGAGCTCCGGGGTGTGGGTAAGATTCCTTAGGGTCATACCTTCTCAGAAGAAGCATTGAGCACATTTCTTCATGCAAAGTAACACAGAGATCCTTTCGAGGCGCTGACCACGGCCTCATTCTATAGATCAGCGGGGCACCGTGGTGGTCACCGAATGTCAACCTGCAGAAGCAATGGTAAAAAACACAACTATGAGCATATATAATATATATATATATCTCCTATATGGTACTTACTGTCCTTAAGACAACTGTAATGAGGATTGGGGTGATAAACAAAAAGTCAAGAGTGCGCCTTTAAGGAAAGTGAAGCTTTCCCTTTAAATACCAAGCTGATCTAGCGGGGTGCTATACATTAGATTTGTAATCCAGGACGTGACAGTGTGAATTAGCTCAGTATGTCTTCCAAAGAAATAAAAAAACACAAATCTTATGTGGATTAATAATTGAGAGAGAGTTTGGTGCGGGGATCGCAGTAAATATTATCTGTCGCTTTACAGGATTGGAGTCCCATCACTCATGTGTGTCACAAATCTTCTCTTAAAGTGTTGTGTCTCTTAGCAACATATATTAATCTAAAAAAAAGTGGAAGCACCTGACGAGAGAGGTAGAGGGGGAACGCGCCAAACAGGAGTCTTAAAGGGCACCTGCCTATAGTGAGCTCGGCAAGTTCGTTCGCTCCGTCATCTGCCGCTGGTGTCTGTTTAGTCTCAGCCGGTGCCTAGATGCCTCGCAAGATCAATCAATGGCCTAAATGGTCACTGGGAAAGAACCAGTCCTGTATGGGAGTGACGTCATCGGTCCCTGCTGAGACTGCTGCACACTAAAACAGTGGTTACCTGCAGAAACTGGCGGACCCCATTGACTATAATGGGGTTCCCTGGGTGCCTGACGCTTTCAGTATGACAGAGAAAAGTCCTCGCGGTTTCAATGGCGCAATCTCTAATGGAGACTCTGATGCAGATGTGAACCTCGGTGGTCATGTGAGGCGGAGGACTTCCAGCATCCAGGCACTGGCGTGAGACTGAACGGACACCTGCGGCGGACAATGGAGCACAGACCGGTGAGTATGCTTTATTTTTTTTATTTTACATCTTCCCCTCCTGTCGGGTTGTTCTAAATCCTGTACAACCCCTTTAACTGTATCAACACAGCTTAAAGGGGTCTTCCAACCTCTTACCATAACCCACAACCCACCCCCATGACTATAAGTAATAACGCATACATTTCCGCTCCAGACCCGCGCCTGCTTTCACACGAACGATGTGTTTTGAGCAATATAAAAATGGACGCCCTACATCCTAATGTATTTCTGGCTTTGAACTGGAGGCAAAAAAAATAAATGCCATTTTCATTATTTTTCAGTGTCATGTGGCTATAAATCTGTGAAAAACAGATGAAACACGGACAGCGCACGGATGGCGTCCATGTGCAGGACGTTTTTTTTTCACCACCCATTAGACTTCAATGGTAGTAGAGAAAAGACAAAAATAGTGTAACCAATGCTTTTTCTCTCAATGACCCTTGGTGTGGAAAAAACGGATGTGTGAATGGCTCCATTCGCTATAATGGGTCCGTGTGCTGTCCGTTTTTTCCATGAACGGAGGACGCGCATAGAAATGAGCCCTATAATCTATTTACACAACAGAGTTTTAGTATCACACGTTCCCATTGAAATTTATGGATCTATTTCATTAAGACCCCGTTCACACAGCAGAATTTGCCGCTGGTTTTGTGTTGGATTCAACCTTGATTCTGTCTCCTAATGTTTTCAATGGCAGGCAGCAAAAAATAAGACCGCTTCAGAGGTTGGAAAATGAAGAGGAATTTAAGGCGCCTCGGATTCCTCTTCATTTTCCATCCCTTGGCTCCTCAAATGAATGGGCCTAATATTGGGAAAGTCTCACAAGATCACGCAGGACGCTTCCGGCCCTTCTTCACAGATACCTCAATAGGCTCAAGTCTATAAAGGATCCATGGAAATGGATTACCCTCCGATGGACATCAGCCATGAGAAGATACATCTTCACAGCTGAGTACCTGCCCCGGGGTGGGTCAATAAGGGGGATTTCTATGGCACCCACTGGCGGCCGAGGTCAGTTGTCATCTAGCTGTAGACGTTATCGGTAATGCTGGAATGGCCCTAGAGCTGTAACTCGAAGTTCTTGGGCCCCAATACAATATATTTTAAGGGGTCCCCACTTACCATGTGCTTACTATTAATAGGATAAGTTTATGGAAGTGTATTTAGTAAGATGCTCCAAAAGCTTAGGGAATACTTGCCTAACTTTTTTAAGTTGGCCTTTGGGAGACCTGACATGATCCGCTTGCCGCAGCCCAGATGGAGGGAACCTGAGGATGGGAGTAGTAGTGGCAGATGACATGCCACCAGCTAGGCCGAGCACACTCAACCACTCTCCCCAGTTCTGCTCCTAGCCTGGACACCAATAAGGGGGGTCCTGAACCCCAACCGATGGTGGTGGTAGTAGTTTCCCTGGGGCGCTTCCAGTTGGAGAGGGGACCTCTACTCTGAGCCGGTGTGATGGAATTCAGAAGGGCCCAGATAGTAAGGCAGGAACAACTCGGACAGGCATGCGTGCAGGTGAAATAGGGTGTCACTTTACTCAGCAACTGAACAGTAATACAAGCAGCTCTCCAGTGTCCAACTCCCCAGCCTTGGTCTTAGGAGGGTGCCCGGGGATGTAAAGGCTCTAGTGCCGTACTTTAATCCAATTCTAACTCCTCTCCTCAGCCTCTTCCAGCAGCAGATACTGGGGGCTGTAGTTCAGGGTAGTCCTGACAGGGATCTGGTTACCTTATAGAAGGTAACCTCCTGTAAACAAACTCCACTGCTCCTCCTGGCACAAAGTCCAATCTGTAGACAGCTGAATTCCTTGGCTCAGGGCTGTCTTAATAAGAGCCTTGGGCTGAATCTTCTCCTCAAGGGATGTAAGGAGAACCGCTAGGCCTCAGTGTGTCAGTGCCAACTTACTGCTAACTGCTAGACTCCACTCCAGCCAGGGCTGTATCAAGGGACAAGGTTTGAATCACAGCAGGGAACTACAGGGAACAACAAGGGGATAAGCCGCAAACATTATATACAGTACACAGAACATAGAATTAGAAGACGGGACATACCAACATAACCCAGAGGCACAAGAGACAAACAATAAAAGCAGGAGCCCTCTGGGATGCTACATGGTGGCTATGCCCACTCTTGATAAAGCTCTCAATTTGGGGGTTATTGATGTGTACCACACCGCCTGTTAAGGACATGGACATGACATGAAACGTACCAGTCACTCTCTCATTTTGGAAGAGTTGGCAAGTAAAGGTTAGGGCCTAGTGTTAAAGGTCAGAAAACCCCTTTAGGTCAGGGGGCACAAGTTACAAGTTTGCAGTGGGTTCGTGGCCAGTGAAATTGCTAATCGTCTGCAAATTACAGTAGCACATGGCAGAGAAAAACTGTGGTCGTAGCCTTTATAGGATTGTCCACTTTGGACAGCCCCTTGTCATATGACCTACTATGAAAAATGGAGCTGAGGGGATGGTCCTTCTGATTTAGGGCTCCAAAACATCCTTGTAGAACCATGTGACATTAGTTGTGATAGATCCACTAAGCCATTGTTTGTGACATAGCACAGCTGGACAAGTGGTATAGCAGAGGTGAACAAGCCATGTAGCAGAGCTCTCCCGCTGGACCCGAACGATGGAGAGCTGTGTGCAGATGTAAACCTAGCCTTACATGCACCAGGTTTTTTTGATGCTAGACCTGGGGGTTCCGGGCTGATTCCAACCACAGGTCAAGAGATCAGAGCCAGCACTCAGCCCTGGGTCGCTCCACCTCCCTCTCTCCTCTCCAG
The DNA here is from genome assembly GCA_947044405.1 of Leptodactylus fallax. Classification (NCBI taxonomy): domain Eukaryota; kingdom Metazoa; phylum Chordata; class Amphibia; order Anura; family Leptodactylidae; genus Leptodactylus; species Leptodactylus fallax. The sequence goes on from CAMRHE010000180.1 coordinate 1,990,001, forward strand.
TTTCTCCTGTATTACAGCCATCCCCAAGAGCACAGGTAACTACCTGGCTCAGATCATGTAACCTGGGGTCAAAACCAGCCCAGAACCCCCAGATCTGAAATCTAGGTAACCCTGCCAAATGTAAGTAAAATGAAAACTCTCTGGACAACCCCTAAAAGCAAACTTAGATGGGGGACTATTAATGACTATATAAGTTGGCGTAGTCGGCAGGATACCAAAGACCAGGAGTGTAGCAGGTATGGATGTGAGTAACCACGGACTTTTCAGGGTGCCAGGAGAAGAGCACATGTCCTAGGGAGAGCACACCACTAAGTTTCCAAGGAGTCAGGATGAGTATAATGAGTGGCTCTTCAAAAAGGAGGAGAACCATAATCTCAAAGATGGCGGTCACTGGAGGATGCCAAGGAATGATGGGATTATGCCCATTATGAGCTGGAGAAGGGCTATGGGTTCCTCTGGGAGATCAAAATGAGTAAGGAGCTGTTTGCACATCGTGTCCTGACCTTGCCTTGTAGACCCTTTTGGCTGGAGTGTATGGCCACAGGCCTGTATGACCTGGATGTGAGCAAGAACCTAGATTATATGCATGTCTATGTCCATGGTGGGCAGGGGGTGGCAAAGTGCATGCTAGACAGGACTATGGGAACAGTGTGCAAAAACATTGCTGCTAAGCAAAGAGCCCACCAGGAAAACTGGCGGGTCCCTGGGGACCTCAAGACCTGAAATTAGTTGTCAGTCACAAAGAAGTGAGCCACTGGAGGTAATAGTAGAAGAGGAGCAGGTGTCTGAAAGGGAGAGACCTTACTGCGTGCCCACAACAAACAGAGCAGCGCACCCTGTTGGTGGAGAAGGATTCTCCAGCGAGGGCGGTCGCAGGGATGGGGGCGTGCCTTGGCTTTCTTAGGCTTCAGTTTCAGTTCCAGATTCCCAGCCACGATTTGCAAATGAGCTCTTTAGAGCAACGAGGACATCACCATTGCTCCAAAGAGCTCATTTACTGACAAAAACTGCGATATCTCGGAAATGGAGACTCCGATTTACTAAGGGAAAACACTGTATGATTCAGGTGACCCTAACCTATCTATATGTCAGGCTGGGTTTATATGCTGGTTCTGGTGACATTAACCTATCTATCTGCAGGCTGGGTTTATATGCTGAGTTCTGGTGAGAACCCCTTTAAATTTATAGACAATTAAAAATTTTCTATATCCTAATTGTGACAGTCTTTTGTCTTGATCAGTTGCCAGTGGTTACGACCACGGATACAGGAATTTTCCATGCATGAAAATATAACCCCATCACAATAAGGAAATCATGACTGGACACATCAAGGAAAGGTCCTGCATTCATGGTCGTATCTAGAGATGAACCCCTCAAGATTAGTTTAGTCTCGGATTAGGGTCCCTTATCGTTTCGGGTTGAACAAGTTCAATACAAATCACACCTTAAAGGGGTTGTCCAGGCAAAAATGGACAACCCTTTTAACATTTAAATTAGCTCGAGGCAGTGAAACAAATAAAAAAAATACATACTCACTTGTCTCACTCTGGTGTCCTCCTGCGCAACCCGGTTCTTCTGCTCTGGCGGCGTCTTCCGGAGTTCTGCTGAAGCCGCTGATTGACCTCAGAGGTCACGTGACCGCTGAGGCCAATCAGCGAAGGGCCTGCAATGTCACTACCTGTGACATCACGGGTCCTTTTCCTGAGCAGAATGCCGGAAGAGACCTGGGAGATGCCGCTAGAGCAGAAGAATCGGGACGCGTGGGAGGACACGGTGACAGGGGACACAGTGAACGGGGACAGGTGAGTATACATTTTTTAAAATTAGTTTCACTGCCCCCAGCTTATTTAAACGTTAAAAGGGTTGTCCCTTTTTGCCTGGACAACCCCTTTAAGGCTGAGGCCCCACGTAGTGGAAACGCATCATGGTTTTTCCCAAAGTGCTTTTCACAGAAAGTCCGCAGAGTTTTCCTTTGCGGACTCTCTGCCTCTATTATACGTATATGGAAAATGCCAGAGTTTCCATAGGTATAATTGACATGCTACGATTTAGAAAAACGCTACTTTTTTGAAATTGCAACATGTCCGCTGCGGATATTTTTCTGCAATGTGTGGATAGGATAAGCCAACATACCATCCACTTTGCAGGTACTGTAAAACGTAGCAGTTTTTGCTGTGGTGTTTCCGCCTAAATTGGCTTACTAGAAAAACCTGGCGCCAATCACAGAAGAGCTGCTATTGAATTCAATAGCAGCAGTGTCTCCTCTGTAAAAGAAGGACCACTGATGCTAATAGCGGCGGTGGTCCCGCTATCATCTATCCTTGTGCTGTGACACTATGATGTCACAGTATAGGGATAATAAAAAAATTGGGTACAGTAGTTGAAAGAACGGAAAAATCATAGCGGCCATTTCAGTTCTCTTGAGAAAAATCTCCAATTGTTCGGTTTCGTCAAAAAAAACGAACAATTTGGAATATTCGGGTCGAATCCATTTTGTTACAAACCGATTTGCTCATCTCTAGTCATATCCATTGGCAACCGACAACAGATTGTCACCATTAAGATGAGTAGAGAAAATCTCTAAAACGCTGCAAAATTTTTAATTATTTACGTCGCAAAAATATTTAACTTTGTCTAAAAATGGAATTTTTTTTTTTTTTCATGGGAAAATCCCTTTAACATCCACATCTATTCATGACACTTTTTTATACTGATGGCCTATCCTACGGCTCGGACTGGCCCACAGGTAAACATGTGAATTCCCTGGTGGGCCCCTGAGCCAGATGGGCCCCCGGCTCACCTTGGCATGACAAAGTACTCTGGCAAAGTAATATTTGAATGTAGCCGTATAGTGGACCCCCAGAATAAATTTTATTGCTGGGCCCTAGGCACCCCAGTCCGACAATGGTCATCAATATAAGATTTGTGGAGGTTTGACACCCAGGACCCCTGCAGATTATCGCTAGGACAGTTTGGCTCTCAGTATTATTACATGTTCACTCACTGTACATACTGTAATGGCGGATTTACATACTGTAGCGGTGTCCAACTGAAGTCCATGAGACACGTCCTACAGTTTGTACAGTGAGCGAGCAGCGTGGCTCCCGGCATGTAAACAATATCGAGAGATGATGATCTGCGGGCATCTCGGTTGTCGGATATTGATGTCCTATCCTAATAGTAGGCCATCAGTGTTAGAAAGTGGATAACCCCTTTAAGATGGTCCTTGGTCCACATCAAGTCTCTGTGAGTAGATAAGTGCCTCAGTAGTGCAGACTCAGGCTTTGGACATGTTAACTTTACACAGAAGTAAGTTATCAAAAACCGGCTTTGACATTTGTATAGTAGATCAAGAGAGGTTCTTCTAGATGTCTTCTGGTGGGTCTCCATAGACTATGTACACCTCCCTGCTACTTCTTAAGTCTCATACCAGTTAAACATCATACAGAACATCCCCCATCTTCCATATTAGTACTCATCTTCACTGAATGGTTTCCCTTTGAAGGGTTTTCCCATGAAACTAAGTTCTCCTGATCAATGGGGCTTTAGCAGTCGGACCCCCACCTATCTCCAAGTTATCCTAGGATTGGAGATAACTTGATTTCTTTTGAAAATCGCTTTAAGGGTATGCTCGAATGGCAGTTTTAGGAGAGGATTTTGAGTTGGAACATGGCAGAAGTTCTTACCCCTCCTCTCACTTTCTCCTCTCTTTACTCTGGCCCTTTTTTATTTTCTTCTCACCCCTCTCTCTTTTTGGGGATTCAGAGATAGCAATTGCAATAGGGCCCTTCTGCTACATAAGAATTCCTTGGTATTGTAAAGGGTAAATCGGGGTCTGTTACCAATTTCACCCCGGGGCGCTGGAGCTTTATATAATGCCTCTGCCTCGTCTGTACTTTCTTATATGTACTCGACTTTACTTCTAAGACCCTACCATCCTCTACTTCTCTCACACTCTCCTTCCATCCGTCCTTCCTTCCTTCCCAGTTTTCCTCACATCTTGTAGACTCTATGGCAATACTTCCACTTTACTGTTCTTATGTCTCCTCCTTGAGTCATTTTCCATATTTCCCTCCAATGCTTCTCCAGTCTGCCCATACCAACATCCCCTGCCCCGACTATTCTCCGACATCTTGCACCCTCACTACTACAACTCTTATTTTTCTCTCTCCGTACTCCTCCATCTTTACTTCTCCTTCTCCCTCCCCTCTCCAGCCCCTCCCCCATCCATGACTTCTATACTATATTTACTCGGTCCCCTCCTTTCTCATTGTTTTCTTCTCCTAATCTTTATTTTGTTTGTCTTCTGTATTTTCTAAGAACATCTCGCGCCTGCCTCCTGCTTCAATTAATTTCTAGAGACTTTACCCTTTTACTCGCTTTACCTCAATCTCTTCTTCTTTCCTTTTTTTCATCCTTAGTTACTTTCCTTCCTTTCTTTCTGATTCCTTAACTTTCTTTCTTACTTTATCTTTCTTTTTTCTTCCTTATTTATTCACTCCATTCATAACTTTCTTTGTTTTTACTTTTCCATTTCTTCTTTCCTCCCTTCTATCCTTCTTTTACTTTTTCCTCACTACTTCTGTTTCTTTCTTTTCTCCTTCCTTACTTCCTTTTCTCCCCTCTTTACTTCCTATCTCCTTGCTTCCTTTCTTTCTTTCTTTCTTTCTTTCTTTCTTTCTTTCTTTCTTTCTTTCTTTCTTTCTCTCTTTCTTCCTTCCTTACATGTTTCCCTTTCATCTCCTTCCTTCCTTGTATCCATCTTTCCATTTCTCATTCCGTCTTTTCGATCTTTCTTTCTCTCTCTCTTTCTTCCTTACATCTTTCTTTATCATCTCTTTCCTTCCTTCTATCTATCTTACCATTTCTCATTCCGTCTTTTCGATCTTTCTCTCTCTCTCGCTTGCTTCCTTCCTTACATCTTTCTTTTTCATCTCCTTCCTTCTATCTTTCCATTCTTCATTCCGTCTTTACGATGTTTCTTTCTTTCTCTCTCTTTCATTCTACCTTCCTCCCTTCCTTTTATTCAATGCGCTGAAAGTAAACATTCCCCATAGTACAATGTCATGCTCCCTCTTCGCCCCCTCCCCTTCCTCGCTCTGACTACATTGGCTTGCATCACTTTTACTTTCCGACCTTATCATATTTACTCTCTGCCATCTGTCCTCCTGCCCTCATACTTCAATATTCCTCCAGTCTCCTGTAAGAACTTCATGTATCAACTCCCCCTGCATCACCTTCCCATCACTACCACTCACCATCAGCCACTTTCACTTTTCTCCCCCCCTTTTGCACCCGCTACCCCACTCTCCCCCTCCTTCTCCCTACCCTTCCCCTTGTTTCTCTCTTCTCCCACATCCCCCTCCCCTTCTCCCCACTCCCCCCTCTTTCCCTTTTTCTCCTCCCTCTCTCACTACTTCTTCCTCCCCTCCCTCCTCTTCCCCTGCCCCCTCCCTCTCTTGTCTTTTGCTAGAGCAAGCAACAAGGATTTGGAAGTAATGCGGTGCTGCTGCGTGGAGATTAGGACGAGACCTGAATATTTATGAGCTGGCTTGGGGGAAACTGCCTTGCACACTCACTGTGTGTTTACTTGCTTCTTTGTTCCTCCCCATTTCCATCAAACTTGAAACACTTTCTCCTTCCTCCTCCTCCTGCGATACTTCTTCTTCTTTTTTTTTTTTTCTTCCTGGATATACTTTGTTTGCGCAAGGAACCATAGATTCCATATTTTCCTTACCTCCTTATAAACTACTTGCACGGATGAAGCAAGATCCACAGGTAAATGCGGTGGGTTTTTTTTTTTGTATTTTGATGTTCTTTCCTCTGGTTTTCTATGGTTGTGCTTCTTGGATTGGTTGTGTTGTGATGGAGTACAAGGATGACAAACTTTATCAGCTTAGCATCTTTCATGGTGGGATCATGGCCATGGAAAGGAGTAGACTCACCTTAGTTCTTTTTCCATGGATATTTATGGGAAAGAGGTAGGAGATACTCATTGACATCCATCTACCACTTCGCTTCCTTGTCCATCATTAACATCTTTCGACTCTCGCCGGGGGGGTGGTTTGACTCTCATCTTGCTCCGAGCTCTAGTATTTGGACCACCAGAACTCTCTTAGATGGTTGTTGCCTACAGTTTGTCCTCCTGCATGCTAGGGGAAGAAGAAGTTCTCGCTGCGAGAGTCCATCCAAGATGAATTATGACACGTCCCTCAATGACACATCAGTACCATGATGTACACTTGTGTCCGTCATATAGACTCAATCTCTACTTTGTCAACACCCTACAAAAGTGTGAGATTCCGGTTGAGCCCAGTCAAGGTTGTTGAGTTCCCCTCGTGCACCATTTTCCTCTAGAACCACACACTCATATAGGACTACTAGTTACATTGCTTTTTCTTTGGCTTTTTTTTTTTTTTTCTAGGCATCCATTTTGAGTTGGTCGACATGTTTTTAAGGAAGGTGTAAAAAAACGTGCACTCTTTGGTTGACTTTGATTAGAGGAGGTGGCGGTGGGGGGGCGGGTGTTTATTTCATGAGTGGCTCAGCAGCAGCAGATGGGTGTTGGAAGTGCCCTTTGTTGCAGATTGCTGCGGCAGCCGATCCATTGAGCACTTTTTTCCTCCTCCTCTCTTTACCGAGACACTTTCACTCTCTTTTCTTGGCGTGCCAAAGTTAACTCTCTACTTGCCGGAAGTAAAAACGAACAAAACTTTACTGCGCACCTTCTATAAGATCTAGTAAACAGGTGCCGTGACTAAGGATGCATCCAAGTAGAGCGTTGAGTCTAAGTTACATCCTATAGCATCTCCATATCTCTCTATGTATAGTCATTGCTGCTACATATAATAGTGCGGGGGCTCTTAGTGCACGTTTTGATCAAATTGTGTGTGCCCACCTGCCACGTCATGGCAATCTGGGTCTGTACACTAACATATTATTTGTATAACAGGAGACATACTTGCTTGCCAGAAGTGTAGTCCCCCCCCCTCCTCTTCTAGCCCTCCTCCCTGGTTGTGCTGTGCCGGAAATGGGAGGGGGAGGCAATGTGTGTTGTGTGGTCGTGCGCCTTTCAGCACCATGGACAGATGCCATTGAAAAGCTTTCTTCTTCCTCTCTCTGTAGTGAAATGCGCAATTGGAAGTTTCACGTTGCGTCTCGTAGACGAAGCCCCTGTTTTTTTTGTGTCTTTAGGGGCCATTGTGTACCGTGTTGTGACACCCTAGGGCGAATTTGTTTATCTTTTCATATTTCTTTCCAACCACCCCCCCCTTCGAATGAATCGATCGAGCTTCCTTAGGAATGCAGCAGTTTTCAGCACCAAACTTAAGACAGCTCCTTTCCCTTTCCACCCTTCCTAATCCCCCATCCCTCCTCCATCCTCCTCCGTCGCCTCGGGTCCTCGATTTAAGCTTCTTCTCCTACTTCTGCTCGAGTTTGGAAACCTTGTCATGTTAATGAGGGTTTGTCAGCACTCTCAGTTTGGTAGTGGAAGCTTCCATTTTGTGCGTGGAAAGGGGGTGTTGGGGTTTTTTTTTTTTTTTTTTTTTTTCCTAACATGGAGAAAAGTCTGCAGAGTTTGAGATGGGGGATGGGACCCCATTCATGCTGAACATTACCATTTTGATTGCTTTGATGCCATTTTTGGAGGGGGGAGGGGATAAAATCCACCCCCCCCTCCACCTTCTACTCACACAGAACACACAAAGATGTTTAATCACCGTATACGATCGGAAATCAGATACTTTTTTTTTTTTTTTAGCGAAGCAAATCTTTCACCTAAGGCTCTTCGAAGAGCAAGCTGTTGACTTGGGTGCTTTTCGACGGTGCAGATTTGGTTTTTTTCCTACCGCAACAATGCAACGCTGGGTCCTGGCTGCCTGTTTATATTCCGCTTTACGAAGCACATCTGCAGTCATTTCTCCTGCATAGGGAAGAAGTACATGCATGCTACTCCGTACTTGCCGTATAGGCAATCGTATGCTTCCAAGCTCCCCTCCCCCGCCTCCATTTTTAGCCATAAGTATATACTGCTTTTGCACTTTTCTATTATTATGGGGCACTTATCATTGGGGTCTGTCGACGGTCTATATTTTTATGCCGCTTTGATTATTGACTAGACAGAGTTTAATAAGTTTACGTTTACGCCTATGACGGTACTATTCGTTCTTCCTACGTCGGTTTGATGATGTCACCGGATTTTTTTTGCTCTTTTAAGTTTTCGTTGTTGCCTTCTTACGTTACCATCGTGTCCATCATCCGCCTTCGAAGCCGCCATTATCTTCCTTAGTTTATAGAACTGCTTCATAAACTGTACTTTGAGCGAATGATTTATCGTGACACATTATCATTCAGTTCATTGCTCCGTTTTTTTTCATTGCTCTATAAATCTCATTGGCCGAGCTCTAATAATCTGATGCGTCTTGTCATCCCATCCCGCTACTGACTTAATTCTTGTCACACAACGTGCAGCCAGTTAAATATGGAGCTGGTGGGAAGAAGGGCTGCAGCACCATGGGGGGATTGAGACCACAGCTGCTTGTTTGCATTACATATTGCCTCCATGATATTACCTTGCCCTTTGTTTTTGAATAGGTTGCCTTCTTGCGTTTGCCGGGGGAAGTTTTTTTTACGCAGTTGCGGTGACTGCAGTCGGTTTTTAATGGTGATCGATGACGATAAAGTTTATGAAACATCTTTATTAGTCAGCCCTGCGATTCCTCTGCTGGGTATTGTCCTGGCGTAAGTTTGCCCTTTAGACCCAGGTTCATTAATGGACGTTTATTGCCTTTTTATGTTGTCAGGTGTCTTTCTGTTGTCGACATGTAGTGACAACGTATTGATTCTCTATCTATGGGGTTTACTTTGGGCCTAATTTCAATGTTTATTCACTTCTGCTGCAAATAAGGTGGAACAAGAGGTGATAAGAGGGGATTTTCAGAAGCTGGACAGTTCACCCAAATCAGGTGGTTGGACCAAAAATTGGGGGCACAAACCTCCGCTCAATGATGTGGTTCAAGAACCAGCCTTAGATTTTGTGGGGTGACTTCTATCGGTATGCATTATACCATATACTGTCATGTGATGCAAAAATATCCAGTACCTAATGAACATTTTCAGGAGGTGCCCAAATAACAGTGCGATACGGTTCCCAAATGTACAAATACTCCATGCCATACAGTGATTTATTACTGGCATTATACAGTGCCCAAATAACAGTGCCATATAGTGTCCGATTACTGCCCTACCATGTAGATATGTCCAGACCGTAAAACACTGTCAACATTATAAAGTGCCCAAATAACAGCAACCTACAGTGCCCAATACAATGCAACCTACAGTGCCCAATATAATCTTACACAGGGCCCAAATAGTGCCAAACTATGTACAAGTATCCATATTATAAAGTGACTTATTACCAGTATTATATAGTGCCTAAATAGTGCCCTAACATGTACCATACCATATTGTGTCTACCCAAATAATAAAGTGCCCAAATAACAGAGCCCAAATAGTTTCAAAAAGTGGTCAAGTACCCATACCATACATTGTAAACTTATCAGCATTATAAAGTACCCAAATAACAGCAACATACAGTGCCCAAATAGTGCCATACAGTGTATAAATACCTATTGCACACTGTGCTGAACTATCAGTAGAGACGTAACTTGAAGCTTTGGGCCCCAATGCAAAATTTGTAATGGGGCCCCTACCTACCTTGTGCCATTTTGAATAGAGGTATATTTTATGTGTCAGGTGGACCTTTGGGGCCCCTTCAGAGTCTAGGACTACTGCTCCACACCCTATAGCTATGCCCCGTATTATCAGTATTATAGAGTGCCCAATGACAACACCATATGGCGTCCAAGTAATGTTATTAAGGGCACAAGTAGCAACTTACAGAGCCTACATTTTACCACCCAGTGCCCACATAACACAGCCTTACAATGCCCATACTGGGTGTCAATAGCATGTGCCCAGATAACAGTGCCATACGACTGCCACTAGGATGTAGCTGGCATGTTGATGGCCCATGTGCCACTGGTGGGATTGGCGGGATGCAATATTTGGGTGCCATCATAGCCAGTTGTGCCCGCTCCAGCAGGGACGTGTAACTTCCCTCATGTGGCCGTATTGGTCACGTAACCCTAAAGTCGGCCTTGTGCGAGTCTCTCAGCGACATCAAGGATGTGGTGGTGCCCTAAGGGTATGTTCACACAGCGTTTTTTGCAAGCTAAAAAGATCTACTTCAGGAATTAGGACATTTTTTTTGACACGTTTTTTTACATGATGCGTTTTTTTGTCGCGTTTTCCGTCGCTGTTTTTGCCGTGATTTTTTTTGCTCCAGCACACTGTATGGACCTGGAAATTTCTCTTTAAAAAACGCTAGAGGTTTTTGATGCGGTTTTTCTGCCTCCCATTGATTTCAATGGGTTTTTCAAGGCTGAATCCGCCTGAAGATAGGTCACGGCGCTTTTTTTTTTCTCTAGCTGAAAAAATCAACTAGAGGAAAAAGACTGGTACTGACTCCCTTTGAAATGAATTGGAGGCGTCTTTTTGAGGCGGATTCTGCCTCAAAATCAGCCTGCACAAAAACTCAGTGTGAACATGCCCTTGTAGTCAGGAGATAAGTTTCCATCTCACCATGGATGACCACCTTTACTTGTAATATTGTACATGTAGCACGTGTGAACATCCATATGTAACACGGAAACGTGCGGGTCTTTCTTTTAGTGATATTTTCACCAGTAACTCACAAGCATCATCGTGTCTTGAGTGTCAGTCAAACAAAATGGCTGCTCCCAGTGGCCATCTTGCTCTGACTGCTGACTACTTATTTCACTGTCTACATACCTGATACTCTGCTACCTGTAGGCTGAGGCTTGTAGTTCTTCAGTGGCTGACAAGGTTTCTGAGGCCTAGTGAAAACTTTTATTCTGGCACTAAAGACTTTTCTTTGTTTATGTAGAGTAATGTCTATAATCTTGGTAATGTCTGAACACATAGAAGGGCTCTTAGTAAATCCAGATGGGGGGAGATTTGTTTGACTGACTCTTGTCATGGGCATATGGAGGCTGTACGGTAAGAGGGTGAGACGTGTGGAGTGAAAGACATTGCTCATAGCAACCAATCACAATGCAGCTTTCATTTCTCAAAAGCACAATTCAAAATGAAAGCTGTGCTGTGATTGGTTGTTATGATATTATCTGTGCCTCTTACTACACTGCACTGTTATATGCTGGTGTAGAGCTCCTTACTCCAGGGGCCTTTGTGTCCCCTTCTTTCTCTTAATTTTTGGGGAAAATATCTTAGGTCATGCAAAGTTATCAGACATTGCAAAGTCTGTCAGAAAACAGTGACTTCTGCCCCCCTAACAACAGACGCCTACCAGCTGGTGTAGGGTTCAGCAGAGGTGCATGGTCCGGTGGAGGAGCTGCAATATTTATGAAGAGGTGTGTGCCTCCTTATATATGAGGCGGCTCTTCTGCTGGTGCCGGGAATGTGAAAACGGGCATTCAATATGCCAGTCTTCATAAATATGCCCCAATAAACACAGTGATGTCACAGTACAGAAATAATATACACAGTGATGTCACAGTACAGGTGTAATACACACAGTGATGTCACAGTACAGCGATAATACACAGTGATGTCGCAGAACATGGATAATACACACAGTGATGTTACAGTAGAGATATAATACGCACAGTGATATCACAGTACAAGGATAATATACACAGAGATGTCATAGTACAGAGATAATGCACAGAGTGATGTCACAGTACAGGGATAATACACACAGTGATGTCACAGTACAGGGATAATAGACACAGTAATGTCACAGTACAAGGATAATACACACAGTGATGTCACAGTACAGGGATAATACACACAGTGATGTCACAGTACAGGAATAATAAACACAATGCAGTGATGTCACAGTACAGAGATAATACACACAGTGATGTCACAGTACAGGGATAATACACACAGTGATGTCACAGTACAGGAATAATAAACACAGTGCAGTGATGTCACAGTACAGGGATAATAAACAAAGTAATGTCACAGTTAAAGGATAATACACACTGTGTAAAGGGATAATAAACAAAGTAATGTCACAGTTAAAGGATAATACACACCGTGATGTCACAGTACAGAGATAATACACAGAGTGATGTCACAGTACAGAGATAATACACACAGTGATGTCACAGTACACAGATATACACACATTGATGTCACAGTACAGGGATAATAAACAAAGTAATGTCACAGTTAAAGGATAATACACACCGTGATGTCACAGTACAGAGATAATACACAGAGTGATGTCACAGTACAGGGATAATACACACAGTGATGTCACAGTACAGGGATAATACACACAGTGATGTCACAGTACAGGGATAATACATACAGTGATGTCACAGTACAGGGATAATACACACAGTGATGTCACAGTACAGGGATAATAAATAAAGTAATGTCACAGTTAAAGGATAATACACACCGTGATGTCACAGTACAGAGATAATACACAGAGTGATGTCACAGTACAGAGATAATACACACAGTGATGTCACAGTACACAGATATACACACAGTTATGTCACAGTACAGGAATAATACACACAGTGATGTCACAGTACAGGGATAATACACAGAGTGATGTCACAGTACAGGGATAATACACACAGTGATGTCACAGTACAGGGATAATACACACAGTGATGTCACAGCACAGGGATAATACACACAGTGATGTCACAGTACAGGGATAATACACACAGTGATGTCACAGCACAGGGATAATACACACAGTGATGTCACAGCACAGGGATAATACACACAGTGATGTCACAGTACAGGGATAATACACAGTGATGTCACAGAACAGGGATAATACACACAGTGATGTCACTGTACAGAGATACCTCACATGATGATGTCACAATCTGCATATAGCTCATAGCCCAGGAATAATACATATAAAAGTCATTATGTACAATGTGACATCACAACGTAGGAACAAAAACATATAATGAATGATGTTACACAGAAATATTACATTGCACAGCAGAGAAGGGATAATGCACATAGCAGGGGTAAACCTAGTCCCCATAGTAAAGCTTAGAATAGGGCTGACGTTTCCATCCATTGTCTATCTCTGCACCCCCTATAGTTAGACCCCTACATACTACACTTATGTCTACATGGAGATGGGCCCTTCTAGTTCTTGGGCCCCACAGCTTCTGCTATGTCCTTCTCCCCATACAAGTGACATGTCTTCTTCATTTGCATTGCATTTTGGATCTTTGTGTAGATAACTGGTTGCATTTCTTTGGTTTTTCGTGAGCTGGGTTATCAGTAAACGTGCACATAAAAGGAAGTCAGTAAAATCCAGCTGCAGTGTAATATTTTTAGCCTGCAATCTAACTTATTATAGCCGTGGTGTTATTATATGCAATGTGCCGGCTCTAGTGTTTCCAGATCGCAATGGATATTTCAGTAACTTCTATAGACCCAGCTATGGATGGTCTCAGTAGTCTGAACAGGCCCATTCAGTACGTTGACCCTGCGGCCTAGGGTAGGTCCTTTGGATTCTGATTTGCTCCAATTTTGGAGCAATAAGATTAAAAGCCTCAAGGTTAGCACTTGTATTTGTAGAGGGTTTTGTAAGGCTAGATTCAGACTACTGTTATTTGATGTCCGTTGCTCTCATCCATCACAGCTGTTTTTTACTTTTCTGGTTGTGCATGCAGGGCCTTTTATAAAAGTAAATATACATGACAGAAGACAGCGTTCATCATGTTGTCTACATTTAGAGAGACTCTTTGGGGCCTCCTTGTTGCATCCGGTGCTCTGTCTCCGCCTCCTTGGTGACGTCTGGCTCTCTCCTGTGACGTCATGCACCTTGGGGTCACCACTGAGGCCTGTTATTGGGCCTCAGCGGTAACATGGGCATGCCGAACGCCATGTTTTAGCACTTGTTTTGAAGGGGTATCCTTATACTTATGATAGGTCAATATATGACTGGTCTCACAACAGGGACCACCACAATTAGTTGGTTGAAGACATCGCAGTGTTCAAGTGATTGCTGCGGCTTCTTCAATGAATACCAGTAGATATCGTAGGACTTGTGCTTGGTATTGGAGCTCAGCCCCATTCACTAGAATAGGACTGAGCTGCTGGTATACCATGTGAACGATGAACATGACGTCATTGGCACAGTGGGGGATGTTGGACCCCTATCGATTACACATTGATGACCTATCCTAAGTTCTGGAAAACTTCAAGGTACTAGCCCATACCTGAAATGTTGATATAGTATCCATTGAGAAGTGGTCTCTGGGACTGCTGCTTTTTGTACAAGCTGTGTTCACAGGACATAGTGTACTACACTGCAGATGTGATATATATTCTCCGAGATGAACAACTTGAAGCTCCTTGGCTCTAATGCCAATAGGTTTTCACAACTGGCAAGAGAGTCTTTGGGCCACCTCTAGACCCATTACTCATTGCCGCTGTAGACACATAGATTTAGATGAATGTATCTTGCCCACATTACTTCTCTAAGTGCTCAAGTAGTGTTCACCACATTCACCATTATGTACACACAGTGAACTGAGGCATAACCTACAGGGCCTCAGTGCAAAATGTGTAATGGGCCCCCACTTACCATGTACTATCTATAATACTTGTGTCTTCTTATGTTGTGGACAGGCCTCGGGCCCCTTAAGGCCTGAGGTCTGAGTTCTCACCCTAAAAAAATTACCAATCTGAACTTGTCCTGTATGAGAAGCTGCCCCTGAAATGTGATCTCTGGGACATCTTCTCAGTGGAAACACCAAAAGCAGATTGTTATACATTTTAGATTGAGGGCTAAAAAAATGTACACCCCCTTTAATATGTTATGTCACCACAATGACCCGTATGAGTCAATAATACAGTAACCTGCTGTGTACCTTGTTTGACCAGGTTGCACTGTCTCTTTGATGTCCACCATGATGGGTCATTTTATTGTGAGGACGGCAACAGAGCTGTTAAAATTCCCAGTTCTTGTGTCTAATTGTAATGTGAAGCAACCTTAAAGGGAGTGTCACCAGTCCCTACCATATCCCCCCAGCCCTGCAGATAGATAGGCTAGGGTCACCTGAATCAAACAGTTTTTTCCCCTTGTAAATTGCCCACTCCGTTGCCGAGATATTACCGTTAATGTCAAAAATTTGCAGCAACAAGAGCGCCGCCATTGCTCCAAAAAGTTCATTTGCATAAAGACAAAAACAGCGATATCTCAGAAATGGAGGCAGTGATTCACAAGGGGAAAACACCCTATGATTTAGGTGACCCTAACCTATCTATCTGCGGGGCTGGGTTGATATGCTGGAGTCTGGTGACACACTCTCTTTAAGGGTGCTTCATATACATTTTATCTGGTGGGCCAAGGAACTTCAGTCCGACACTGGTTGTCAGCCAACTTTGTACAGGCTCCGAATATCATATTACTCTGCATTGCTATACAGAGTTACAGTGCCAGACAATCCTATTTCTTACTGTGCTGCAGTAGTAGTCATGAAACAGGAGGCTCAGGATGAGAGCTATAGGTCACTCCCTTTAAAGGGATAGTTAGAAAGTAGATTATTCTCACACTCTGCTATGTACCGTACCCCCTATAGCTACCCCCTGTATAGTACAACTGTTATCGCATTGTCACTTGGTTTTCTGTAAAGGCCATGATGCTTATTCACTCGTGTGTCTTCAGTCACTTCCTATATGATGAATCCATGGTGGAGCTGCACAGCGTGGAATGACATGATCTCATGTGCTGTGAAAACATGACGTGGAGCAGACTCACCAATGTGCTATGAATGGAAGTAGTAGTAGTGTGATAGAAAACCAAGGGCTGTGGTGGCCCCAATGTAATGTGTGTGGGGGCTTCATTTTTTTCAAAGGAGGGACATGAGAAATGTTACATAATATAGGGAAGTTAATAGTAGCATACTGTGCCCAAATAATGCCATCAGGCATGACAAGTAACCACGGGACCCCACAGCGAACTTTGTAATGGGAACTCACTCCACCATGGCCAAATAATACATATGGAAGGCTTGCTATTATTTTGGTTTTTCTAATGGACATGGAGAAAGTGCACAGTGATGTCACAGTATGGGGATAATACACAAAGTGATGTCACAGTACAGGGATAACACACAAAGTGATGTCACAGTACAGGGATAATACACACCGTGATGTCACAGTACAGAGATAATACACACAGTGATGTCACAGTACAGGGATAATACACACAGTGATGTCACAGTACAGGGATAATACACACCGTGATGTCACAGTACAGAGATAATACACACAGTGATGTCACAGTACAGGGATAATACACAAAGTGATGTCACAGTACAGGGATAATACACAGTGATGTCACAGTACAGGGATAATACACACAGTGATGTCACAGTACAGAGATAACACACACAGATGTCACAGTACAGAGATAATATACACAGTGATGTCACAGTACAGAGATAATACACACAGTGATGTCATGGTATAGGGATAATACACAGTGATGTCACAGCACAGGGATAATACTAACAGTGATGTTACAGTAGAGATATAATACACACAGTGATGTCACAGTACAGGGATAATAAACACAGTGATGTCATGGTATAGGGATAATACACAGTGATGTCACAGCAGAGGGATAATACACACAGTGATGTCACAGTACAAGGATAATAAACACAGTGATGTCACAGTAAAGGGATAATACACACAGTGATGTCACAGTAAAGGGATAATAGACACAGTGATGTCACAGTAAAGGGATAATACACACAGTGATTTCACAGTACAGGGATAATAAACACAGTGATGTCAAAGTACATGGATAATACACACAGTGATGTCACAGTACAGGGATAATACACACAGTGATGTCACAGTATAGGAATAATAAACACAGTGATGTCACAGTATAGGGATAATACACACAGTGATGTCACAGTACAGGGATAATACACACAGTGATGTCACAGTATAGGGATAATATATATATATATATATATATAAATACTTTTTTCCCATAGAGCATTGCCTGTAACATTCGCTATACCAGATGGATCTCCTCTAGGGGAACCAGTATCTCAAAAGCTCAAGAAATGAATGAGCAGAATGGAGTTCCTAGAAAACGCCATCAGTTCTGGAGTTCCCCTTTAAGGCATTCCCCTCCAGGACACTACCAGGGTTGCTTCTGTAATATGTTTCATAGTGTTTTGCTCACAGGCACTCTGGAGGGAAGGAGGTGGTTAATAGTGCATGAAGCTGCACCTGGCTGTTGGGGACTTGGGACGCCTTCAGCGAGGACTTCACTGAGCGATGACTATTTATGAGCAATGTGTTGTACTTGGGATCTTTACTCGCAGCCTGAACGCTCAGCACCAGCTCCAGGAGATCAATCATAGCACTACACCAATATTGTCACACTCCGCTGTGCTCATGGCAATAGATATTACTGTAAAATTACAGAAAAACAATACGACTACTAAAAAAATGTGTATAAGCCTGGGCAGAGAAGAAATGGTTAAAAGGGGTCCTGGTCGCAGAGCAGCCAGGGGGGTGTAAGTCAGATCACACTGGTTAGAGAGGTTACTTATAAGTTGGGGCAATGGTCTCACCAGACTCATCTCTACTGGTCTCTGCAAATGCGCCGAATGGTTAGTGCATGCGCAGTGAAGCCGAAGTGTGCTGTCCTGGCTTTAATGCAGGACTGCGCATGCGCCAGGAGCAGTCATCATTAGGTCATTTTTTTTTTTCACCAGGAATTGACAGACTTTCTATAGGGATATTTAGGACATTGATCCCCCTGACCATAGGCACCTGTTGGTATTTAGTGTCACAGATTTAGATGACAGATTCCCTTTAAGAGTTACTCGATCTCAAACATTTATGGCATATCCACGGGATCGCTCCCCTATTAGGAAAGCAAGGGGCATAAACTGAGCAATGCGGGAGCAGCTACTGTAATAGTTAAAGCATTGGTCCCAGGACCCCTGTTCTCCCGATACACGAAGGTCCTATTATGTTGAATATATATTCTAAATAATACTGCCATATAGTACCCAAGTAATATGCAGTAGCCAAAAGAGAGGACATAACACTGTTAGATAGTTCCCATATAAAATTGCAATTCAGTTCCCAATAATACCGCTATAGTGTGCTCAAGTAGTTTGCAATAGTCACACCGAAACCACACAATGCTGCCATATAATACAAAATTAATAGTTAAATTCAGTTTCCAATAATGTCACTATATAGTACTCAAATAATATGTAGTAATCATAATACTGCGTAATGAGTAATATAGTACCCACATAATAATACAATTCAATTTCCAATAATATAGCAAACAATGCCCAAATAATATGCACTAGCCAAAAGGGAGTGCATAAAACTGCCATTGAGAGTACCCACATAATACTGCAATACAACTCCTAATAATGCTGTCATGAAGTCCCAAAATAATATAGACATGCAGCGAGCACATAATATTGCTATATAGTAACCACATAATACTGCAATTCACTTCCAATTCACTTCCCAATAATACCACCATTTAGTGCCCAAATAATATGCAGCAGCCAAAAAAAGAACCCATAATATTGCCATATAGTATCCACCTAAAACTATAATTAAATTCCAAAATAATACCGCTATACACTGCTTAATAGATAATAGCGGCTATCAACATGACAGATGGCACACTACATTACTAGTATAGCATGCCGCCTGTAACATAGCGCATAGCAGTGTTATTTTTGGAACTGAAATGCAGTATTATGTGGGTACTATATGGCAGTATTGTGCGCCATATAGTATATTTTATCTGTAGTACTGGGAACAATAGCTGATGTGAATTTAGTCCATTCTGTCCTCCCATCTCCTTATCTGTCCTCCTCCCCGATCCTTGGCTGCTTAGAATGCATTGACTATGAAGACGCTTAGTCTCTTATGACCTACTTCATTATTTTTGATTATGTCTGTGTTTTGCGGTAGTATTACTGCTGATGCCACTTACAGCTAAATACGACCTCTTTAGACCATTGAAATATAATATGCACATATTTTGCACACTCATCACCTTGGGCCGTGTAATGTGGATTCACTTACTCCTGCCATGCCGGCCCACGTTCCTCTAAATGACTGCAGCTTACATGGCACATCCAGAGAGCCTTACCTAATAAGCCGCTCCAAGGAACAACTCATGTTTGGCCTGTTGATTCTAAAGTAGTGGGCCACGTATACTAAAATCTACCTATTTGTACGCAGGGAATCATGTCCATATTTCCTTCCGTTCCCTGTAAAGCAAAGCAGCTGCCTGGCATTGAGCAGACGGTGACTTATAGACTCTAACAGAGAGTGCTTAAAGGGTATATCCTTTATTTTTCAGACACAGAAGCTCTGGCGGCTACATGGCTTCCAGGACTCAGGACTAGCTGCCCGAGTCAGAAAATTGTCTACTCTGGCAACTTAACCCTCCAGAGGCCACAATCAATAGCGATCACAGCATCTGGGTGGTCAGGAGGTGAATGTCATACTTTATCTTAGCCCGTTTTGTAAACTATGTAAAGTCATCCGTGTGCTGTCCATTTTTTTCTGGACCCGGAGACAAAGAAAAGTACAGGAAATTTTTTTAAAAGTTTTCTGTGAAAAACAGATCAAACATGAGCAGCACATGACCTGAGAATGAGTAGGACTGCGTGAAGTCCGTGATTATCATGGATATTACACGTATAAAACAGGCATGTGAATGAGGCCTAATCGGAAAAGGTGTTTGTTCAGAATGAAGACAACAGGCTTGGTGTTTACAATGTCTTACAATAGGCAACTGGCTTAGTGGTTACAAGGAAGGAACTTGCTGGTTATATACACTCCCTCAAAAGGTCCCCAGGCTTGACAGTTATACGTCTTTGCAGAGGCTCAGTTCTTGGCGGTCTTACTCTTTGTAGAGGCTCAGTTCTTGGCGGTCTTACTCTTTGTAGAGGTACCATTCTTGGTGATCTTACTCTTTTTAGAGGCACAGTTCTTAGTGATCTTACTCTTTGTAGAGGTACAGTTCTTGGTGATCTTACTCTTTGTAGAGGCACCATTCTTGGTGGTCTTACCCTTTGTAGAGGCACAGTTCTTGGTGGTCTTACTCTTTGTAGAGGCACAGTTCTTGGTGGTCTTACTCTTTGTAGAGGCACAGTTCTTGGTGGTCTTACTCTCTGTAGAGGAACAGTTCTTGGTGGTCTTACTCTTTGTAGAGGCACAGTTCTTAGTGGTCTAACTCTTTGTAGAGGCACAGTTCTTGATGGTCTAACTCTTGGTAGAGGCACAGTTCTTGGTAGTCTTACTCTTTGTAGAGGCACCATTCTTGGTGGTCTTAACCTTTGTAGAGGCACAGTTCTTGGTGGTCTTACTCTTTGTAGAGGCACAGTTCTTAGTGGTCTAACTCTTTGTAGAGGCACAGTTCTTGATGGTGTAACTCTTGATAGAGGCACAGTTCTTGGTAGTCTTACTCTTTGTAGAGGTACAGTTCTTGGTGGCCTTACTCTTTGTAGACGCACAGTTCTTGGTGGTCTTACTCTTTGTAGACGCACAGTTCTTGGTGGTCTTACTCTTTGTAGAGGCACAGTTCTTGGTGTTCTTACTCTTTGTAGATGCCCAGTTCTTGGTGGTCTTACTCTTTGTAGAAGCACAGTTCTTGGTGGTCTTACTCTTTGTAGATGCAAAGTTCTTGATGGTCTTACTCTCTGTAAAAGCTCAGTTCTTGGTAGTCTTACTCTTTACATTAACAAAAATGCTGGATTGCATTTGGTCTATTTATAGGAGAAAACTGATCATTTGGGCAATGACTGTGGCCTATCATCCGCAGCCTTTCAGTCAGGGGCCTTAGATGAAGAGTAGATTGCGAACTTAAAAACTGCTCAAAGGCCCCATTTAAACCAGTTTAAAAGTTATTTAGAAAGGGTCCCAAGAACATCTTTGCCCAGGGGCACAAATAGCTCTCATTTTGCCCCTGCCTATCTACTAAAACACATTGTCAATACGTGTTGGGAGTATTAGATTTACAACAGTTGGAGAGCCACCTGTCTCAAAAGCACTGCCCTAGATGAACAAAAAATTTTGCAGCAAACCAAAATTTTTTCTTTTTTTTTTTTTTTTGAAAAGAAAACTTTATTAACCTTGTCACAAACCACTCTCATTGCACAAATACCACACTGCATCAAACAAATCTTTTCCTTATCCGCATCCTGCTGTACAAGTTACGTTACTAATTCAATAGAGGGACGCGTATGGAGTATTATTCTATCAATGGTCATACGTTAGAATCCTTGACTTCAATGAACGGGAGAGCGTAGGTGTGTCATGAAAGAACCATCTCAGCTCAATGTATTCCCACAGGAAGCCATCACTAACAAGCTGCCCTGTTACATATTTAACAACCAATTTAATATTTTTGTAAAAAGTAAGTGAACCCTCTCCTTAGGGAAGTTTTACTACAAAAAGAAGATCCCAATATTCAGTCTTTAGTTCCTCAATGTCTGGCAGCTTTGTGGAAAATGTCCTTTAATGAACTTCTCTAACAGCTTGTAGCTTAGCAACACGTATTATTACATTGCAGATCAGGAGAAACCGTTTGCAGATGGAGTTACACATAGTAATTTATTCACCCTACTTTTTTTTTAACCCCTCTTTTCTGTTCCCCCTTCTCGGCAGAATATACTCTCAACTCGTATCTGAAGACTGTGAGTCTGACTTCTGGTTAAGCTACTAATGTCCCAAAGTATATGGCATAGTACCATAGGAGTGTCTTAAAGTGAATGTCTGTATCATGTTTTAAGTCTGAATAGGGCTTAAGTAATTTCTGACCATATCATAATAGTGTTTAGAGCTTTGTTTTTCTGATACAGAGCTCCAAATCTGCTGCATAAACATAAAGGGAGATAATACAAGATGGACTACCTGTGGTCACCACTAGTAGGAGCTCAGGAACTTCCTGCATACTGTATTTATACATTGAACTCTATAGTAAACAGTATGCAGTAAACTCATAAGCTCCCTCTAGTGGTGGTTGCAGGCAGAGATAATTTTATCAATGAACTCTATATCCATGTGGAATATTTATAGTATAAAAGAATTAATTCTCCGACGCGCCCACAATGCTCACATGCCAGGGAAAGGCCAGTATTTTTTGGGATCCAGATGTTAAAGGGGTTTTGCTATTACAGACACAGGATAGGAGATAAGTGTCAGTTCCGACCATTGGGACCCCCCAGAAGAGAATGGGGGCCCAAAAGTTCTCCCTGTGAATGAAGCGGTTGCAAATTTAACACTCCATTCACTTCTATAGGGCTTCTAGATATTGTGGTTCCAAAAGATCCATAGAAGTCAATGGATGGCTTTAAAACAGGGCGATTTGGGGCACTAAACCCCCGATCTATAAGGACCTGTGGATGGTTTAGTGTCACAAATTGACCTGTGAGGTTCCCTTTAAGGTGTATGATTTTTCTTCTCCATTCAGGCCTAAAGCTGTGCATTGTGGGAGGTGCATTGTGGGAGGTCCACTTATAGATACATAGTTGCTACGTTGTCACATGATCTTATAGATACAGTTAAAGAGGAAAACCTTAGAATTTGTAGTTTTACTTTGGATGTGAATGGAGGACAATGCAAAATCTAGCCCTAAGTCAGTTCATCAATGTACAATAGTCACAATGGCTCAGTGTCACACTATGTCCCCTCCATCGATACTATTGAGTTGAGTTAGTCATTAGGCATATCTGATTTTGTTTGTTACCTGTGTGTTTTTACACAAGACTTCAGGTGAACCTTCTCCAATATGTGAACTCGTGACTAATAAAAAGAGCTAAATGAAAAGTCAGCTCTGCTACATCTGCGCTTCACTGCTGTGTTCACTAATAGACTGGTGTACAACGGTGATATTTTTACAGGTTCATTATAAAATACAGATGTGGAATAGTTGTCGGGATGTGCTGTGTGTCTGCTCCGCGCCAGGAGATGGCAGGGTTGATCCAGCATTGCAGGCGTTGTATATATTGCTTATCCGGGCCGAGCTGTAAGTCTTAACCACTCTGCTTACTCCGCGCTCACGCTCGCTCCAGCCTGGGATAAATACTACACCATGGTTCGGAGCACAATAGACTTTTATTTCCTTCTAAATATCAAGTTTTAGAGCGGTCATAAAGCCTCCAGGCAGATCTAACATTTCTTAGTATTTTAAACATGTTGTTTCTTCAAGCATACACAGCGATGAAGCAGAGCTGAGCTGGTAAACACGGCTAAATCTGGTCCCAGTTATCACAATATAAAGAAGAAGCAAAAGAAACTCTTAGTTTGCAAACTCAGCGCTGCTACTTTGTATAATGAACATATAAACAAGTCCGGTGTAAATGTATTCATAACAAATTGTGCCAAGAACAAACTCAGCTCTGCTATATCTATCTGTGCAAACAAGCAAAAATGCAGGAACACTCTGTAGGGGGCGCTAAAACATGCAAGCATTAATGCTTACATAGAATGGTACCACATAGTGCTCTAATATCAGCGCCATAACATGTCCATACATAAAATGGTACCACATAGTGCTCTAATAACAGCGCCATAACATGTCCATACATAGAATGGTACCACATAGTGCTCTAATAACAGCGCCATAACATGTCCATACATATAATGGTACCACATAGTGCTCTAATATCAGCGCCATAACATGTCCATACATATAATGGTACCACATAGTGCTCTAATAACAGCGCCATAACATGTCCATACATATAATGGTACCACATAGTGCTCTAATAACAGCGCCATAACATGTCCATACATATAATGGTACCACATAGTGCTCTAATAACAGCACCATAACATGTTCATACATATAATGGTAGCACATAGTGCTCTAATATCAGCGCCATAACATGTCCATACATATAATGGTACCACATAGTGCTCTAATAACAGCGCCATAACATGTCCATACATATAATGGTACCACATAGTGCTCTAATAACAGCGCCATAACATGTCCATACATAGAATGGTACCACATAGTGCTCTAATAACAGCACCATAACATGTCCATACATATAATGGTACCACATAGTGCTCTAATAACAGCACCATAACATGTCCATACATAGAATGGTACCACATAGTGCTCTAATAACAGCGCCATAACATGTCCATACATATAATGGTACCACATAGTGCTCTAATAACAGCACCATAACATGTCCATACATATAATGGTACCACATAGTGCTCTAATAACAGCGCCATAACATGTCCATACATATAATGTTACCACATAGTGCTCTAATAACAGCACCATAACATGTCCATACATAGAATGGTACCACATAGTGCTCTAATAACAGCACCATAACATGTCCATACATATAATGGTACCACATAGTGCTCTAATATCAGCGCCATAACATGTCCATACATATAATGGTACCACATAGTGCTCTAATAACAGCACCATAACATGTCCATACATATAATGGTACCACATAGTGCTCTAATAACAGCACCATAACATGTCCATACATAGAATGGTACCACATAGTGCTCTAATATCAGCACCATAACATGTCCATACATAGAATGGTACCACATAGTGCTCTAATAACAGCACCATAACATGTCCATACATAGAATGGTACCACATAGTGCTCTAATAACAGCGCCATAACATGTCCATACATATAATGGTACCACATAGTGCTCTAATAACAGCGCCATAACATGTCCATACATATAATGGTACCACATAGTGCTCTAATAACAGCGCCATAACATGTCCATACATAGAATGGTACCACATAGTGCTCTAATAACAGCGCCATAACATGTCCATACATATAATGGTACCACATAGTGCTCTAATAACAGCACCATAACATGTCCATACATAGAATGGTACCACATAGTGCTCTAATAACAGCGCCATAACATGTCCATACATAGAATGGTACCACATAGTGCTCTAATAACAGCGCCATAACATGTCCATACATAGAATGGTACCACATAGTGCTCTAATAACAGCGCCATAACATGTCCATACATAGAATGGTACCACATAGTGCTCTAATAACAGCGCCATAACATGTCCATACATAGAATGGTACCACATAGTGCTCTAATAACAGCGCCATAACATGTCCATACATAGAATGGTACCACATAGTGCTCTAATATCAGCGCCATAACATGTCCATACATAGAATGGTACCATATAGTGCTCTAATAACAGCGCCATAACATGTCCATACATAGAATGGTACCACATAGTGCTCTAATAACAGCGCCATAACATGTCCATACATAGAATGGTACCACATAGTGCTCTAATAACAGCGCCATAACATGTCCATACATAGAATGGTACCACATAGTGCTCTAATAACAGCGCCATAACATGTCCATACATAGAATGGTACCACATAGTGCTCTAATATCAGCGCCATAACATGTCCATACATAGAATGGTACCACATAGTGCTCTAATAACAGCGCCATAACATGTCCATACATAGAATGGTACCACATAGTGCTCTAATAACAGCGCCATAACATGTCCATACATATAATGGTACCACATAGTGCTCTAATATCAGCGCCATAACATGTCCATACATAGAATGGTACCACATAGTGCTCTAATAACAGCGCCATAACATGTCATAACATGTAAAATGTAGCTCCATATAGTTCCTAAATATAACACTATCATATAGTGCTCAAAATGTGGCTCCATATAATCCCTAAATATAATAAAGCCATACCCCATACATGACAACTCTCAAACAAAAGGATGACCGTATAATGCCAAAAACAGTATTAGTCAGTGTCCAAAAATACCGTTACTCCATGCTCAGATAATACAGCTATAGAGTATAAATATAGGTACCATAGTGGGCACCCAAACAGTGCACAAATAACACTACCATAACCATCACAGCAGTGCCCAGATAACACTATTGTGCATCCTCTTGCCTAAATGATACCACTACAGTGACTATATAATAGTCTCATATAGTGCTTAAATAATACCGCCATACAGCCCCAGATAACACTGACACAATGTCCTTATAACAGTGCCCAAATAATGCTACTCAGATAACAGTTCTCAGGCCTTAGATTCTGCAGCCTGCAGCTGTAGTCAGACCTCGTTTTGGGTAGTGAATGTCCCCTGATTTGCAGCATTTACCCTTTTTGCCCCACCTACAATCTGCGCTACCTGTATGTGAATGAGGCTGTAGACTTTTTGGTCTGATGTTGAGCTGCTCAGGCGTCACGTGCTCTAAACTCATGTGAGAGAGAAATTACTGGAGATGAATCCCCCGAGGACCAGAGTAATAGTAATGTGTAATTGTATTATATAAAATGTAGTGTAAATGAGGAATATTTCATGACAGCATAGACCAGAACCTGCCATATAGTGCAACCGATAATCTGAGAGGACACTCGGGAAATTAGACGGGAAATGCATGATAAATACATCTGATCTATCTATCTATCTATCTCATATCTATCTATCTATCTCATCTATCTATCTATCTATCTATCCATCTATTATCTATCTATCTATCTCATATCTGCCTATTATCTATCTATCTATCTTCCTACCTACCTACCGATCTCTTATTTATCTATCTCTTATCTATCTATCTATTTATCTATCTATCTGTCTATCTATCTACCAATCTCCTACTATCTATCTATCTACTATCTATCTATTATCTATCTCATATCTGCCTATTTCTATCTATCTATCTATCTATCTATCTATCTATCTATCCATCTATATCATCTGTCTATCTATTATCTATCTATCTCATATCTACCTATATCTATCTATCTATCTATCTACCTACCTACCTACTGATCTCTTATTTATCTATCTCATATCTATCTATCTGTCTATTTATCATCTATCTATCTATTATCTATCTCATATCTACCTATTATCTATCTATCTATCTATCTCATATCTATCTATCTATTATTTATCTCATATCTATCTATCTATTATCTATCTCATATCTATCTATCTATTATCTATCTATCTCATATCTGCCTATTATCTATCTATCTACCTACCTACCGATCCCTTATTTATCTATCTCTTATCTATCTATCTATCTATCTATCTATCTATCCATCTATTATCTATCTATCTATCTATCTATCTCATATCATCTGTCTATCTATCATCTATCTATCTATCTATCTATCTATCTATTATCTATCGATCTCATATCTACCTATTATCTATCTACCTACCTACCTACTGATCTCTTATTTATCTATCTCTTATCTATCTATCTATCTATCTATCTGTCTATCTATCTACCGATCTCCTATCTATCTATCTATCTATCTATCTATCTATCATCTATCTATCTATTATCTATCTCATATCTACCTATTATCTATCTATCTATTATCTATCTATCTCATATCTATCTATCTATCTTTATCTATCTATCTATCTATCTCATATCTATCTATCTATCTATTATCTATCTATCTCATATCTACCTATCCATCTATCTATCTACCTACCTACCGATCTCTTATTTATCTATCTCCTTCTATCTATCTATCTATCTATCTATAGTATAACATTACATATTGTATTAATACAATTTACTTCGTGTCACCATTTTATCCATTTTATCTATGACTTTTCCTGGACTTTGTGAAGCTTGTTTGGCTTGTTACAACTCATTGCTTTGTGTTGGAGAAAGATGGATGCCAGAGGATATTGTCAGGGGGGCTGTCGTGTCCTATCCCCTTTCTCTTTGATCCGTCCCACTTCAGATTGTAATTGGGGGAGAGTCAGAAAAGGAACAGCTGGCTGGTAATACAAATGGTCTAAAGGAGGGGCCGGCAAACATTCTGGCAGATGGACCTGGGCTCCCAATTATCTACAGAAAGCAAGAGAAACCACAATCTACAGTAAGTTGGCCTAACTATGCCAGATAAAACTTGTGACGGATTCTGATTTAGAAGGTAATTTGGAGTTTCGGATGTAGCAGAGCTGAGTTTGTCATTTAGCCCAACTCACCTGCATTATTATGTTAGTTCTATGTAAATAGACTGATTCATTTTATCTGCGCTGGTACATTGTAACAAACTATTGGGGCAGGAGAGAGGTTTGTACCACTGATGTATTTATCTCTTAGAGGATTACCAAGACTGAATACAATTGTATCAAACCCGCAGCTGTGAAAAGTATAAGGTTTTCCACTTCTGGATTTAATAATAATAATGTTCCCATTCACTGACAAATTGGAGGTAACTGAAGTCCACATATAGTCAAAAAGTTGCAAAAACTTCTCATTATGTAATGATTTTGTTTTTATCAAATTGTCAGTGTGAAAAAAAATGGCTCATAACAAATTCAGCTCTGCTACATACAGTGTCGGACTGACCCACCAGAGGCTCTAATACAGTAATGGTTCAGCAGAAGACCCAAATTTGAAGGGTACTATAGTGTGTTTCCTAGGGGTTGTTTGCGCGTGGGCCCCCAAAATCCTTTTGTCTGGTGGGCCCAAAGAACCTCAGTTTGATATTTACTACATATAAAGATTTGTCTTTGATACCACAATTTCCATTCTGCTTTCCAGGCTGTTCTCCATCCCCCACCTATCTTGACTCGATCTTCTGCTTATTGTCCTTCTCCACTGGGGCCTAGTGTTGGGCCACTCCATGGTCCTTTATGTAAATCGGCTTCCTTAAGCTCAACACATAAGACATTGCTTTATTTAGCTATTGACTGTGACAGATTGGGCTGTTTTTGGTTAAGGGTGTTTAGTTTTGGTGGGGCCAGATCATAGCTTGGGTTTGTTAAAGTTCTTGTGTTGCCAAGACTTTGAGATGTTGTCCATATAGGATCCACTAGCTGGAGATACAACAACCCCCTATAAAGACAATTAAACTTATGGTAAAGGGTGTTTACTGTACTGGCTATTTGGCAGAATGTTGTAAGATGAGCTCGGTCTTTTAGGTGTTTTTGTCAACTCAAGTATGTCCAACAGGTCCCAAGGACAACCCATCGACTGTGACGACTAATGACCATAATAATATCACATGTACAAAATTAAGAGGATCCTAAAATCATGACCTGTTGGGGGAACTTGAGGTCTGGAGTTGTGAAACACTGTCTTAGACAAGTGACAACTCAACTTCTACATGGTCTTCTCCAAGCTATTGCTCGTAAAAGGCTGGTGTCTGGGCAACTTTTTGCAAAATTTAGATGCTCATGGCTGGTAACATTGTCTTCCAGCTAGTGTCTGGTTTGGACACTGCCTTACCTTGGTGGTAAAATTGGACATACAGTTGAAATTTTGGATGGCCAAAAGTCCGATTTAGACTGATCGTGACTGATACTGACAGATGGTAGATATCAGTCAAATGTCTAGCTGTCTTTTTGGATTGTTTTGGTTGTTATTGGGGGCTTGAAAAGTTATTCATACCAAGTAACAGATCTCCATCAGATCAACATAAGCCCAGACCAGGCAACAGATCACAACAGAGATTGATCAGTCTTTTTCTCCGAATGGTCATTTCACCTTATAACATTGTCTTCCGAGACAACAACCTTCACAATCCAACCATGAATGGTGAGACGTTCAGTGAACATCTATCTAAAATTGCAAATCGATAGATAATTTTAGATCACTGTCAAGGTAAAAAAATACATGGTTAGGTCAGTATGTAGAGATCACAGTGAAGAACCTTGGGCCGACCAAAACACATGATTTTGAGAGACTTCCTGCTACACCAATCCATATTACCTTCATGATGTCGTACATTCTTCTCTAAGTGCTTATGAAGCCCACAAAATCATTAAGAACCACTAGAAAAACTCAAGGTGAAAACCTTTTGAAGAAATTACCTGTTCCTTCATTGTGAGATGGTTTTGTCCACTTTTGGACCATGTTGGTTTTGTTGGAGTCGGGTCAAGTATTGTTCAAGAAGAGGTTGGTTGTGCGACTCACAAGTGTAAATGACTACATATTCATGTTGAGTTCCAAAAACACTCAACTGAGAGCAAATATGGTAGCACAGCCATCATACTTGAAGACACCCATGAAGTGTAGGCCTCTACTCAAAACAGTCAAAAGGTAAAATAAACTATAAAAAGCCAAGGGAACATTTTGTTTTTTAAGCTAAATATAGCCAAGCAGACTCATCTTAGTTGAATATTTTCTGAGATGGCTTACACACTTTTTTCCACTGCCGGAATGAATTGATTCTGTGTTCTCTCCGGGGAGAGCTATAGTAACATAGGATGTGTTTCCATTCATTCTAAGTGTTACATAAAACTGCCTTCAAGAGCACTTTTTTTTTTTCCGAAGGCATTGTGTAGGAAGCTCGATCATGGTAATATCTGGTCTGAGGGAGTAAATATTTCTCAGATGTTTCTAATTATTACTGTACAGAATGAAGACACTGGAGGTTCACTTAGATAAGAAGCTCTCACCATGAGTTCTACTGTGTTACTAGAGTAACGTGGAGGAGTTCTCGGAGTTGGTGTCTCATGACCTTGTATGTTGATCGTAAAGAATCTTTCTTTCTTCTTGCCAGTGACACATGTTCAATTGATAACTCCTTCCTTAAACAATTCCAGTTATTTCCTTGCTTGTATTACCACCATCTTCTTTTAGTTTAAATGAGAATCTTAAGATCTTTTGATGTCCTTAGGAGGTCCAAGATATCAGACACAATCTCTGCTTGTTGGTAGAGTTGGGAGACAACCTTTTGGTAACTACCACCTCTTATCTAGACCACGTGTATACTTTATAATCTATGTATATGTAGTCTTTCAGAAAACTGAAACCTTGGTGGATGCCCATTTTGCCCATGATGGGGCCCATTTTGCCTAAACAGGTTGGCACTTTGTTTTCTTTAAAGATCTGCCAGGCTAGGAGACATTTGAGTTTAGCGTTTGGTTCAATGGCATTCTCATCCTGGATCTAATCTGGGTCCATGAATATTTTCTCGTAAACGTCATTTTTAGAAATGGATCATGGTTACTTTCCAGAATTAATACAAATCTAATGAAACTAGAAGAATTTATATAAATGTGATTGTTTCTAAATTGATTAGATTTTCAAAATTAAACCAAAAACACCCCTCCAGGACTGTGTGCATACATAGGTGTGAGAGGCCATAAGAAGAGTCAAAATGGATGTAGTTCATCTTGTGTCCTATTTCTGATACAGTAGAGTTCTGGTCTTGACCCCTTTCCTTGTAGGAGGGAAAGGCAAAAGACCCCGTTACTTGTACGTTACTGATGGTGGTGCTTTTAGGAATAGTAGAGACCCTTATAGGTTAACACCACCCAATGGAAAGAAATGTAGGTGGTTTGGTGCCCCAAAGAACCCTGGTTTGTTCCATTTAAGTGGTGACCAAATCTATCCATAGGTCCAGAGATCTCTGTGCTACATCCTGCACTTGCCTAGGTAGATGAGGAACAGTTGTCCAAACCAGTCCTAGCTATGAATGAGTACCAAGCTCTCGGGGTGGTACTGCTTTCGCCTTGCGGAGATCCAGATGTTCTTGGGGATCTTATAGGCAATGCCAACTGGGAAAACAATGTCAGACCCCTTGACATAACTAACGATTTTAGTCAAGTCTCCACCAAAAGAAAGTGACCCATTTGTGATGTTTTGGAGTTTTTGCCCTTCATCAGTAGGGGCAATGGTTGACTGGGAGAGAGGCCTTTGTCGTAGTTCTCAAGGGTACTGTTTCCATAATAAATATAGAGTTAATAGCATAATTTTTGAAAGCTACTGAGGCCATAACTCATCCGAATAGAAGCCGTATGGTGCCGATGTGAGGAGCATCTCAAAGAGATAGAAATCAGACAGATTAAAGAGTGGAGGGTCTTTTGTCACCTACGTCAGGCCACAGTTTTCTATAATCATTGACATCTTGTGAAAACAATAGCAGCGACTGGTGTTGTGCAGCTCCGTAATGAAGGCACTCGATAAAAAGAGGACAATATTGATTTGCAGGTTTTTGTTGAGATGTAGTTACAGTAACATCCAGATCTTTCTTCCTAGACTTTAATGGAAAAACAAGCCCTAGAAATTCAAGGTACGGTATGGTCAATAGCAATTAAAGGAGATCTCCAACTATAGGTCTAAGCCACAAATTATAGAGATTTTGAAGACTTCAGAATGGAGGAAGTTACAGTGCTCTGCAAAAGTTGTAGGTGGGAAAAAATTGCAACGAGGTAAGAATGCTTTCAGAAATAGAAGAAAAAGGAAATGCAAATCCTATCAATATTTGGTGTGACCTTTGCCCTTTGGAGGAGGAGTCCTGGAAGTGATGATATGGCCCCAACATATATAGCCCAGATCTCAACATCATCCAGTCTGTCTGGGATGACATGAAGAGACAGAAGGATTGGAGCAAGCCTACATCCACAGAAGTTCTCCAAGATGGCGGCGGGAACAACCTCCCTGCCGAGTTCTGCCAAAAACTGTCTACAAATAGAGGGTAAAAGTCACACCAAATATTGATGGGATTTACATTTTCATTCACTTCATTTTGTTAATTGACAAAAATAAACTATTAACCCTTCTATTTCTACTATGCATCATTTTATTCACACCTACCTAAAACTTTTGCACAGTACTGTACTTTACCATAATCATACCACAACCATGACACATCTCAGCCTATTGTGTCTTAGCATCTCCTTCCACTTTCTCCTATACTCTTTACCACCTTTCCATGATGTCATCGTATGCCCGCATTCTCCACCAAATTGTTGTGAACACCATTTCACTCATGCTAATTTTGGGAATTCACTCCCCTTGTGTATGCATTCCATGGGCATAAAAATTTGTTTACCACAACTCATTGTCAATGGAAGTTGTTTGCATTAAATTAAGTTGACCATACATTTCAGATGACCCTTGGCCAATTGCTTGTTCCTTGGCCCATACACATGTATGTTCAGCTCAGTGCATCTGTTCTAAATAGGCAAATGGAAGTAAGACCCTGGCTAAAAACATTGGACATGTTGTAATCCAAAAAACCTAATAGTCTGGGACACCCATATGCATTATGTGGTCGACGGTCCCACTGAAGTCTAATGTGTATGGCCACCTCAACAGTATAACAACTTCCCACTGAAGCCCATGGAAAAAATCTAGCCACTAGAAAATTTTGCCATTCTATTCATGTGTGATGTAATGCTCTTGTTGTTGGCAAAAAGTCCAACTTACCCTCTGTCCTATTTTAAGATGAACAAACCATTTTGGAGAGAACCAGCTTCGTCCTGAAGTTTCCAAATGTTGTAGATTCATCCCAAACCCCAAACTTCTGGGGTTCGCCACCATTATATTCTGAGATCTCTTCAAACACCAGAGTATAATAAGTAGAGGTCGCAGGGAGGTGTCAAAACATAACAAACACTATTACTTACCTCTCCTGGACTCCCTTCAGGTGTCCACTGCTCCCTTAGAGTCTTCTTCCAGCTTTCTGGATGACTTCACAGGGACCACTGAGGCTTGTGATTGGGCCTCGATGGTCACATGGAGTTCCCCGATGTCAGGATTCTTTAACGCAAGCTGGAAAGATGGACAAACCTTGCGAATATTCACAAAATGAATTTTCGCCCAACTCTAGTCTATTTTTTGAAAATTTTGCAATTTTGAGTCGAAATTTCTGTGCCGTCCAGAGAACAGAGTGCCCCCTCAGTGCCACGTGGCAGGTAGCAATTGGCAGCTGCTCTGAGCACTCATTCCAGTCCATGTGAAATCCATTACATTGTGTAAAGAGGACAAATTTTAAAAAAATCACAAAAAGACCAATATTTTAACTAATTTCATAATTTCAGACTTCCTAAATTTTATTTGCTTATTTATTTATTTTTTATTATTTCCATTTTCTTTTTCTGAAAGTTTTATACAACAAGGCCGTAAATGCTTCTTGTATGTTTATAATGGGGAAATCTCAATATTGAATGATCTTCTTTATTACAGCAATTTACCGGAGCACTCCAAACGGTTAACTGGGCAATGCTGGTCTACGTGACCATTGTGTGTCTGTGCGCTTTATGCTTTGTTTTGGATTGTTTTGTGTTCTGATAATTATTTGCTCCCACAAGCAAAGGGCTGTTTGATCGCTTACATATACATCTCAAGTGCCCATTTATATCCAGATAAAACCCATCAATTCTGCCTGAGCGGCGGGCGCACTGCATCCAGTAGAATATTAATGGCTATACGAAAGACCTGCTCAAAGGTTTTCATTAAAACTGGCTATGGACCTTGGATTTTAATCGGTGGATCCTTCCAATTCTGATCCATCAACATGCTAGCATCTATGGGACTTCCAGATAGTCCCTCGAAGTCTACAGTTTGCATTAACTTAACCACCTCCACCAACTCCAACTCTTTACATCCTTTAATAGTTGCCGCTCCACTGATTCCAGCACAGTTGGAATTTTTTCTCTAGCCCCCGCTGTTCCTGAGCAATCGGTGCTGTTACTTAAAAACACCCGATATGCTAATTAGGCTTCCTACTGTCAGGTGGGCGGTAATGAGCCTCTTCAAACAGCTGATCGGTGGGGTCCCAGGGGTCAAACCCCTATCGATCACATATACTAAGGATAGGTCATTAGTAGGCAAGTTCTAGAAAACTAGAAGAGGGGGTGTGCGTGTGTATGTGGGATTATTGAAGGCGTATGGCTACCTTTAAGGTAGACATTGAAATTTACCTATTCTAATGTATTCTTCATCTCCTCTTATAAGAGCTTCTTAAAGTTCCTTTAGTTTTCTTGTTTAGGAGATTGGCCAACAGGCTTTGGAGGAGGTTCTACAGAATTAGAAAAACATGGCAGCTTTCTTCCAGAAACAGTGCCACAGCTGTCCATAGGTTGCGGCTGGTATTGCAACTCAGCCCCATTCAAGTAAATAGCACTGAGCTGCAATACCATCTGTGGACAGATGAGGCACTGTAGCTATGTGTATTGAATCCTGGACAATCTCTTTAACATCTATGGTCATTTACTGTCTAAGGCAACAGGTAAACTAAGAATTTTGCAAAGCCTGGGAAGAAACTTCAGGGCATAACAGACTTGAGGGTCTAGGTTGTGACGACAAGATGTACTAGTGAGGGGGATCACTTGATGAAAATAGGGTCAATCAGGGTTAATACAGGAGTATAATCCTAACAATTTTTAAGAGTCGGTCCACCTGTACTGAGGTCAGGGTCAGGCAAATTTTTATTTTGTTTTTGCTTGTTGCTTTACTTTGCTGTGAATCACTCTGGTGTCCCCAGTTTAATGGGGGTGAGAACCTGCAGAAGTATGGGGGGGTCCATGGGTCCTGCAACCTCAGATAGCACAATAATAAATACAATACAATACAAAAATATACTGAGAGTTCTTTTTGCTTTTCTATGTTTTTTTTATTTATTACTAGAGTTAAATAGGCACATTAGTAATTTCTCACAATTCCTGAATTACAAGTCAGAGCCTAGAAAGTCTGTGGTCATCCGGTGTGTAATCAGGCGCGCTGCCCCCTGCTGTTGTGTAAAATGTGCCCTGTGATGGGTAATGATAAAAAATACATCTCATCACTTGTAAAAAAAAAAAAAAAAACACACAAAAAATCTCGCCTTTTTAAGTTGCCCATTGAGACTAGAATATCATAGACTCATTTGTACATTGTATACATTGTACACATTCAGAATCCATTAGGGATCTACAAAATTGTAGTTTCTATAGAAAAACTGAATCGAAATATCAACATAGAATGTCATTTTGAAAACAGAGATAAAATACATAATATATAAAAAAAAAGTCAAGAGCAATTTTAAGTTGAAAGAAAAATAAATGAATAAAGACGAAATATTAAAAATAAATAAATAAATAATATAAAAGAATAACAATAAATAATAGCATTAAATGAAACCTTAAAATAATAATAACAACACAATAATGTGAAATAATAAATTGATAAATTAGACTACAATATAATAGTAACATTAAATACAATATAATATGATGAATTATACTATATAAAATTATGATTAAATTATACAATATAATACAGTGAAATAATACAATATAATAATGCAATTAAATTATACAATATAGTAATACAATGAAAGAATACAGTATAATATTATGATTAAATGATACAATATAAAAATAAAATTAAATAATACAACATAACAATGCATCTAAATAATACAATGTAATAATATACCATTAAATATTACAATATAATATATAAATATATAGTAAGACAATTAGATAATATAGTAATACAATATAATAATACCATTAAATAATACAATATAATAATAAAATAAATAACACAATATAATAATATGAAATAATACAATATAATAATACCATTAAATAATACACTATAATAATAAAAAAAATTATTAATGTAATATAATAATACAATTAAATATGACAATATAATATATAAATATATAGTAAGACAATTAGGTAATATAGTAATACAATATAATAATACAATGAAATAATACATTATAATAATAAAATAAATAATACAATATAATAATACCATTAAATAATGCCATAAAATACAATTAAATAGTACACTCAAGTTTGACAAATTAAATGATAAAAATAATACTAAATAATAAAATAAGGTAAAAATATATAAAAAAAATATATATTATTTTCCCCTGGTAAAGTTATAGAAATGGTATATACCTCCCCCATAATCTTTTACCAAGCTAATAACTAGGCCTACAATGAGAATAAAATCTAAATGTTCCTTATTTTTTCTCAAATCATTGACACAACAGGGAGATGGATGTTTCAGGTTGTGAGGCTCGTGCTCTCGGCAGGCAGCTCAGCTGGATTCACACAGGAACAGAAACCCTTGTGGTTAGAAATAAATGCAGCAATATTCATGTAGGAGAATCAGCGTCGGTGCCCGAAATGTGCCCGGTTGGAGTCGTTTCATCAGGGGGGTGTGAGGCGGCTTCCTTCTGTGTGGGATGAGCTACCTCAATCACCCGTCTTCTGCTGCGAGCATGTAAAGCCTAATGCACATAACAGAGCCAGATGGTGCACTCTGATACTCGCAGTAACAAGTCCCTTTTGTGCCTGCCCCAGTAGGTGGTGCAGAGGGAGGTGCATACAGACAAGTAGGTGGGCACTGGGTTTTGTGGCTACTTGAACTCACCCCTGTTTTCTCTCTTTTTTACTCTGTGTCTCTTTTTGCCTGGCAGAAGCTGGCGGTCCGGAGCTGTCCTGTGGAAAGTGCCAAGCCCATTCCGCTCATCAAGGCACCAAGCAGTCAGGGGGGCATTGCCATCTCAGTCGTCCCGGCCAAAGCACCCGTCACTATGGTGACTGCACACCTCAATGGGCAGAAAACGGCTACGGCCTCAGCGCCGTCAGCGGCCAACAGCGCCGAACCCCCACAGACCGCCCCCATTAACCTACAGACAACCAGCAAATTGGTGGGGGGAACCATAAACATGGCAGCAAGGAGAGTGTCGGAGATGTCCCATGCCCAGGTATGTGAGATTTATATCCAATACAACCATCTTTTTGTTTTTTAAAAAAGTTTTTGAAAGTGAGGACGTTCGGTCTTTGGTATTTCTTCATTTGCTGTGTAGTTGAATACAGTCTATTGTCTGCTGTTATCAGCCATTTCAGGCTGGCGAGAGGTTGACTGTAGTTTTCTTCTATAGGCTGAGTTACAAGTAGTCTTTGCCGTCCATGGTCACGACTTCTTACATCTCGCCAGTCCTGAGACCCTTCATGCCATGATGGTGGTCTTATCTTATCTTAGCTAGTACTGTATAAGTTCTGGCACCCTACAATTTAAGAACTTGGGGGTGAGAAGACAATCACAGAGGAGGCGGCCATTGCTGCTGTCCTAGCTAAGTGGACACAGAATATGATTCACTGGATTGAGACGCAGGAGGAGCAGAGCTGAGTTTGTCATGTTCATTGCTCTTGGTGATGTTACAGCTGATGTGTTTTTTTCTTCTCATTATATCAGGGTTATATCACCGCCTTGAAGTAATTTTCTGCTTTATGCTTCGATTACAAGCGTGAGACATTTACATTACGTTGTGAGTCACCACTAGAGGTCACATTGTATATTCACAGTCACTACATTAGAAATGACAGGGCGATGATATCCTGCATTATATACACATAGATTATAACTGTCCTCTAGACTATTCATCTATCTATGTATCTATAGTATCTATCATCTATCTATCTATCTATTTATAGTATCTATTATCTATCTATCTATCTATCATCTATCTATCTACCTATCTATCTATCTATCTATCTATCATTTATCTATCTCTCTATCTACAGTATATATCATCTATCTATTTCATATCTATCTCATAACTATCTATTCATCTATCTATCTATCTATCTATCTATCTATCTATATCATCTATCTATCTATCTATCTATCTATCTCTTCTATCTATCTATCATCTATCTATCTATCTATCTCATATCTATCTATCTAAAGTATCTATCTATCTATCTATCTCATATCTATCTATCTATCTATCTCATATCTATCTATCTATCATCTATCTATCTCTCTCATATCTATCATCTATCTATCTCATATCTATCTATCTTCTATCTATCTATCTATCTATCTATCTATCTATCTATCTCATATCTATCTATCTATCATCTATCTATCTATCTATCTATCTCATATCTATCATCATATCTATCTCATATCTATCTATCTATCTATCTATCTATCTATCTATCTCATATCTATCTATCTATCTATCTATCTCTCTCCTTCTCTCTCTCTCTATCTTCCAGTCTTAGTTTCCACTATTTCTATGACTAGTATTGATGGCCTCTTTAGATTCTGTCATGTAACAATGTGATATATTTCGGGTGTATATTCTCCTCCTCATGCTCGGTGCTCCTAGTTTGCAGTGACTGTGTCGGGGGGTGCGAGGCACTGACATCCCCTCTCACTAAGCATTCAGTGATGCAGAGATGGACTGTGAACATTTAACGGCTCCATGATTCACATTTTGGCTTTGGACCATCGAATCCATATTTTAAGGGTTCTGCCAAATAGAGAATCCTGCGTGAGTGTTTCTGAGCAGATTGTACGACCATAAAACTCTGTGCAGAACAAGACTGTTTAATTAAATTAGCAATTAGCAAATGTTACTTCCCGTCGCTGCCGCTCTGAAGTTTGGAGTTATGGGATCTGATTTGTACCGGGGACACAATGTTGCCGTTTCATCTTCTTACTTTTTACACTCTTCTAAGCTATTAACTTTTTTTTTCCAAGAAACAGCGCCACTGCTGTTCACTGGTTGTGTGTGGTATTGCAGTTCCGTTCCAATGAAGTGAAATGAGATTGAGCTGCAATTCCACACACAACCTGTGGATCAGTGTGGCGCTGTTTTAGAGAAACTCCAGCCATATTCTTGTGAAAGAACCTCCTGATCCTATTCAAAGAGGGGACTTGTTCTAGTGATCCTGGGGGGCCCAGCGGTAGGGCCCACACCAATCTATAAAATATCCCCTAGTGGAGATAAATTGTTACTACCAGAATAGCCCTTTAAACATAAAGGCCCAGACTCACTATTGTGGTTATGCCAAGATACTGGCGTAAATGGGCACATCTTTGCCGCATGTTGGCGCGTCTAGTTTGAGCTACATTTTTGGCGGATCTAGGGATGTAGCCAAGCCCCATTTTGGACATGACATGCCCCTTTTTTGCGTGTCATGCCCCTTTTTTTGTGGCATGGGCATGCAGTGTTCCCATATCGCATAAGAGATGACAGAGAGCGCAGATGATTTGCCCATTCCTCCGGGATACTTCTTTTTTGGGAGCCTCCGGGATGTTCCAGGAGAGTTGGAAATTTTAGCACAAATGTGCAAATTGGAACCCCAAACTCTGCACCAGGGCCCCCGCCTACCATACTTTCTTATAATTCTGGTTAGAGACAGAATTGGGTCAGAACGCTGGTGGTACTGTCATCTCTGCAGCCCCTGAGGCCATGGGCCTGGATATGCTCACAGAGGATTGTCTAGACTGGGCACAAATGCCAAAAACTAAGTATTACTTTTGTCATCCACTATATCATAGTGATGTTCAGGAACCCTGGTGCGCGAAGCCATGAGCGGCCATGCCCCCTTTAAAGTAAAGCCCCACGCCCTCTTGGGGCACATCACTCCCCTTTTTGTGATCTGGACATGCAACATATAGGTCACAACCCCTTTTCTGTAATATAACATGCCCACATTACATAAGGTCCTTGAGTACGTGGGAACATTCTGCAGGGCTCCGGAGATTCGCCCACTCTTCCGGGACTCGGGGAGGTCACCTCTTTTCGCAGGAACCTCCTAGATGTTTTGGGAGAGTTGGCAAGTATGTACTAAATCCAGTTCACAGCAAATAGAGATCTTGAAACACATCAACATCACCAGTCAGCGTCAGACTGAGGTAACTTGGGGCCACTAGATAAAATGATTATGGAGACCCATCTTCCAGAAACCCTAAGAAGTAGACCAAAGTACCCTTTAAATTGGGTGTCTTCTGCTGGACCATTATTGTGTTAGAATTTGGGCCCCCAAGAGGATCCTTTGGTACCCTGATGTGCCAATCCAACGCTGGCTCCAGTCCCAATGATGAGACCTGGATTTTGATTGGTTGCCTGGCTAACTGCTCTACTTTTCCATTGTACAAATTTTGATAAATCTTCCCAAATTTACTGGAACCTGGACAGCCTTGTCATTCCGAGAGTCCTCACACTGTTACCTATAGCATAAAATAACAAATTTGGCTCTGCTACATGTGTCTGTCTCAGTTATAGATGTCCGGAGCAGCAGAGATGAAGCGCTGGTTGGTAGATGAGCCTGTCGAGCTGTGGTATCCATTCACTCTGTATAATTTAATGAACATGATGGATTCGCACTAAGACGCTTATTTTTTTAGGTTACGCAGAAAACAAGGCCGCTCCAGATTTTATAAAGGTTCATTGGAAGAGACAAGACGCCACTTCATTACAAGCTTTTCATTAACATGACTAATGACATTTGCAGTCGATATTCTCCAGGCATCGGGGCATTCATTTCCTTCATTGTACTGGTTGGAGTCTTGGAAGAACAAAGACAAGACTCTTCATTTAACACTCGCTGACTCGAAGGAGCTTGCGCCCTAATGTTGGCCCTCTGAAATCCTGTGCTTCCAAGGTTATCAAAAATCTCCAGTAAATATGTGACATACCCTACTGGGGAATTCAAGACCCTCATGTATTAACCAGGGTGGGGAGCAACTTTAAGGAGTGCCCCTTACGCTGGGTTCACACCTGCACTTGCATTACGTTTGGGGATTCCGTTCCCCTCTCCGCATGCAAAATGGGGAGAGAAAAGCGCTGCAAGCAGGACTTTTCTCTCCGCATTTTTCCACCCTTTTTGGGTGGGAAACCGAGCGGAAACCACATGGACCCCATTATAGTCTATGGGGTTCGCGGGTTTCCTAAGGTAACCACTTTTTTATGTAGATTAGGTTTCCGAATGCAGATGTGAACCTAGCCTTACACTGGTTTCATACTAGTGTTGGCTGTCCGTTGTTCTGATCCGTCAGAGGATCAGAACAATGGACAGGCAGATTGCTAAAATAGCGGATACATATGGAGCCCGAGGAACCCTATTGACTATAAAGAGGTCCGTTGGGTGTCTGTTGTCTTTTTCGCCCTGCATAGTTTCCTATGCAGACTATGGAGGACTCAACATGTCCAAATAATACACTAGCCTATTGATTTATAACCAGAACCCAGGACATCAACCCGCAGATAGATAGTTTAGGGTCACCTGGATCAAATGGTGTTTTCCGCTTGTGAATCGCTGCCTCTGTTGCTGAGATATCGCTGTTTTGGTCAAGAGCTTGCTTACCTCTTTGGAGCAATGGTGACGCCCTTGTTGCTCCAAAGAACTCATTTGCATATCGAAAAAAAACAACGATACCTTGGCAACAGAGCCAGTGATTCACAAGGGGAAAACACTGTTTGATTCAGGAGATCTTAAACTATCTGTAGGGGTTTTCTTTGCAGCAGTCACCTCATTTACATTATAGACACAATTACAATAGAAGATAACACCTCTATAGATAACATATACAGTATATAAATGATGTCACACCTTATCTCGTCCTCATCCATGCACGTCATCCGCGCATGTCTAGAAGACTATTCCATAGATCTCAATCGGCTCCAGTCTATTGCTGGCAATGGCTATGACTATGCTGTAAAGCAGATCACCAAATGCTGTGAACAGAGCAAAAGAGAAGCTCAGGCAAGATGGTCGCCCCCATAATCATGGACAGAAAATAGAATAAAAAAATCTACAAATAAATCAGATTGAAAAAAGTAATATTTATTAGAATAAATAAATAAATAAATATTGGCGATACGTTCCTTTAAGACTACCTTGTGTTGAGTCACTGATAAATTTGTGAACAAAGTTTTTTTTTTTTCAATGCAGATTTTTTTTTCTTACAGGAAAATGTGATTCCTTTCAACGAGAAATGCTTTTAGTAGAACTTATAAATTATTTGACATTTATTTAAAAAAAAAAAAAACAAGCA
This sequence comes from Leptodactylus fallax, assembly GCA_947044405.1. Lineage (NCBI taxonomy): Eukaryota > Metazoa > Chordata > Amphibia > Anura > Leptodactylidae > Leptodactylus > Leptodactylus fallax. The sequence continues at coordinate 2,032,726 of CAMRHE010000180.1, forward strand.
CTTATCTAACATCTCCGATTTTGTAATAAAGACTCTAATTTCGGAAATGAAAGTCATTGGAGGGACGCCAACTCTCTTAGTTAAATTTGTTCTGTAAAGCGCCGTTCATTAATAATGAGAGAATATGAGCGATTGCAGGCTAGCTTTCCTTCATGTCCAGGTTTCATGCCATTCCCGCAGTGGTAAGCCAATCCTTTAAGTGTTTTGTAATATTGTGCAATTACTAGGTTGTATTATATAACTGTTTACTAGCCCCGTAAGGCTTGTTGTGTAAGGGAAAGGGAGAACATATAAGACAAGGTCACTTCTATAATACTGCAGACCAAAAATATCAGCATGGCTTATCGTGTGTAGCTTGCAAGTGAAGTTTGATCCAGAGAAAAGGTGTTATTGGAGCACTATTTATTTGGGTACTGTATAGCTCACTCTGGAGCTTTCTTGTCACATTGTTTGACATTACCTAGATAGTGCATGTTCTCCTTGTAAGGTCACTGTATGGCACTAACTAGGAGATGTATGTATTATTTATCTGGACACTATATGACACTAACTAGGAGATGTATGTACTATTTATCTGTGCACTGTATGGCACTAACTAGGTGATGTATGTATTATTTATCTGGGTACTGTATGGCACTAACTAGGAGATGTATGCATTATTTTTGTGGGCACTGAATGGAATTAACTAGGAGAAGTATGTACTATTTATGTGGGCACTGTATGACAATAACTAGAAGATTTATGTACTATTTATCTGGGCACTGTATGGCACTAACTAGTAGGTGTATGTAGTATTTTTCGGGACACTGTGTGGCACAAACTAGGAGATGTATGTAGTATTTATCTTGGCACTGTATGTCACTAAATAGGAGATGTATGTAGTATTTATCTTGTCACTGTGTGGCACTAACTAGGAGATGTATGTAGTATTTATCCTGTCACTGTGTGGCACTAACTAGGAGATGTATATAGTATTTATCTGGGCACTGTGTGGCACTAAGAGATGTATGTAGTATTTATGTGGGCAGTGCATGACACTAACTAGGAGATGTATGTACTATTGATCTGGCCACTGTTTTATATTAACTAGGAGATGTATGTACCATTTATCTGGGCACTGTATGGCACTAACTGCTTGCAGGACTTTTCTCTCCGCTTTTTTCAGTGTATGTACTATCTGGGCACTGTATGACACTAACTAGGAAATGTATGTACTATATATCTGAGCACTATACAGCATTAACTAGGCAGTGTCTTTACTATTTATCTAGGCACTGTATGTCACTAACTAGTCAATGTATTGTATGTACTATGTATCTGGGTACTGTATGACGCTAACTCAGAGATGTATGTAGTATTGATCTGAGCACTGTATGCCACTAACTAGGCAGTGTATGTACTATTGATCTGGGCACTGTATGGCACTGTAGAGCTATGTAGATACTGGATATCCTGGCACTGCATAGCTCATTATGGGGCTATATTGTCACACTATTATTTATTTATGAATTTATTTTGCTTACTTATATAGCACCATCATATTCCACAGCATTTTTACAGACATGGAAGTGAATGGGAGACAGAAATCTTTATGTTGAGAGATGGAAGATTTTCATGGTGGTTTTTGCATGACGTGGTTTGTTTTGTCCACCGTGTGAACATACCCTTATTTCCCCAGTATATGACATTTGCAATGTTCATATTCCAATACATATTTCAGCAGACAAAGACCACCAGCACTGATGGCCCAGTACTAGAGCTCAAGTATTGGAGTATATGTAGATAACACCACAGCCTCCAGCAGGTTCTCCATTATCAGTCCCATTGACAGAGTGATATATTCTCCGCTCATCTCATATCTTTCCAATGACGTGAGCTGATGAATAAGAATTCAGTCAACTTCATTCAATAATTTAGAGATGATATTATATTACGCTGTATCAGCAGCATATGTTACCCGGTACTGGAGCAATATCCATGCTAATGTACCATAGAACTGAATAGATATAGAATCAATTTAATGGATATTACAGCCGATCCTTCTGAGAATTATTATTGTAAAAGACAGATGTGTTTTCTCATTCCGTTTGTCGCTGCAGTACTCAATATATGTTGAACCTTTACATACACTCAGGTGGTCAGAACCCCTACGCGATAAGGGCCCCATACCCTACCAGGGGATTCTGAGTTTATAGAGGGGGGTTCCTATTCAATTCCTCATCTATACACCTCCAAAAACTCCCTGGAGTTCCATGGACATTAACAAGTGGCAAACGGTCCACCGCACATTGTCGCAGAGGGGGGTTCCAGAGCTGGGATTGAGCTGCAATACCAAACACAGCCTCTATACAATGAATGGCGCTTTGCCTGGTATGTAGTGTAATGAGTGGTGAGATGGATTCATGACTTACCGCTGTGCTCCATATTTCTTCCCTGCAATGGGCCGTGAGGTCACAGCAGATCCCAGAGCAAAGATGGAAGCATGGAGCAGAGCGGTGAGTAATGAATGCAGCTCACTGCTCACTCCTTGGACATCACTGTGTGTGGGGGCACTGAGGGGACCATGTGTCTGGTTATGGGAGCACTGAGGGGTCATTAAATGGTGTGTGAGACACTGAGAGGGCCATTATGTAGAGGCACTGAAGGTGTATTATACTGTGTGGGGGCACTAAGGAGGCATTATTCGTACTTGCCAGAACATTCAGGATGTTCCCAGAAACACTGTGCATAAGGTACTGAGAGAACCATTGTACGGTGTGTGAGGTACTGATGGGGCATTATATTGTGTGTGGAGCATTGGGGGGGCCATTATATGGTTTGTGAGGCACTGAGGGGGCTTTATACTATGTGTAGGACACTTAGAGAACCATTATAAGGTGTGTGGGGCACTGTTGAGGCATTATATAATGTGTGGAGCACTGAGGGGGGCATTATATGATGTGTAGGGCACTGATAAGGCATTATATTATGTGTGGAGCACTGAGGGAGCCATTATATGGTGTGTGAGGTACTGAGCGGGCATTATACTATGTGTAGGACACTTAGAGAACCATTATACTGTGTGTGGAACACTACTGGAGCATTATATTCTGTGTGGAGCACTGAGGGGGCTATTATGATGTGTTGGGCACTGATAAGGGATTATATTATGTGTGGAGCACTGAGGGGGCCATTATATGGTGTATGAGGTACTGAGGGGGCATTATACTATGTGTAGGGCACTGAGAGAACCATTATATGGTGTCTGGGGCATTGATGAGGCATTATATTATGTGTGGAGCACTGATGAGGCTATTATATGTTGTGTGAGGCACTGAGGGGTCCGTTATGCTGGGTGCGGCGGCACCGAGGTGTCACTATACTATGTGGGGGCAGTGACAGAGCAACCATTATATGGTGTGTGGAGCACTCAGTGGGTCATTATACTGTATGTAGGGGTATTATACTGTGTGGTGGCACTAAGAAGGCATTATTCATACTTGCCAGAACAATCGGGAGGGTCCCAGTAACACTTGTTTAAAGGAGGGAGCCCTTGGGCTGATGTGAAGGACCTAGCCTATAAAAATCCTGGATAACCCCTTTAAGCCTCATCTATCACCTGTAAAATATGTAGGTGAATTATTTTGGTCCGTTCACCTGGTGTGGTCAAAATCATATCAGGATGCTGCAGGCCTATAAAATGGCGACCCTGTTTTGTGTAGGTGACAGGTCCACTATATAATGATATAATGGCAGGCCTATTCAGCAGTCCAGGCCTTTTGCAGAGTGACCCCTGTCTAATGTGTTTCTCTGGGCGTAGGGTGTACGAGGGTGGGGTATAATAGTTCATCAGGCCGGTTATTCCGGCTCAGTAGACCACGATGCCACTGCACAGCTGCTCGACCACAGTCCATTCATTAATCCAAGCGGTGGGAAAAGCATCAATGGGACTGGCTGTGTGAGCGAAGCTTTACAGCGCCATAAAGTGATATACTGCCTCACAATGCAGACACGTACCCATTCTACTCTTATCTGGGAAAAACATGGACTGCATTAACCAGCAGAGATTGTTTATATATGAAGACTCGGCACATGAATTATTGGCAGCAGAATATCTTCTCGGTAAGCTGCAGTTCCCGACAATTGCATTTCATATGAGGCTTTTATGAGCTGTATCGGCGATGTAGCAGAGCTCAGATTGTCAAAGAACTCTCAGGCTTGTATTGTCCATGAATCTTGTACATTTTGCATTAAAAAGCTTCTCCAAGGAGTCTATTTTTTACTTACTTCAACTGGGGAATTTTAGATGCTGTACTGAGGGGTTCTGGTCTGGTTCCAACCCCAGGTCATGTGATCGGACCCAGCACCCGGCTACTTCGCCTCTTCTCCTGTTTTCTCAGGTAGATACCTGTACAAGGGGGGCTGGTAGACTATAGTGAAGCCATAGGACAGCTAACTAGTTGTGAAAACAGCAGAGAAGGTGGAGTGACCCAGGGTCGGAGCCAGCCTGGAACCCCTAGGTCCAGCATCTAAAAACCTGCAGAGGAAGTAAGTCAAAGAAGACTCCCTGGACAACCCCTTTAATGCATGATTATCTATAGTCCTACCTCAAACTATTTAAAGGGCTATTTCAGGAAGGTTATCCTGTATGCATGGGAACTTCTAAATTTGTGGGGGTCAGACCTCTCTGATTATGGGTGTCCCAAGTACCCCAATTTAAATGGAGCAGTGGTCCTTCATACGTGGCACTGCACTGGATTGCCAAAAAGAAGCCATAGGTTGGGATTGATGGAGAACTGTATTCAGCTTATTTTTGGCAGTCCTGGCTGTCTCAGCAATCACCATAGTGTCTGGCTCAGTAATCACCATAGTGTCCTGTCTGGCTCACCAATCACCATAATGTCCTAGCTTGTTCACCAATCACCATAGTGTCAAGCTCACTAATCACCATAGTGTATGGCTTACCAATCACCATAGTGTCCGGCTCAGCAATCACCATAATGTCCTGGCTGTCTCACCAATCACCATAGTGTATGGCTTACCAATCACCATAGTGTCCTGGCTGGCTCACTAATCACCATAGTATCCTGGCTGTCTCACCAATCACCATAGTGTCCTGTCTGGCTCACCAATCACCATAGTGTCCTGGCTGGTTCACCAATCACCATAGTGTCCTGGCTGGCTCACCAATCACCATAGTGTCATGGCTAGCTCACTAATCACCATAGTATCCTGGCTGTCTCACCAATCACCATAGTTTCCTGGCTGGTTCACCAATCACCATAGTGTCCTGGCTGGCTCACCAATCACCATAGTGTCCTGGCTGGCTCACCAATCACCATAGTGTCCTGGCTAGCTCACCAATCACCATAGTGTCCTGGCTAGCTCACTAATCACCATAGTATCCTGGCTGTCTCACCAATCACCATAGTGTCCTGGCTGTCTCACCAATCACCATAGTGTCCTGGCTGGTTCACCAATCACCATAGTGTCCTGGCTGGCTCGCTAATCGCCATAGTATCCGGCTCACCAATCACCATAGTGTCTGGGCTGGCTCACTAATCACCATAGTGTCCGGGCTGGATCACTAATCACCATAGTGTTTAAGCTGGCTCACTAATCATCATAGTGTCCTGGCTGGCTCACTAATCATCATAGTGTCCTGGCTGGCTCACTAATCACCATAGTGTCCTGGCTGGCTCGCTAATCGCCATAGTGTCCGGCTCACCAATCACCATACTGTCCTTGCTAGTTCACCATTCACAATTATTACAATACACTTTATTTATAAACTGGAATTTTATTCTACAGAACCTCAGCTTCCATTATTGCTGTTCACAATCATCGCCCCATATATTACCGCCAAACCGCTATGTGTACAAAATAATTGCACCCATGAATATCGCGGGGCATGCATTATGGCCGCCTGCAGCCTGTAAGTGACAGACTTGACTTAGTACATTGCAGCATTTCACTTCTGAAATCAGCGCCCCCTCGGCCCCCCCATCCCCGTATATTTCCATCTTTGTAAGAACACATCACTTAATTTTCTATTCTGTAGTGAGCTTTGTTGTCTAGAGAAAGGTCTAAAATCCAGGAGGCTCCGGCATCTGCCGCCTGCTATTGTAGCCTCCGCTCAAGGTTAAACACAACATTCAGGCAGAAAAATGAATGTTGAAATGACTTTAGTAAATATCCATTCATATTACACATTGTCATCCCCATGGTTGCCATGGTATTCCGGCTCTGCTACATTACAACTCTCTCCTCTTTAATATGGAATAAACAACAGCGGAGAAGAAGAAAAAAAACAAGGTGAATTTAATGTAGAACACGGCGGTATTGTGACAAGCCGAGCGCGGCTAATATGTTGTCACTTTATTGGAGTCACTCGCAGAAATCTATATGGAAACATTACATACAGGGGATGCTACAACAGTCGTAAAAACAATATATGACCGTCTTCTCCCACAATGCACCGCCACCGCCTCCCCATTAACTTTCAGTATAAGTCATTTAGGATTCAGTAGATTCATTTGTGCCCTTTACAAGTCTTTGAACATTCCGGAATTCACCGCTTCATAAGTTATATTATCTGTGAGCATGGATATATCTGCACAAAGTAATTAACGGTAAATCATATCTATACTATTATCTATTCTATCTGTCTATCTATCTATCTATCTATCTATCTATCTATCTATCTATCTATCTACTGTGATCTATACTATGGATCTATCAATCTATCTACTATTATCTATACTATCTATCTTCTTCTATCTATCTATCTATCTATCTATCTATCTATCTACTATTATCTATCCTCTATCTATCTATCTATCTACTATTATCTATCTTTTTACTATTATCTATCTATCTACATATCTATCTATCCTCAATCTATCTATCTACAGTCATGGCCAAAAGTTTTGAGAATGATACAAATATTAATTTTTACAAAGTCTACTGCTTCAGTTTTTCTAATGGCAATTTGCATATACTCCAGAATGTTATAAAGAGTGATCAGCTTAACAGCAATTACTTGCAAAGTCAATATTTGCCTAGAAAATGAACTTTATCCCCCAAAACACATTTCAACATCATTGCAGCCCTGCCTTAAAAGGACCACCTAACATCGTTTCAGTGATTGCTCCATTAACACAGGTGTGGGTGTTGATGAGGACAGGGCTGGAGATCAATCTGTCATGATTAAGTAAGAATGACACCACTGGACACTTTAAAAGGAGGCTGGTGCTTGCCATCATTGTTTCTCTTCTGTTAACCATGGTTATCTCTAAAGAAACACGTGCAGTCATCATTGCACTGCACAAAAATGGCCTAACTGGGAAGAGTATTGCAGCTAGAAAGATTGCACCTCAGTCAACAATCTATCGCATCATCAAGAACTTCAAGGAGAGAGGTTCCATTGGTGCCAAAAAGGCTCCAGGGCGCCCAAGAAAGACCAGCAAGCAGCAGGACCGTCTCTTAAAAGTGTTTCAGCTGCGGGATCGGGCTACCAGCAGTGCAGAGCTTGCTGAGGAATGGCAGCAGGCAGGTGTGAGTGCATCTGCACGCACTGTGAGGCGGAGACTCTTGGAGCAAGGCCTGGTCTCAAGGAGGGCAGCAAAGAAGCCACTTCTCTCCAGAAAAAACATCAGGGACAGACTGATATTCTGCAAAAGGTACAGGGAGTGGACTGCTGAGGACTGGGGTAAAGTCATTTTCTCTGATGAATCCCCTTTTCGATTGTTTGGAACATCTGGAAAACAGCTTATTCGGAGAAGAAGAGGTGAGCGCTACCACCAGTCTTGTCTCATGCCAACTGTAAAGCATCCTGAAACCATTCATTGTGTGGGGTTGCTTCTCAGCCAAGGGAATCGGCTCTCTCACAGTCTTGCCTAAAAACACAGCCATGAATATAGAATGGTACCAGAATGTCCTCCAAGAGCAACTTCTCCCAACCGTCCAAGAGCAGTTTGGCGCTCAACAATGCCTTTTCCAGCATGATGGAGCACCTTGCCATAAAGCAAAGGTGATAACTAAATGGCTCAGGGAACAAAACATAGAGATTTTGGGTCCATGGCCTGGAAACTCCCCAGATCTTAATCCCATTGAGAACTTGTGGTCAATCATCAAGAGACGGGTGGACAAACAAAAACCAACAAATTCAGACAAAATGAAAGCATTGATTCTGCAAGAATGGACTGCTATCAGTCAGGATTTGGTCCAGAAGTTGATTGAGAGCATGCCAGGGAGAATTGCAGAGGTCCTGAAGAAGAAGGGTCAACACTGCAAATATTGACTTGCTGCATTAACTCATTCTAACTGTCAATATAAGCTTCTGTTACTCATAATATGAATGCAATTCTATTTCTGTATGTGATAAAAACATCTGACAAACACACATAAAAACCAGAGGGCAGCAGATCATGTGAAAATATAATATTTGTGTCATTCTCAAAACTTTTGGCCATGACTGTACTATTATCTATCCTCTATCTATTATCTATACTATCTATCTACTATTATCTATTCTTCTATCTATCTATCTATCTATCTATCTATCTACTGTATCTATCTACTATCTATCTATCTATCTATCTATCTATCTATCTATCTATCTATCCTCACTCTATTTATCTATATAACTACAATTATCTATCTATCTATCTATCTATCTACTATTATCTATACTATCTATCTATTATCTATCTATCTACTATTAGCTATCTATCTATCTATCTAGCTATACTATCTATCTATCTATCTATCTATCATCTAATTGTGTATCTATCAATCTAGCTATTTGTTATCTATCTATCTATATATCTATCTATTCTTCTAGTACTACAAATACTATCTATCTGTCTACCTACCTTTCTCTTTTATTTATCTATCTATCTATCTATCTATCTATCTATCTATAAATTAAAAAATCAATAATCATGTATACTAATTCTGGACACCCCCTCTAAGTGATGGCCTTCCATAGGCTTCCTAACATTCACAGCTACCGCCTTTTATGTAAGTACTCCCATCTCATGAATATAGTAGCTTCATCATAATGAAAATATGACAGAAATGTCTACATCACTACCGATAGTGTTTACACGACTTCTCCGAGCAGGATATGACCGCGATCAGTAAAGAACCTTGACTACGGCTTTCAAGATTCCTTTCCCTTTGAGAGAGCAGAATAGATGAGATCAATAAAGTCGTGTGTTGTATATCTGCATTACCGCTACCTTTTTATTAAGATGCTATAAGCAGTGATTGTAGTCATATAGCACAAATTTATCTGCTCGCTCATACGGTAACCTTTCACAGTTATTGTTTCTGCCGCTCTCAATTTACTCATTTAAAGGGCAAGCTTTGCACGTTTTTATTCCATCCCTAACATGCTACACAAAGAGAAATTACCATAAAAAGGTTGAAAGAAATGGCAAAAATAGCTACTGATATTAAATATCTGGATTATCATGACACGGTTCGGGCTGCCATGTTGCATTTATCATCGTTCCATCGTGCCATGTATTTATTACAGATGGGCGACCTGCTTTGTCATGAGCCGGGTTCGATCCGAATATTCCTAATTGTTCAGTTTTTAACAAAACCCAAGAAATGGTGATTCGTCTCAGACTAACTAAAATGGCTGCCGCGACATGCATTGTGATAAATTATTATACTCGTGGGACTCTTCACATCACGGAGTATAGGTGTAGACCCTGCAGAGGTGTAAAAAATAAAAAAAAACATTTATATTCACCTTCCCTCACCTGCTTTGGGCCTCCTCATGGCCTGGTGATGTCATGTGTCCAGGGTCACCACTGAGGCCTATGATTAGACCATAGCGGTCACATGGGCACGCCGAGCATCATGATGTCAATCGCAGGCTTCAGCAGTGACCCTGGGCGCATGATGTCACCGAGGAAGTCGAGAGAGAGCGCCAGACGCTACAGGAGGCCAAAAAGAGGTGAGGGAAGGTGAATATGAATGTTTTGTATTTTTTACACCTCCCCTGAGCCTCCCCCTATTATAGTCTGGGGTATGAAGAGACCTCAGACTATAATAATGTCACTTCTGGTTCTATCTGAACTTGTTCAACCTGAAACGAATCAGGATCCTGAGCCAGCCGAACCCGAAATTGATCCTTCCCATACCCTTATGGGCCTCCCAGACCACTAAATCCGCAGTTATATATGGACATTGGCGATCTAGTGCAGGGCTTTTCTCTGTGAACTTAGCCTTGTCTTGTCTTTGTGACCTGGATCCCAGGAGGCAAAGTCCAACCCGCCTTGCAGCAGGCTCTGGTGAAAACATTGGGGGCATCTTAGACTTCACATTCCAAGATAGTGTCAGATAATAAGTAGCCGTTTACTTGCGGAATTCAGACCTCATCTGTTCCTAGGGCATTTTTGGGAACACCTACCTGGGAGTTGGTTACATTTTCCACCCTTTCCTGGCTGGCTCAACACCTTTACACCCTTTGTGTACGGGCCCACTGTAACGTCCCTGCTATTATTAGACATACGTGTGGATACAGCAGGGGTTTATATATTTTTGAGAAAATTACGATTTGGCTTATCAAAAATGTCAGTGGTTTTTGCGTTTGTGCGGCGATGTCCTGTGGCTGACATTTCTAAGCTCTGCAAATGGAGGATAAAAACATTAATGTAGTGGAGTCTGACAAAATCCCTAACATTATTACCCTTCCCACCTCTCCGAGACAAGAAAAGGTAATCTATTACTTTTTCATCCATGAAATTTCTATTGCATTTACAATACCCAGAGCATCTTCGAACTCCTGACCGAGGTATAATCGGTTTTATAGACTGAAAAGGGTACGTAAAGTGGCCGAGTGTTCTAGAAAACGCATTATCAAATGCCCTATTAGATAATTCGGAGTTAATACACGAGATTCCTTGCTCGAGAGCTTCATCTATTGCCAAGAATTCAGAGCAGCTACAAAAAGAAACTTTTGCTTTGGAGGACTGGAGGAGTGTAATGCTTCATTTTTCCTGCGGTGGTGCTGTAAGGAAATTAAACACTTGTCACCACATTCCTCAACGGATCACAACTGATCTCTGTGATCCCAACAGCAGGACACCTTATTATCAGAATATCCAGGACCTTTCTAACATATAGGGATTGTCCAATGTGGAGCCCCTTTAAGAAATTCTTTTTCAGCTTCAATTTTCTCTATAAAAGTGGACAAACCATTTTGTAAACAGAGTAATCTCTTTTTCTAAAGGAATACTGGATGTTCTCCCCAAAGGAGTTGGTAAAGATAAGCGAAAAATTTCAGGTTCGACTGAACTAAAAAGTTTAGGGGTTTACCACCCAGACTATATACATAATAAACACTGATACTCAGCTTGCCTATGGGCTACATCGTGGTCCTCTCTGGTCTTTTCGGTGATGTCATGGGCTCCAGGGGATCACTGAGGAGTGTGATTAGACCTCAGCAGTCATGTGGGGCACTCTGATGTCATGACGCTTAAGTTAAAGTGTGATGATGTCAGCGCACCTGATCGCTGATGCCCAATCACAGGCCTTGGTGGTCCCCCAGGACCTATGATGTCACCCAGGAGGCTGGAAGAGGCCATAAAATGACCAAAGAGGGCCTAAGGAAGCACTAGGGAGCCCAGGAGAGGAGAGGGAAGGTGGGTATCAGTGATTTTTATGTTGGCAATTCCCCTTGGACTCTGGGGTCTGATGAGACTCCGCGTATCATGATAGCAATTCCATGAAACAAATCTCATGAGGTTCATGCTTCTCTAGAATTCACCAAAACTCTATGCTTAGAAAAATTTAAGGGGTGTGACCATCCTCTCAAAAATTTTAACGGTATTGTACAGGTTTATAAAAAAATGGTTGCCTTCTTCCTAAAACAGCGCCTTAGTTGTCCATAGGTTATGTGTGGTATTGCAGATTATTCCTATTTACTTTAATGGAACTGACTTGCAATACCACACACAACCTGTGATAGGTGGGGCACTGTTTCCTTTAATAACTGTAATATATTTTTATTGAGATGATTTGTATTCCAGTATTCTGCAGCATATCCACATTTAGTTAACCTTTGACTGACCAGTTGTTCTCTCTTGTCGTTCTTTTTGCAGACATTGGGCACCATAACTGCAGTGCCAATAAAAGTCCCTCAGGTCAGCTCCTTGCACAGATTGGCAGGACATGGACCAGCAGTGCTACCTCAGGTAACATCACTAACTAACTTATTGTCTTAGACCTGTCCCCATGAAGGCTGATATTACCCTTCAGGAATATGGGGTGCAGATAAAGCCAGACGAACCCAGAATGCATTGCCAGAAAATGACTTATTTTTTCAAATCAAGTTTTCATACGAAACATATTTTTAAAGATTTTTTTTTATGATATTTTAAACAATTTCCTGCAATTTTCACTCTGGCACTAAGCCCAACAATAGACTGGCACTTACCAATTCTGTAGAGGTTTTCTTTGCAGCATTTACCTCGTTTACATCACAATAGAAGATAACAGCTCTATAGATAACACCACTGACCCATCATCACCTCCACTACTGACAATAGATGATGTCACAGCTTATCTGCTCCCCCTCCCTAGAAAACTCTCCCATAGTACTCAATGAGTCGGCTCCAGACTATTGCTGCCTATGGCTATAACTATGCTGTAAAGCAGATCACTAAATGCTGTTAACAGAGCAGAGGTGAAACTTAGGCAAGATGGCCGCCACCATAATTATGTAGAGAAAATAGAATAAACAAATCTACAATCAGAAAATAAAAACAGATTAGAAAGAAGTGATATCTTGAACTCTTGTATTTCCTATACAGACCAGTAGAGTAGTCAGAACAGGTCGACCTCTGCAGATCGCTTATCAGCTTTGCTGTGTAGACTGGAGTAGGATGAGCAGAGTCATCTCATTACTATTAGGGGATAGCAGAGCCTATGACTTGAAGTACAATTTATACACTGTGTTATACCTAGTAAAGCCCGTGAGTGAGTGGTCCGTGGCACAGGAAACAGAGAACCCCTGTCATGCTCCGCCCCCTTCAGGCCAATTAAGAGGAAGAACACAATGGAGAGGAGGTATTTATTAAACTGGTCACGGCTCATTTTCGGCACATGCCTGTGTGCGTAAAAATCTGTCACTTTGTTTTCCGACCTGCAGGGCAAGAATCCAGGCAGGCTGGGGCAGGGACACCTCGGCCCAATAGGTATTCTATAACGCCAATAAACTGGCGGCAGTTATACCTGCGCAGGGGAACCTCCAATTTATTGAGAGGCTGGAACCTCTTAGAAGACCTGGCTTGTTTCTTCATCTCAAGAAGTGACATCACATCCATTAGTCATGTGACCATGCTCAGTCCCATTCAAATCGTCATGTGACTAACAGATGTGATGTCACTTCCTGAAAAGAAGAAAGCCATGTTTTCTAATCCCGGATAACCACTTTAATAAATTCCCCTACAATATCAGTTTGCCACGGAGTGTCCCTTTAATTTTTTTTTTTTTTTTTGCATGAAAGAGGCTTAAAGGTGTAGCATCCCTTTAAGAACAATTATTTGGACAAAACCTCGAACTTAGTCTCATTTTTTGATTATGTATCGGTGGTGCAGTACCCATACTGAGCGGGCATCAATGTGTCAAGGACAAAGACACGGACATATGTCCTTATTTTAATAGATTTGACGAATTTGACCAGTTCTTGGCCGCTAATAGCTTTTCTCTGCCATCTAAATGATATTCCTGAGAGCGGGGATTCTTTGCACATTGGTTCACTGCCTAGCTTGCACTCCTGCACAGAGGTGAGCCCACCCCCCTGTATAATTGCTAGGTGTATTCCATTAGAATCCAGATGACTGTGTACAGACAATTATTACATTCGCTCCTCATTTATGCAGTCAACCACTTATTCAGCCTCACAAGGACGCGAGCAGCGAGCGCTATAATGACAAGCTTGCCAACACTGCAAATGTCTCGAACAAAGACATTGCCTTAATCAAGAATTAACAACTTACGACCAATGCGGCAATAACTAGCGAGCTCCGCGCCGAACCGTGTATTAGCCATTAGTACTCAATCTACGCCGTGTAATTAGTATTACAGAAATTAATATTATAGGAATGAATACGTTTCACAATAGGTTTAGGGGTTTACTTTACGGGTCCGTTCTTTATATTAGAGATAAAGTGAACTATTGTAGACTGTTGTTGCTTTAGGACCAAAATGCTACACTGTTAGGTCCTATCTATATCATTCGATCTGCAATGATAGTAGGAGTAAACATATGAGTTGCCTCTCCTTCTCTATCCATTAACCCAACGGATCCGAAACGGGACAACACCTTGAACTTAGTCGAAAGGCTTAAAACAGACTAGTTGGCTTTGTAAAAGTTCCCTAACTTTTTCTCTTCCTCTCGTTTGCTGCCTTTTCTCCCTTCATAGTTCTATGGAATTAGCAGAAATACATAATAAATATTAATGGGTCCCAGATCGTTCATTTATCCCCCTTCCCCACCAATACTTCTTATAAATCTGAAATCATAGCTCTCTCTGGCTGTAAGGCAACTGGCTGAAGCAGGAGCTCTCCCCCATTGCTCTATGATCAGGAATTCTAAAAATCATCCCCCATAACAGCTCATTGTGTGGAGGCCCAAGTGTAGGGGTAAGCCTTCCCTCCCTTTCGACGGGTGCAAAATCAGGGATCCTGTTTTCTGGTTACAAGTTGTCCAAACTGGACCCTTTAACTTATTTGGTTTTAAACAGACTAGTTGACTATATGAAAACTTCCCCACTTTTTATCCCTCTTTTTGTTTAATCTTTTCATGCCTCATATTTCAGTCTAGGAGAAATACACAAAAAAAAACCTATTTATTTATAGGTGACAAAACATTAATTTAGACCTCAAATCAGATCTCTCTTTGTCTGTAAGGCAACTGGCTGCAGCAGGATCCCTCCCCCATTTCTTTACCAGCATGTTAAACCCCAGCCCCTATAAGAGCCCATTGTGTCGAGGCCCAGATGTAGAAGACAACTTTACTTTCCATCCCACAGACTAATCATTTAGGGACTCTGTTTTCTGGTAAGGAGTTTCCCATACTGGACAACTGCTAAAACTGAAACATTTCAAACAGACTAGGCGGCTATATGAATACTTCCTTATTTTTAACTAATTTTAATCAAAGGTAAGAGAAAACCACAAGGAATTGCAGACCTCAAATCAGAGCTGGCTCTGGCTTTAAGGCAACTTGCTGAAGCAGGAGCTCTCCCCCATTGCCCTGAGATAGGAGGCCAATGATGCTAAACCCCATCCCCTATAACATATTGAATGGAGCCATAACTAGGAGAAACATACAAGAAATTATTGTATATGGGTCACTGAACATTAATTTACTTCCTTCTTGCAAATCTCAAATCAGATCTCCCTTGCCTGTAAGGCAACTGGCTAAAGCAGAAGCCCTCCCTCACTGCTCTGTGATAAAGACCAGGTATGCTAAACTTCAGTCCCTATAAAAGCTCATTGTGTGGAGGCCCTGATATAGGAGCCAAACTTCCTTCCCATCCCACAGGTTCATCATCAGGGATTCTGCTTTCTGGTAAGGAGTTGCCCAGACTGGAAAACTTCTAAAACTGACAGACTAGTCAGCTATATGAATATTTCCTTACTTTCTCTCTTCCTATTCTTTGATTTTTTCATGCTTCATATTTCAGTCAAAACTAAGATAAATACAAAAGAAATTAATTTATATGAGTCAGAATATTAATGTGCAACTCCCAGATTTACTGTCACTACTTATTACAAACCTCAAATCAGATCTCGCTTTAACTGTAAGGCAACAGTCTTAAGCAGAAGCCCTACCCCACAGCACAATGCTAAACCCTAGCCCCTATAACAGCTCATTCTGTGGAGGCCCAGATATAGGAGCCAACCTTCCTTTCCATATCACAGGCTCTACATCAGGGATCTGTTTCCTGCTAAAACTGCCAATCTCTTCGACAAACTTCTCTCTGGCTGTAAGACAACTGGCTGCAGCAGAAGCCCCCCCCCACTGCTCTGTGATAGGAGGACAGTCATGATAAACCCCATCCCCTTAGTGAAGCCAAACTCCTAGCTACCTATGGGGCCAACTGGAAGGAATCGAATGAAAATTCACCCCCCGCTCGCTACAAGATTTCTAAAAACACCATAGACAATTTTTTTCTTCTGTTTAGACTTAAAGATTATTTCTCGGCTCACTGTTCCTTTAATTATACCACAAAGACTTTCACTATCTTAAATTTTGTTTATTACTTTTGCATGTTGGTTTTTCAGATTCCACATCCCGGCGTCCCATTAAAAGCGGTTGTTAAATCTATAAATTATTATGGACGACTGCTTTAAAGGAGATTTTATGTTTCATTTTATGCTCCAGCATTACCCCCTATGAGGAAAATGAGAATTCTTTGCCAAGTTTTTGCCGCTCGGTGTTTATCACACTTTCTATGTCTGTTATTGAATGTTCGGAGGATGAATGTTTATGTTTCTTGCTCAATAGTTTAACAATTTTTTACTATCATTTTCTGAAAATTACTGTTTTTATACCAAATGCACATTTTGTCCTAGAGGAAAATAATTATCTGTTGTGGGGGGTTATAAAACCTGCAAATTGTCAGCTCTAGATGGCATGTGACCATTTGTAGAGCGGCCTGCTGAGACGTCTTGTAGGCATTTTTTGTATCCTGTATGGAATGTTTTTTTATCTTATAGTTGGTCCCCGATTAGAAAAAAATATCAACTTTTTCACAGAATCAGAGCTATTTTTGCTCATAGACTGTTCCTGGTATTGCGGTTTAATCATTTACTTGAATTGGAATGAGGTGCAATACTAGATATGGCCTATAAACAACAGTGGCGCTGTTTCTGGAAAAAAAAAAAGCCACAAACAACTCCTTTAAAGAGCATCCTCAAAGAAAGTTACAAAGAAGATAAAATAAGTTAATATTACTTAAAACAGTCTTCTGTTCTGGTAACTTCATTAAAATGTCAGGAAAGGGGCGGGACTGTGACACCTGCACTAAAAGAGTGGCTTCATTTTGTTTTAGGGGTTTACACCCCTGCTTATTCTCAGTGATAATCTCATAACCCCACCCCAGTTTATCCAAAATGTCTCTGTAACTGGATCTATGTTCTCTCAACATTTTAGGGTACGTCACAAAAACTTTTTGTGTTTTGGTGTTTTTTTACAGGTTAGGCCAAAGACTCTGATTCCAGAAAGCCTTCCCATCTCCCCCTGCAGAGACCAGCCTTCGAAACAACCCCCTACATTTCAAAAGGCCACAGTGGTCAGTATCAAAAACCCCAGCCCAGCCCTTCCCACTGCCAACAACACCGTCAGCCACCTCCAGGCTTCCAAAGGCCAGTCTCAGAGCTCATTGGAACCAACAATTTCTTCGCCTCTAAGCAGTGGAGGTGTGGCCTACGCCATTATATCCACCTCGCCAAGCAATGCAAACCCCATTAACACCAGCAACGTTTCAGTGGTGAATGACACCATCAAAGTTCAGCCGCTCCTAATCAGCACCGACAGCAAGGTAGGTTGGAAGAGTTTTTCAAAAAATGAATTCTCTAAAGTCCCAATGGTCCCCACTCGAAGGTAAAGATATCATAGAGCCAAACTATGTAGTTGGTCCTGTCCCTCCTGGACTTGGTTGTTCCGTTAACTTTACCATCATCAGATGGCAAGAACTTGTGCAGGACAGACCAGTCATTGGACATTAGGCCCATTTCTAGAGAGGAAAAGATGACACCATGATGGGTGGCCCATAATCTTTGCTACATGAGGATCTCATGATACTTTCAGGCTGCTTTCTTAAGCTTGTATGAACCACTTTGGATGGTCTTCAGTCAAGTAAACCTATGACTTGGCCATCTTGTAATGAGTTATGAACATCTTTTGAATGGCCATAGATAGGTCACATTTTTTGGAGAACGCAACTCAGACTTCTTTGTCTTGTGCAAGTTCTTGCAATATGAGCTCTTGGCCAATTGAAAAACCACATTCCTCTACCTTGGGCCGACTTAATGGTATCTATAGGAGTCTCGTCATTAACTTGTTTAATGTAGGGTCTCCAACATAGATTGGAATGGACACCCTTGACTTAGCCCTATCTGAACATTCTTCACCAAGTTAGTCTTGGTCGCTCTTTCCTCATTGATGACTGTAGAGCACCAGCTTCTTATCAAAAAGGTATCATGTATATTTTAGGTAATCATCATACAACCTCAAGTTCAGAGCCAACCAGAGATCAAGACTGAAATTAAGAAACCTTGTGTAGAACCTCCTCAGGGACCCCCAGCTACCAAAAAGAAAAAGGAGGAAAATCCAGAGGTAAGACTGTAGACTTGGTGCTCAGATTCTGCCACAACTAAGAGGTTTTGGGTTTGCTTTATGACCGGAGACACCTCTAGTGTGTCCACTGGAGGACCTATGAAGGTGCTTTTTGGTTTTATTTTATGTAGAGGATGTTTTTGATATCAACGTGTATTAGAGTCAGATTTTGATCATTCTGTTTTCTTCCCTTTCTCCAGAAAATCGCCTTTATGGTAGCGCTAGGCCTTGTTACAACAGAACATCTGGAAGGTGAGTAATAATCCATCTCGACAACTTTTGGAAAGAGCTTTCTGAGACATGTGAGATCATGGCGCATGATGTGTATTTTTCATCCATAATTTATGCCTTTTTTATGCTGACCAAATTTTAGAAACTGAGATTTTTCCACTCTTCCGGATGGTCCAGGAGGTCTCCCATATGTCCAAGACATTCTAGGAGACTGTGATTGGTTGCAATGGGCAACAAGGACAGTTTTTCTTTTAGGCAATGTTCACATCTGTGTCATATTTTTTTCTAAAATTGTGGAGAAAAAGACCTGCAAGCCCAAGTTTTCTGTCCGTTGATGCAGGGAAGAAAACAATGGATAGTCATTAAGGAGGACCTCCACCAACTCCAACTCTTTACCTCCTTAATAGAGGTCGCTCCACTGATTCTCCAGCACAGTTGGAATTTTTTCTCTAGCACCTACCCTGAGCAATCAGTGCTCATAGCTTCACTGCCCAATATGCTAATTAGGCTCTGTACTGTCAGGTGGGCGGTTCTTCCCTGGAGTAGATAGTTCTAATTAGTGTATTTGGTGCTGAAACTAACAGCACCGATTGATCAGGAACAGCAGGGGCTATAGAAAAAATTCCAACTACGCTGGAATCAGTGGATCTGCACCCAATGAAAAGTACAAAAAGTTGGAGTGGTAACAACCAGTATGATCACCATCACAGTTCCTAAAATGGCTATTACCCAGCTTTCTTTTCCTTTAACCCTTAAAGGCAAATTTAGTCATGTCCTGGCATGAAAGGGTGTGGCTGGTTTTCTGAAACTCCTCCCCAAAATCTGTCCAGGATGGGCGTTTGGACCCTTTGGGTTAGTTATAGATATCTAATCATGAGGAGGACATCAGCTACAGGATAGGCCAAAAAAAAGGACATCCCCTTTAAGCATTCTTATTCCCCAGACTACAAAGTTACTAAGTATGCATATTGGTTGTCACGCAGCTCTTCCAAAATCCTGAATGGCAAATTTGTGTGGATAGGTAGCAAGAGGAATATATATCTAAATAGATTTGCCTTTCAGAAGCCTGGGGAAGCTGGGTGGCACATGGTATAGCAGAATCACGTGAGAAAAGTCATCCAGGATACAGCAGATACCTGTAAATGTCATTATCCATCTGCTGCAGACAGAGCGGGAGCCGCGATCATTACCTGGGGAGCCATTAATGACGACTTTACCCACTTTCAATGAACATAACTCTTCAAACCCAAAAGAAAACACGAAAAAAAAAAACCTAGAAACGCGTTAATCTGCCGTAAATGGCATTAACTCCCAGCGCGTTCCTGCTGCGCCAGCTGCAAACCGACATCTGCCTTCCAATAGTGATAAAAATTACCGCCATTTCCATTAATAGCTCTTTACCTCTATGTTCTACTCCTAATATACGGCCGCTTATATGTGTATACAGCGGATACATCCCACAGTAGCCATCACTTAGAATCCTGGCTCGGCTATGATACACTCTTTACCACGCTCCATTTCATTAGCATAATGTATACGCATATATCAGGCCCTGCTGCATGACTTACAGGGTTGATGCATTCGCTCATTTAGAAATTTTTGCTGATGGTTCAACTTTTTAGATTTGCCATGTATTAAATCATCTGCTTTATCACACGGCTTATACATAGACAGCGTTAAAGGGGGGCAGAAATAGTATTTGTTCCCTGGTAATGGTAAGGGGTCACAAGGGCCCCTTTACTATAGGTGAAGAATCCGGTATTTTAAACAACTTATGGTAAGTTGGGTGGACTGTACCAAATTTTTGTACGCGGGCCAAGGACGGAGCTTCACGTAGACTTGTCGATACGGTTTTAGACACTACAGATATTGTCATTGATGGTTGGATTAAGGTTGGGTTCACACTGTTTCTTTTGGAACTCTGTTTGAGACTCTTCTGCCTTAAAAACATCTCAAAAAGCAGCTACAAGAAAACCTCAATTCTGCCATTGATTTCAATAGGAGTTTGCTTGGTTTTTCAGAGCTATTTTTGAAATGTTCCAAATTCCATTGATATTAAAGGGATGTCTCAAAAAAGTGTCAAAACATTCCTCCAAAAATGTGCGGGTATGCGCCCGGGTGCTGGAGATATCGGTGCCGTTGGTTATATCCCCTCACTGTCAAAAGGGCGGGCCTTACAGTCTAGCGTCATCTCTGGACAGTGAGGAACACCCCCCTGACAGTACAAGGCTATGGAAGAATACTGTCGGGGGCGTTCCTCACAGCCTAGGGATGACGCTAAGCTGTAAGGCCCGCCCCTCTGACAGTGGAAGGATATTGGTCATATAGATATAGGTCAGCTTTCTAGCGGTATATACCACCCCTCTCCGAGGACATGAGAGGTCCTCTTTACCGGTCACTGGGACCCTTGGGCTTGTCTACCAATAACTCGACAGGTGTTGTTTTTGAATATTTTTAATTTTTTTTATTACAATCTGCCCTTTCATACGTCTCTTCCACTTTTTTCACTTTACCGCTCCCCTAAACCTGACCCAATTCGCCGCGTTTTGCTCCACTTCAACTTTATTTTCCTTCAAAGCATCGCGTTTATTCCAAAGGAGCGAAACGTCTATCCCTGCCCTTGACTTCTTATAGGGAATACTAATGTAAATGTGTTTCCACGGTTACAGAGATCCAAAGCAAACGTCATGAGAGAAAACGGAGAAGTACGGCCAATCCGGCTTACAGCGGCCTCCTGGAACCAGAGGTACGACCGACCTCTCCACTCCTAATAATAAAAACTTTATGCGTTCCCAAAGTCCCAGTTTACTTAAGTCAGGGGTGAAAAAAAAAATGTATTCAGTTCCATCGACCAGCAATTTTTGCCACGTATGTCAGAATGGGGAGGGGGGAGGGGAATGCGGGAACCAGAATAAATTGTAAGATCAACTCATGCATATTCAGAGCCCCAAGCAAAAGAGAAGGGGGGGGGGGGCAGAGACTTTTGACATTTGGAAAATGAATTGGCAAATGAACGGAAGGCGATGTAATTGCTTTGTGTTTTGTGACAGTCGGCGATGATGTATAATGTTCGGCGTAGTTTATATTCCGTACTAGAAGGATTACCGTACGCAGCAATTTTACCCCCTGAAACGCTGAATAATCAGATTGAACATTTTCTATCAGAAGGGATTGAGGATCAAAACTCGTGCGCGCTAAAAAACATAAAATCGTTGATGAGTAAGCAGCGAGAAGTGCTGAGCCGACAACATGCGAGGGGTCTGGAGACATTACTGAGGAAACTGAGATTATTTCCTTATAGTCACTAGATATGGATGAGTTAGAAAGCACCGAAATTGGATTCTGCAACCGACAGTCCGTTATTGTGTTTTACTTTTTTTCAAAAACATTCCAAAAATATTTTATTTATTCTTTTTTTATAAAGAAAAAAAAACTGGATTCGCGACGCAGAGGGTGTAAGCGCACACCAGCGCATTGCTTTAAAAACCCATTCAAATGAATGGGTTTTTAAGCAATGCGTCGCTAACCTGTCGCTATCTGGTGCCTATCCAGTTTCCTGAGATTTTCACTCGGGTTGGCAGCGGACGGACTCAAGCGCAAGTGTGAACCCACCCTTAGTGGTGACATCTGTTGTCTTGATTGGTTGCCAATGGATACAACCATGAATGCAGGAACTTTCTAAACTCAGAAACCCAGCCATGATATCCTTATTGTGGCCGGGTTATCTTCTCATACATGTAGTGTCCTCCTGATAACCAGCCATGATGTCCTTATTGTGGTCAGGTTATCTTCTCATACATGTAGTGTCCTCCTGATAACCAGCCATGATGTCCTTATTGTGGTCGGGTTATCTTCTCATACATGTAGTGTCCTCCTGATAACCAGCCATGATGTCCTTATTGTGGTCGGGTTATCTTCTCATACATGTAGTGTCCCTCCTGGTAACCAGCCATGATGTCCTTATTGTGGTCGGGTTATCTTCTCATACATGTAGTGTCCCTCCTGGTAACCAGCCATGATCTCCTTATTGTGGTCGGGTTATCTTCTTATACATGTAGTGTCCTTCCTGATAACCAGCCATGATGTCCTTGTTGTGGTCAGGTTATCTTCTCATACATGTAGTGTCCTCCTGATAACCAGCCATGATGTCCTTATTGTGGTCGGGTTATCTTCTCATACATGTAGTGTCCCTCCTGATAATCAGCCATGATGTCCTTATTGTGGTCGGGTTATCTTCTCATACATGTAGTGTCCTCCTGTTAACCAGCCATGATGTCCTTATTGTGGTCGGGTTATCTTCTCATACATGTAGTGTCCCTCCTGATAACCAGCCATGATGTCCTTATTGTGGTCGGGTTATCTTCTCATACATGTAGTGTCCTCCTGATAACCAGCCATGATGTCCTTATTGTGGTCAGGTTATCTTCTCATACATGTAGTGTCCCTCCTGATAACCAGCCATGATGTCCTTATTGTGGTCGGGTTATCTTCTCATACATGTAGTGTCCTACTGATAACCAGCCATGATGTCCTTATTGTGGTCAGGTTATCTTCTTATACATGTAGTGTCCTCCTGATAACCAGCCATGATGTCCTTATTGTGGTCGGGTTATCTTCTTATACATGTAGTGTCCTCCTGATAACCAGCCATGATGTCCTTATTGTGGTCGGGTTATCTTCTCATACATGTAGTGTCCCTCCTGATAAGCAGCCATGATGTCCTTATTGTGGTCGGGTTATCTTCTCATACATGTAGTGTCCCTCCTGATAAGCAGCCATGATCTCCTTATTGTGGTCGGGTTATCTTCTCATATATGTAGTGTCCCTCCTGATAACCAGCCATGATCTCCTTATTGTGGTCGGGTTATCTTCTCATATATGTAGTGTCCCTCCTGATAACCAGCCATGATCTCCTTATTGTGGTCCGGTTATTTTCTCATACATGTAGTGTCCTCCTGATAACCAGCCATGATCTCCTTATTGTGGTCGGGTTATCTTCTCATACATGTAGTGTCCTCCTGATAACCAGCCATGATCTCCTTATTGTGGTCCGGTTATTTTCTCATACATGCAGTGTCCTCCTGATAACCAGCCATGATGTCCTTATTGTGGTCCGGTTATTTTCTCATACATGCAGTGTCCTCCTGATAACCAGCCATGATGTCCTTATTGTGGTCCGGTTATTTTCTCATACATGTAGTGCTTGATAACCCGACCACAATCAGTGGTTAAATCCATTGACAACCAATCAAAGCAACAAACTGTCACCACTAAAATGGTTAGTGAAAATCTTTAAAATTCTGCAAAATCTTTAATTTTGTATATTTGCAAAAAAAATTTAATTTTTAATTGTCTGCAAATTTTAAAATTGTTATGTTATGGGACTGCATGGCAAGGGATTTTAGACAACACCCAAATTCAAGCATTAAGAGCTGGGGCCCTATACGTTTCTCCATATACTGTAGGGTATTCCTTTTTTGTATTCCTTAACATCAACGGAACGATATATCACACATTTTTAAAAAAAATATTTTTAGCCATTATTTCCTACTAAATCTCCTTGGCCACTGTTCTAATAAGATGAAATAAAAAAGGACTTAACATTTAATTTAACTATTATAATAATTTATAGTATTTTTCATACAGTGTAGAAAAATGTTTTTCTAAATTTTTAAAGACTAAAAAAATAAATAAATAAAATACAAATTTGAAGATAACCATTGCTCTATAGATAAAAATATACGCATGGCAAACCTGCTTCAAAAATAAAAAAATACACAAAAATAATACCATCATACTGTACAACAAAGCCATCAGGAGACGTTTATGTGTACCTATAAGGGTTTGTTATAGATTTGGTAGTTGTGTATATTTTTTAGCACAGGTTTGCGACATTTTTGTAAAAAATGATAAAAATTCAAATCCTTTGTAAATTTTTTTAGGAAATTGCCACTAAATTTCCTAAATAAGAATACCAACTGGATAAAACAATATAAAGAAAAATAAGTTTTTCTTTTATAGTTCCCCTGTATCCACTCCTCAAGAAAACTGCAGCATGTAGATAAGTCCCTAAAACATAAACTCAAAAGTTTTTATTTTGATAAAAAAAAAAATTTCTTCCACTATTTTAATAAATGCGTGAATGATAAATATTTTCCTTAAAAAATGCTTTATAGATAGAAACAAAAAGATTGGCTCTTAGAATTTTCCAGAATTTTTTAATTTTTTTGCTTTGCTAAGATTTTTCTTAAATTATGCGGATTGAACGATCAATATATTTCACGTATGCATTAGTTATTGAGTGAAATGCCAGATGTCTAAGTCTCTGTGTCTCATGGCGTTCTTATTGTGTCTTCAGCGGAAACGCCTTGCTCCAAACTATTTGAGTAACCCGTTCTTATCAGGGAAAGGTAAGTTGCCAACTCTGCCACCTGTTTTATGTGTCTGATTAAAATCTGTGTGCAGTTGGCGCCACCATAGCTCTAGTTTTTGTTTCTTTGGGGGGTAAAAAAAAAAAAATGGGACCCTACGTTGACCATATTTCATGTTATTATATAAAATTCTGTGTATTCACTTTGGAGTCTAACCTATCCCCAGCCATAATGTTACATACGGGATAAGGCTAGTAAACAAAAAATCAGATCGATCCAGTGTATTAAAAACACTATAATCTCAACAAAAATTTTTCAAAAACTGATATAAAGTGCAGCAAAAAGAGAACCATGTAGTGCCTAATATCAGTAATATATATATATATATATATATATATATATATACTTATTGTCTTTGTGATGGTAGGAAAGGTCTCTCTAGATGACGAAGGCCACATAGTATTTGCCCCTTTTGCCATCCTATAAACTGGCCTTGCCCATACGGTGTCTCTCTAGACTTCCTCCATAATAATACTAGGCACAATGCTCCTAGTGCTAACCATGGACAGCCAAAGAGGAATCCGACACCTGGGACTCCCACCGATCAGCTGTTCGAAGCGGTAGGAGCCCTCCATAAGTGCCACTTACCTTTCTTAGTCGATGGGACGTTATGTTCATTGGTCACATGGCTATTCAAAGCTCATGTGAATGGGACTGAGCTGTAATACCAGGCGCCGCCACTACTAGAAGTATGGAGCTGTGCCATACAGAGCAGTATAGACAATGAAGGGGAAGTGGCACTCATTGGAGTTTCACTGGCCCTTCAAACATTGGATCGGCATGGGTGCAGTAAGTTTGACCACCACTGATCTAATATTGCTGGACTATCCAAAGAATAGGCCATCAATTTTAGGGATCCTGTTAACCCCAGATCTTCTATCCTGGATGCAACTCAAAAACATTGATACAATTATAGGCTTCCTCACCACCACCACCAACCATCCCCATCAGGACCAGCCATGGTCCTTAGGCCTCAAAATTGTCAAGATGTGCCTTTACAGAGGTGTTTTTCCTCGAATGTATGGGATTAGTCTTTATGAAGCCCATACTATTCTATGAACACCTTGAAGCTCTTCCATCATCCTTCAGTTTGGATGACAGATCTCATAACTATTTTTCTAGCGAACATAAAACAGTCTATTGGGTTTTATTAACTAATATCCTGGAGTTATTAGGAGCTTCATCCTAGGGCTGAGATCCATGATTAATGTTCCTCGGGTTGTTTCGTGAGCAAATTGATTAGTCGCTAATCAGGGAATGGGATATATTCAGGTAATTCATCTAACCAGCTGAATGTCATGGAAAGTCACCACCTTGTGTGATCAGTAGGCTGACCTTGTACGTTCCTGAGTAGTAACACTCAGTGTGGTGTCCTCATTAATACACAATGTGCCAAAAATTGGTTTAATTTGCAAAAAGAACCTTTATTCTATCTACATGGGTTTGGATAACGTAGACTCTGAGGACCTCCACACCTAGGGAATGTCAATGAGATCTTCAGAATTACAAGTCTCCTTAATGATAATTGCTTGTCCGAAAGGGTCGAAAGATCAATGATGAGCAGTAATGATATCATTCATCGTCATGAAACCAAATTCCATCCATGGAGGTTTATCAATCCATTTATTAAGTGTAACCCCAAATTTAACAAATGGATAGCTACTGAGGGATCTATATTGTTAGTGAACGTTCAAGGTGGCCAAATACATTAGATACTCGCAAGAAGATCCTATGGCCAATCTAGGGGGCCGAGAGACGCTCTCCCAATAACTGCAGTCAAAGTTGGGTTTGGAAAATTGGTTCTTGTCCCCAGACAAGTCCTAGGTGCCCAGGAGGAGCCACTCACCTCCCTTGACTCTAAAGGATTAACATTATTATTCCTAAGGAGGAACAGATGTTTAGTAGTCACTCAACTGTAGGTCCAACAAATTTACCTAAACCCTTGTCGATACAGTGAATATTCCATTTGCCCAATAGACCTTCTTTGGCTCCTTTGCGCTTGAGGACAAAAAGCCCCCAAAGAAAAATTAACACTTCAAAGGGCGATTGATTTGTTTGAGACTTTTGATGCGTATAATCTTGTAGTCTTATCTAGTATGTACACAACAATATTATGGATCTGTGTGGTATGACAACATCATATGTGGTCCATGATCCGCCATGGATACTTATATACTCATGCAAGATTTTATAAGAAGGCCCAAAAAAATTGTGGTCTGATCCAACATATGTCAAATTACTGAGATATTCTCCCTTAGAAGTATCATACCCATGAGATAATTGGACATCTTATGGAGACACCATAGTTGTTTCCCATAGCCACCATCTAGATTCAAGTTGGGGCCATAGCAACCAGTGATATTCACATGTTCCCATAGCAACCAACAAATTGCCTATAGCAACTAGTTAGTTTCAAGTTGTGACAATAGTAAATAGTCCCATTCAGGTTGTGCCCATAGTAACCAGCCGAACTGAAGCTGTATTCATAGCAACCAGTCACATACAATTTGTGCCCATAGCAACCAGCCACATTGAAGTTATATTCATAGTAACCAGTTTCGTTCAAGCGATGCCCATAGTAACTAACAACATTGAATGTATTTGTGACAACCAGTCACAAACAAGTTGTGCCCATAGTAACCAGTCACATTGAGGTTGTGCCCATAGTGACCAGTCACATTAAAATTTTATTCATAAAAAACAGTGACATACAATTTGTGCCTATAGCAACCAGTTGCATGGTAGTTATATTCATAGTAACCAGTCCCATTCAAGTACAGCTCATAGTAACCAGCCACATTGAAGTTATATTCATAGCAACCAGTCCCGTTCAAGTGGTGCCCATAGTAACCAACCACATTGAATGTATTTGTGACAACCAGTCACATACAAGTTGTGACCATATTAACCAGTCGCATTGAAGTTGTAGACATAGCAACCAGTCCCATTCAAGAGGTGCCCATAGCAACCAGTCCCATTTAAGTTGTGCCATGGTAACCAGACACATTGAAACTATATTCATAGCAACCAGTCCCATATTGTGCCCATACTAACCAGCCACATTGCCGTTGCTTGTTGCAGTCCAGCGATGGCCATAGAAATGAGTCTGTGTCCATATTAACCAGTCATTTCTAAGGCAGCGCATAAGATGACCCAGTTGGATCTTAGATGCTGTGTACACTACTTCATTAATAATCGTGGCCTTCCTAAGTCATTGATCACCCTCATAAACGTAGAACTCTGCACCATCATTAACATGTCCCCCATCATTACCATTGCCTCTTCGCATGGTAAATTGGCCATAGCACATACGTACAGATTACCTATATGTGACATGGATCATGATAGAACTAATCTCATCATAAAGAATACTTATCAGATAGATGTGCACCCCCCTACCCTTATTTACTGCCTTTATATTATTAATATTGACCACTAACCTATTTCTGCCCTTCTTTATGTGCTAGCGATTACGGATTCCTATTGGAAGGTATGTCGGCGCGATGCTTCTTTCATCATCACATTAACCCATTACGCAAAAGTATCACGATTCAGGAATGGAAAAATTAGCCATATTGTTAGGACAGTCCCAATCTGTAGCAGTCCATAGACATGAGATAAAATTTGGAGAATCCATCAAGAACAAAAATAATCATTGGTGATACGACTGATCCCCCACAGTAAAGTACCCTGGAGAATTTAATAATCCCTTGTCCCCTTCTCCAAATAATTTCCCCACCATTCACTGATCAAAAAAAAAGCGTGACATGCTGGAAAAAAAATTGGCAGCCATCTTTAAATTGGCAAAGTCATCTCTAAAAAGAGATAGGCCACCAACAGTCTCCGAGCCACAAGGTCTTGTATTACTTACCTTTGTTTGCGAAGGCTTTGGTTAAAAGTCTGTGCCCTGTGGTCAGCCTAAATGTCACCCAAGCTTCCCACCGAGACTAGGACAAAAGTGTGACAACTCAAGAAGGACAGTCTGTGGTTTGTAGACAGGGTTGAAAAAACAAAAATCTACACCCCCCCCTATATCTTCAACACCTCAATCCAGAGCCAATCTTGTAGACCTGAGATCCAGGTGGATATTTTTTTTTTCATTCCAGGAATTTAGTGTTGGCATAAAACATATAAAGAAGTCATTTCACGGGGTCATTGTGTTTTTTTCTTGTTTTTTTTCTTCATATTCTCAGTTTATATTTTATGTTGTGTTTTTTGTGATCTGGCATTAACTCAACAACTAATGTTGTAAACTCATCAGCATTTCACACCCAAAGTAAAAAAATAAAATAAAAAAATCCCTCAGTCATTGTAGGGTTGGGCTACAGTCATCTGGCCAACATATATTGGGGAAGTCATGATCAGTTGAGGTGGGGCATTGGTATTGGATAGGCATGAGGCTGTTGTTGTTTACCCTAACCATCTTGACATTCCTTACGAACCTTAAACTAATTTTACTTGCCTCCTTTAGGATGAGATCATCCATGACGAACACTGCTCGGCGTGCAAACGTGGCAACAATTTACAGTTGTGTGGAACTTGCCCAAGAGCTTACCATTTAGACTGCTTGGTTTCAACAGTGAAAATCACACCTAACAGAGTCTGGATGTGTCCAAAGTGCCAACAGAAGGTAAGAAGAAGTCAAAACTGGTGTCCATGAAGTGTCGAGTCTAGGCTAGGTAACTTTTTCTTTTTGTCCTGGCTACAAGGGTTCAAGTTTCATTATTTTCGACAGCTATGTATTTTAATATTACTTAGGACATGTTTATTGCAAATCCTCTTCTAATGGAGAAGGTCCTTGACACTGCCTGACCTTCTTGAGTCGAAAAACCACACAAGGGTCAAAGACCAGTACTTATCTCCCTTCAAAGAGCTTGGCATCTTCTCAAGCTTCCCAACAGGGCTTGGCAACCAGATTGCTCCCCGGGAAGCCAGAGGTTGCAGGGAGGTGAGGAACCTCATGGTCACCATAACCAAGATGATCTTATGGTAATAGACATGTGGTTACAAAACAATTTTTTCCACCCATTTTTTTTTTGTTTTCTCCACCTACAAGTTGACTTTCTCTTCTGTTCTGGTATATGCATACCCTCTGATGGACCTGCGTAGCTGAGTAACCATCCCACTGCGTATTCTGAGCCACAACTGTTGCTTAACATTGACATTTTCAGCCTTTTTTATCAAATTTTTTGAATCCAAAAAGAACATCATCTTAGAAGACCATATAATTAGATTTTTATTTCTTATTTACTTGCAGGTATTAAAGAAGGAAACAGTGCCATGGAGCGGTGCCCTAGCTATCGTTCAGTCTTACGTGACACATAAATCCGGTTAGGACCTTTCTGTTGTGACTAAATAAAAAAATTGGGCTTATGTGGTAAGACGCGGTATCAAAAGAGACCAACAATTGCTTAGTTGCCAATATTCAAGGGACATTTTGCTGCTTGTACTATAGTACGGCAGTAGTCACCAACCCATCGCTTTTGAGGTGTTGCAAAAACTACATCTCAGAGCTTGCCCTGACAGCCCTTTGGGCATGCTGGGGGTTGTAGTTTAACAGCTGGAGAATTTATGGTCTAGTATGATGGATTGTTCTAAAGGAGCAAACAGGACTCATGCCCTATGTATCCACCAACCCATTACCCCAATATATACATGCGGTATATCAATTTTGTACCCAACTGACTCTAGTTTCTTGTCTTACAGTGAAAGAGGAGGAGAAGAGGAAATTATTGAAGAAAGGGAATGAATTAAAAAACGAACAGAGACAGCTTGAAGATCAAGAAAGACTCCTGAGCAATGCTATAAAGGTCAGGATTCAATGGGAGAGATATCTTATACATTTTACACCAGTTTATGGTCAACCTCTCTGCTCACCCCTGGTTTTCAGCTTCTGATGCACAGACCGAACAAATCTGTTCAGCTATTCCAAAGATATAAGCCCTGTTGATGTAATTTAGGATTAGTAAAACATTGTTATTTTCTTACAAAAACAGTATCACATATGTCTACTCACTGTGTCTGGTAATGCTGGGGAACGGGAGGGGACCAATCTACAATACCACGCACAACTTTGTGGTCCTGTTTTTGGAAAAAAAAACAGCCATGTTTTCCTAATCCTGGAAAACCCATTCAAATTGGATTATTCCGCATTTTTTGTGATAGTTTATAAAATATAGGTGCTATCATGTTCTATATTTTGAACTCTGGTATGAAGATAAAAAAAAAAATTCTTAGAAAAAAATTTATATTTATTAAGTTTATTAAATTTTTTTATTTAAAAAATATAATAATATACATAAAATATACTATAATACCTAATAATATATAGTACAAAATATATATATATATATATATATATATATATATATAGTATAATATATATATATATAGTATATAATATATAATATATATATATATCTATATATAGATATATATATATAGATATATATATAATATCACACATATATATATATATATATATATATATATATTTTTTTTTTTTTTTTTTACTTTCAAAGTGATAGAGAATGAGACAAACATGGGGTGTTGGAGGTTTTTTGTTTTATTTTTTAATATAAAAAACCCCTGAAGAAAGTCACTTATTGAGCAGTAGATCTAGTGTGTTGTATGACTGGTATGTTATGTTGGTACGGTATTATTTTACTAGTCTTAGGCCTATGGGGGATTTTATACTCATCCACTGTGTTTTCTATTCATGTAAAGATCCAGTTTTCAATATAACCATCATATTATATTTTTTTCCCTATGTGACAGAAATGCTTAGAGCTAAAGAATAGCTTGCTGGCCCAGCAGAGAGGAACTCAGTCATCTTTGGAACGTCTCAAAACTCTCATTAGACTGATTCAGAGCGAACAGATGCTTCAGGTTACCATGACGACAACCGCCACCGCTTCATTGCTGACGGTCCCCTGGATCAAACCTTCATCTGCCACCCCTACTATTCACAAAAGCGGCCTGCAGCAGTCTCAGAGTAACAATTGACATGGGCAGATGGAACAATAACTTTAAGCAAATTTCGCCAAGAAGGAGAAGGAAAGAACAGTCTGTTATGTTGTTTTTTTTCTAACCTACAAGTACACAAGCGGCGTCCACGTCCAAAAAAAAAAAAAACAACTTGCAACCAACAAACATGGCGGCAATATCGATGGAAGCAGCGTGTACCGTGTCACATCCTGACACCTTCAGTTTTCTTTTTTCACTTCATTTTTTACTTTGGCCTTAAAAAAAAAAAAAAAAAAAGTCAGTTTAAACAGAAAAAAGCAAAAACTGTGAAAAAAAGAATTAAAAAAAAAAAAAACAAACAAACTTTGAGAAAGGGCCAAATTAGGCAAATATCCGAGAGAGGGGCGGTTGGATCTTGCTTAAAAATTCACCTTTCATTTATTCGTCGAGAGGATTGAAATATTGTAGAGGTAGTGTGAAAGCGATTCATAACTCTATTTTGGGAGACGTGAATAAGTAAGAAAAAAATGTAAGAAAAAAAAAAATTTCGATTATTTTTGGACGATTTTTAGCCCTTTCAAGTCAAATCTGCCACATGTATTCAGGTTTATTTTTCAATGGGGCTATTGAAAAGGGTTATGTTAGAAAATACTCAGAGCCTTCAAACAAATGCTGAATTTCTTTTACTTTTTGAAAGAAAAATTTTTCCTCCCAGTATTAATACAGTCGAGGTCTGCAGCTATATTTAAAGAAAAAAAAATTGTATAAACTTAGCATTTCTAGTGGGACACTGAAGTATTTTCATGCTAATGCTTGTGTATAAGCGTGCCGAACTATTTATCAAAGTGCGACTGTAATATTCCTTCATTTTCTTGCAGGTTCTTTGTACTTATTTTGCTATCGATGTATTTTCTCATTGAGCTTTTTTTTTTTTTTTCTGAAAGGTTTAAAGATGACAAAGTGGGTAACTTTGGTCTGTTGATTTATTTACACTTTGGTAAAATCAAAAAAAGAAAACATTTTTTTACAAATATTTTTGTTTTAATTTTAATTTTTTATTTTTTTTTATTTCGCCAGTACAGACAATATGCCAAAAAAACTTAACCTTTTTGTACTGCATTTTTATTGTAAAATATGTAATGTGAAAGGAACAATATGCGTTTTTATTTTATGCTTGCAGAAGTATCTGCTATATGGTACAGGAAAAAAAAAAAACTGCCTCAAGTGGAGTTTCTCATATCTGATATATCATGTTTTTAAATTATGATTTTTTATGATTTTTTTTTTTAATTAGTATATAGATGGGATATGGGGGACAGGGGAGACAAACATTATTTTTAAAAACTCAGCTTCTAAAAAAAATACAGTTAATTCCTCTATTTATTTCATTAGCTAGTCTTCCTGATACGGAGTGGTCAGCTAAGCCTAGCGCCTTACCAGGCCTCACAATTCTGTGGACTCTATTTGGATGTAACATACACACATTTATAGTTCTATATCAACTTGAACATAGACTTTTATGTGTTGTTCCCTTCATTAAGACAGAATATTATACAGTATATTGGAAATTATTAATTAAAGGGGACCTTTCACCTCCTCCACCAGCTCCAGGTCTTCGAATCCTTCAATAAATTCTGCTCTACTGATTCTGGCGCAGTTTGAATTTTTTCTCTAGGTCCCACCGTTCACGAGCAATCATTGCTATTAGTTTCTGCACAATTATGCTGTCTGCTATGAGGTGGGCGGTCCCTGTCTATCTGGTTCAGCCTAGGACCGCCCACCTGAGAGTAGAGATCATATCTGTATTGAAAGTAACAGAAGTGATTGCTCGAGAACGGTGAGGG
Source organism: Leptodactylus fallax (assembly GCA_947044405.1). Taxonomy (NCBI): domain Eukaryota; kingdom Metazoa; phylum Chordata; class Amphibia; order Anura; family Leptodactylidae; genus Leptodactylus; species Leptodactylus fallax. Next base: position 2,066,547 of record CAMRHE010000180.1, read on the forward strand.
CTAGAGAGAAAATTCCAACTGCACCAGAATCAGTAGAGCGGAGACTATTGAAGGATACAATGACTTGGAGTTGCTGAAGGTGGTGAATGGTCCTCATTAAAAAAAAATCCAAAACACATTAGCACCTTTAAAAAAATATAAAAATAAAAAAAATTGGTATTTTATCACATTTTACCATTTAGTTTTATTTTTTATATCCAAGCTACCGTAGCTTTACCTGAAAAGTTGGCTGTTACTTATCAGTGTTAGAGGTTTTTTTTAATTTCTTTTGGATTTTTGAATTTTTTTTTTTTTTTTATAACAAAATAGTCTAAATATAGTATATACATTTTTACTCGGGATCCTTGCTCATTCCGACATGTTGTAATTTTTTGTTTTATACCGGACTTTGAGATACATGCTTCGATCATTATAGGCTGCTTATATCATATCACACTAATCTCATATTGAGAGGATATTTGCATTATCAAAAAAAATGACATAAAACAAGGCAGCTCCGCTGTACATCCGCATATCACACGGTTGTGAATGTCTTACAAAAATAAAGGGGTTGATGGTCGATAATAGTCCCTACCACCATTCTCACAACTCCGGGAGAAACTGTGCAGTACTATACAAATCTATTTTAATACACGTAACCATGGGTTGACCAAGATTTTATATTCTTTTACTGATGAACAAAAACAAACTTGACTAAAAAATAATTAAAAAAATACACAGTTGTTATACATTGGTTGTTTTATGCCAATTACGCATTCAGATACGGCTTGCAATGTAGTTTTTTAGGTTTAAAGGGTTTTTTAAGTTATTTTATTCTTGAATAAAATTTACAACGTGCAGACAGAAAAAAAAATAAAAAATAAAAATGTGAGCGGATGTATGAAGAAATGTATTGGACTGTTAAAAGTAGTATTATTTATTTTGTTTTAATTTAAAGGGACAGTCCATTTAGTGTGCATAGAAAAAAAAAATAAAGTGTTCGTCCTAAATATTCCAATGTAGTTTTACTTCTCTATGATGCATTAAAACTTGATTGACAATTTAATGGTGTTTGTGTATAAATAATTTCATATCATGTGACAATAGGCCCATAAAATACTCCCTATTAGGGATCCATATTGTACTGATCCCTCTGCTAGCAATAGGGGAAAATACAGTGTCGTACGAAGCTATCATGGTAGGCTACAGCTATTCTCTTATGTGCCCCCCCCCCCCCGGAAAGGAGTTATCAAGTTAATTTCTACGAGAATTGTGTAATTCTTTGTTTGTCCTGCGGAGGCACTGCATGGAAATTGTACTCTTGTTACAGATGATCACTGGTAGTCTCAGTATTGGGGCATATTTTGATCAACTTATTGTCAGGAGACTCTTCTTACAAAAAGGTGATTGTCCAAAGTGGAAATGCCCTTTAAGTTAACAATTGCTAAGAATTAACAATACAGCATAATTGGAGGACCCAGGAGTGTGTCATTTTTGCAATACTAATGAGTAGAGATAAGCGAATTGAAGCTGCAGAAGTAGAATTGGATCCGAATTTCAGGAAATATTAGATTCGCATCGAATCCAAAGTTCCTCACGCTTCGTGGTAACGATTCGCATTTAGTTCAAAATGGCTGCTGTACATATTAGGACATGGGGCAAGGAACTCTGGGAACGCGGGATCACCCACAATTCCATGCATGCAGCCAATCAGCAGCCAGCTCTATGATGTCACATCCCTTTAACCCCTTCGCGAGCACCCACGGCATGCTTGACTGCTGCATCCAAGGTGTTAAATCTCCCGATCGATTATGGAGCAGGGGGTTAGCTGTGACTGACAGCTAACACCCGATCTGGGGTTTTAATATCTTGGATGCAGCAGTCAAACATGACCGCGGCATCCAAGGGGTTCAGCCATTTTGCCGCCCACCTGCCCACCCCGACTCTCTGCAGCCAATAAATAGCTGTTTTTGTTATGCGATTCGCCGCGATTTAACTTGGATCAAATTGAATCGGATTGCGAAATTGGTCGAAGTTGCCAAATTTTTGAATACTTCTCTCATCTCTACTAATGAGCTTGTACCTTCAGGATGGTCACAGTGGGTGGTGGTGGTGGTGGTGTAGGACTATGACATTGTCAACATGGCGAGTTTGAAGGTGGTGAAAGAAGTTATGTCCCAGAACCTAACTCTTACTTTTTGCATATCATGGGTCCTAGCAATGCTAATAGACTTGTATCTTCTGGATGGTCAGAGTGGGTGGTGGTGTTGTAGGACTATGACATAGTCAAGATGGCGAGTTTGAGGGTGCTGGAAGGAGTTATGTACCAGAAGCTAGTTATATTTCTATGGACCCTTTGTCATCAGTGTACAACCCTTTACCATACCATTGGGTTGTACAATCTGCCTCAATCAGAGGTGTAGTTATAGGGATACAGAGGTAGAATTCGCACCAAGTCCCTGGGGCTTGAGTAGGTCCAAAGATCCAACAGAAGAAGATCTCAGTATTATAAATGGTAAAAGTTGGGTTCCTGTTACAGATTTTGCATTGGGACCATAGCTCTTATCTCAATATGGGCTAATTCACACAACAGGGTTCATCGACCACGTGCTAGTTGCTGTTTTAACGGACAGCACACGACCCCATAGACGTTAAGGGATGTATTTACACAACAAAGACATAGTCAATGGGAGAGCAGAAAAATATTTATCGAATGTTTTTCTCCAACCATTTTTGAATGAGCGGAAAATCAACTTTTTGGCAGGGGATCTCTGGGAAGCTACTGGGGCATGTGTAAGGGGTTGTGCCAACAAACCACTTTGCCTTGGCCGAGTATCTGCATACAAGAATAGGCCAGTCAATTGTTTTTTTACTTTTTATTCCAGGTGAAGGAAAACCTAGCTATGGGTCTGGTGCCATGGGACCCTGGTTAGGAAAAATTGAGCTAGTGTCACAAATAATGGTATGGTCCACAAAATGTCTACAAGAAAGTATAACAATAAAAAAGCAAGAGAATATATCACTGCCACTGACAGCATAAAGAAAGAATTCAAAAAGTTGTAACAAAAAGTTGTAACAAAGCCGCTCTTGACAATAGGATTTCGCCGAGCTTTGATCACAGCTACAAACAGAGCACGCATATGAGTTCCCTTTTGGCAAGGGTAGCGTTTCGGAGGAGAGGTTCACTTCCCCACAGAAGCTGCGGCAGCATTTTCCTCACTTTGTTTTTGCTGGACCAGCAGAGACCAAAGAATTAAAAAAAAAAAAAAATAAGACAGCTGTGAGCGAGTAGATGCCCGGCCGCACCGACGTCGCATGTATTCATTAAAATAATCTCTAGAAAACCGAAGTCGTTTTTAATGAAAATCAAAAAAAAATTTGTAACGTTAACCTAAAAAAACTCTGCACTCGGCTAACAGACAGCAGCCAATTACACCGCCCGGCGGGGGGGCCTCCATAATTAATGTGGATTCAAGAAGATGTAGACTTACACTGGGCTTTAATCTCTCAAAATATTTTCAATTTTTTTTTCCTGCGCCCAGGAGGGGTCACTTTCTTTTTAACAGTGTCGGATCTAACATTCTAGTCGCCGCGAGCTTTATTATGGGAGCGGCCAGTGTTTGGGAGAAAATTTTTGTAGATGTTGCTTTTATTGTTTTGACCCCCGACGAACTTTTTTATCATTGTTTTGGGAAAAGATTTCAATAAAAAAAAATTCCCAGATGCCTTTAAAGTGGAGTCAATTTTTTTTTTTTTTCTCATTGGGATTTGCTCTGAAAATTGAATTTCAAAAGGGCCAATTTTCTGCCCTGTTTATCATTCAGTTTCCAGGCTTTGCTGGCAGTCTGTCGTATAATTTTAAGGCTAGAGTGTGGGCCGTGCGATGCCAGATGAAAGAGTGGTGTGTGGCACTGGACGTGACTTTTATTTTATGTGGTCCGCTGTTTTTTTTATTTTTCGATCAATGGGTTATATGGCTTCACAGTCTACATATTACTAGAATGGTTCTTTCAGGACTGTCGTAAAAATTTACATTTTTGGGGGTGTTTCTCATACTTACCCTGTTTGTAGTTGGAAAAATAAGGCTGGGTTCACACCAGTGCTTAGTTTCCATCCGGGGATTCTGTCCCCAAATCTGCTTGAAAAATGTGGAGAGAAAAGTCATGCAAGCAAGACTTTTCTCTCCGCATTTTTCAGGCGGAAACCGGGCGGACTCCATTACAGTCCATGGGTAACCAATTTTTAAGCATATTGGGTTTCCGTTTTTCGGGTCCCCAAGAGGACCTGAAGAATGGAAACCCAAGCGCAGGTGTGAATTTTTAAGCGTATTGGGTTTCCGTTTTTCGAGTCCCCAAGAGGACCTGAAGAATGGAAACCCAAGCGCAGGTGTGAACCTAGAGTAAGAAGATTTAAGTCCCGATTAAAAATGGGCCAACCTTCCAAGATTCGTTTAGTTTCGGGAGACTCGGTGTCTCGGATTTGTTTCGGGTCAAACAAGTTGGGATAGAACCAGAAGTCAAATTATTATACTCTTCAGACCCCAGAGTATAATAGATGGAGGTCCGGGGGGTGTAAAAAATTAAAAACATTCATACTCCCCTTCCCTCACCTCTGCTTGGACTCCTCGCAACGTCTGGCACATTTAGCACACTGTCAGCTTTGTAGCGGTATATAATACCGCCGATGCCAGAGGACATGAAAGTTCCTCTATAAGAGAGGTTTGGATGACTTGTGGAACGTTTTATTTTAGATGACTACAAGTCCCAGCATGTTCTGTCAGTAATTGAGTTTGAAACTAAACGTAAACTCTCGGAGCAATTTTAATTTGGTTCCTTCATTGTTTTACCCTGGAATACAAGTGTTTCTCTCGGTGACCCATAAATTCCAGAAGGTCTTGTCTTGTCCTGCAGGCGGTTGTTATAGAGGTCCCATCTGCTGCAGGTTGCAGGATACATAGCTGCGGCGGGAGCGTTCACGGTCTGTACAGAGCCATGTGTTATGGATTTTATCAGTTCGCTGCAGACACTGACCATATAATCGGGTTAACATGTATGGGCATTGATATTTATGGTTCTGTAAGCAATCATTGCAGTAACTATATACATATATAGACAGTAATAACTTGTATGCTACCTTTAAAGGAGCTTCCCCAAAAACAACATTTGTCACCTGTCTACAGGTATAGGGAGCAATGCTTACACATGTGCACTACCCCTCCACTCCAACTACAACAACTTAGACCCGGTTCACATCTGCGTTCGGGTTTCCGTTCGGAGAGTCCGCTTGGGGACCCCCCCGAACGGAAACCTATACGCATAAAAAAGCAGTTTAGACTATAATGGGGTCCGTGTGGTTTCCGCTCGGTTTCCTCATGAAGCAAGCGGAGCACTTTCCTCTTCGCATGTTTCGTGCGGAAACCGAGCAGAAACCACACGGACCCCATTATAGCCTATGGGGTCTGCAGGTTTCCCGGGTAAACCGCTTTTTTATGTGTATAGGAAACTGAAATGCAGATGTGAACCTTAGTGTTGCTCTGAGATGGGCTCGCCTCTCCCTACCCAAGAAAAGGCATTCCAGACTTCCTGCTTCTTGAGCTGCGACCAAGATGAGCAAACAGTTCGCAGCAAGCTGGTTTCATTGGGATTTTTCCAAAACTCTTCCAAAAATTTTTGGGTTCACCACTCACAAATTGTTATTATACTCTGGGGTCTCTTCAGACCCCAGAGTATAATAAGCAGAGGCTTATGGGAGGTGTGGACAAACTGGAAGGGGTCAGACACCTAGGAGAGGTGAGGAAAGCAGAGTATCAGTATTTTGATTTTGTTCGCACCTCCCCTGGACCTATTATTATCTGGGATCTGAAGACCCAATTGGCCAGTTTTCACTCAGGTTTGCGTTCTACATTCAAGGTAACCAGGTCTCAGGCTCACAATGGATTTGGCACTAGCCTTCAGAATCAACAGGCTCGGCTCTGGAATTACATCATATGGAACTGGATAGACAGATGACAATGGAGGTCCATACAGAAGACTCAAAGCTGTGGGAAGAATGTTCTTCCCACCTAATGTGACTACAAGGCAACAGGTCAAAGCATGCGAAGACAGTACATTGAGCAACTCCAAAGAGACAACACCCATTGAACAGCCAATGGCCATATTCAAGTTTGGCCCATTTGGAGAGCCATTGTTCCACCTTTTTTTCCCTAAAAATACCAGACTAGCGATGGCTGAACCTCTGAAAATTCATTTAGTCTCAGATTCGGACAAGTGGATCCTCTGATTTGTTTCGGTCTGAACTTGTTTGGATAGAACAGGAATTGAAATTATCATATTCTTCATACTCACCTTCCCTCACCTCTTCTGGTCCTCCTTGCGGTGTCTGGTGCTTTCTCTCGGCCTCCTGGGTGGTGTCATGTACCCGGGGTCACCACTGAGGCCTGTGTTTGGGCATCAGTGGTCACACAGGGCACGCCAAGTGTCATATGTCAGATTATAATAATTTCACTTCCAGTTCGTAGGTGATGAAACTTTTGGAAAACAAAAACTTTTGGAAAATTCAGGACAAACCTGGTTCGTTCCAAACTGGTTCACTCCTCTACACCAGACCAGGGTCGACATGATGCAGCATTACTTAGTGCCCAGGAGTGAACTGTAGGGATGAGAAGAGGGCGGTATTTAGGATGAGAGTTGCCCACTCACCCGGATGTCCAGGAAGTCACCCCTTCTTCCTGATATTCCAAGAAACTTGGTAAACATGATATAATTCCATATAAATTTTCATCAGTTCAGAGTCTTGAAGGATTCTTGAAGATTTAATTAAGAGATCTTCTCTGAGATGATCTCTCCATCGCGTCACTTGTCACATACAACTCTATTACACTCCGATATGTTTGTTAAATCGAGCGCCGATAAGAGATTTCTTAATCTCATAGTTGCCTTACACGTGCTAGACGTAATACCCCGAATGAGCATCAAAGGCTCCCTGCAAATGACTTTATCTTGTTGGCAACTATATTATTAGGATCACTGTCAAATTCCCACACGTATGATGATGTAACCATGGAAACCGCTATTACAAACTCTAATAATGGAAAAAACAATTAAGCCCGATCCATTGAAGTTATAGTCATGTCTATCCAACTCGAAGGGTTTGTATGAGATTAAAATAGACATTGCTGCTTTCTTTAAGAACAGTGCCACTCTTCTCCACAGGCTATGTGTGGTATTGCAGCTCATACACTTGAATGAGGCTGAGCTGCAACACCACACATAACGTATGGGCGATAGTGGAATATCGCCCATATGTTACTTAGAGGTATCCTAAGTACCCTAAGTATCCTAATCAACCAAAGTCCCCTAAGTATCCTAAGTACCCTAGGTATCCTAAGTACTCTAGGTATCTTAAGTACCCTAGATATCCTAAGTATCCTAAGTACGTTAGGTACCCTAGGTGTCCTAAGAACACTAGGTATCCTAAGTACCCAAAGTACTCTAAGTATTCTAAGTACTCTAGGTATCCTAAGTACCCTAGGCATCCTAAATACCCTAGGTATCCAAATCAACCAAAGTCCCCTAAGTATCCTAAGTACCCTAGATATCCTAAGTACCTTAGGTACCCTAGGTGTCCTAAGAACCCTAAGTATCCTAATCAACCAAAGTCCCCTAAGTATCCTAAGTACTCTAAGTATCTTAAGTAATCTAGATATCTTAAGTATCCTAAGTACCTTAGGTACCCTAGGTGTCCTAAAAACGCTAGGTATCCTAAGTACCCTAACTACTCTAAGTATTCTAAGTACTCTAGGTATCCTAAGTACCCTAGGCATCTTAAATACCCTAGGAATCCTAATCAACCAAAGTCCCCTAAGTATCCTAAGTACCCCTAGTACTCTAAGTACCTTAGATATCCTAAGTATCCTAAGTACCTTAGGTACCCTAGGAGTCCTAAGAACCCTAGGTATCCTAATCAACCAAAGTCCCCTAAGTATCCTAGGTATTCTAAGTACTCTAGGTATCTTAAGTACCCTAAATATCCTAAGTATCCTAAGTACCTTAGGTACCCTAGGTTACTTAGGATACCTAGTGTTCTTAGGACACCTAGGGTACCTAAGGTACTTAGGATACTTAAGATGTCGAGGGTACTTAAGATACCTAGAGTACTTAGGATACCTAGGGTACTTAGTATACTTAGTGGACATTGGTTGATTAGGATACTTAGAGTTCTTAGGACACCTAGGGTACCTAAGGTACTTAGGATATCTAGGGTACTTAGAGTACTTAGGAGACTTTGGTTGATTAGGATACCTAGGGTATTTAGGATGCCTAGGCTACTTAGGATACCTAGAGTACTTAGAATACTTAGAGTACATAGGGTACTTAGGATACCTAGTGTTCTTAAGTACTCTAGGTATCATAAGTACCCTAGGCATCCTAAATACCCTAGGCATCCTAAATATCCTAGGTATCCTAAACAACCAAAGTCCCCTAAGTATCCTAAGTACTCTAAGTACCCAAGATATCCTAAGTATCCTAAGTACCTTAGGTACCCTAGGTGTCCTAACAACTCTAAGTATCCTAATCAACCAATGTCCACTAAGTATCCTAAGTACCCTAGGTATCCTAAGTACTCTAGGTATCTTAAGTACCCTAGATATCCTAAGTATCCTAAGTACCTTAGGTACCCTAGGTGTCCTAAGAACACTAGGTATCCTAAGTACCCTAAGTACTCTAAGTATTCTAAGTACACTAGGCATCCTAAATACCCTAGGTATCCTAATCAACCAAAGTCCCCTAAGTATCCTAAGTACTCTAAGTATCCTAAGTACCCTAGGTATCCTAAGTATCATTGGTACCCTAGATGTCCTAAGTATCCTAATTACCCTAAGTATCCTAAGTACACTGTGTGGGGGCCCCTAAGTGGTATTATATTATGTGGGGGGCACTGAGGAAGCATTATAATTTGTGAGGGCCAGGTATACCAAAGTGGAGACGCATAGATCTGCATTGGAACTGTATACATAAAACTGTAGGAGGGTTTTTTTTTTTGTTTTGTTTTTTTTTATAGCAGGACAATTTGAAAAATTGTTTCCTACTTTGATTTAGATTCACCAGAGCGACAAAAATAATGTTGCAAAATTATACACATCCTTTAAATAATGTAGAAATATAAGCCTCTCTCTACCCTAGCCGGCAGAGTTGTCATTCATCCTCTTTAGTTTTTAGGGCCACTTCTGCCCTGCCTAAAGTGAGCACTTTTATCAAAAACATTTCCAAAAACATTTGCAATTTTTTTTCTTTCTTTACAATTGCAGTTTTGGAAACTGGGCATGGCCACAGTTCAGTCAAGACTCATGTAGATATTCCAGATTTGATGTCCTCCATCATCCATGTGACAGGCAGGCCCTCTTTGTGTAGACGTATCTCCCGCTGTCCGCGCAGGTTTTGTTTAGCGAGGGGTAATTAACGTTAACTACCCTATAATTAGCTTCTAATGGCTTCTTTTGGGCCATTTCTCCGCAGGTTTTGATTGATGCTGTAAAAAAAATATTGAGCGATGACTGGGCATCAGCACGCCAACAAAACAACGGAATGTCATGTTCACAAGTCTGGAGTGCCTCCGGAGCTGGCATCGCTTAATGCACATTTTATTGCTGTTTCCTAGCCCATGTGGTAGACAATGACAAAAAAAAAAAAAACTCCCAAAAATGATGCGTACCTGCTTGAACAGAGCCAGATAAAGATCTGACAAAAATGTGTGCACCTCCTTCCCAATTTTTGGAAGGAGAGAAATGGGTAGTAGTACATAACACTAGCTAATAATGATGGTACCATGCTATCGTAATCTCAAATTATTTTTTAAGATTTTGTTTTTAATTTTCCATGTCACTAATCTATCTATATTCACTCTGGCCCCTAAGCCTAATAACAGTCAGACATCTACCAATTCTGTATGGATTTTCTTTGCAGCAATCACCTCATTTATATCAAAGACAGGATTACAATACAAGATAACACCTCTATAGATAACACCACTGACCCATCATTACATGCACTACTGACAATAGATGATGTCACAGCTTATCTCCTCCCCCTCCCTATGCAGAACATGTCTACAAAACTCTCCCATAGCCCTGAACGAGTCGGCTTCAGTCTATTGCTACCTACAGCCATGACGCTGCCGTGAAGCAAATCACTAAATGCTGTTAACAGAGCAGTGGAGAAGCTCGAACAAGATAATCATGGACAGAAAATAGAATAAAAAAGTGAAATACAAGCCCAGATTTCCCAGGTTTGTTACAGAAATGTCAGAGATGTACTGAGGTTATACTGTCCAAAAGGAGAAGGACCCAGAACCTATTCTCCAACTTTACAAGCTAGAATGTCCTGAATGGTTGTAGACCAGTGACCCTCTTTGAGATTAGGGAGAGTCCATTTGTACTCTGGCATTTGCATAAACTGCCACCTACAGGGAGTAGCCATGTTGCAGGGAGCTAGGAGACTAATTGGCACATACTCCTTCATTATACCCTAAGAAGGGGTTAGGACTGTAACTAAAGGCTTGTGGGCCCCGGTGAAAAAGCAAAGTTTGGGCACAGCTTCATGTCACAACCATCATCCATGTCCCATCCATACATTAAAGCCTTTCCTTATCTATCTGGGCCCAGACCGCCATGAAGACTTCTCCCACAGAATCCCTCCTTGACTATACACTGCTGATCTATTATTTTTGCCATAAAAGGGTTAATTTTCTCCTTTCTGACAGTGGAAGGCTGTGTATCATAAATCTTCTCACTCCAGTTCACCAGAGGGCAGGGGGAATAACTTTATGATGCATCAAAGAAAATCAGAAAGATGATCAAAGAAGTTTATCCAACCCTAGTGTGGTGGGGATGACCTGTGGTCCCCCCTGGTTTCTGGGCCTGTGAACCCTATAGTCACACCAATGGAAGGTACACCCATAAGGGCATTACACCCTGAAAAATTTGAACGTGAACATTGTTAAAGAGAATGTGCGTCATGTCATGACCGCCATAACACGCTGTTCATCCGGGGTCCTCCTCCCAAGATCAGGGGTCCTGTCTGTCATCCCACTGAATATCACTACAGTCAGACATGAGCAAGACTGAAAGGGCTGATAACAGAGAACAATAGATTGTATGGAAAGTGAATGGAGTGTGACAGCTATCACTTCGTAGCAGACAATAGTATTAATGGGGTCTGCTTAATATACTTAAAGTCCCGAGCGTCCCCATCCAGGATCCCCTCCGAGGTAGTAATGGATTATAGCGCGCACTGTATTCGCCTCTCGCAGCCCATGTATAAGACAACGAGACGCGCTTTCTTCTTTACGTCTTTCATCTCCCATCCAATCTATTGTCTTTGATGTGTTTTCCCGGAGAAAATCAAGGATGGCATAAAACAGTCAGTCCACGAGCGAGAACCTGTAGATTTCACAGCGTCGTGATCAAGGGGGATGGTGAATAATTCAGAGTGGACTTTACAAAATGATAAAAAGCGCAATTCACACTATAATAAATATGTCCCATTAATCGAAGTGTCAGCACTGGTTATACTGGTGGCACTGGTGACTGATCGCTCAATGGACCCGCATATAGTTAACAAATTAGCAATGTACATAGCTAATATCTGAGGGCCACGTCCTACATACCTTCTACGTCATTATTAAAGTTACTGTCCACCATTCATATGGATTAAAGGAGCTCCGTTTTTCAGGTTTCATAATTTGTAAAATTGAGGTTGCATACAGTCACCAATAGGGGGCGCAACTGCCTATTTATACGACTAGATGGGTGCTATATACTGTAAATGTGTAAACAGTCGCTCCCCCAGTGGTGGCTACTGGTAGTTCCTATGGTAGTATCATAGCAACCAAAGGCAGATCAGTACTAGGGCCTACGTCACCTCACCCATACCTGTCAACTTTGCATCCCTAAAAAAGGACATGACCAGCACATTGGCTTGGCCATGTCACAAAAAGGGTATGACACAAACAAAAAGGGGGATGCTACACCCCAAAGGGGGTGAAGCCACATCAAACAGGCCCAAAAATGTCATGGCACTCTTCATCAGCCAATCTCCCTGGAGCCAAGACCTGTTGATAAGCATGACCTCACCCCTGTGACAGATGCATGCCCTATTTGTTCCCCATTGCAGTGGAAGTCCAATCCTCTGAAATGATATGAACAACCCCATAGATGACCAGAATCACAGAGGATAGGCTTCTAAGGGTGACCAAAATTGAGAAGGTGAAGGCCCGACTGTAAGAAACCTTCTTTAGAGATGGACCTGATCTTTTGAACTGTTAGTTAAAGGTTTGAAGGCATCTGCCATAGCATCCAACTTAGAAGATCTGGTCAAGTAGCCTGTCCATCTCATGATTCATGAAAGGTGAGCTGTGGATCACCAAAAAGGAGAAGAAGGTACAATGTATATCTCTAGGGTATAGGAGCAACTTATGACACTGTCAATACCTAGGGTAGGACTGGAGAGTGTAGTTGATTGTAGAAGGTTGCGTCATGATGGGCAATAAGTTTGGCCATATTGGGTCTTCAGATGGATTAGCTACAAGAGCTGTGCCATGGTGAAGTAGGGCACTGGAGATAGATACTGGTTGGTATGTGCCACAGACTGAAGACAGGAGGAAGGCCAAAGGGGACTCATTTAGATCCTCTCAATATGCCACCAATAATGTCCAAAAACCTATCTAAGAGACCCTTCACTTATGGTAGTTTTTGCTTTAGAACAAAGGTACAAGGCATTTTTAGTATAAGGACCAATCCACAAAAAGTTTTGTGAGAATTTGGGTCTCCTGCTCTTCCCTTTAACACTTCAGAGCGGTGTTTAACATCTCCAACCCTCACCAATCATGAGAATATGGTTCCTTGCCTCTCATTTCACTGGAGCAATGGTTGTACATGTGGACTGCCACTCCATTCATTCTCTAGGCGACTGATGGAGATAGTTGAGTACAGTGTCGGACTGTCCCACCAGAGTACCAGAGGATCCTCCAGTGGGCTCAGGCTCTAACACAATAATGGATGAGTAGAAGACACCCAAATTTGACAAGTAGTATGGTCTATTTCTTAGAGATTTTGGAGGTTGGCCCCCCAATTAATTTTATTTGGTAGGCGCAAGGAACCTCAGTCCGACAATGGTTGAGTACAGCTCTTGGGCATCTTTGTCAGTGTTGTACCCCTGCCAGGGTGCATGCGCAATCATCTTTCCATTCAAAAAAGAAACACAGTACCCCATTTATTTTTGGGTGTCCCAGTGGTGGAAGACCTGGCCAGTGGATAGGTAGTAACTTGCGATTGAAGAACAACCCCTTTAAGATAACACAGTACACTCTGTTAAATCTTAACAGAGTATGTAATGCTACACGTAGTGCGAAAACACCCGACCTAATATAAAATAAAAAAGTTGCAGTTGGTATTACCTATCATTTTCTTCTTAAAAAGTCAACTTTTCGATATCTAGCCAGCGATAAATCCTCTCAGCGGGCAGATATAACACTATTATGATGCAAAACTCACAAAATCAAAAAGGATGCTCAATGTCATCGCCGAACCGGTGCTGGCCTATCACACATTGCAAAAATTCCACCTCATTGATAGAAAAGAAGAAAGTATTAGCAGACACATCTCGGAGGAGCCTTCCACTGTAATCACCTTCTCGATAGCTGAAGAGATGATCTGAAAATTGTCTTTTGATGCAGGGAAGATGTTTTTTCGAGGGGTTGGTGGAGGAGATGATATTGCACAATTATCATTTGTAAAGAGAAACTGTTATCAGAGACTCTGCGGGGGACGACCGGCACGGCTCCTCTCTCCCTCATAGAACTGAGAACAACATGAATCTTCACTGTAAAACTTTCCTGAATAATGTATGAGCGTAGATTCAATTCCATCGATAACCTCACCAGGGCTGGAGGGAACTTCTTGAAAAGATCTGGATTCCTTTAAGCCATTTTTTTTAAACAAGGGTTTGTTACAGATCCTTAAAGTCAGACTTGGTTGATTTAACAAACTCAACTTTTTGAATATATTTATCTTAAAGGGGTTGTCTGACCCAAAACAACTTGATTAAAGGATGCCTATAATTTTGTTGCTCTAGCTTTCCATTTGCAGGTCCTCCATTCCAGGAAAGCAAGGCTTTGGGGCCAGTAAGTCAAACTTTCGACTTCAATTCTGACTTCTCTACTTTACTTTTTAAAAAGAAGGACCTTTACAACCTCTTCAATAGTCATCACTCCACTGATTCTGGCGCAGTTGGAATTTTTTCTCTAGCCCCCGCTGTTCCTGAGCAATCAATTCCGTTAGTTTCAGCTGCTTATTAGACTCCCAACTGTCAAGTGGACAGCCCCTGACTGTTCCAACTGAGAACAACCCACCTGACAGTAGAAAACCTATTTAGCAATTTGAGTGCTAAAACTAACAATTGCTCAGGAACGGTGGGGGCAAGAGAAAAAAATTGCAACTGCACCAGAATCAGTAGAGCAGATGCAAAAAGTTGGAATTGGTGGAGATTGTGAAAGCTCCTCTTTAAATGCATAGTTGCCAACAATCCCAAATTTGCCAAGATTGTCCAAAGTTTTCAGCAAGAATCCCAGGAAATCCTAGCCGTAATGCCTTGGATAACCCCTTTTAGCTGGCCGTATGCTATAGATTACTTTTGATCGAATTCCAATTCCTTCGACAGCTACTCCTCCGGACTCCCACACAGTGGCTAGGAATAGCTGGGCCCCAAAGCGAACATTTGACATGGGGACCCCCCCTGAACCGCCGTCCCCAACTTCCCCCCCCTGGACCGCCCACTCCAACCCCCCCCCACACAAACCGCATTCTTGCACACACTATTATGCCCCATAGTGGCCCCTGCACACAGTATTATGCCCCATTGTGGACCACCCATGAACAATTATTATAATCTGGGGTCTTTTCACACCCCAGAGTATAATGATCGGAGACCCAGGGAAGGATACAAGTAAAAAAAAAAAAAACTATGTTACTTACGTCTTCCTGGCTCTGGCGCACTCCCGGGTACTTTGGCCATCTTCAATGTTGGACCAGATCTCACATGAGCCAGGCCAGCGTCGCAACGCATAATGACGTCGGCTGACGTCTGGGACGTCACCAAACAGGCCTGAAGCCTGCCGGAGCACAGGAAAGGTAAGTAACAGTGTTTTTTTATGTTCCCTCACCTCCCCTGGGCCTCCGATCATTATACTCCGGGGTCTAAAAAGACCCCGGAGTATAATGATAGCAGTGTTTGTGAGGTTCGCGGCCCGCGGCCTTATTTACCAAACCCCGCTCCGGCTCAGTCACCTCCGCCTCTGCAGAATGGGAAGCGCAGGCGGCCGTGAGCAGGAGCGGGGATCAGTAAGTAAATAGGGCCCATTACCTGCTGGTGTTACTTCAGCAGGTAACGGCCTATTAAAAAAGAAAAAAAAAAAGCAACTGGGGCCCTCCATTGCTACCCCGGTATTTACGCCCCTGCTTCCACATACATGTGCATCTTCGGCTCAGTCAAGCGTATTTGGGAACTCAATGGGGAGAGGTGTGTAAGCCGAGAACGAAGGACAGGCCATGGTGAAAGTGAACATGCTCCACCAATATTTCCTCTGATATTTGCTGCCGGGGGAGAGTCAGGACACCACCAGCAACACTGAAATTGCTGCACAGCCAACTTTAAAAGGGCAAAAGGCTATTTCTGACCATTTTCTGTCAACTCTTGGCACGCAGGAGTGTGACAGATGCCAACTGAGAAAGATATATTTTAAAAAGTTCATCTGCCATGTTGAATTTTTGGAAATTCATTTGTGACAATGGGTACAAAGGTCCATGTTCAAGCACACAGTGAGGGGAGTCTACAAAAAAAACTTTCTTACCTCAATAAAAGAGTAAGAATGGCATCACCATCCAGAAGACATCCTATATAGACCAACCATGAACGACAAGCTGTTTAGAAATTGGCCATCTAATTTATGTCGCATATGACCACCTTTAAAAAAAAAACAAAAAAACATAACCATAAAAATAAATATTAAGAAATATGAGAAGACAACCTTGACCCCAGGGACTTACAGAAAATCCTGAGGACTAACAAACATTCTTGTAGAACAGAGGGGTTCAATCTTACCGATGTCCTCCATCTTCAGTTGGTAACATCTAAGGAGGTAACGCTTAGATAAGGAACAGGGTTTAATCTTTTTCTTTTACTGCACACAGGACACAAGGAGGAGGAAGGTCTTGCTGCAGCCAGTTGTCAGTGAGGAGGAGAAGGAGAAGGAGGAGAAGATAGTAGTATAATGTTGTACCATGTTAGCCATAGAAAGTAGTGGAAGAGTGAAGAAATCAGGCGATACCTTTTAGAGGGAGAGGAACATGGCTAAGTTCCTAGGGTACACAGAGAAGATTTCTTTAAATGTATCTTAGAATAGGAGGACACGATGGGAGGAAGTGCTGGGATCTTTTCGTGTATGTTGAGGACACGGTGGAGGTTCTTCTAAGATGTCCCTCCTATCCATCACAACATTTCCTACTGCTGTAGACCCTCAGGAACCATCTTTAAATACAACTGTAAAGATACAATCTCCAAGTCCATGGTAAGGTCTCTCTGGTACAGCCAAACTCAAATCTGGTCATATGGTCCCTAATGACAATGAAGTCCCAAACCCTTGAGGGAATTTTGTCAAAGTCACCAATTGTTGCCTCAGATCCCTTCAGACCCCAGTGGCGTCTGGTGCTCCATAACAAAAATCTTCAGCCTTCTTCTGACTTCCTATGTGATGTCAGCAGCCCTGGGGGGACACTGGTTATTGGGCCTTAACCAGCACTGACATCATGATGCTTTGACGAAACTGTTACGACATTAGTAGGAAAGACCGTCTTAGACCCACAAGGAAAAAGGAACCGTGCTTAAGATTGTGGGTCTAAGACGGTCCTTCCTGTTCATTTCCTGACACCCTTGAGTGGTTATTGGATCCTGCTGCTGCCCTACATCCAGAGAAGAACCCTCTGTCAATCGGTTCTACTGTGCTTCATGGTGGTTGTGACTCATTTCACAACCATTTAAGGTGAGTATCCAATTTGTCATATTCACTTTGCCTTTTACCAAATAGTATTACACTATGCACTGCTCGGTGCTGTTTTTCTGTTCCGTTTGAACTGTTATGACATGGTCGCACACCGCGTGATCTCAGCGATCCCCTGGGACCGCTAGTGCCACAACCCAGATGGAGGAGACCGGAGGATGGGAGTAGTAGTGGGGGATGCTGTGCTACCTACTTGGCCGAGCATACTCACCAACCACTCCAGTCCCACTCCTGGGCCGGACAAAGTCAAGGGGAGTCGTGCAGCACTATCGGAGGGTGGTGGTAGTAGTTCCAGTTGGAGAGGGGACCTCTCCTCTCTGAGCCGGTGTGGTGGAAGTCGGAAGGGCTCTGATGGTGAAGCAGGCATGACTCAGGAGTCAGCGGTGCAGTTAAACCAGGAACAGTTTTTATTAGAACAACTGGAAACAGGTAACGGCAGCTTCTGAATGGGGGTAGTAGTACAATGTCCAATTCCTCCCCGGCCTTGGTTCTAGGAGGGTGCCCAGGGATGTTCTCTATGAATAAGTCCACCACTCCTCCTCCTCTCATGCCTCACCCAGCCAGGTATACTGGGGATAGAGTCACAGGGAGTCCTGACAGGGATCTGGTTACCTGGAGACTAGGCCCGAACATAGTACTCCTGTCAGGGTCCTCTCCTGCAGCTCCTGGCACGGCACCGAAAATGTCCAACAGCCTAGTCAGCTTCTCTCCCTTGCTCAGGGCCGTCTCTGAATGAGCCTGGGGCTGACGTTATCCCTCCTGGAGCCTCAGTCCAGCTTGTGGGGTTAGGAACACTCTGCTCACCTTCTCCAGCAAACTGCACACACTAGACTGACTAACCGTCGCCGGGGAGACCAGATCTCCTTACAACCCCGCCCAGTGGCCTGTGATAGGCCAGGCAAGGTTTGAACAATGCAGGGGGGAAATACAGAGGATATCTGCATAACATTACATTTAACATACACCCGTGGACAAAATGGTTGGTCCCCCTCATTTAATGAAAGAAAAACCCACAATGGTCACAGAAATAACTTGAATCTGACAAAAGTAATAATATATAAAAATTCTATGAAAATGAACAAATGAAAAAGTCAGACGTTGCTTCTCCACCATGCTTCAACAGAATTTTTTAAAAAAAAGAAAACTCATGAAACAGGCCTGGACAGAAATGAGGGTTCCCCTTAAAATAATGTGACCAAAGGGACACGTTACATCGAGGTGTGTCCACTAATTAGTATCCCAGGTGTCTACAATCCTGTAATCAGTCCGTGGCCTGTATATAGGGCTACAGATACTCGCTGTGCTGTTTGGTGACATGGTGAGTACCACACTCAACATGGACCAGAGGAAGCGAAGGAAAGAGTTGTCTCAGGAGCTTAGAAAGAAAATTATAGACAAGCATGTTAAAGGTAAAGGTTATAAGACCATCTCCAAGCAGCTTGATGTTCCTGTGACTACAGCTGCACATATTATTCAGAAATGTAAGATCCATGGGACTGTAGCCAACCTCCCTGGATGTGGCCGCAGGAGGAAAAGTGATGACAAATCAAAGAGAAGGATAATACGAATGGTAACAAAAGAGGCCAGGACAACTTCTAAAGAGATTAAAGGTGAACTTCAAGCTCAAGGAACATCAGTGTCAGATCGCAGCATCCGTCATTGTGTGAGCCAAAGTGGACTTCATGGGAGACGACCAAGGAGGACACCATTGTTGAAAACAAATCATAAAAAAGCAGACTGGATTTTGCCAAACTACATGTTGACAAGCCACAAAGCTTCTGGGAGAATGTCCTATGGACAGAAGAGATAAAAATCGAAATTTTTGCCAAGGCACATCAGCTCTATGTTCACAGATAGAAAAATGAAGCATATCTTGAAAAGAACACTGTCCCTACTGTGACACATGGAGGAGGCTCTGTTATGTTCTGGGGCTGCTTTGCTGCATCTGGCACAGGGTGTCTTGAATCTGTGCAGGGTACAATGAAATCTCAAGACTATCAAGGGATTCTAGAGAGAAATGTGCTGCCCAGTGTCAGAAAGCTTGGTCTCAGTCGCAGGTCATGGGTCTTGCAACAGGATAATGACCCAAAACACACAGCTAAAAACACCCAAGAATGGCTAAGAGGAGAACATTGGACTATTCTGAAGTGGCCTTCTATGAGCCCTGACCTAAATCTTATTGAGCATCTTTGGAAGGAGCTGAAACATGCCGTCTGGAAAAGGCACCCTTCAAACCCGAGACAACTGGAGCAGTTTGCTCATGAGGAGCGGCCAAAATACCTGCTGAGAGGTGCAGAAGTCTCATTGACAGTTACAGGAATCGTTTGATTGCAGGGATTGCCTCAAAAGGTTGTGCAACAAAATATTAAGTTAAGGGAACCATCATTTCTGTCCAGGCCTGTTTCAGGAGTTTTCTATTTTAAAAAATTCTGTTGAAGCCTGGTTGGAAAGCAATGTCTGACTTTCATTTGTTCATTTTCATAGAATTTTTATATATTATTACTTTGTCAGATTCAAGTTATTTCTGTGACCATTGTGGGTTTTTCTTTCATTAAATGAGGGGGTACCAAAAATTTTGTTCACGTGTGTAGAACGGAACATACCAACACAATACCAAAGGCACAAAAGACAAACAATTAAAAGCAGCAGCCTCTGGGAGGCCGCACTAGCATCACCCAGAAAACTGGAAAAGGCCAGAAGAGGACCAAAGACTCCCAGGATGGAGCGCCGGACGCCGCAACCATCATGATATCAGCGTGTCCCAGCAATTCCCCGGGGAACCTGACGTCACCCAGAGGACAGGAAGATGACTGAAGAAGACCACAAAGAGTTGGGAGAAGGCGAGTAAGACTGCTTATTATTTTCAAGGAGACCCCAGACTATAATAATGATTCGTAGGTGGAGAACCTGAAAAATTGTAACAAAGCCAGCTTATAAAAACCGGTTCACTCATCTCTATTGCTCGCAGACATTTCCTAGCCCCGACCAGTTTGTCCTCCAGTAATGGCCGGCGCGGGACAAGGAGACGGCTCGCTCATTCTCCGCTCACCGCTTCTCCACATCCTTTCTTTACTGCCCTACATTTGCATAAACCATAAAGTTGAAAGTAATTGAAACCATTGTTTGCGGAGTGCGGCGAGTACGGGTCTGCCAGGATTTGGCTGGATATACGCATTAACTCTGCGGCTACCATTAATCACATGAGCTCGGGAGGCGGAAGTTTAACAATCCTTCATGAAAAGGGTCGAATAAAAGAAAGAAGGAAGTAGAAGTCGGCGGTGGAGGGTGGTGGGGGCTATAACTTTATCTCGTAGGCCGTATACAGCACATTCTCCCTCTGCAATAAAAGTCATGTCATTCACCGCTGCATTACTAAGTGTCACATGGGTTTTGGCTCTGTTTTGAGTTTCTACTGACACCTACTGGACCGCTGGGGTATAACAAGTGCTAGGAACAAATACATTTCATTTGGCATGAATGCTTCAGAATTATCAAATATTCTGGATTATCAGACTGAAATGATATCTAGGACTAGTGCACCCTAATGCATATTGGGGAGAATATTTAATAAACACATACAAGGAGTGCCTGCAGTAACCCTTTCAGCCTGCAGAGGTCACTATAGCAATCATTCACAGTTTTCAATGTAACAAACTTTATTCAGTACAACGCATTGCACCAAATATGACATCAGATCCCAATACTTCATACGATTCCAAAAATATATTAAAATATATTACAGTCTGCCTCTTTAAAGACATGTATAAAAGCCAAAAAGGGGAGGGGTTTATCAATGTAACCAATCCGATCACTTCTTGTATGATTTAACCTGAAAATTTTAAGTGAATTCTAATTGGCCACTTTGAACATGACCCGATCTGACCCCTACTGATAGAAACGATGCAAGGCCTTGTCAATTGGGCAAAATTTGTTACATATATTTTTGGGGCATTTCTCCTTTAAATAAAATATTAACATAAAGGTACTATTAAAGGAATATCGAATATAAATATAAATTCTGTGACCTTTTCGAGTGCAAATTTTTGTAACATTTTTAAGGAAAATAGAAATTGAGTCTTGTAAATGTCTCTCCATTTTCTTAAAGGCGCAGATCAGGGTAAAGTCTCTCCCGGGAACGTTCTGGAGTTGAAGATTTTTGGATAGTATTCAATCAACAGTTCTGTAAACACGTTCACGGGCACCAGGGCGCTTATTGAAGGGGCGCCCTCCTGTGGCCACACTAGATTCACTCCAAAGACACAGCCCAGATTGGAAGCGCTCATCTTGTTGGAAATGCTTTCCGCAGAAACCTGCCGATAAAAGAGATGATGGTCAGAGTAAATTTGCCAAGTAGGAAAAAAAATTAATGGAAAAAGTTTTAGGATATGTAAAATACGCCTAAAATCAAACAGCAGCGCTCAATGCCAGGCAGCAGCAGATAAAGCCCATGAAATGATGTAGTGCACTGATCTAGTATTGCGTCTCTAGATATTACTGGTAAGGCTTTGAGTATGGGATTGCATACATTTTGGGCTCCGTATTGAAAAAAGAAATTCAATGGCGGGCAAATAATACATTTTTATAAATAAAGTTTTATGTGATGGAAAAATAACTCTTTAATGTGTATACACATATACAAGGATATTACAAAGAGCCCTGGTTTAAGACAATAGGGCATCAAAATATGTGGCGGAAAGGGTTCTTTACAGTAAAGGCGCATATGATAGAACAGTCAGCTGAACCCATTGATTTCAGAGGAACCTGCCGACCATGTTGTGTATACGGGGCCTTCGGACTCTCGAAGAGGTGATTTTTTTAAAATTATGTATACATATGTACAAGGTTTTAGACAATAAGGCATTAAAACTTTTAAAGGAAAGGGTTCTTTACAGTAAAGGCCCCCATACACATCATAGAACAGTCAGGTGAACTATAGAAAGGAGCCCCCCAAAAAAAGATAACCAACCCGCCTTTCTTTGGTTACGAGATGGAGCCCCACTAATTAGGAGGCACTCCCCCATTGGCAGATCAAAAAATCCCCTTTTTTGGCCCCCACACGATATACAACCCCCTTTTTTCTGGCTCCCCACACTGTATATAACCCACTTTTTCTGGCCCCCCACATGGTATATAACTCCCTTTTTTGCCCCCACACAGTATATGACCCCTTTTTATGTCCCTCACACAGTTTATGACCCCCTTTTATACCCCCACACACAGTATAACCCCCTTTTTTTTACCCCCCACCAGTTTAGGACCCCTTTTTTTATACACGCAGTATATGACAGTTTTTGTTTTTTTTACACCCCCCCCACCACTAAGTTTAAAACCCCCCTTTTGTTTGCCCCAACACACACAGAATATATGACCCTCCCCAGTATATGTTAGGCCACTACCTATTGTATTGTAGGTAGCGGCCGAAAATTTTTACTCACCTGTCTACACCGCCCTCCGCTGCCGCCTCCAGGCTGCACTGTAGCTGACGCTGAAGAACGCTGGGATGCTGTATGTGGCGCCCAGGCATTCTACAGCATTGTGACGTAAGTGCAGCGCCGCCTACAGGAGGCAGCGTAGGGCGGCCTGGACAGGAGCGCTGACAGGTGAGCAAAAATTATTGGCCGCTACCTATTGCAATAAAACAATAAGTAGCGGTCGATTAAAAAAAAAGAATGCTGCCCCCTAGTTTATGCCATGAGGCGCCGCCTGAGGCCATTGCCTCAGGTCGCCACATGGAAGGTGCGCCATGTTATGTATATGGGGACCTTCTGACTCTCGAAGAGGTGATTGATTTTTTTTTTTTTTTTAAATGTGTATACATATATACAAGGATATTACAAAGAGAGCTGATTTAAGACAATAGGATATCAAAACACGTCCAGGGAAGGGATCTTTACAGTAAAGGCCACCTTATACATAATAGATAAGCCAGCTACTTACTGTGTATGGGGGACTCAAAGAGGTGATTTTTTTTTTTTAATGTGTATACCCATATACAAAGACATTACAAAGAAACCAAAACATGTCGAGGAAAGGATTCTTTACAGTAAAGGCCCCCATACACATCATAGAAAAATCAGTTGAACCCAATGATTTTGCCAGGACCTGACAACTATTTTATGGGTATGGGAGACCCAAAAGGTGATTTTCTTTTTTAATGTGTATACCCATATACAAAGACACCAACACATGTCGAGGAAAGGATTCTTTACAGTAAAGGCCCCCATACACATCATAGAAAAATCAGTTGAACCCAATGACTTTGCCAGGACCTGACAACTATTTTATGGTTATGGGAGACCCAAAAGGTGATGGTTTTTTTTTAAAGGGGGACGTGGCGATATCACGTAACATTCTGAGCACAGGAAAAGAGGCAAAAAAGAGGTGTGGCTAATAAGTCGTAAAATGTGCTAAAGGTATTATAACACGGCAGCCATTACTATCTAAGACACTTCGTGCCGTCTCCTTTCACCTGCACCAGTTTACGCCATCTAGTACACAACGTATTCCTATGACTCTATCGATAAATCGCACCCTCCCCCATATCATATGCCATGAATATTTTACACTGTATGGCGGATGTAAATTTCCATCGTTTTTAGCTGGCTGTTATTTTACCGCCGGTTCTTCGAGATGCGAATTGCAGTCTAATTGGTGAATATACATTTATTTTCTGTTTGCATAATAGATTCCGCTATAATAATGCGGTTCCGCCCCGCGTGATTATAAATCTAATGACTATAATGTGTCACATGGGGAATCGCTAATATCATTTTTCTAATTGACTAATCAGATTTATGCGCACATCAAGACAAACATTTGTAGAGTTATGTTCCCGCAGCCGCGTCCTGTTATGTAGATAGCGAGCGGCGGCGATCCCGGGTATTAATGTACTGCGTGCTCTGTCCATAATGCAACGCTCTGCTGGTTAATTACCGGGAAGGTTATGTAGTACCGCCACACACCTCATTACCACCTCAAGTACCGGCCTCTTAACAAGTGCATAGAGATGATGCATTTACTGCTCTGCAAATGTCACTCGCAGTGCAGGGTCCGCGGTGACGAGTGTTCTTCAAGGGACAACGAGGTCTTCTTAAAGACAAATGTCAGGATTAGCGATGGAGGGAAGAGATTAACTAAGACCTCCGGCGATCAGTTGTAATGTGTGTTTAATTTCCCTGCAGCGCCACCACAGGTCAAAGGAAGCATTACACAGTGTCCATTTAAATCAATGCTGTAAGTGTAATGCAGGACAGGTCGGGTCCTCCAGAATTGGAGATGCAATTTGTCACCGCTCGATACAGGGGACCCCCTTATATTAACTCAGATTACACCTAGGCAACCCCTTAAAAGCTACATTACATTTGTTACATTAAGTTCAGAGCCCCTGGTGCAGGGTCTGTCTAAAATTGGTCTTGTAGGAATTTTAGGTCATATCAGACCGACCCCATCAGTGGGGTCCCTCAAAATTCATTTTAATGCTTAGTCCGTTCTCCTACAATGGACCAAAACGATGCAGATGTTTTCTACGTACTCTGAGGGATCTGGTCCATCATAGACATTGGCGACATTTTATTTTTAGATTAATTGGGCAACATGCAATACTTCAGGTCTCCTGTGGAGGCACTGTAGGGAAACAAAACACTTGTCACCACTTCCCCCACAGTTTACCATGGATAGCTAGGACCGTGGCAACAGGACAATCAACTTATTGTCTGTAACTAGTGCTGTGCACAGGGTACAAGGGCCCAAAGCTAATATCAAGATGGGCCCCCAATTATAGTTACAAGCTCAGCACTGAGAATAGGAGGGCCGGTGTGCGATTCTTCATTACAAGACCCTTGGACCAATTCCTCACCCTTACAATGTAGTTCTCCTGGAGAAGGGAGTCCTGCACAGGTTCCAAGTCCAACCATGCCTGGGCCCTTTCATTCCTTGGGCCCTGTAGCAGTTGCATGGTCTGCCTCATGGTAGGAACATCTTTGGTGTTAACTTTGCAGGTAGCTACGCGTCCTGTTTGGATTTTACAAGTGCAAAGATATCACAAGACAATTCAGTTTCAAGAAGTAAACTGTACTAATGGTCTTGAAATCTTTCCACATGGGAGGTGCTGTACCGAAACGTTGCGAACCTTAGCAGGGAGTCCCTTCCACTCGATTGGTACTTGTAATGTACACATATTGCGTTATGTGGTCTCCTCTTATTCGTAGTGGTTCGAGTCCAAGGCAACACAACACTTCAGCAATATCGGAGGAGTCTCATACTTCGTAACTTGTCTACTGTTCCTTTCTCAAAGAAGTCTAGTTCTACAGGAACACCCAAAAACTTTTAGACACCCAGGTCAATCCATGTCTCCACCAATGCGGTGTTGAACTGACCCACAAGAGAACTGGGGATCCTCTTGTGTGACACAATAATGGTCCAGTGGAAGACACCCATAATTGAAGAGTACAAGGTCTATGTCCTAGGGTTGTTGGAGGGTGGGCTTCCAGAATATGGTGGGCCCAAGGAACCTCCAACACTGCATCCATGGAATGTTAACACTTGATGTAACTACACCTGGGCCAAACCACTACAAACTGTACATCCCCTCAGACATGACGCCAAGGATGGACATCCCCATCACTAATAAGAGTTAGAAAACCAGAGGTCCATCACTGTGGTTGAAGATATGGCCAGACGATGGAGAAGACACCAAGGTATTCTGAGGTGAGGTCAAGAATCTTGATATCAGCGTCTGCCAAAGTGTTGTCCACAACAACCAGCCACAACAATACAATGACCAGGGCAAAAGTAGGCATCAAACAAGATATCTTGCCCACCTGGTTTGGGTATGTGCTCCCCCATAACACCCAGATATGACCAGTTTTCACTGAGCAGTGAGGAACTCACCATGTTTAGGAAACACACGAGATATTTCAGGACGGCGTAGTTGTGGTCCGGGAGCTGGTGAACAATTTGCTTACAGATGTTGATCCTCAAACTGCTCTCCACGCCTGGAAGGAAAACAGAAGATATTTTTATTAATACATTAGTTCATAGACCTCCTCAGTCCCACCAAAATCTGTCTATAGAAGATAGTAGACATGGAAGAGGGGATAGGAGGGAAGTGCGGCTGAAGTTTGTCTATCTCTTAGACTCTATGCTATGAGAGGGGAGAGGGAGCAGAAGAAGCTGGTTAGAAACTTCCACAGTGGTGGATGAGTTATGGGTTAGGTATGACATGGGTCATGTGTGCCGAAACTTATAAATACTACTCTACTTACTGGTGATTTCGAGGATAGGTCGGTAGGAGCCAAAGGTCAGCAGAGGTTCTGGGAGTTCACGGAGAAAGGTCTTCAGGATACTGGCAGGGACATGGACATCCTCGTATTCATCAAAATTCACTGGTTTCCCTGTAGATAGACAGGAATAGAGTGATGACTTCCGCCCATTAATATTTACCCGCTTATCAGACGGTGAAGTGTTGAACAATAAGTGAGACCTGCCGGAGTCCAGAACACTAATAGAATTCACTGGAATAATAGAGTAAAGAGCCGCAGAGAAAGTCACCGGAAAACCTGTATAATGGATTGTGCTATAATAATGTATCTACAAGGATAAGCTGTGAGGTGTGTATTATGGTGTTCTGCAGCAGCTGAGGTGTGTATTATGATGTTGTACAGCACATGAGGTGTGTATTAATAATAATAATAATAATAAAAATAATAGTCCTTTAATAGTCCCACAATGGGGGAAATTCAGTGCGTTACAGCAGCAAAGATAAGATAAGATAAGCAGATACAAATACAAATACAACATGTACAGGAATGTTCCAAGGTGAGAGGCATTACATTAATAGCAGACAGACAGATAGGACGTAGCGAGGGGGGGGGGGGGGGGATATAACAGGCAGAGAGATATTTCAGTTCTCTGTATGTAATGATCTCCGCTTAGGTCGGTGTTGGTTGTACAGCCTAACTGCGGTGGGGAGGAAAGACTTCCGATAGCGCTCCTTCTCACACCTAGGGTGGAGCAGTCGGTCACTGACAGTACTGCCCAGCGCGATCACAGTCTCATGCATGGGATGGGACTTCTTCTTCTGCATGGAGCTCACCACGGACAGTATCCTTCTGTCACCCACCACCTGCACTGGGTCCAGTGGGCTCCCCAGGACAGAGCTGGCCCTTCTAATCAGCTTGTCAAGTTTATTTCTGTCCCTGGTTGATATACTGCTCCCCCAGCAGGCCACTCCAAAGAAGATGGCTGATGCCACTACCGAGTTGAAGAAAGTTCTAAGAAGTGCCCCCCGGATTCCAAAGGCTCTCAGCCTCCTAAGCAGGTAGAGCCTGCTGTGGCCCTTCCTGTACAGGGCCTCCATATGATCTGCCCAGTCCAGCTTATTATTAAGGAGCAGACCCAGGTACTTATAGGTGTTCACAATCTCGATGCCCGTCCCCAGGATGTCCACTGGTTTAGGAGGGCGTCTGCCTTTACGGAAGTCCACCACCATCTCCTTGGTCTTCCCCGCGTTAATCTTCAGGTGGTTTCGGTGGCACCAGTCCACAAAATCCTGGTTCAGTTCTCTGTACTCCCTGTCATCATCATCTGTGATGAGGCCTACTATTGCAGAGTCGTCAGAATACTTCTGTAGGTAGCAGCTGGATGAGTTGCACCTAAAATCTGCAGTGTACAGTGTGAAGAGGAAAGGGGCGAGAACCGTACCCTGAGGTGCCCCCGTATTACAGATCACGGTACCTGACACACAGTCTTGGGCTCTAACGTATTGAGGTCAATTTGTGAGGTAGTCTAGGATCCAGTTGGAGAGGTGGTGGTCCACTCCAGCAAGGCCCAGCTTGTCCCTCAATAACCTGGGCTGTATGGTGTTAAAAGCACTGGAGAAGTCAAAGAACATTATTCTCACTGTGTTCCCTGGTTTCTCCAGGTGAGACAGAGCCCTGTGCAGAAGATGGATGATGGCATCATCTACCCCAATGCCCGGCCGATAAGCAAACTGGAGGGGGGGGGGGGTCCGTAGCGGGGCTCACTAGAGGGCGGAGATGTGTGAGAACCAATCTCTCTAAGATCTTCATCAGGTGGGATGTCAGTGCTACAGGTCTGTAGTCGTTATGGTCCATAGGGTGGGGTTTCTTTGGAACTGGTACCACACAAGAAGATTTCCATAATTCAGGGACTATTTCCTGCCTCAGGCTCATATTATACATATATGTAATTATACCACACAAGAAGATTTCCATAATTCAGGGACTATTTATGAGGTTCTGCGGCAGCTGAGGTGTGTATTATGATGTTCTGCAGCAGCTGAGGTGTGTATTATGATGTTTTGCAGCAGTTGAGGTGAGTATAATGAGGTTCTGCAGCAGCTGAGATGTGCATTATGATGTTCTGCAATAGCTGAGTTGTGTATTATGATGTTCTGCAGCAGCTGAGGTGTGTATGATGTTCTGCAGCAGCTGAGGTGTGTATTATGACGTTCCGCAGCAGCTGAGGTGTGTATAATGAGGTTCTGCAGCAGCTGAGATGTACATTATGATGTTCTGCAATAGCTGAGTTGTGTATTATGATGTTCTGCAGCAGCTGAGGTGTGTATTATGATGTTCTGCGGCAGCTGAGGTGTGTATTATGATGTTCTGTGGCAGCTGAGGTGTGTATTATGATGTTCTGCAGCAGCTGAGGTGTGTATTATGAGGTCCTGCAGCAGCTGAGGTGTGTATTATGATGTTCTGCAGCAGCTGAGGTGTGTATTATGAGGTCCTGCAGCAGCTGAGGTGTGTATTATGAGGTCCTGCAGCAGCTGAGGTGTGTATTATGATGTTCTGCAGCAGCTGAGGTGTGTATTATGAGGTTCTGCAGCAGCTGAGGTGTGTATTATGATGTTCTGCAGCAGCTGAGGTGTGTATTATGATGTTCTGCGGCAGCTGAGGTGTGTATTATGAGGTTCTGCAGCAGCTGAGGTGTGTATTATGATGTTCTGCGGCAGCTCAGGTGTGTATTATGATGTTCTGCGGCAGCTGAGGTGTGTATTATGATGTTCTGCAGCAGCTGAGGTGTGTATTATGATGTTCTGCAGCAGCTGAGGTGTGTATTATGATGTTCTGCAGCAGCTGAGGTGTGTATTATGATGTTCTGCAGCAGCTGAGGTGTGTATTATGATGTTCTGCAATAGCTCTTCTTAAAGTAAAAGGGAGTGCTACTTGCCTATAAAAGTGATCTGTGACAGACAGCCTCTACCGGAATAGATAAGCGGCGCCTTTGCAGTGCCGCTCATCTCTCTATCTACACAAATATTATCTACTGACATGTATTATATTACTATAGTAACTCCTATAGTATAACTATATTATTTTAGCAGGTAATGAGTGGCGGTGTGCTCCGGAGCTGCGCTCCATACTGGCACATCGGGGCCTACTTCACTACTTAAAATGGGCAACAACGGGAACATAAAATATAATTGCTAGTGGCCTGTAATAATCTCAGCGGTCATGACATTTCACCTGGCATTACAGGAAAGAAGGGACTGATGTTAGGATGGGGACAATTTATTACCCCGCGATGTGTACTGTGTCGCCATATGGTCGGGGAGGGGGTGTCAGGGGGCAGAGCTGTATATCATAGACTCTACTATGGAGCCCAATGACTAATGTCTCTTCTATAGGAATCAACACCCCCTGTAAATCCCAGCCCCTGCCCCCCTGGCGGCCTCCATACATCTCCCGTTAACGTAACACTGAGATTACAAATGGCTTTATGATTAACTAATTAAATGAGCGTCGGCGGCCGCAGATAGATTCCATATCTCGCTCCGCTGATCGCAGATTGCTTCGGGGAATGCTCACCGAGGTTATAAAGCTTCTGGATGTCTTTGATGATGTGAGCGGAAACCGATCTTCGGAAGAGTCCTTCTGTCCGCAGCCCTGGAAGATGGATAAAAGGATATTTGTGGGATTATTTGTGGGGCCCTAGGAAAGAGGGGCCCCAGATCGGGCAGAAGATCTCCATCCTAAAGGGGGTTTACAAGACTTTTTAATCAATGACCTATCCTTAGGATATCACGTTTATCGGTCACATGGCCTGATCGTAGCTCAGTCCCATTCAAGTGAATGGGGCTGAGCTGCAATACCTAGTGCAAACACTATATAATGTGCGGCATTGTATTCAGTGAAGAGGCCGCAGGTCTCACCCAAATGCTGCCACCTCTTTCCACAGCTGATCGGCCAGGTGCCTGGGGGTTGGACCTATTATAAGGAGGTCAATAGGTCATCAATTAACAACCCTGGAAAACCCCTTTAATTCAAGGACTATAGAAAGGAGATCGGGGGCAAACAAGCACCATGTCCTAATATCCCTGGTGGTCAGGGGTGTGGCTGCTTTCACCAGCCTCAGAAGGCATGCTCCCAAAATTCAACTCCCATTTGTGGTACTTTTGTAAATCTACAACACCTCCCAGAAATGCCCATTTAAGGGCACATTTGTCTAAGCCCCTCCCTGTTTGAGGTCTTTTTGGTGGCACAAAAAGTGCAAAGGGTCCCCTTCCATCTATGCACACACTCATCACTTTATATGACCCACCAGAACAATTATGGAGTATTTGATTTAAAACTCTGTTCCTTCCTTCTGTTGTTCCTCCTGGAAATATATGAATACAATGACAATCGAGGGCGTGTTTCTTCACAGTCTGAAACTATCCATCTAGTGGTCACAATGTATAAGGATATGCCCTTTTTGCAATGGTTGTCAATTTCTTCCTAAGTTTCCAGGAGGAATAACAGAGGGATGGAACAAAGATACTCCATATGTTATGCATTATTATTTACAAAAAAAAAATGTCAGGAGAGAGGAGAGGTCCCCTTTAAAGTCAAGAATTGCTCAAGTCCACGCCCCCTAGAGGAATGGAATCTCCTCATTGTCAATTTATTAATACATTTCCAGGAGGAACAACAGAGGGACAGAACAAATATATACCAGATTTGTAATTTTATAGGGAATGCAAATATTTATTAAAACACACCTCAGGAGAGGTAAGCAGCCCCAAGTCTAGAAGTCCCCAAGTCCTCCTTTTGCATGAAGACTGACTATACTGTAGTCAGATATTATCTTGAAGACAACCACTAATGGGAACTAAACAACTAGAATGTATTGTAGTTTTCACCAAGCTTTACACAGACCCTGAAGGGCATATAAATCTATATTGTAGCCCTGCTTCTCTTCTACTCCTAATTTGCCTGTTGAAGTGTCAGTCTTTACTATAGTTCTTGCATTCTATTCACAAATGAAGAGGCTCAGGACTAGATAGGAGGACCAATACTACAACACTATCTAAATAGTACTGACAAATTGGCTAGAGGCAACATCAACATTTCCAGGAGGAATAACAGAGGGACGGCACAAAACAGAATTCTAAGCGAAATGCTCCATAATTGTGATTTCATGAGGAATGCAAGTATTTACTAAAACAGGCATATTAGGTGGGACAACAGCTCCTATTAGTGAGTAGTCACAGGGTGTGAATAGTTATGCAAATTGCTATTTTGTTCACAATGGATTTAATTTGCATATTTTCACATACCAATTAACAGAAGAGACTGTTTAGATCAGTGTTGTCATAGCAGTAAATGTAGCAGGGAGGGTGTGACTACTTTACAGGCGCGGAGACAGGTTTTGGATCACATGATCTCTCTTGGCCTGAACCCTTATGAGCCCGTTCAGACACGTTCACCATGATTGTTCATGTCATGAAGGGTCATTAAGCTGTTACTGGCAGGACCATTAACGACGACATTTGCATAGGTTTTAATGGAAATATATAAAGTGTTTATTTAATTAGAGGGCATAAAAATGCAAATGGTTGAACTATAATGCAAATCTACAGACAAGATGGAATAATGAAAGAGAAAGAAGAGATCCTTCTGGAACATCAATGTACTGATGAGATTAGAAAAATGTGGGTGTTTTCTTCTAGAAACAGCGCCACTCTTGTCTATGGCTGTGTCGGGTATTGCAACTCAGCCCCATGTACATAGAGGCTATCACCAGAACCATGCAGATAGATAGGTTAGGGTCACCTGAATTAAATGGGGTTTTCCCCATGTGAATCGTTGCCGAGATATCACTATTTTGGTCAATTCACAAGGGAAAACACTGTATGATTCAGGTGACCGTAACCTATCTATCTGCAGGGCTGGGGTGATATGCTGGTTCTGGTGACACTAACCTATCTATCTGCAGGGCTGGGGTAATATGCAGGTTCTGGTGACTGTAACCTATCTATCTGCAGGGCTGGGGTGATATGCTGGTTCTGGTGATACTAACCTATCTATCTGCAGGGCTGGGGTAATATGCAGGTTCTGGTGACTGTAACCTATCTATCTGCAGGGCTGGGGTGATATGCTGGTTCTGGTGACACTAACCTATCTATCTGTAGGGCTGGGGTGATATGCTGGTTCTGGTGACACTAACCTATCTATCTGCAGGGCTGGGGTGATATGCTGGTTCTGGTGACACTAATCTATCTATCTACAGGGCTGGGATAATATGCAGGTTCTGGTGACTGTAACCTATCTATCTGCGGGGCTGGGGTGATATGCTGGTTCTGGTGACACTAACCTATCTATCTGCAGGGCTGGGGTGATATGCTGGTTCTGGTGACACTAACCTATCTATCTGCAGGGCTGGGGTAATATGCAGGTTCTGGTGACTGTAACCTATCTATCTGCAGGGCTGGGGTGATATGCTGGTTCTGGTGATACTAACCTATCTATCTGCAGGGCTGGGGTAATATGCAGGTTCTGGTGACTGTAACCTATCTATCTGCAGGGCTGGGGTGATATGCTGGTTCTGGTGACACTAACCTATCTATCTGTAGGGCTGGGGTGATATGCTGGTTCTGGTGACACTAACCTATCTATCTGCAGGGCTGGGGTGATATGCTGGTTCTGGTGACACTAATCTATCTATCTACAGGGCTGGGATAATATGCAGGTTCTGGTGACACTAACCTATCTATCTACAGGGCTGGGATAATATGCAGGTTCTGGTGACTGTAACCTATCTATCTGCGGGGCTGGGGTGATATGCTGGTTCTGGTGACACTAACCTATCTATCTGCAGGGCTGGGGAGATATGCTGGTGCTGGTGACACTAACCTATCTATCTGCAGGGCTGGGGTGATATGCTGGTTCTGGTGACACTAACCTATCTATCTGCAGGGCTGGGGTGATATGCCGGTTCTGGTGACACTAACCTATCTATCTGCAGGGCTGGGGTGATATTCTGGTTCTGGTGACACTAACCTATCTATCTGCAGGACTGGAGTGATATGGTGGTTCTGGTGACACTAACCTATCTATCTGCAGGGCTGGGGTGATATGCTGGTTCTGGTGACACTAATCTATCTATCTACAGGGCTGGGATAATATGCAGGTTCTGGTGACTGTAACCTATCTATCTGCGTGGCTGGGGTGATATGCTGGTTCTGGTGATAGACTCTCTTTAAGTGAGTAAATTCCCTCTGGACGTTCTTGCAGCAGTGCGGACTCTCCTTCACATTGACTACAGCAGGGATGATTACAGATCGTCGCTGCCACTGGTGTAAGGGATCAGGGCCTGGGAACAGCGGGCGGTTGATGAAGGTGGATGAATCGCGGGCTGCCAGTTGAGTATCCCGGCCCTACACCATTAACCCCTTTTCTGTCTTAGACAAACAGAGACGCTGGCATTAACCCCTTAGCTGCCATTGACTACAAGGGATTTTAACGTTAATTTCTACTCCGTCCTGGACTGCAGGTTTTTTTTTTTAAATGAACCCTGTCTCTGCCCTAGACCATCAAGAATTCCAACATTAACCCATGCTCTACCCTAGGCCGCCAGCAATATTCACATTAACCCCTTCTCTGCCCTAGATCATGCAGGATATCAGATGCTGCGGGAGATAAGGCTCAGGGTAGTGGACTGAACCTTTTGTTCTCATCGCCAGGGGAGTCTGTCAGCAGCTTTCTCCCTCCTCCCAGGTCAGTATACAGTACATGCACTGCCAAGCCGAGTGTGCATGTGTGAGGGGGCATCAGGTGTGATAGCTGTTGGCTGATCTAAACTGTATAGGCTGCTTGGCATATGGCGGTCTCTTGGTGTCCTCTTGCAATAAAGCATCATGACATTGGCGTGCACCATGTGGTGGTAATGTCACCCATAGGCCAACAGAGGTCCCCGAGGGAGCGCCAGATACCACAAGAGCAAAATAGTGGTGAAGCCCCAATGTGGAGCCCAAAAGTTTTGTAAAATTCAGGAGGAAGCTGATTCGTTCCCAACCTATTTGCTCATCTCTAATCCTTAGCGAAGGAATCTTACCCTAGATGACTTGAAGATAGATAACACCACCCACCACCTCTAGAGCGCGCTACACGCTAACACTATAAACACTCAAAAACAAATTATGCAAAAAAAAAATTTCCAAAACCAGCTGAGGAAATGGAGGAAGGAATGAGTGAAGAGTAAACAGAATGTGCGGCGGACTACCTAGAAGTAGCTCTCAAGGATGTAAGAGGATGACTCACCGAGATAAACACCGTCATTACATCTAGAACCTGTTACTTAAGACTTTCCACTTACTCCAAGGTCAATACCATATAAACAGGAAGCATGTGCCTGGTGTGGGAGGATCATCACATGACGACGCCCAATCATTTACAATGCAAATGGGATTATTAATAGAATTCTATGTAATAGAGATGAAAAATTAAAGGGGAACTCCACTCATGGTATAATTGGACTCTGGTGATCCCCTCCTCTACGCCTAGGGGCCACCAGTGAGGACTGGGCTTAAGATCTATAAAACAAAATTGTAGAAAAGCTTTTTTTTTTCTACTTTTTTTGATGGATCACAAGGTCACCATTTTAAAAATGTGGGAAGGGCTTAGTGGTCACATGACTGTAAGGTCCTTCAAACTGTGTATGGAAAGGTAAGCATGACATAAGATGGGAAAAAAGTGAAAGAACCACAAACTGCTACAGTGTAGAAACCTTACTGTAACAGCGAATAAAGGGAGCCTAAAGGGGTTGTCCAGTTATGGACACTTATCCTGTATCCACAGGACAGGGAATAAGTGTCCGATCACTGGGGGCCCCGATCGCTGGGTCTCCCACTGATCAGGAGGACGGAGGACTG
This sequence comes from Leptodactylus fallax, assembly GCA_947044405.1. Classification (NCBI taxonomy): domain Eukaryota; kingdom Metazoa; phylum Chordata; class Amphibia; order Anura; family Leptodactylidae; genus Leptodactylus; species Leptodactylus fallax. The sequence goes on from CAMRHE010000180.1 coordinate 2,101,792, forward strand.
AAAGTCCCCCTAAGGCCTCCTGGTGAATGGAGCGCCAGTGCCCTCATGTGACCGGCGCTCCATACACTTCTATGGGACTGTGGGTGCTGCTGGAGATTACAGCTCCGGCAGCCCCAAAGAAGTGAATGGAGTGCCAGGCAAACAAGTGCTCTGGCGCTCCATTCACAAAGAGGCCTTAGGGGGACTTTTAGTCCCCCATCCTCCTGATCACTGGGGGACCTGTGGATGGGGGGAGGGGGGGTAAGTGTCCATAACGGGACAACCCCTTTAAGGATTTGGGGCTTGTGAGTTTACATCCTAGTATAACTTAAGGTTATGGAGTCGAATGTAGTCGTATCATACTCACCCACCACACTGGATTCAGCCGCACAGTCACGGACTTCTGGTGCCCTTATACTGTGTGGTAGAACACCACCCTTAAAGGGGTTGAACAGAATTAGAAAACATGGCTACTTTTTTGTACTCCTCATGTCTATTGGTCACATGGTAATGCTACAGGTCAGTCCCATTAAAATGTATGAGACTGAACCACAGTATGTGAAGTCACTTCCTAAGAAGGTATCAGCCATGTTTTCTAATCCTGCACAACCCCTTTAATGCTACTTTACTGACCTGTAAACCGTCCATTCCTAGTTTGTCGGAGACCCAACACCCCTGCCTTTCCACATTATCCTACCTCAATGTCCGGTTGAGTGGTTGAACCTGAATATTATCCAGAGTTTTAACCATTAAAGGGGCATTCCCAGCTTAAGGGACATTTAAAGGGGTTTTCCAGGCTATAAATATTGGCGACCTATACGAAGGACAGGTCCTCAATATCAAACTGGTGGATGTGTGACACCCGACACCTCCATTGATTAAATGTTCTATGCGGAGAATGGAGCAGGAAGCAGATAGCGCTGTTCCCTGTTTAGTGGCCAAACCTGGTACTGGCAATCAGCTCCCATTCTCTTTAATGGGGGCCAAGCTGCAGTGACTCAGTTCCACCACTACACAGAGAACAGTGCTGTCTGCTTCCTGCTCCATTCTCTGTGTATCAGCTGCTGAGGACAGCTAATCCATGGATTGTCAGGTATCAGACGCCCACCAATCTGCTATTAGGGACCTATTTTTTAGGCCATCTTTTAGTCCAGAAAACCCCTTTAAGACACATATATCCATAGGATATATCATAAATGTCTGATAGACGAGGATCCCACCTCTGACATATATATCTCACCTTTTGCTTTCAAGTAGGAGATCGTCTGCTCCATAACTGGTGGAATCAGGTCTCCTTTGTTTTTGTTCTTTAGGCTGGAAATAAAAAAAACAGGATCATGAACATGACCTGGAAGTTCAGGATTCAATTGGAAGTTGCTAATGCCATCTTAAAACACAATTTTTGTCCACAAAAAGTTCTAAAAGGTCCTTTTCAAACAATAAAATTATGGCTGCTTACAGTCTCCACTAGAGGGAGCTCACTCTATAGTAAACTGTACAAAAACATATGCCTTCTGCTCCCTCTAGTGGCAGCTGGTGGAATTAGTATTTGAAAAGCGTTCACATGACCACTGCAGCCAATCACTGGCCTCACTGGTCATGTGGTCACATGTATGATATAAAATCTGGGACAACTCCTTTAACCCTATAACACCCTCACCCTATGTACGTCCCTGGCTAGACCCCTTTAAGGATCTGAGATCTAGAGGATATTATAATGACTCCAATAAGTTATCATTATGTGGCAGGCAGCGGCTCGTACCTATTAGCACGCTACGTTCCCTAAAAATAGCTGAAATGACTGCACAGTCAGAACCAGCTCCTAATTCTGTGTTTGTTTCACAGATAATTACCTTCTTCCAGCGCCGTTTGTTATCTCCAAGAAAGTGACAAATTCCGAGCAGTTCTTAGAAGTCAATTTGCTTTCTGTTAATTAATTCTGTTGGTTTTGTACCAAAAATAAATAAATAAATAAAATAAAATTGAAATAAAAAAATAAATAAATAAAAAATAAAAAGTCGTCGCTTTGACTACAGTAATGAGTCGGTTTATTATGTGCATAAAGCAGGGAAGCGGCTCGGTGAGTAAAGGTTCATTAATGGAGAGTGTGATGGAGCCGCCATGTGTGAATCCACCTTCCCGCATTAATAACCGCGCTATAATGATCGGCTTAGTTAGTGTTGCCGGCTAGGCCATCGAAGCGCGCAAATTATTGTTGACCCCAAATGGTTCAATAACCTGCAGCTCATCTCCAGATGAGTAATGGGAATTGAGCAGTGTGGCTGCCGAGTCTGAAGATATCAAGATAATCAAGACGTTACCGCCGGAATCAGAGGAAGAGACCCGCATTACATTGTAGATAGAAACAAACACATATAAGTACATAACATGTATGTAGTATACACAGAAATACATAACATAGTATACACATATAAATACATAACATGAAGTATACACAGAAACACATAACATGGGGTATACACATATAAATACATAACATGGGGTATACACAGAAATACATAACATGGGGTATACACAGAAATACATAACATGGGGTATACACAGAAATACATAACATGGGGTATACACAGAAATACATAACATGGGGTATACACAGAAATACATAACATGGGGTATACACAGAAATACATAACATGGAGTATACACAGAAATACATAACATGGGGTATACACATATAAATACATAACATGGGGTATACACAGAAATACATAACATGGGGTATACACAGAAATACATAACATGGAGTATACACAGAAATACATAACATGGAGTATACACAGAAATACATAACATAGTATACACATATAAATACATAACATGGAGTATACACAGAAACACATAACATGGGGTATACACATATAAATACATAACATGGGGTATACACAGAAATACATAACATGGAGTATACACATATAAATACATAACATGGAGTATACACAGAAATACATAACATGGAGTATACACATATAAATACATAACATGGAGTATACACATATAAATACATAACATGGAGTATACACATATAAATACATAACATGGAGTATACACAAAAAACACATATAAATACATAACATGGAGTATACACAGAAATACATAACATCGTACACACATATAAATACATAACATGGAGTATACAGTCATGCGCCCAAAAGTTTTGAGAATGATACAAATATTAATTTTTACAAAGTCTACTGCTTCAGTTTTTCTAATGGCAATTTGCATATACTCCAGAATGTTATAAAGAGTGATCAGCTTAACAGCAATTACTTGCAAAGTCAATATTTGCCTAGAAAATGAACTTTATCCCCCAAAACACATTTCAACATCATTGCAGCCCTGCCTTAAAAGGACCACCTAACATCGTTTCAGTGATTGCTCCATTAACACAGGTGTGGGTGTTGATGAGGACAGGGCTGGAGATCAATCTGTCATGATTAAGTAAGAATGACACCACTGGACACTTTAAAAGGAGGCTGGTGCTTGCCGTCATTGTTTCTCTTCTGTTAACCATGGTTATCTCTAAAGAAACACGTGCAGTCATCATTGCACTGCACAAAAATGGCCTAACTGGGAAGAGTATTGCAGCTAGAAAGATTGCACCTCAGTCAACAATCTATCGCATCATCAAGTATTTCAAGGAGAGAGCTTCCATTGGTGCCAAAAAGGCTCCAGGGCGCCCAAGAAAGACCAGCAAGCGGCAGGACCGTCTCTTAAAAGTGTTTCAGCTGCAGGATCGGGCTACCAGCAGTGCAGAGCTTGCTGAGGAATGGCAGCAGGCAGGTGTGAGTGCATCTGCACGCACTGTGAGGCGGAGACTCTTGGAGCAAGGCCTGGTCTCAAGGAGGGCAGCAAAGAAGCCACTTCTCTCCAGAGAAAAACATCAGGGACAGACTGATATTCTGCAAAAGGTACAGGGAGTGGACTGCTGAGGACTGGGGTAAAGTCATTTTCTCTGATGAGTCCCCTTTTCGATTGCTTGGAACATCTGGAAAACAGCTTATTCGGAGAAGAAGAGGTGAGCGCTACCACCAGTCTTGTCTCATGCCAACTGTAAAGCATCCTGAAACCATTCATGTGTGGGGTTGCTTCTCAGCCAAGGGAATCGGCTCTCTCACAGTCTTGCCTAAAAACACAGCCATGAATAAAGAATGGTACCAGAATGTCCTCCAAGAGCAACTTCTCCCAACCGTCCAAGAGCAGTTTGGCGCTCAACAATGCCTTTTCCAGCATGATGGAGCACCTTGCCATAAAGCCAAGGTGATAACTAAATGGCTCAGGGAACAAAACATAGAGATTTTGGGTCCATGGCCTGGAAACACTCCCAGATCTTAATCCCATTGAGAACTTGTGGTCAATCATCAAGAGACGGGTGGACAAACAAAAACCAACAAATTCAGACAAAATTAAAGCATTGATTCTGCAAGAATGGACTGCTATCAGTCAGGATTTGGTCCAGAAGTTGATTGAGAGCATGCCAGGGAGAATTGCAGAGGTCCTGAAGAAGAAGGGTCAACACTGCAAATATTGACTTGCTGCATTAACTCATTCTAACTGTCAATATAAGCTTCTGTTACTCATAATATGAATGCAATTCTATTTCTGTATGTGATAAAAACATCTGACAAACACACAGAAAAACCAGAGGGCAGCAGATCATGTGAAAATATAATATTTGTGTCATTCTCAAAACTTTTGGCCATGACTGTACACACATAAATACACAACATGTAATATACACACACATATATAAGTACATAACATGGAGTATACACAGAAATACATAACATATTGTACACACATATAAATATATAACATGTAGTATACACACATAAATACATAACATGGAGTATACACACACATTATGTATGACTGTACATACAGTATGCACACAGATACGTTATACACTAATACATACATATATTATACACATACATACCGTATACACACATACATGCACAATATACACATACATATAGTATATACACATGCATACATATTATACACATGAGTAGGTAGAGCTCAGCAGGACCCAGGATCGGTGAGGTGACCATATAGCAGACAGTTTCCACTTTTGGACAACCCTTTTATTCACCCAGCAAGACCCGCAGCTCAATCACGGCATTACACAGGAATGACGGACCCATGAACATCAGCTTGCTTATGGTTTCCATCTGTTAAGATGTTTTGTTTTTCCCTACACAACAAAAATAATAAGGAAAAAGAGAAAAAAAAAATCTAATCAAGATGTCACAAAGACTCTAGATTTCTATATGTCCGGACTATAGAGTCAAAGGTAACCAAATTCGGCCATCACCAGTGTCAGACTGGCCCACTAGAAGATCCTCCGGCCACCATAATGGACCAGATGTGATGGGTACTGTGGTCTATTTCTGAGGGGTTGTTGGAGGGATCATTTTATCTGGTGGGCCCAAGGAGCCTCAGTCCAATGCTGACCATCACCTCTGCTATACGGAAATTTATGACCTGATGGCCACTGCTGTATCTGATGGCCCTCAAAGATCCCCAGACAAGAAGGCAAAATCTGCTTCATGGAAATGAAGCCGTAATACCGACACCTATAATATTCTATGATATTGACAAAAGCGTTTTCCATTCCCGTCCTCGGAGTGAAAGGCCATGAAGTCTATACAAATGCAATTTTATGTGGCAATGAATTTCTTTTATCAGCCGGATCGGTTCCTTCAGATTGCCTGGAGAGGTGACACGCTCCTTCCTGTTATAACAAGTCCGGGTAATTGGAAGCTTTACACCAGTTGTAGAAAACTAATAATGAAAGGTTGGAGACGTCTTTAGTTGACCCTAAAAGAAGTAAGATCAAGACGCAGAGTATTTATATCATTAAAGAGTCAGATTCAACCAAGGTGAACCTTATCTTCTCATCTCCAGGCATGTGGAAGGTGCCGGAGTGTTGTCGATACCGCGACGCCTCTGCAATTTCCGCAGGTCTGTAGAGTAATCGTGATCTCGGAAGACTCCTCGGAAGATTGCAAAGCTAAAGTACTGTGCAAAAGGTTTAGGAAGGTGTGGAAAAAATGCTTTCAGAAATAGAAGGGTTAATAGTTTATTTTTGTGCGACCTTTGCCCTTTTTCTTCCATCAGTTCTTCTCGGTACTTTTTGGCAGGGAGGTTGTTCTCGCCATCTTGGAGAACTAAGCACAGATCTTCTGTGAACGTAAGCTTGTTAGAATCCGTCCGTCTTTTCATGTCATCCCAGACAGACTGGACGATGTTGAGATCAGGGCTCTGCAGGGGGCGGATAATCACTTTCAGGATTCCTCCTCCAAAGGGCAAAGGTCACACTAAATGCTTCTACCTAGGTGCATAGTTATAGGCGGTGCAGCGTTGGCAGTTTCTGCCTGGCCCTGATGGGGCCAAAAAGTCCCTCTGCCACATATAATATGTCTGGTATTGCAACTTAGCTCCAGCTTTTACCTTTGGGCTGTGCCTGTTTTCTTCCAGAACAGCGCCCCTCTTTTCTATAGGCTGTATCCGGTATTGCAGCTCAGCATCTGCTTCATTCCAGAACCAGTGCCCTTTCTGTTCATGGGTTGTGTCTTCTATTATACCGTAGCTTCCCCTTCTCAGGAAGTGACATCACATCTGTTAGTCACATGGCTTTCATTTGAATGGGACTGAGTTGCAGCATGGTCATGTAACCAATGGACGTGATGTCACTTCCTGAGAAGGGGAAGTGGAGCTCAGTATCCTAGTCCCGAATAATCCCTTTAAAAAGGACTTTTCACCACATCTACCAAAATGCATCCTTCAATAGTCGCCGCTCTGCTGATTCTGGCCCAGTTGGAATTTTTTTCTCTAGCCTTCACCATTCCTAAGCAATCAGTGCTGTTATTTTCAATGCAATTATGCTCTCTACTGTCAGGTGGGCGGTCCCTGTCTTTCTGCTCCTGCCCAGGACCGCCCACCTGACAGCAGAGAGCATAACTGTGCTGAAACTAATAGAAATGATTGCTCGGGAATGGTGGGGGCTAGAGAGAAAATTCCAACTGCGCTGGAATCAGTAGAGCTGTGACTATTGAATGATGCAAAGAGGTGGAGTTAGTGGAGCTGGTGAAAGGTCCCCTTTAAATATGTTCAGGGCTTGGTCTAGAGACACTGAATAAGCCCTAAAAATTGGACCAACTTCGCTGCGGCAGCCACTTACTCCTTGCCTGGTTATGCCACAACCCCCATCGTCTCACTAGATATAATCCACTGTATACTCTATCTATATACTATAGAGAATAAATCTGCCATTCGCGGCCTATCTATACAGAGACAGAATACAGATGATATGAACACACCATATGTCCCCTAAGATAAGAGGTGATGTCTCGTCACACTCCGCCATCTATACACGACCTCTCCGCCCGGGGAACGTGATAAATGGAAATTGAATAAGCTCATTGTTTTATTATCATGGAAAATCTGGTTATTATTTCACTCCCCTGATCCTGGGAACGCGGTTCTGCTGAGACGTTAGGTGATCTTGCTATCGTATATTGATCAGTAAGAAGGATATTTGCACTAAAGAGTTAAAAGAATAAGGAAAAAGTGTCTAATAATACTTATAATGTCCTCCTGTTCCTTGATGCTATTCTAGTCCAAAGGGTTAAAAAAAAAAAATCAATATTCTTTAGAATGGAGGCATTTATCTCCCCCTCGTTCTCCCCATCAGAGCTTAGACTATGTGACTAGTAGGTCTAAGGAAGAAGAACGTCTTGGACTGCTATGTCTCTGACTTTGGGGGTAATTAGAAATGTGTCCCTATAATCCGGGCTGTAAATTAGGAAAAACAGTCACTCCTCTTTATATAGGCTCCACCCTTTTCCTACATATTAACCGAAACATGGAGGAGAGAAAAATAAGTGAAAAATGTGGGCTTGTACCATCGTCGATCACTAGAGAGATTGTTACCCATTGACTCTACTCCAACACTATGTGAATGGCCATTGCCTTTAATGGGCCGACTGTGCACGAATCACTATCATACTTTGGGGTCTCTTCAGACCCCTAGTATAATAAATGGAGGCCGAGTGGAGTTGTGGAAACCTTCCTTCACCTCTCCTGAGCTCGCATTGCGGCGTCCGGCTCTCTCTCTGAGTCCTCTACCGGCCTTTTTCCTGGGTAACAGATGAGGCCTGTGATTGGGCCTGAGCTGTCACATGGTGGGTGATGACATCATGAGGTTTGCATTAAAGCATCATGATGTAGGCCTCAGTGGTTCCCCAGTGTGCATGACGTCAGCCAGGAGGCTGGAAGAGGATCCCAATGGAGAGCTGGACGCCATGAGGAACAGTTGAGGGACGGTGAGTATAAATGTTTATTATATTTCCGAGACCCCAAAGTATAATAATTACAACTTCTGACTACACAGGGCTTGTTTGTAGTCTGTAACCATGGAGACACATAGCTTTGCATAGGAGCTGTATATACCAAACTGTATTGAAGTTTGTATCAAGACTTAGAACATACGCATTGGAGTCATAGAACACCGGGACTACGACTACATAATTTAATTACAAAAACTTACTATTGAAGACTGACGCCAAACTGCTGTGTTGGGAGTGGGGGACGAGGTGGAGGGGCTTTACTAACAGGCGGGGGTCTTCCTTTCTGGCGGACACGTAGTTTTTCATCATGCCTGGAATCAAAAATTCACAATTTAATATTGGGTGACTAAACTTCATTTTTCTTTGCCGTTGTCTCATTTTCATTGATTGTTTTGTTTAATTCCATAGAAAAAAAAAAGCAGAAGGAATTCTAGCTTAGATACGCTAACGCCCTCCTGCAACTTTAATTATATGGTACGCTATCTACCTGTCGTTCTCCTGTACTGTGAATATTGCTCATGTCAGTACTAAGTTGTGCTATCAATGCAAATTTATATCTATACAGTAGATAAAAAAATAGATCTGTACTCCAAAATGTTCCTTTTTGGATTTTACAACAACTGGAGGAAGAAGTGGGTAAAACAGGATTAAAATTTGCAGTCATTTACTCCTGTCCCTTTCTGCCCCGGTCTCCTGATCCATAAAGCACTACAGTAGTGATGTACGCAGAGGATGGGTCCCATAGCAAAGATAGAATCTAGGCCTTTCCAGCAGCTGCTTGACACCAACACCAGACTACTACTCGTAAAAAGAAGCCATGTGCCCCCACCCCATTTTCATGATCAGACTACATTTTTCACTTACTTGTTTGCCAGCTTTGTAGCATTTGTGGAGACTACATCCACATGTTTTAATTGAGCCACTGTGTTTATGTGGGTGTGGTCTGTACTCATGGGTGGGGTTTCATAGAAAAGCACCTCCCACGAGGAACTTTGTTTCAAGGATGGAAATAATGTATATGTTACAAGCAGAAGACACCCACCAACTTGGAATGACCTCTACCACTTCAAAGACCTTGAGAGTTAGGGATCCTTGAAGATGCTACCTCTATAGTGCATACACCTTGACTATGGAGACACAACTTTTATAGTACTTTTACACCTTGTTGGTGGGGTAGTGGTGTTGGTATTGCATGTTGGGCCCACACCAGCAAAAATTGGGGAGAGCATCTTGAACTTTTTGGATAATTTCTAAAAAATTATGGCAGGGACAGCTGTGTCGGTGCAGCTCTTTGGGCCCACACCAGCAGAAAGTGAACTTTTTGGATAGTTTCCAAAAAATGATGGCCAAAGGCGTCAAATAAATTGGAAACACTCTTCAAAAATATGTCTCAAAGACATCACCCTGTGTTCCTGAATGTGAACTAACTCCATGCTAAAAATCTCTATGGCGCCACTTACTGCAATACTTCAGGTGGGATTATCAGGCGGTTGAAGCGCAGATGCTCTCGAAGGTCACTCAGGTGATTCATGTACAAAATCTTCTTGCCGAACTTGTGACTGTAGAAAAAAAAAAAAGTCACTTTCTGAAGAGTCCATGAATCTTATCGAGTTCTCACCACTGCCAGGCGAGGCTTTCATCACAAGGGGTTAATCTTATCACCCCGAGCAGAGCAGGTTTCCAAACACGATTAATTTATCGGCGGTCGGCACAGGCAGATTACTACGTTATATCTTGTAGCACCTATAGAGTTTGTCATTTTCACTGAATATAATTTGTGAGGAGGGAAGATGAAAGGCCCGAGAACGCTAGAACGGTTCCCGAATGCTGAGTGTTCCACGTTACGCGTGAAGCATGGAGATCGCCGATGATCTTATCGCACCCAGTGCTTGGTTCCAGAAAAAAATAATTACAGACAAACCTATGGGAAAAAAAAAAACTAGCGAAAGGACTGGAATTCTGTGTTTGTTTCTGCAATGGCAAGAAAAAGTGATAATATAAGGAAAATCTACATAGGATTTGGAATCTAAAGCCCTATTAGGGCAAATGGCTGTCATAATGGGGCCCTTCACTTTGAGCCACATTGCTCTGTAAGAATGGCTACTGTTCTGGAGGACCCGACGTGTCCAAGCAGTACATGGACAGCCATTCATCTTAATGGCTGGCATGCAATGCTCCATTTCTCCTGTAGTGGCCGCTGTATAGATGTAACGCTGCATACAGTAAGCTCCACCCTAGAGGAAACTGTGGGCATTATTTAAAGGGAACTCGTTGTTTAGTGCCCCAAAGATATGCATATTAAGCAATGTCCAACTTCTTTCAGCCTTAATAGTTTCCAAGAGATGGGTCCAATGTGGACTTCACTGCGCATTCGTCAGACTTTGGGCGCAAGCGCAATGCTTCATTTCACATGTGCTGGTTGCATACTGTATATCTCTGGGTAAGTATAGGCTTTATAAAAAGCCCCAGCATGGGACAGACTTAAAGGGGCTTGGAGTCTTTTGCTGTTTTTTGATAACCTTAGTATATAGGTCATTAATATGAGATTGATGGTGGTCAAATACTCGGCACTACACTCGTGTACAGAGCCTTCTGATTCTAACTGTGCATGTGATCTGCCATGATCAGCTGATCGGTGGGGATCAATAATACCAAAAAACAGCCAAAACCTACAAAACCCCTTTAATATAGGCATATGTGAGGTACTAAACTACCAGGCCATAAGGACCTGGTGGTGGTTCATGTCACACATGCACCTGATAGGTTCCTGTTGAAGGTTCCCCAAGGATGGTAGGGGTCTGGCCTTAGCACACCTACCTACATACACCGATATACCAGCACAGTCTATAGCCTATATACACCTATCCACATGCAATATATTGTATTCACCTTATGACTGGCTTGAATATTTTCCACAGGATCTTGATGAAGTTGGTCGGATGAACCACATAGAGAGCCTTCAGATTCTTCTTGTACCTAGTAGAGCAAAGTGACAATTTTCAGTCTAGATTATGGTTTGCAATAGAAAAGGTGAGGTGACCTTTTTGATCGCTGGGGTTCCTGAGCATGGGGATCCCACTGTATTCAGTACATGTACACTAAAGGCTTGTATGGGGCAAAAGTGGTTGTCTTAATGGGACAACAGCTTTAAAGGGATATTCTGATAAGGGATAACTGATGCTGAGGGTCCAGTCATGAGATTTGGAGCCCCATGCCCCCGAAAAAGCAGTGGGTAGCAGCAACTCATCCCTATAGATGCCGCTATCCCTGGCAGTCCCATTGAGTAGTGTCAATCATGAGATACTGGGGGTCCCTGTTCCCGTAATTGGTGCAAATTGTGCAAACCTTCGAACTTAGAGGACAGAGAGAAACTGACCTTGCGGTGCACTTCACATGTCCCCTATGGCATGACAGTAATAGCCCCATCCTCCTGTGTAAAATACAGGAATGAAGTATATGCCCCTTTAGGGCCTCAATACAGTATAATACGGTATTATACCGTGTAGGGGGATGGAGGGGGGATTATATTTTATGTAAGGGGGGCACAAAGGGTGGCATAATACTGTGTTGGGGCACTCAAAGGGTATTTATTATTAATATTATTAGACCCCCTGAGTGCATTCACACAATATAATGCCCAATTAGTGCCCTTACACAGTATAATGTACCCTTATTGCCTCCTAGACAGTATAATGCCCCATTAGTGCCCATACACAGTATAATGCTGTATAATGCTCCCACAAAATATAATACCTCCAATAGTGCCCTCAAAAAGTATCATGGCCCTATTGTTACCCCACAAAGTATAATGCTCTTTACTTCCCCAATACAGTGTAATATGGTTTTATCCCGTGTTGGGGCACCAAGGGGAAATTACATTGTGTAGGGGACACTAAAGAGGAATTATATTGTGTAGTGGAGCACTAAGGTGGCACTATACTTTGTTGGGGCACTCAAGGGGTATTTATTATTAATACCCCCTAAGTGCCACCACACAGTAGAATGCCCCATTAGTGCCCTTATATAGTACAATGTACCATTAGTGCCTCCTAGATAGTATAATGCATCATTAGTTCCCTTACATAGTATAGTGTCCCACACAGTATAATGCTCCACACAGTATAATGCTCCCTCAAGATATAATACCTCCAATAGTGCCCCCACAAAGTATAATGACCCTATAGTTCCCCCACACAGTATGACACCACCTTAGTGGTGTCCATACAGGCTAATGCCCCACATATAGTATATTGTTCCCACAGTGACCTGCTCAAGAGTTGAAGATAGGACATACCGCCTGCCAGCCAGGATAGCAGGACAGCACCCAAAATCTAGGACGGTTAGTAGGTATGTGGGTGCAATAAACCCTACTTTGTGGTATCTACAAGCAGCCATATTGTTATAGTTTATTTCAAGGCCTGTGTGAAGGCCGGCAGAGTTTAGGATAGTGTGGTCTGGTTGTACATTTATAGAGGGAGTCTGTTTCAATGGAAGCACTTTGGTGTGTCATTATGGGGGTGTGGTCTGTACTCATGGGTGGGGTTTCATAGAAAATCCCCTCCCACGAGGGGACCGACTTTGATTGGAAATTGTGTGTATATCCGTATAGCTTAGTCAGTGAACAACTAGGCGGAGTTGTTGAGGGCGCCGGGTGACAACATTCACTGTCCAATTGGTTGTCAGAAATCGCAGAACCAGGAGAGATTTTTATCCCTTAGAAGTCAACCATGCCGAAATGATAAAAAGAATACAATTTTAACCAAAATCATATGATCCGGCCATAAAAATCATAGCTGTACGGTAGGCTAACAGTAATAGGCCGTACATCGGAGATCTGTGGCTTGCTTGCAGCACGGTGACAGTGAAATTATTGGGGCCATTTTATCACAAGTCCCTGTGAAGTCTCGAGGGCTGCGATTTCCAGATCCATGTAATAGAACAGCCAGCGAAACAGACAGGCACAAAAGAGGCCATCAAAGCCTTTCACAAAAAATGCTGCGCACGCTAATACATTACCATAAGATGAAATACAATGTACACAAGGAAGCGCCAGATACGGATCTGCATGCTTATTAGATAAAAGAAATATCGCGCTGGAAACGCTGTAAAGTGGAGGAATAAAGGGTTAAAAGGCTCACTCCTCCCGGGCTACATGTAAGATATGCCTATGGCTACTAAAATATAGTGGTGGCTGCTGAAAACTAATATTTTATCACTAAACTGTATGTCTATGCAAGGGATTTGGAAGTCCATGTCCAATAAATGGAGCTCTGATATATTAAGAAATGAATATATTCATGCTGGAGCGCCCCCTATAGCAGCAGTTTGGCTGTGTCATGTAGAGTAATTCTGGCTGTGTAGTCTGGAGTTCCCACAATAATGATGCTCTATCTGTGTAGTCTGGACCGCCCCCTATAACAACAATCTAGTTCTGTAGACTGGACCGCCCACAATTATGATACTCTAGCTGTGTAGTCTGGACCGCCCCCTATAACACGGGTCTGGTTGTGTAGACTGGACCGCCCACAATTATGATAATCTAGCTGTGTAGTCTGGACCGCCCCCTATAACACGGGTCTGGTTGTGTAGACTGGACCGTCCACAATTATGATAATCTAGCTGTGTAGTCTGGACTGCCACCTATAACAACAATCTAGTTCTGTAGACTGGACCGCCCACAATTATGATAATCTAGCTGTGTAGTCTGGACCGCCCCCTATAACACGGGTCTGGTTGTGTAGACTGGACCGCCCACAATTATGATAATCTAGCTGTGTAGTCTGACTGCCCCCTATAACAACAATCTAGTTCTGTAGACTGGACCGCCCACAATTATGATAATCTAGCTGTGTAGTCTGGACCGCCCCCTATAACACGGGTCTGGTTGTGTAGACTGGACAGTCCACAATTATGATAATCTAGCTGTGTAGTCTGGACCGCCCCCTATAACAACAATCTAGTTTTGTAGAGTGGACCGCCCACAATTATGATAATCTAGCTGTGTAGTCTGGACCGCCCCCTCTAACACGGGTCTGTTTGTGTAGACTGGACCGCCCACAATTATGATAATCTAGCAGTGTAGTCTGGACCGCCCCCTCTAACACGGGTCTGTTTGTGTAGACTGGACCGCCCACAATTATGATAATCTAGCTGTGTAGTCTGGACCGCCCCCCTATAACACGGGTCTGGTTGTGTAGACTGGACCGTCCACAATTATGATAATCTAGCTGTGTAGTCTGGACCGCCCCCTCTAACACGGGTCTGGTTGTGTAGACTGGACCGCCCACAATTATGATAATCTAGCTGTGTAGTCTGGACCGCCCCCTATAACACGGGTCTGGTTGTGTAGACTGGACCGTCCACAATTATGATAATCTAGCTGTGTAGTCTGGACCGCCACCTATAACAACAATCTAGTTCTGTAGACTGGACCGCCCACAATTATGATAATCTAGCTGTGTAGTCTGGACCGCCCCCTATAACACGGGTCTGGTTGTGTAGACTGGACCGCCCACAATTATGATAATCTAGCTGTGTAGTCTGGACTGCCCCCTATAACAACAATCTAGTTCTGTAGACTGGACCGCCCACAATTATGATAATCTAGCTGTGTAGTCTGGACCGCCACCTATAACAACAATCTAGTTCTGTAGACTGGACCGCCCACAATTATGATAATCTAGCTGTGTAGTCTGGACCGCCCCCTATAACACGGGTCTGGTTGTGTAGACTGGACCGCCCACAATTATGATAATCTAGCTGTGTAGTCTGGACCGCCCCCTATAACACGGGTCTGGTTGTGTAGACTGGACAGTCCACAATTATGATAATCTAGCTGTGTAGTCTGGACCGCCCCCTATAACAACAATCTAGTTTTGTAGAGTGGACCGCCCACAATTATGATAATCTAGCTGTGTAGTCTGGACCGCCCCCTCTAACACGGGTCTGGTTGTGTAGACTGGACCGCCCACAATTATGATAATCTAGCTGTGTAGTCTGGACCGCCCCCTATAACACGGGTCTGGTTGTGTAGACTGGACCTCCCACAATTATGATAATCTAGCTGTGTAGCCCAGAGGAACTTCTGGTGGGCCAGTCCAACTCTGGTGTTGGCCCATTATCTTTGGCTTCATAGTACAGACATCTACTGTAGAAGTTTGTGATTTAGTGAAGGGAAAAAAATTTCATTGTACTGTACTGGACCAGTCTGACAAAGGTCAACAACATTCCTCCATTCCTCACCACTTGGCCATAGACCTCTTCACAACTGTGCATGTTTTCGAGGAAATTCTAGACACGACAAAGACTTGTGTTACTTACTTCCGGTCAAAGGCCTTATAGGCGCTCTGTAGCCAACTCAACGAAGGTTTATTGCGACTGTTCAAGCCATAGTGAAAATAGACGACAGTATAGTCATTCTCCACATAGTTGTCTAAGGTGTACTTCAAATATCTGAAAGGAAAAATAATTATTAGGCAAAAAATTCAAAAAAGTTCTTAATACTCCTCATCATCCAAGTCCCAAACAATCCTGGATTTGCCTAATAACCGAATTTACTCTGCCCAGCATTAAAGTAGCAATTTGTAACTTAAAGGGGACCTTTCACCACCTCCACCAACGCCAACTCTTTTTTCATCCTTCTATAGACGCGGCTCCACTGATTCTGGAACAGTTGGAATTTTTTTCTCTAGCCCACACCATTCCCGAGCAATTATTTCTGTTGGTTTCAACAAAATTATGTGTTCTACTCTCAGGTGGGCGGTCCCTGTCTTTCTGCTCCAGTCTAGGACTACCCACCTGACAGCAGAGAGCATAATTGTGCTGAAACTAATAGAAATGATTACACGGTATTGATGTGGGCTAGACAAAAAATTCCAACTGCTCTGGAATCAGTGGAGCGGCACCTATTGAAGGATGCAATGAGTTGGAGTTGGTGGAGGTGGAGAAAGGTCCCCTTTAACACAGGAAATTGTCATTATAAGGGCTTTTTTTTTCAATAAAACATATAAACTAATACCTAAATTCTTCTACTACCTCTGTTCCTTCCTATCATTTCAGCCAATGTTTTCAATGTCCCTTTTATGTTTCTGGCCTCTGCTTTCTGAGACCATTTGTAATAGTAGGATAGGGGAATACTACAACACTAGAGGTAAGGGCATCCACATAACAGCCCCCATACATGACTCCTTGAACATGAGTCTTAAATAGAATTTGCCCTTGGGACACATACAGGTATAATATATGATCGGGGCTTTGAATGACCATAAATCCTTTAATGGACCCACAATATGGTACCCATAGCCCACCATGGGCCCATAATGTGTACTTCTGATTGCATATGGAGGCTTACTAATGATTTTTTCAGATGGCATCTTATGGAGACTAAAAATATTGCTACAGTCAAGTTGTAAGGTTTTTTTTTTTTATTATAAAATTAAACAAAAAGATCACGTTCAAAAATTCCCTTATGATCAATTTGCAGCACAAAAAAGGTTGAGACTGTGCGGAAAACTTCACATCGTGTACATCATATGCTCTGTGTGACAAAAACTCAGTCAATACAATGTATTGTGACATTTTACTGACATGAAAGCCATTAGAGGATACAGGTTTTTACTCAGAGCCTCAGGCGATAATCTGTACCGCGTCTCAGCTTTGCCAGGGTTGATTTAAAAAAAAATGAAAAAAAATCCTACCTATGACACGTCTGTTGAGTTTTTGTAATAGAAAAGCAATATCATATAGCGGACATCGGCTAGACTGGCTAGACTAGGGGTCCCATGGGAAGGTGGCCTGTCATTTGCATGACCCCGGAGCTGAAAGCATGTAGGAACATTTAAAGATTTGCATTTTTCTTAAAACAGCACCACACCTGGCCACAGGTTATGTACGGTATTACAGCTCAGCCCTATTCACTATAGCAGAGCTGAGTTGCAACACCAAATGCAACCTGTACAACCCTTTTCAACCCTCTGTATGAGTGGCTGAATAAATCTGCTTCTATTTTAGCTTCTGTAAGCACACACGTTTCTAGCTAGTTTCATTGCTCCACCCTGTTCTGTATCCACATTTCCCAGCAGAAATGCTTACATTTTGTGCCCCTGACCTCTGGAAGGGTTCTCTGATCATGAGATGATCTACCAGTGATCATTTGTAATCAATGGATAACTCAGCAGCAAGTGTTCAATTGCTCTGCAGTGCCTCCACAGGAATATTGAGGTATTACATTAAATGGGTCCTCCAGAGTGAAAAACACATTTTTAACCATTTTCTGCTCTGGCTAGTACATGAAAGTCCAGAACACCAGACCGTATCCCTCTATTAACCCAGAATTATCCACTGGGTATAGGAAAATTGAGTTGTGTTAGAATGAGATCTAAAAAACACCCTATGCCTATTCTATCTACCCCTACTGATCACGGGACTGTAGCCAACCATGTCCAGAATATCTCAACCATTGAATGCTCTCCTAGATGCAGAAGCACATCTGACGTTGGTCCTACTGAAGCCTATGCCCATGCCTCACTAGGGCACCGGTCGCCCATCTGCTGCCCCTTGGGATTTTTGTTTATTGCTACAGGTTAACATTGCCCCTGTTATATGTAAAATAACTTACTCCAGGAGTCGGACATGATCAATCTCATGACAAGGAGGGAGACAGCAGCAACTGAATGTGATCACTTTCCTCCCCGAGTTATCATCTCCTGAAAGACAAAATATATGAACGTGTCAGAAAAACATAAAATTTACCAGTAATTCCATCATGTATCTTGCGGAGTGAAGACAGGGCTGTATTATAATCTGATAAATCACCGCCAAGGCTTGGCTCTGCTATGTATAACCTGTACCACCATATGGTGCATCATCCTCAGTAACCTACAGGGGGCAGGGTACTTTGCCAAGGCCTCATCCCATAGTGGTTGTGTAGGTGCTGTGTGTTTATCCCTTGTATGAGTTCTGTCTTGATTATAATCATAAAATGCCTAAATAATTAAGGTAATGGTAAAGTCCACCCCCAGTGGTCTAGAGCAATGAAGAGTATAAAGACAAAGTCCTTGTGATCTAGAGCAGTAAAGGGTAAAATGGTAAAGTTCCTGGTGGTCTAGGGGAGGGAATGTTATAATGGTGAAATCCCCAGTGGTCTAGGGCAATGATGGTGATAATGGTAAAGTCCCTGGTGGTCTAGGGCGATGAAGGGTATAGTGGCAAAGTACCTGTGGTCTAGGGCATGGAAGAGTATAATGGTAAAGTCCCTGGTGGTCTAGGGCAATGAAGGGTATAATGGTAAAGTCCCTGTGGTCTAGGGCAATGAAGGGTATAATGGCAAAGTCCCTGTGGTCTAGGGCAGGGAAGGTGATAATGATAAAATCCCTGGTGGTCTAGGGAAATTATGGGTATAATGGTAAAGTTTCTGGTGTCTAGGGCAATGAAGGGTATAATAATAAAGCTCCGTGTGGTCTATGGTGCTGAAGGGTATAATGGTAAAGTCACTGGTGGTCAAGGACAGTGACGTTGATATTGACAAAATCCCTGGCGGTCTAGGGCAATGAAAGGTTCAATGGTAAAGTCCCTGTGGATCTAGGGCAATGAAAGGTCCAATGGTAAAGTCCCTGTGGATCTAGGGCAATGAAAGGTACAATGGCAAAGTCCCTGGCGGTATAGGGCAGTGAAAGGTAAAATGGTAAAGTCCCTATGGATCTAGAGCAATGAAGGGCATAATAATATAGTTCCTGGTGGTCTATAGTGCTGAAAGTTATAATGGTAAAGTCCTTGGTGGTCAGTCTGAGTTCACATCTGCATTATCTTATAATGTGGTCTGCTGCGTGCCTTCATCATTTTATGGGTAAAAATAGTTTTGCTATACTTCTTTCTGTCAAATATGACAAAATCTTCAACATAGATGTGAACAGAGACGTGATGGTCAATTCCCTGGTGGTCCCAAGCACTGAAGGTTTACATGCCCCTGTCTCAGTTTGCTCCTGTGGTTCCAGGCCCCTAGGAAATAGGGATCCTGGGCAGTTTGTCCAATTTACTACCCCTTTAGCCAGCCCTGGAGGCAGTCCCTTCATAAACATCATATATGGCTATGTATTTCACCCTTGTCATGTCTATTCAGTATTGCAAATATCAGGCTGTTGTCATCCCAGCAGAAAACAGGTTAATGAAATCAAACAATTTTTTTTGCAGTTTAGCGCAGGTTCCTCGCAGATTCCCGGGCTTTGATCTGAGCTCTTCTAAAAAGAAAAATCTCATTAGCTTCAGAACCCCATTACTAGACAGGAAGGCTTGTCGGGATTACATTACAACTAATCCTGCAGGATACAACACAAACATTCATGGGAGCAGGAGCTTCTCCGCAGTGATGTGCACAGTAGCCAAGGTATAGGGAGATACCACTGCGGGCCAAACATGAGAGGACCCAACCAGAAGACTAAAAGGAAAATTCCACCTTAAAGGGGGTTTGTCACCAGAAATCAGCCTATCAACCCAGCCCTTCAGATAGATAGGTTAGGGTCTTCTGAATCAAACAGTGTTTACCCCTTGTGAATCGGAGCCTCCGTTGCCGAGATATCACCATTTTTCTCACGACCATTGCTAGAAAAAGCTCATTTGCATATTGAGAAAAACAGTGATATCTCAGCAACGGATTCACTGATTCTCAAGGGGAAAACACCTTCTGATTCAGGTGACCCTAACCTATCTATCTGCGGGACTAGGTTGATAACCTGGGTTTTGAAGACAGACTCCCTTTAAGGATTTTTCTGGGAACTATAAATGCAAGACAAAGAAGAAGATAATATTGATGCCCCCAAAACTGTGGAGAATCTCACATCACAAGAGGCCCTGGCTATGATATCATAGGCAAATTAGTGTCATTTCCCAACGACCTGTCACTACCCCATCACCCCTGGCCCATCCATTGACACATCCCCCTGTCTGCCTGGGCCCAGCCCTAAACTCCAATAACCACACCCCTTTTTGTGTCAGGGCTGTCCAAATTTGCTAGGACTGACTGTTGCCAAAAATCAGGTACTGTCCTGGCATGTTCGGGGCAGTTGGTGGTAATTATGGTCTATGACAGGCGAGCTGCAAAACCAGACACAACCCATGGATAGGTGGGGCGCTGTTTGTACAATAAAGTGGCCATATTTTTCTAAAAATGTACAACCCCTTTAAATTTAACTTGAAACTTTATTCTTAACATATTCCATGACTTTAGACTACCATCAAGGGATATAGAGAGAAGTGATAGAGCTACATTAGGACAGCCTTTAGAGTGGAGGGGATGAGGGGCCGATACAGTCACAGAGGGCCAGTCATAACTAGGCAAGCAGAGAGGGTATTAGCCAGTGCCCAGTGGGCCAAGTTCTGCGTTCAACTCTGATTCCATCCCCTAATGTCACTTTGTAAATTTTTTATTAAAAATCAAAAATTTTCAACAGAACCCATCAGGACTCACCTGCAACGTGGATGATACCATGGCGGGCAATGTCATAATAGGGGTGGCCTATACTGACATCATTAACCTCCTGGGTCGGAGAATCCACCGTATCACAACTCATCTGCGCCTGTTCCTCCTCATCCTTCTGAAGCTCTACAAAAACATTGCAAAATGAAGGACAAAATCAGAGCAAGATCCACCAAGCAGTCCATAAGGAACCCATGCACCCTCAACAGCTATCAATCAGATCTCACCCATAGACATGCATGCTCAGCCGGGTAGATGGAAGGTAGGACCTTATTACATGGGCCGGCGGAGGACGAGCATCGATCACCAATAATAATCACGCTGATCGGCGCTCGTCTACAGTGGCCTTTTACATGCCGATGCAAACTACATCTATGGTCTATGAGCCTTTATTGGGAACCGTTACGTACCGATCTCTGCCAACTCCTCAAAGTCTATCGAATGCAGATTTTCCATGTCAAAAATGTGAAGATGGTCCACACCTTATCTGAAAAAAAAACAAAGACCAAGATCTTAATTTTTCACAATTTCTGCAGCAATACACTAGTGTGATCTTATTCCAGGGGCTGGAATTAAGCTGCCATACCTGATATAGCCTATGGACAAGAATGGCGCAGTTTTTGTTAAAAAAAAAAAAAAAAATACTTTTTTTTTTATAATTGCTAATTTTATTTTATTTTTTTAAATAGTTTTTTTGGCATAATTACCCTGGAATCTGTTCACATTGCATCAAGTTCATTCCTGTGGGTAAGTAGCCCAAATGGTTTACTGGCACACCACTCATTCTCCCCCTTGTTGGGTGTGGACGGGACATAGGGTCTTCCATTTTAAGGAACAGTGGGGGTCCCAGGAGTTATACATATACTTGACATCAAGAGGGTCTTAAAGTCTGTCACGTCTCCTGAGCACCACAGAAATCCCCCGAAAAAAAAAAGATCTGCAGAAACCTGCCGTCTGCCATGTAGCTGTGCTGCATCATCAGGCTAAGCCCTGGCGTCAGAAGGTCTTGGCTGGGGTCTGGTTTGAGTGAAAGGGTCTTGGGTCTGTAAAGATAGGGGTCTAGTCTATATAGATGGTAAAGTCATAATGAATGGTTTAGGATCTAAATATAGGAGAGTCTCGCCTGGAAGCTTTATCAATGATAGGTTCTGGGGTCTGTATAGATGCAAGAGGGGTCTAGAGCTGTATAGATGGAGGTCTGGTCTGTGGTCGATATAGATGGGGGTCTGGTCTAGGGGGGTTCTGTATAGATCGGGGTCTGCTCTGGGCTCTGTATAGATAGGGAGTATGTATAGATGAGGGTCTGGTCTAGCATCTGTATAGATGGGGGTCTGGTCTGGAATCCTATATAGATGGGGGTCTGGTCTGGAATCCTATATAGATGGGGGTCTGGTCTAGCATCTGTATAGATGGGGTCTGGTCTGTGGTCTATATAGATGGGGGTCTGGTCTAGGGGGGTTCTGTATAGATCGGGGTCTGCTCTGGGCTCTGTATAGATAGGGAGTATGTATAGATGGGGGTCTGGTCTAGCATCTGTATAGATGGGGGTCTGGTCTGGAATCCTATATAGATGGGGGTCTGGTCTAGAATCTGTATAGATGGGGGTCTGGTTGTGAACCGAGAGCAAGGCAGGTGGTTTGGACTCCGCAACCAGAAATGAACGCACACGCGGTAGTTCAAGAAAAAATATATATTTACTATAAGTTAATAAAGGCTAGTTAAAGGTAAAATGACAGGGATAAAGACAAGCAAAATATACAATATAGCATGAACAATTTCAAGGCAAATTCTGCAATGGTTTCTACTTTTACTCTGTCCACTTCTGCAGTATGGACACTGAATGAACAATATACTCAAAACTATCCCTAACTGACCCTGACTTCACATTTGGGTGCACCCCCTTTTCCCCAGTGGTCCAGGTGGACCGCTTACAGTCTGTAGAAGCGCGCGGTGGGGCCCAAAGTCGTTCCTTTCTTTTATAGCGAAACGTCCTCTCCTCACGGTTATCAGGATCTTGGGAGAAATGAAGTCCTCTTTAACAGGGAAACCCAATGAATGCAGTGTAATCCAACAGCAGATTCCACTCAGCACACTGACAGTCCTGCCGAATCCATACACTGAGCTGGGATGTAAGCCGGGGTTTAGCAGGTGCTGTCCAGTACATCAACAGCACTGCGAGTCTCTATCTGTGGTATCCATATACACAGTCACAATGTCAGTCTCACTGATCAGCCACTGAGCACAGTTCCTTTCACGTGGACTCACTAGTCCTGTTGTCTCTTTACACTCTGTTTGTCTGTGGACCAAGATACAGCTTAGCTGTACAGAAAAATCTCCACACCAGTTCAATACAACACTTGCTAAGATGGCTGCTGCTCTCTGTCTCGTCACTTCCTGCTTCTCTGCTCACATTCTGTCTGCAGAACAGGCAAGCTGACATAAAAGGGGGGGGGGAGTCACTCCAGCATCATGTCACAATTACAATGGCTGCTGTCTTAAAGGAACAGAATCACAGAAATACATTCAACATTAACAGTTTATACAGACAAATGAAGCTTAGGACAACATTGGCTGTCCCATCTTACCTGGTCTAGGATCTGTATAGATGGGGGTCTGGTCTAGGATCTGTATAGATGGGGGTCTGGTCTAGCATCTGAACTATAGATGGGGGTCTGGTCTAGCATCTGTATAGATGGGGGTCTGGTCTAGGATCTGTATAGATGGGGGTCTGGTCTAGCATCGTTTAGTGAGGTCTGGTGTACGATCTGATAGATGGGGTCTGGTCTAGCATCTGTATAGATGAGGGGTCTGGTCTACGATCTGTATAGATGGGGTCTGGTCTAGCTTCTGTATAGATGGGGGTCTGGTCTAGGATCTGTATAGATGGGGGTCTGGTCTAGGATCTGTATAGATGGGGGTCTGGTCAACGATCTGTATAGATGGGGTCTGGTCTAGCATCTGTATAGATGAGGGGTCTGGTCTAGGATCCGTATAGATGGGGGTCTGGTCTGGAATCCTATATAGATGGGGGGTCTGGTCTAGGGGGATCTATACAGATGAGGGGGCCTGATCTAGGATCTGTATAGATGAGGGGTCAGGTCTGGGGTCTGTATAGATGGGGGATTTGGTCTAGGGGGTTCTATATAGATGGGAGTTTTGTATGGGATCTGTATAGATGGGGGTCTGGTCTGGGATCTGTATAGACAGGCGATTGGTCTGTGGGTTCTGTATAGGTGGTGGTCTGGTCTCGGATCTGCATGTATAGGGGATTGGTCGGGGGCGTTCTATATAGATGGGAGCATGGTATGGGATGTGTATAGATAGGGGTCTGATCTGTGGTCTATATAGATGGGGGTCTGGTCTGGGGGGTTCTATATAGATGGAAGGATTGTTGACTTGCTATGTACTTTCTTGTCCTGTCCTACATAAATGTGCGGGACATACAGCATCTTCTCACTATCCCTCCTCAAAACGTATCTGCTCTGACTCATCCCCTATCTAGCCTAAAATGGCCGACCCCAGGGAACAACAGAAAACATCCACGATGAAACAAATGACGATAAATTGTAAGTTTTCGCCCGTGTTCGCTCTCCCTGGTGACTATGATAATTACCAGTGGGGCGATGTGGCGCTGCCTCTCCACCTTTCTGCGCCGCTTATCTCCGCTATTTACATTGTCTACAAATAATGATTGGAAAATTATGCGAAAACAGCGACCAGTTAATCTGCGCGCAGACTGTACAAAGCGTTAATGAGCGGTCAGATGGCGCGATACTAAATTAACACTCAAATAGAAAATTCCGGCTCGGGGGATTAAACGCTTTGAACCTTCCACCAGCCAAGAGATTTGGTTGGAGGCGCTCGGAGTTTTAATTAAATTAACCTGACATGTTCCTGGACAAAGGCCTCTTGTATTCGCCTCCATAGCTTCTAATTATAGTCTAATACTCGCCAGGGATTTATCGGGGTGTATTACATCCCATTTCCATTATACCGAGCACGTACCAGATCGGATACGGCAGAGATACAGACGAACGGCCCCGAGAGAGTCATCGCCGGCCTCATTGTCATCTTCTGTGTTTGGGATAGACAAAAACAACAAAGCCTCAATAAGGTGACTGTACTGTATTAAGTCGAGTCAGAAAAGTGCGCCCCCTGCTGGTCACCAGACTTGCCATCCTTCCACCTCCTATCCCTATAAAGCTGGCCAGATACATGTGGTCTTTCGAGGGGCGTTAGTCGTCCATGCCAAGTTTTATCAGTCGGTTCCCTGGAGAATCGCTGCAACAAGCTGCTTGTCATAATGTTTATATGGCCATTCCCCGTTTTCCTAAAGTCCCACCCTTTTTGGGGTGTCATATGCTCCTATTTATTTGACATGGACAAGGAAAGTGTCAGTCACACCCTTTTTATGTGACGTGACTCGAATGTTTCGGGAGAGTTGGCAAATATGGCATTAGTGCCAATGTTCTGATGCCCAACACCTTAACCTACTTATTCTGACCATCCCACAGACATGCACACTTAGTCCGGCCAAGTGTGAATGTGTTTTCAATGGGGAGAACTACAAGACTGGGTGTTGAAATTACATTTTTCTGCCCCATGTCCCGAAGGACAGATGAGAGACCTCCATATGCAATGAAGAAAGATAGTCCCACTAAAACTGGAGGGTTTAGACAACTGTCTCTTAGGTTAAGGGCGCACAGGATGGTCTACTGTGCAGTTAATGGTAATTATCCTGGTGGTCTTGGGTGACAAAGTGGTTAATAGTGATCTATAGTGACGAAGTGATTAACAGTGACTTCCGTGGTGGTCTAAGGTCGTGATGGCTAACCTATGGCACACACGCCGTCGCCATGATCGCTCACTAACCAGGAATCCAGTACAGGAATCCCGGTTAGTGAGTGATCGCTTCTTTCAGCTGTATGTGCATATGTACATACAGATGAAAGATATCAATGTAGGCCGCGGTCTGCGGAACCGGGGCCTACATTGACTGCAGAGTGTGACCTCTGCCCTGACGCAGGCGTGATGACGTCATTTATCAGCACCTGCGAACAGAAAAAGAAGGAGGATGCTCTTCATGGGACTGGGTGAGTAACATAAACTACTGTGTGGGGCCTACTGTGTAGCATATACTACTGTGTGGGGGACACTGAAGCGTCTAATACTGTGTGGGGGGGGGACACTGAAGCATCTAATACTGTATGGGGGTCACTGTGAAGCATCTAATACAGTGTGGGGGACACTGAAGCATATAATGTGGGGGGGCCCAAAGTGGAGCATATAATACTGTGTGGGGGCCTCTAAAGCATATAATACTGTGCGGGGGCCACTGTGGAGCATATAATACTGTGTGGGGCAATTCTGGAGCATATAGTACTGTCTGGGGGCCACTGTGGAGCGCATTGTACTGTCTGGGGACCCTTCACTATTTATATCACACAGTATCTGTTTTATAGCAGACATGTGATATTATTGCAGGCTGTAATAACATTGCACGGTCAATGTAAAACAGATCCTGGTTAATTTAAGGTTAAATTGCCGTTTTGGCACTTTGCAATAATTTAGTGGGTTTTGGGTTGCAGTTTGGGCACTCGGTCTCTAAAAGGTTCGCCATCACTGGTCTAAGGTGACACATTGGTTAATGGAGACTACTCTGGTGGTCTAGGGTGACAATGTGGTTAAAGTTTACTTCCCTGGTGGCCTAGGGGCACAAAGTGGTTAAAGTTGATATCCTTGGTGGTCTAGGGGGACAACGTGGTCAATTATGACTTCCATGGTGATCTAGGATGACAAAGTGGTTAATAGTTACTTCCCCGCTGGTCTAGGGTGACACAGTGGTTAAAGTTGTCTTCCCTGCTGGTCTAGGGGGACAAAGTGGTTAATGGTGACTTCCATGGTGGTCTAGGGTGACACAGTGGTTAAAGTTGTCTTCCCTGGTGGTCTAGGGGGACAACGTGGTTAATGGTGACTTCCATGGTGGTCTAGGGAGACAACATGGTTAATTATGACTTCTATGTTGATCTGAGGTGACACAGTGATTAAAGATGACTTCTCTGGTGGTCTAGGGTGGCAAAATGGTTAATAGTGACTTCCCTGGTGATCTAGAGTGACAAAGTGGTTAATGGTGACTTCCCTGGTGGTCTACGGTGACAAAGTGGTTAAAGGTAACTTCCCGGGTGGTCAGACACACTCCATGCACTGCCCACTATAGTTTTGGTGCCATAATTCAGTCTATAGAATCATGAACCAGAAGGATCAGGATGACCATTGCAAGGGGACTTTCCCAGAGTAGGGGGGAAGGGGAGACTATGATTTAAAGGGACCGCACACAATAATTCTTTAAACTACCACCAAGGGATAGATGCCGCCATCATAGATATGTTTTATCACATTACAACCATATGATGGCGATACCGAGGCCGTTTGTCAACCAAAACAATGGGCATTCTGACAGTGTGCAGTCAATTACGGAGTTAATGATACTTCTATATAACGTGTTTAGTTAGTGATTATGGATGGGGTCTGAATTCTGACAATATCGCCGGAGGGCGCAGCTGTTTTGAAACGCAGAGAAGCTAAACAGGTTATGACAGGAGAACGCTATTCCTGTTTGGTCGGGATTCGTGTGATTTTCCTGTCTTGGCCTTATTAGGGTATATAGCGCTGTATTCACTGCCGCGCCGGCTCTAGGCTATGGCGTCTACGACACAAATACCTCAATTGTTGCTGAAAACAGATATGGCAACTTTAGTATACATGTCTCCAGGTTAAAGGGGTTGTCTAGGAATAAAAAAACTTTATATTTGTCTTCCAGAAACAGCGCCACCTCTGTCCATGTGCCTGGTATTGCAGCTTAGCTCCACTGGAGAGAATGAGTTGCAGTACCACCCATATCCTGTAGACAGGTGTGGTGCTGTTTATAGAAGAAAGGTTTTTGTAATCATGGACAACTTACTGTAAATTTCTAAAATACCTTGTGTACCAATTCCTTAAAGTTTTCAAGATCTCTGCTTGCTGGCAGTGACTGGGAACATTCTCGTTTACATCCAGAGGCTAAAAATCAGAACAGACCTAAATTTTCTCATAGCTGAAAGTTTGCTCCAACTGTATCCAGTCCTCTATGAGCGAAATATATCAGCAGAACACATTTTTATCCTATTCAGATATCTTGTTACAGTGTATCAGTGCAGTTACAATGTATCAGTCTGGAACCCAGGATGTTTAACTTTAGTTAAAGGTAATGTGTCATCTGAACCCAGCATATCAACCAGCCCTGCAAATAGATAGGTTAGGGTCACCTGAATCAAATGGTATTTTCCCCTTGTGAATCGGAACCTGCATTGCCGAGATATCGCTGTTTTTGTCAATAATTTGAAGCAACGAGGGCGCCGCCATTGTACTAAATAACTCATTTGCATATAGACAAAACTGTGATATCTCAGCAATGGAGGCAACTATTCACAAGGGGAAAACACCATTTGATTCAGATGACCCTAATCTATCATCAGCGGGGCTCGGTTGAAATGCTGCTTATGGTGACACACTCCCTTTAAGTGATATTACAAGAATGGAATGACAGCAAACAGTGATCCTGACCATCTCTTACTGTCACTGCTGCAGGGCTTATTACAAGAGGGAGCTAATACATTGTAACAAACTGTGCACTGAGCCTGATGGACAGCATTTGGACAGGTTTTAGGGTCCATTATCATACTTCGGCAGAGCACACTCCACCCAATGATCATACGTTTATACACCGTATATAGCTGTATAATTGTGTGATCAGAGGGGACACATGCAGTCGGGGTTTCATCTGCCTAAGGCTAGGGCTACATGGTGACATTTGTCAAGAAACAAAGTTCCACAACAAAAATTCAATGTAGCTCCACAGTGTCACATTGAAGCACGCTCACCAACAGCTTTGCTCACCATGATATACTGTACAAATGTAGTAGAGCTGACTTTGTCATGACTAGCACAATATGGCACAAATATATATACCGGTATATATGTGGCATCCCAGAGCTGGCTATGGCTGGGCTGAGGGTGATCTCTGTGCATTGTATTATTTCCTGTTGCTTCATAGCCTGTGTGACATAGCAGGGGGTCCTGAGTCTCACACAACACTACGCCACCTAGTGAGCCTCACACATGCATTACACCTCCCATAGGATTGAATAGTAACCAAATGTCCAATGGGAGGACATCGCCTGGGAAAAGGGGAGGAGTCATCTGATCACTGGGTCCCCATGGTAACACCCCTGCAGGAAGGTCCTGCGTGTGAGGAGTTAGAAGTGTGGAGTGTTAGGAGGAGGAGGTGAGGAGAGAAGTGTGATGTCCTGTGAAGAAAGCAGTGAGTTTAGTGCAGGAATCTCAAGTCCTAGACAGGCCCAGGAAGGTTGGAGAGCTGACATACTCCAGCTATTCAGAAGATCCTGTCCCCTGTCTGCCTAGCCATCGCCCTGAAGGAAGTCAAGCATCATTATCTTGTCAGCATGAGACTGTGGAGAGAACATTCTGGAACACGTGCTCCATAGCCAGTATCACAGGATCCAGGGGCCAAGGCCAGACCTGTGGAATATCCTGCCACCCTGACTATTGCACCCCGAAACTCTGAGCTATCAGGACCACATAACGTGAGTGGGGAATATTATGTGCTAGTATCATGGTGGGCATCCTCCTATGAGCCAAATAGGAGCCCAGACGCACCTTAGGGCTGTAACACTGAAGTATAAGGGGCTAGGAACACCTTTCATCAAGTCTACCCTGCACCCCAGGACTTTGCTGTGTCACCAGGCGTACCCCGTTGTTTTGTATGGAAGAAACTGTTTAAGCATTTGTGCCTCCACACCCATGGAAGTAAAAGTTCAACTTTACAACCGTTTCTGTGTCTGACTCTGCACCGACAACATCAGGGCGCCCCAAACACCACCAGTCGGCACAGTATAGGGGAAGCGCCCCGGGGGAACAATCACCACCAACATTTGTGCAGCCCCCTCATCACCGGTACCAGTGGTGGTAACGTGGGACAGCACCAGCGCTGCGCCCTCGTGCCCAGAGACCGTGACAAGTCTGCGCTGTTTGCACCCCCGCAATCCCAACTGCAGCGTTACCTTCCATCTGGTCACCGCATATATATATCACCATATTTTTCATACTTTATACTGAAATACACCTACCAACATCTATGCTGTCTATCATATGCTGTACAGATGTAGCAGAGCCGACTTTGCAACGACTTGCACTATGGTGCAAATTTTATTAAAAAACAAAACAAAAACAAATGTACACATTTTTCATACTTTATACTGGAGCATGCTCACCAACAGCTATGCTCACCATGATATACTCTACAGATGTAGCAGAGCTGACTTTATGACATATATAACACAAGGGCACGTAAGGCAAGGGCTGCATGGCAATTCTGGCTGCAGTTCCAGGTGTGCGGCCAAAGATTGCCTGGTCACCTTGCGACTTCTTCACTAACATTAGTGCAAGTTGCACTGCGATCCCTAGTGTGCCGCCACTTTAAGTCGCAAAAAGTCAAGCAATATTCAACTTGAAGTTACGGTTGCGGCACAATCACATTAGTGAAGCAGTCACAGGGCGACACGATGATCTTTAGATACAGCCAAAATCACTGTGCAACCCCTAGGCTCTCCATGCTATACCATACAGATGTAGCAGAACCGACTTTGTTATGACTAGCACAATATGGCAAATTTTTTTTATACCACCAACATCTGCATCTATAAAAATCTGTACAGACTTATTACTACTCACAGCTGAGGGTATGTTACAGTTGTATTGTATCCGATCTAGACAACCATCACACATCAGAAACACAAATCTCTCTCCTGTTTTAATAGTTTTCTACAATGTGTCAGTGCAGGTAAAATGTATCAGTCTCTTTAGCTCCGAAGGTTGCTTAGATTGTAGCAGAACCTCAGCTATGACCAGTATTAGGTCTGAACAGATTTTTGGACTCTGGATGTAAACAGGAATGTTTCTACTGTCAGTGTTGTATGTCCCGCTCACCTCTGCTACACCTTCCGTACACAGCACCTATGTCCTACTTCCTGATTCGTACCTGTTCGGGCAGCGCCGGGCGGTTCAGCGTCCCCAACTCACTGTCTGGTGGGTCTAGGTTGCACGGGGCGCACCCAGGTGACCCGACATCTGGAGAAGTTGCTGAGGGCTCCTTTGTCCGGATAGAGAAGGCGGGGCCGACACAAAGGGAAAACACTTTTAATTCCAAGGTGAAAACACAAGCCACCCACTCACCCCGCATTCCTCCCCCTCCTCCTGCACTGACACACTGTGGAGAAGCTTCAGCAACACAAGCAAACAAAACACATTTTATCTGCCAACTTTTAGATTGCAAATTAAACATGGCTGACAACTTCGAGGGACTTTCCAGATTTAAAGGGACTTTGCTATTACCATCGGAAAATGACCCAAAATAACCCTAAGAACCCCCCACCCAAGAAAAAGTTATGAAATATTTCCTCCAGCTGTTTCCCGGGGTATCAAAGATGCCGAGTGACAACCAGTTTTAAAGGGATTGTCTTATTACAGATGGCCCCTTTAAGCTGTGAGCCATCATGGTGATCAGCTCAGGATGTGGCCCCTAAGACCCCGATAAACAGTTGATATGACCAGGGGATGATAGAATCATTACATGATGGCCAATAAGAGGGGTCCGACACTTGTTAGATGCTCTCCTCTCTAGCTCATAGAGGAGTGTCCCAAACAGAGACCCCATATATAGCATATGGACAACTATTGTCTTGAAGGAACAACCCTTTAAGAGATGCTACATCGGACGTCAATTCTTTAACTACTTCTTCTTCGTGTGTGGCAGTCTACACTGACATCCTGGAATTCCGTTCACAACTTTTGTTCAATGTTGTGAACCAGAGTTTTGCCACAAGACCCATTCACATCGCCGTATTTGAGGTTCCTCTACCCACTGTTAGTGTAGTCGCACCTTTCTATACATTGCCACACCCCCATATGGGCACGGACACACCCCTTTCTTGTGTGTTGGCGTGAAATGTACTGACCACATCCCTTTTTGGAACATAAAGTGCCCAAGTCCCATATGAAATGACAGACACGGGAGATCTGCCAAGTCTTCCAGGACCCCAGGAGTTCAAACATTTTTGTGGGAGCCTCTTATGTCTTCTTATGGCCCTTCAGGCACAAGGGCCCAGGTGCAACGTCTACCTCTGCACCCTATTTGCCAACACTTCAGGGCGGATGTCTGTATGGCCACATCCCCACCTAGACAAGGCCATGCCCCATTTGGGATCTTGTATGCCCCTTTTAAGGACATCACACCCTATTTTTGTGAGGTGGGCCTATTGTTTGGATGGTTATGCCCCTTTATCATGACATCACTGGCACATATCACGTCCACATCACATATTAAGGAGATCAGTGGATATGGGAGCCATCTCCTGTGCGTGGGAGATTTGCTAAGACATCCGGGGGTCCAGGAGGTCACCCCTGTTTTTGGGAGCCTCCTGTACATCCATTTATCCTCTGCACTCACCAAGTAGAGATAATGGGGCGGATACAATTACTGTGACCTGGAGATAAAGCTGTAATGTCCTGATAATTGAGGAGGAGGCAGGCGGATATTTCGGAGGAGGGGGGTTTACTTAGACAGGAAAGGCTTCTGTTCCTAAAAGTAAATGTAGACAGATATTTCTAGCCCTGAGTCACCTCTGGGGAATCTGTGATTAGAAGAATGTGAAAAACTTTAAAAAAAAAAAAAAAACTCAAAAAGAAACCCTAAGATGTCTTGAGGAAATGAGTTTAACCTCTTCACTACTGCGTATAATTTATCAAAATAACCTATTACCCTGTGGTGGGTCACAAACTCTACGCACTACACAGACATGCATTGGATATAAATCTGAATTATGCAATACCTCATTTCTCCTGCGGGGGTGCTGCAGAAAAATTGAACAGTAACTACTAGGATGATGGACTTATTCACACAGTGCTGTCTAACATGTTTATTGCAGCAAACATCACAAAATTATTGCAAAATTCTGCATTTGTGCCCAAATTTTTCAAAAACACCAGCTTTTTGCCATGACTTAGAAGTAACCATGACAATAAATCAAAAAATAATAAACCACCGCTGGACTGCACCCTTCTAATAGAATATTGGTGTCAATAAGGCTGTCAATTACTCAAAATGGAACCAAATTGCAGTTGTTGCCCCATGGTTAGAGCCTAAATAATAGTGCCATATAACATAATAATAATACCGCCATATGCTATCTATCCAGATAATAGAGCTAAGGTCCTAAACCTAAAGTCTTTGGTGTTCTTCAATGGGATTGTTGACATGTCCCTGCCTTGATGATCTAATTTTAGATGTACTTCCCCTTTAAGAGCTAATTTTTACTTTTTTGGTTCACTGAGGGTGACATCATCCTGTGATGAGCGATTTTTGGTCATGATACCAGAAATAACAGCAGAGCCATTGTACACGGCCTAGCCCAGAGTCCAGCAAAGCTTTGATGTCTAAATATATTAAAGTGTAAAGTGCCCTCAAACTACCTGCTTCGTCCTCAATTTCAGAGATCAAAGCCTCAACTTCCAACCAACAGCGATGACGTCATCGGGGAGAGAACGGTTCAAACACCACCGACTCACAGCAGGGAATTGCAAATGGAAGTAATGAGATCCATTTACAGAAATTATATGTGCGTAAATCCCAAGTAAGCCAAAAATTCCAGGAAATCCATATATGGTAGATGTGACTATTAATATATGTACATATAATATATACATCACCGAGCCAAAACATTAAAACCACCTAACTTATATTGTATAGGTCCCCCTTTGGGTGCCAAAACAGCTCTGACCCATTAAGATGACCAATCTGACCCTTTTGAAGGCGTCCTGTGGAGATGGCACCAGGACAGTAGCTGCAGATCCTTTAAAGGTTAATGTCACCAGAACCCAGGATACCAACCCAGCCCTGCAGATAGATAGGTTAGGGTCACCTGAATCAATCGGTGTTTTCCCCTTGTGAATCGCTGCCTCCGTTGCTGAGATATCGCTGTTTTAGTGATATGCAAATGAGCTCTTTGGAGCAATGGCGGCTCCCGCGTATTGACATAAACAGCAATATCTCAGCAATGGAGACAGCGATTCACAAGGGGAAAACACCGATTGATTCAGGTGACTCTGACCTATCTATCTGTGGGGTTGGGTTGGTATCCTGGATTCTGGTGACAGACTCCCTTTAAGCTCTGTAAATTTGGAGGTGCAGCATCCATAACTTATTTTTCCAGCAGATCTCACAGATGATCGATTGGATTGAGATCTGGTGAATTTGGAGGCTCTTAGGGAAAGGATCAATGACAGAATCCTGGTGGTCTAGGGCAGTGCTTTTTAACCAGTGGTACGCATATCCCATGCCATACACCCAGCAGCCTTCACCCACTGCTCCTTTAATGACAGAATCCCTAGTGGTCTAGGCCAGTGAAGGGGCTTATTGGCTTCGGGCCTAAAGTGACCTATTACTTATGAAAGTGAATGGTTGTGCGGAGCCATAGGTCCCTATGCCCCTCTGCATTCAACTATATACAAGACATGATATATCAGCCCCATAGGTTATGTTGTATGCAGTGGGTTGCCCCTAGTGGTGGTTAATGATAGACGCTATAACAGTGTTTCGGCAGCGTGCCTCTCCTCTCACCCCTGCAATCTTGTGCTCATCCACTTTGGTAGGTATACGTATAATTGCTTGTATGTTGTGTGACTGACCAGTATATGTCTCATGCCTCCGGCAGCTTTACATCGTGAATGCTCCTGGGCGCAAATTCCCACGACCAATCACACGCAACATCATGTATGCAAATGGGGAGATCTTATCATTGAAGTAGATGACAGGAAAACTTATCGTACCTGTCCCCGGACCGCTCCGTGATCTCTTACACTCATTATATGACTCCATACATTCGGCTTTATCTCATCGGCGTCTCTGATGATCCATTCTGGTGATTTACTGAACAGACGTCTCCAATTTACTTCCAGCTCTGAACTCACATTTACTTCTGCAGCAGTTCATCAGGAATGGCTAATCCGTGACGGCGGCCATTACTGTGGAATGTTCCTATGTAACCAATACTTAAAGGGGGTCTCCATATCGGACAATCCCTACTTGTTAGAATAGTCCTTAGACAATAGAGTCCTTAGGCAATAAGCTGAACACAAAATGTCCTCCTGCTGGGAACCTTCAAGATCATCTGTAAATGGTGAGAAAATTTGGGAGCGTTTTCACGGCAGCGCCTGCGCAGGAGAATTTAATCATTACACAGTGCTCATTTATATCTGTGGACAGTCTGTGTAATACAGGACAGGTCAGGTCCTCTTTGTAACAGATGAGGATACTGAGCATGGAGGACTGTGTGCAACATGACTAGAGATGGGTGAACCTCATTTTGGGTTTCGACAGTTTGGCCCAAAAATTTGTTTCGGGTGGAATAAGTTTGTCTGGAAATGACATTATTTTACTCTGGGATCTGGTCATAATATAATATGTGGAGGGCCAGGGGAGGTGTAAAAATAACACACAGTTCCTCACCTCTTCTTGGCATCTTCGAGGTGTCCGGCGCTCTCTGGGGTCTCTTCTGGCCTTTTCTGCCCTACTGGGTTATGTCATGTGGTCCGGGGTCACCGCTGAGGCCTCTGATTGGAAGTGGTCACATGGGCCCTATATGACTGCTGAGGCCCAATAACAGGATTCAACGGTGACCCTGGGGTGCATGGCATCACCCAGTAGGCCGGAAGAGGACCCAAAGGGAGTGCCAAACACCTTAAGGATGCCCAGAAGAGGTGAAGAAGGTGAGTCTAAGTGTTTGGAATATTTCTGCAACTCATCTGGACCTCCACCTATCATATTATGAACAGACCCCAGAGTATAATAATTTTGCAGGTTAGCTTTTGGAAAATTTGGGTCGATCAAGATCGGTTCGCTCATGTCTAACCATGATCAGGATAGAGCTTCAACCTCTGACAGTACACAATGAATGCGACCATTTAATGACAGCAAGTGAAGATCTTGAAAACCATGAGAGGTTGTCCAGGATTAGAAATAGATGGCTGCTTTAGTGAAAAAGAGCACCACACCTGTCCTCAGGCTGTGTGTGGTATTGAAGCTCAGGTCCATATCAGGCACAACCTGCAATACCAAACACAGACTGTAGACAGGTGTGGCACTAGTCCTGAAATAAATCACTCATGTTTCCCTTATCTTGGACAATCCCTTTAAGTCCCATACCCAAAGCCTTGTCAGGTTGGTCAGTCCTGAGCCCCATTTTAACTATTCTACTTGAGACTCTAATAATCTGTTAGCAGGTCCGGAAGGGAGAGAGGCTGCCAAGAGATTCTCTCACCCCGCATGTCCAAACAAGAGCCTACTGTCATGTGGACGTTCCTAGACTATTTTCTCCGACCAAGGTCTGCCCACTTGACAGTAGAGATCCTAATTAGCATATTGAGTGCTGGATTGCTGTCGAATGGTGGTGGTTAGAGAAAAAATTCCATTTGTGCCGGAATCAGTGGAGCATGGAAGTGGTCTTTTAAGGGGTCTTTGAGGATATGATATTAGTGACCTGTCCTTAACATTGGTCATCGATCTCAGATTGATGGGGCTTCAGCTGTTCGAAGGGTGAGCGCTGCGGCCTCCAGTGAATATCAAACACAGCGCCGTACATTGTATAGTGGCTGTGCTTAGTATTGCAGCTCAGCCCTATTCACTTGAATGGGACTGAGATGCACATAGGTCACATGATGAATGAACGTAACATTAATGGCCTGTAAAGTGGAAGTGGCATCTGATAATCCAGAAAGTCTGATAGCACTGGTCTTATCATATGGGACAAATGGACTTTTGGGTCCCCTCAGGCTCTAGGGCTCAGGTACTACACTACTGACTATACTACACCCCAACTAATGACACTTCTATAATCTGTCCTTCCAATAATCCAGGGAGTCTGATAATCCGGCACACATCAATGGTGGCAATGGTCATATCATATTGGACAACGGGACCTCTGGGCCCCCTCATGCTCTAGGGTCTGGGTACTATTCCCACCTTGGCGTCCCCTATAGCTACACCCCTAACTAACAACACCAATTTCTAATATTATTAAAGGACTGATGAGTCTCCCAGTCGTCGGTGTAAACATCCCGGGGCCTGAGGGTTAGGACGTCATTCACTTTCTATGGTTAAACATTAATTTGGCAGATATTTTAGGTCTATGAGTCACCTCTAAAGCACTCAGGATAGTCTGCTAGATTATGGGTTTTAGTTCCTATGACTTGATCATGTTAGGTCACCTGTCTCTCCTCCACCTGAGTAGCCAACTATCTCACCTCCTGAGGTCATTGAACTCTATGAGTAAGGTGAGGAATTAGAAGTTCGGTCCACAGGAATGTGGAGACATCCACGGCCTGTTATTCACAATACCCAAGCACTACATGCTAAAAGAAGCCCATAAGAAGAATTACCTGGCCCAATGACCAGCTTAAAAATCCTTGGTCACATACTATATTAGGGAATTATCAGTTACTAGAGGACCCTCATCTGCTATGACCAATGAAAAGTGGCTACAAAGAAAGTCACTTGCCCTGGAGGACCCGACATGTCCACTCATTATATAAGCATTCCATTGATTTTAATGAAAAGTGTGTAGTACCTAGTTTGACCTGCGGGGTTGCTGTAGATTAATTCAGTTCTTGCTGCCAGGCTTGTACAGAAATTATAGTTGGTTTCTGTCTGTGATCAGGGAATTTAGGAAGAAAACTAGTTGGTCCAAAGTAGACAACCTCTGGGCAGGGATGTAGCTATAGGGGGTGCACCTGCGTCTTATAAGAAGATGCCAGTAATATCAAAGGTACATGGTTTGGTGTGCTGATACAGGGTTTGCCTTGGGGTCCAGAAGCATCAATGTATGCCTCTCGATAAAGGGGAAGCAAACTTGGCAACTGTATGACTTTTAAAAAGGACCTGTCACCATGTCTGAAAAGCCAAATGACATAAATCATCTGATCGGCGCTGACTACCTGAACATTTTGGTGTTTTGTTTATACGAATCTGTTCAGCTATTCCAAAGATATAAGCCCTATAAGTGTTGATACAAATTAGGATCTACTAGCCAAGTGGGCGGTAATACTGTGGTTTCTCTGGGGCAGGGTCTTTGTGTGCAGTTTTACCGCCCCCTTGGCTAGTAGACGCTAATTTGCATCAACACTAACAGGACTTACAGTCATATGAAAAGTTTGGGCACCCCTATTAATCTTAATCATTTTTAGTTCTAAATATTTGGGTGTTTGCAACAGCCATTTCAATTTGATATATCTAATAACTGATGGACACAGTAATATTTCAGGATTGAAATGAGGTTTATTGTACTAACAGAAAATGTGCAATATGCATTAAACCAAAATTTGACCGGTGCAAAAGTATGGGCACCTCAGCAGAAAAGTGACATTAATATTTTGTAGACCCTCCTTTTGCAAAAATAACAGCCTCTAGTCGCTTCCTGTAGCTTTTAATCAGTTCCTGGATCCTGGATGAAGGTATTTTTGACCATTCCTCTTTACAAAACAATTCCAGTTCAGTTAAGTTTGATGGTCGCCGAGCATGGACAGCCCGCTTCAAATTATCCCACAGATGTTCAATGATATTCAGGTCTGGGGACTGGGATGGCCATTCCAGAACATTGTAATTGTTCCTCTGCATGAATGCCTGAGTAGATTTGGATCTGTGTTTTGGATCATTGTCTTGCTGAAATATCCATCCCCGGCGTAACTTCAAATTCGTCACTGATTCTTGTACATTATTCTCAAGAATCTGCTGATACTGAGTTGAATCCATGCGACCCTCAACTTTAACAAGATTCCCGGTGCCGGCATTGGCCACACAGCCCCAAAGCATGATGGAACCTCCACCAAATTTTACAGTGGGTAGCAAGTGTTTTTCTTGGAATGCTGTGTTTTTTGACGCCATGCATAACGCCTTTTTGTATGACCAAACAACTCAATCTTTGTTTCATCTTTCCACAGGACCTTCT
The DNA here is from genome assembly GCA_947044405.1 of Leptodactylus fallax. Classification (NCBI taxonomy): domain Eukaryota; kingdom Metazoa; phylum Chordata; class Amphibia; order Anura; family Leptodactylidae; genus Leptodactylus; species Leptodactylus fallax. Next base: position 2,140,725 of record CAMRHE010000180.1, read on the forward strand.
TCCAAAATGAAGCTGGCTTGTCCAAATGTGCTTTTGCATACCTCAGGCGACTCTGTTTGTGGCGTGCTTTCAGAAACGGTTCTTTCGCATCACTCTCCCATACAGCTTCTCCTTGTGCAAAGTGTGCTGTATTGTTGACTGATGCACAGTGACACCATCTGCAGCAAGATGATGCTGCAGCTCTTTGGAGGTGGTCTGTGGATTGTCCTTGACTGTTCTCACTATTCTTCTTCTCTGCCTTTCTGATATTTTTCTTGGCCTGCCACTTCTGGGCTTAACAAGAACTGTCCCTGTGGTCTTCCATTTCCTTACTATGTTCCTCACAGTGGAAACTGACAGGTTAAATCTCTGAGACAACTTTTTGTATCCTTCCCCTGAACAACTATGTTGAACAATCTTTGTTTTCAGATCATTTGAGAGTTGTTTTGAGGAGCCCATGATGCCACTCTTCAGAGGAGATTCAAATAGGAGAACAACTTGCAATTGGCCACCTTAAATACCTTTTCTCATGATTGGATACACCTGGCTATGAAGTTCAAAGCTCAGTGAGGTTACAAAACCAATTTTGTGCTTCAGTAAGTCAGTAAAAAGTAGTTAGGAGTATTCAAATCAATAAAATGATAAGGGTACCCAAATTTTTGCACCGGTCAAATTTTGGTTTAATGCATATTGCACATTTTCTGTTAGTACAATAAACCTCATTTCAGTCCTGAAATATTACTGTGTCCATCAGTTATTAGATATATCAAATTGAAATGGCTGTTGCAAACACCCAAATATTTAGAACTAAAAATGGTTAAGATTAATAGGGGTGCCCAAACTTTTTCATATGACTGTATCTGTGATAGGGCCACAATGGTGACTTGCGGGCTGAGGCAGATGGGCCAGGAAGACCGGAACACCAGAGGATGCCGCAGGAAGGCCGAGTAAATGTTTTTTTTATTTTTCTACACCTTCCCTGTGCCCTAAAATGGACACCATTTTGCTGGTCTTTACACATCTTCTCTGGTCTCCAGTTATTATACTCTGTGGCCTGAATATTTGCTTATTGCAGATTACTCATTGTCAGGCCATTAGCGGAGACCCGCCGCTGAAGTATCTGACCCGTCTACATGCCCCATGTTTAATGATGCTTTTGCTGCGGGATATCAGCGGCAGCTCTCGCTCTTCTTCTGAAGTGACAATATGCCCCCAGCTGGCGGACGTGCACTTTATAGTCACAAACATTATCACTCTGTAGACAAAGCTTTGTCCGAAAAACCCTCCGAGGATCAAAGACTATGTCTGCGCATCCGGATTCTGCCGAGTCAAAAACAAAATTGCAAAGACTTATAATTCTCCATCCAAAATACATCCATTTACCCAACATTTGAATGCGTATTGCGGGATATTTTAAGCCCCGCCCTCTTTTAATATTTCTTAGAATCTCCTCTTTTCACCCCTCCTGTTGGAGAATACTATGAAAACTAGACTTTTTTGGGTAAAAGATTGAAAAATACACTTACTTTATGGTATAGTAGTCATGACACCCACTGTTTTGTTAAAATTAAATGAGAGGTTGTCACAGCTCCGCCCCTGTAATTTATGACATCACTGTGCTATCTCTGACTCTCCTATTGAAGCAAATGGAGTAGGGACACATATCCGCGTCTACCACTACACTCACAATGTGGTCAACACACTCCCATTCTTGGGATCATTTTTGTGATTTAACCCCTTGTACAATAAAGTTCAGTGAGATTTAGGGCGGAGGGAGGTCTAATACAAAAATCAATATGGCCCAGTGCTTGTTGCCCTTCTCACCCTCTTCGAGCTGGATGGCATAAGGACTCATGCAGTTGACCGAGTATTAGGCCGAGTCTCTCCCAATAGGGGGTTCCGATGCTCCTTTCCATTGATTATACAGTAGAGCAGGTTTTATCCATCTCCGTGGCATCGGAACGGAGTGGAATGGAACCCCCCATTGAAGTCAGTGGGGGACAGATGGCACTCGCATGACACTAGGATGCTGCTTGAGTGTCATTCGAGTGCAATCCGCGGTAAAATCGGCCCACTTGTACACTTGGTCATGTGCATAAGGCCCAAGGCTAGGGTCACACGTAGGAATCTTCCATGGATTGGGGAGAGGATTACGCAGAGATCGTAGCAGGACGTGGAAAAAAATCAGCGTCCAGGTCAATCTTGCAACGGATTTCGCGGCTTGGGAGTCTATGCTAATTCATCTGGGCCTACTCAGCAGAGGAAAGCCTCAACCCAATGCCGATGCCCTGCATCAACATTCCGCCACGGAAATCCTACGGCCGAATGGCGGTGGAAAATGAAGTGGAATTTCGCTTAATTTTCCGACATGTGAACCTAGCCTCACGCACATGACCGTAGTTTTAAGGGTAAGGATTTGACGCTGAATTTACGAAGCAGAAAACTTCTGCTCCAGTAATTTGAAGGGGATTCTGCTTGACAAAAACCGACGAAGACTTTGGCGCTGAATTTGAAGCGGAATTTGGAAGAGCGCCACTGTATTTTGCCTATATTGGCCAGGCACAAATTCAAATATCGCTAGCGGATTTGGACAAATTCTGTGTCAAATTCCACACCGATGGAAACCCTCCTGTTCATTTCAATGGGATTTCTCAGGCGGAATCCACCTGAAGAAAGAACAGGATGCTTATTTCTCCGCTAACTGAAAAAAATCCGCTACTGCCTCCCATTGAAATGAAAGGGAGGTGGATCTTGGGTGGAATTTGAGGCGGATTCCAAGTCAAAATCTGCGTCAAATTTGGTGCCAAATTCCTACGTGTGAACAGTTTAGCAGTATGTGCAGGACATCCTGTGGCCACATGTATTGTCTCTCTTGGCAGGGCGGACAACTAGTATCAGCAGGATAATGCTCACCCCAGGAATGTCTCCACCAGATTACAACTCTTCCTGGTCCTGAACGGTCACCAGATTTATCACCTATCTACAATTTATGGGACGCAACGTCTCCAACCTACAGGTGTGCAGGATCCACAGACACAGCTGTAAATGTGCCGCAGGATTCCATATACAACCTGTATACCTCCATGTCCAACTGTAACTCATCTTGTATCCACTAGAGCTGCCCAACAGGGTCCTACAGCCTCCACCCAATTGTCCAGTGTTCCCAATAACCTTCTCCTTTGTCTGTAATATTGTCATCACTTCCATAGGTCATAATCACATAACACTGAGAAGTTTCAGGCCAGGACAACTTCCTGGTGCAATCAGGGCCGGCGTCATGTGCCTCAGGGCCCCTTCCGAAGTGAGTAAAAATAACAAACATTTTTAGTCACCTGTCCTTGCGTCCAACGTCATCTTCTGGCGTTCCGGACATCACCGCTGAGGCCAAGCCTCAGCCTCAGCGATCACGTGGGGCGTGCCTTGCATAACTGCTGAGGCCCAATCACAGGCTTCAGCGGCGACGTCCACAACGCGTGACATCAGCCGTAGAGAAGAGGAAGCGGAGGCAGAGACAGCGGAGCATTGCGAGGAGGCCCAGCAGAGGTAAGGCAAGGTAAGTATAACTGTTTGTTATTTTTCCTTACCTCCTCCGGGCCTTCCATAATTATACTCTGGGGTCTAAAGAGACCCCAGAGTATAATATAATACTAGCACTAAGGGAGTCTGTAGGGCCACTGGGTGGGGCTCCTGTGGAGCATTATACTGGGGAGGGGGCCCTCTGGATAGCATATTATACTGTGTGGGGCCACTGTGGAGCATTATAATGGGGGGCCCCCTCTGGATAGCATATTATACTGTGTGGGGCCACTGTGGAGCATTTAAATGGGGGGCCCCTCTGGATAGCATATTATACTGTATGGGGCCTCTATGGAGCATTATAATGTGGGGGGGGCCCTCTGGAGAGCATGTTATATTCTCTGGGGCCACTGTGGAGCTTTATACTGGGGGGGAAGGGGCAGTGTGGGGAGCCTGTTATACTTTGTGGGTACACTGTGGAGTTTATTATATTGTGGGGGCTTCTCAGGAGCATATTATACTCTGTGGGGCCCATGTAGAGCATTATACGGGGGGGGGGGACTGTGGTGAGCATATACTGTGGGGGACCACTGTGGAGCATTATACTGGGGGAACCCCTCTGGGCAGTATATTATACTGTGTGGAGGCCATTGTGGAGCATGTTATACTGTGTTAGGCCACTGGGGGACACTGTGGGATGCATATTATACTGTATGGAGCATATTATATTGTGTGAGGCTGCTGGGGAGCATATTGTACATTCTGGGGCCACTAAGAGGTAGTATACTGTGTGGAGCCTTATATACCATGTGGGGCCACTATGGGGGGCTCAGGGGAGCATTTTATACTGTGTGGGTCCACTGTGGAGCATTATATACCATGTGGGGAAACTGTGGAGGTTTCAGGGGAGCATTTTATAACGTGGAGCATTATATACCATGTGGAGCATTATACTGTTGGGGATTTGGGGGCTCAAAATTCCTGCTGGCAGCTCTGTGTGCTATGTCTGCATCACAGCTCCCTCACTATAATCTTACACATATGTGTAGTGCTCCATGGCCATGTCATTCCCCATACAGTACTGTGCATGAACTGGCCATGGAGTTATTGGGGCCTGCACAGTACTATAGGGGCCTGCACAGTACTATAGGGGCTGACTATACTGGGAACATACTCAGTAACACCAGATAGTCAGCACATATGTAAGACTTCAGTGAAGGAGTCGTGGTGTAGGCTATTAGCAGGAAGCTGTTGGGTGGGGCCCCAGAACAAGTTCCTCTGGTGGGCCTAAGGCCCTTCAGTCCAACACTTTATAATGGAGAACTATTATATATAAGGGGGCTCTTATTTATAAGGGAGGAACTATTATATACTGTATAAGGGTATAATTATTGTATTATAGACATTTTTTTGTAGATACAGAAAATGTGGGAATTTTTCCCATCTCTGAGTTGGTCTTCTGAGAAAAATCTTTACAGTTATTTAAAGGAACACTCCATACACCTTTATTATGTCTCAGGCTTTGCCTAAGGGGGTGGAGCATGACACAGGGGTTGTATCTTCAGTATTTTTAGAGTTCCTGTGTCCAGTACATTGGCTATAGGGATTCCAGTGGTTGTCACTTAAACTAGAAGTTAGGTGGTTACTAGGCAGAACACAAAAAGAGAGAACTACCAAAAAAATTTAATTTAGGGGTCTGGTCTGGGTTCTGACTTCATATAGGGGTCTGGTTTGAGGTTTGAAAAACTTTTAGGATCTGGGCGTCGGAATCCATTTAGGGGTCTGGTTTGAGGTCTGAAATACCTATAGGATCTAGTGTCGGAATCCATTTAGGGGTCTGGTTTGGGGTCAGTATTAACCAGGGTCTGAATTCATTTTTGCGTCTGGTCTGGGCTCTAAAAAGTTGTAGGGATCTGGTCTGGGCTCTGAAATGTTGTATGGATCTGGTCTGGGATCTACACTAAATGAATTTCGACATCTGGTATGAGGTCTGCATTAATTTTGGGATCTTGGATCTAAATGTTTCTCTGGTGTGGGTTCTGTAATGGTTTAGCGGGTCTGGCCTGAGGTCTGTAGTTATTTAGGGGCTTGGTACGGGGTCAGAATTCCTTTTGAGGTCTTATTTGGGGTTTGACGCCTCTTCTGCTCCATTCTATGTTGTCTATGTAGTAGATCATGTGTGATCAAGTGTGCGGTACCATTGTGCAATTTTTTTCATGCCCCTTGGATCACAGCAGAATGGTACACAGTCAGCGGAGCCCAAACAGGAGAAAGCCCAGAGAGAGGGAGTGCCCGATACTGGTGAGTATGGCTGGCTTTGGCGCTGTCCACCTGCCAGATAAGGAGGATGCACCATGGCTTCCGCAGATGACCATCATATTGGGCAGAGAGGAACAGGGAATCTCCCCGGACTTAGAGAAGAGTGTCATATGGGGGCAGCTCATGTACCTTCCAAAGTTAAAAAGGTATTTCATAATATGTCACTAATGTACACTAAAAGCAGGTCCCATTTCTGGCACCCAATGTGCTCCAACCCCATGTCACAGCTGCAGTTAGTGGAGAGGTGGCTCATCATAATGAGTGGCAGCAAGACAGAGACCAGTAGACCCCCATTATTGAGATGGGAGTACCTCTTTAAATTTATGGGCACACCATTACTGCCATAGATGTAATAAGTGGTGGAGTCTAGTGAGTGAGAATTGTGGCTGATAGAGGGGAATCTGTTTTCTCCAGTTTGTCCACATTTTAATTTCCTGTTTGGTGAATCTGGGAGTTCTTACGTCCTCTAGAAATGGTTCATCTAGGGGTTCCACTTCCTATTTTGTGGATCTGGAACTTCCACTTCCTGTTTTGCAAATCTGGGGTTCCACTTTCTGGGAGGACTTTTTGCCTTCTGTAATCATCCTGAGGGACATTCATGGACCAAAACTGAACCATAAATTCATCGTACATTTAATGGAAACCAAAAAATATAGAAATGAATGGACAGGAGTGCAATGGAAATCTCAAAATTAGAGTAAAACCAAAGTAAAAAGAATATATAAAGTAAAAGAAGATTATTATACAAGGCTTTGCCGTCCAACATCCATGGCGTATCCTGAAGATTTGGCACAACCTCTTCCGAAATCTATGAAAATTCCTTCAGAGTCGGAGTCTATGGATTCTAAGATCTGGTCTACAATTGTCTCTGGACTGGAAGATGGTGCAGGAATCAAAGTAGAGTCTCTGGACATGTCCTCCCTGGAGCCCGAGCTGTGGAACAGTCCTTGTTGAGGTTCACTGTTGTTATGCATTGATGGAAACTGTCCATTGCCCATGGCCGGGTGCTCCATCTCCCCCGTGGGTTGTGGTTTGGTGGTGGACATTGAGAGTTTGGAGCTGGAATCCAGGATGGTGGTTAGGTTGGAGTATCCCTGCATCTCTAGAAGTGAGGTCATCTCAGATACGGAATGTCTTCTGATTCCAGTCCCGTTGGCTGCCAGGTTTTCCATTTCATACTCCGCCACCGGGGTCAGCAATGGATTGTTGTAGCTCTTGGACCTCACCACTGGATTCTTAGTGATCATCTCACCAGACTTGGGGCAACGTCTGAACATGCGTTTTTCTGTAAAGGGAACAAAATAGTAGTCAGTCAGTTCCAGGCAGTACACCATCCCTGGTGTGATACTGAAATAATGTAGCATGACAGATACAGATGGTGCCAGCATGCCCAACAAGACGTGCCATCCCAATAGAATGGGCATTAAAGGGGATATAAACTTTGGAACCGTCATTTAATGGGGGGGGAATGTGTTAAAGTTTTCAAAGTAGTCCAGTTTTGGTACATGGCCGATTGAACCCAAAATGTCCATTTTCCAAATGGGTGGAGCAGGTCAGGAATCAAGGCATGTCAGGACGGGGAAGCCTTGGGCCAACCTGCTTACTATGACAAACCCCAGAAATGTTATACCTGAAATCTACACTAGTACCCCACTGATGTAGATTTCAGTTTGGTGCACGGGACCTCCCATGATGTGCCCAGAACCTAATCTGCCATCAGGCCTCACAAAATTAAGAAGATGCAGATTCTGAGCACGAAAACTGTTGTGGTAACTTGACTAAATTCCCCTCATTGTGTCAGTTTTGATCAAATATCTTCTGCCATGTATACAGTTTCTAGGCAGACCTATGTATCTCCATGGTTACAGACTACAAATAAACCCTATGTAGTCGGATCTCTTTTTTAATGCAATTTTTTTTTTTACAGGTGAAATCGGAACTGCATCAAAAAAGGCTACAAAAAATATACAATTTTTTAATGCAGTTTTAATTGCACCGTCTGAATACACCTCAATGCTGGGGTTACACAGCGATTTTAGCCACGACTCCTGTAACGTAACCAAAGATCGCTGTGTCGCCCTGCAACAACTGCCCTAATGTAAGTCAATGGAGTCGCTTTGCGACTTGGATGGACTCTGAGTCACAAAATGATCGAGCAGTGATTGATCTTTTTATGACACAGAGTTTCAGTCATAACAACCGTGAGGTCACAATATGACCCCGTACGTCTGCGTTCAAGAACAACATGGTGATCTTTGATTGCTCAACGAGAGTCACGGCCAAAACTCAGACTGTTTTGATGCTCGCTAAAAACAGACATTTGGCGTTTGAAAAACGGCACGGTCATGTGAATAAGGCCGAAGGATTTGTAGTCTGTAACCATGGAGTCATGTAGGTTCGTACAGAAGCTGTATACAAAAAACTATAAGAAATTTTTTTACAGGTCTATTTGCAAAACGGCTTCATTTTTTATTTTGGATACAAAGGAGGAAGGGACTGCAAAAAAAAAAAATCTGTGATATTGCTGCTGCTGGTGGTTTTGGGTGACATCAGGTACATATGGACCTCTGCACCCTAACCTGTATACTACACCGAGAGCATGGAATGAAATAGGTCTAAGGCGTAACTACTCATAATAGCCACCTGGTGGCAGCAAAGACCAAATTACTAAAAATATTCATGGCTAATTGTTGCAGTGACTTACAAGGGCGCGTTCTCACCTGACTTCTGCAGTATGTTTATATTAGATAAAATATGGATTACAGTGTATTAGAGGATTCATCTTATTTATTTCTATACGACACGTAGTCTTGTAGTTTATCAGTTTATGTTACTTTTGTACTATGTCCATAATTCTATGTGTTTTATTAAAAAAATGGTCCATGTTGTGGATTAAAACTACACGGAGAACCTGCTGTATCATGTGAGTGCGAAAGTACAAAACTGGCTCGTACCCAAGATACAGGAGGAGTGCGTGAATGGAGCGTCACTAGAATACAACCCGTAAGTACCAAGGTATGGAGAGACCACCTTCTGAATGAGCGATTCCAGGTTGAGATATTCCTCCGACACACCCTTAGACTCATGGACACCCTGTAAATATAAAGCAAATATTAGTGAGATCAGTTACCAAGTGGACATGTTACCAAGTTTCTTTATGACACATAATGAGTCCCTTAAAGGGAGTCTGTCAGCAGACCCCAGTATATTAACCCAGCCCATAGATAGATAGGTTAGGGTCACCTGAACCAAACAGTGTTTTCCCCTTGTAAATCGCTGCCTCCATTACCGAGATATTACCATTTTTGTCTTGCAATGCGGGTGCCGCCATTGTTCCCAAGAGCTTATTTGCATATTGACAAAAACAGCAATATCTCAGCAACGGAGGCGCCGATTCACAAGGGGAAAACACTGTTTGATTCAGGTGACCCTAACCTATGTATCTGTAGGCTGGGTTGATATTCTGGAGTTGGATGACATTCCCTTTAACATATAGCGTATTGGGGCAGATATACCTGATAGATGAGGGTTCACCCATGTGGGATCGCCTTTATGGATTGGAGTTGACAGATGCTTACCGAAGGTGTCTCTTACCCCTCAGTATGTCCATGTATCATATTGGCAGCCCTACACTTGAATGGCCGGCATGTAATATACAGGACTCTGGAGTTGGAGTCAGGACCAGTTTTGGATGTAGTCAGAGTCTGGAAAAAGTTACCGATTCTGATACCAACTTCAGAATAAAATGATTCATTATTTAGAGCAGGAGCTTTACTGCTCCTGACTGACCATTGCCATTTAGGAAGGAGTTAACCGTGGAAAAATAAAAGAGTAGGAGTCGATGGCTTGGCCTACCAACTCAACAGCCCTGGTGATACTACATTTCACATGTATCGGCCATAGCTTTCCCAGGTAATAACAGGAGTGGATACGTTTGGTCAAAGGAAATCTACAAGAAGGAGATTAGCAAACAAGTTCGGATGGAATCAGATGCATCCTGAAGTTTCCAAAAGTTTCATGTTCGTCTGACATCAACACAGCCCATGTGACCACTGAGGCCCAATGACAGGCCTCGGCAGTGACCACTGGGTATATGAAGTCACCCAGGAAGCAGAAGAGGACCCAGAGAGAGCCCAGAAGAGACGAGGGAAGGTGAGTAGAACTGTTTGTTATTTTTTACACCTCCCCTGGGCCCCCATTTATTATACTCTGAGGTGTCAAGAGTCATAATATAATATAATAATTTCACTTCCGATTTTATTCGAACAAGCTCGGACCAAAAAAAAAATCAGAGGGTCTCTCGTCCGAACCCAAGAGGGTTTGCCCATGTCTCAGTAAAAAGAATTTCTTAAAAGGACAATCCCCATCAATTTTCACATCCTTACAGACTTGGATACACAAAATACACTTAACCATGTCCCTACGACAACACTGAACTTGCCGAAACAGGAAGACTTGTCATGGGGATCTGGGCTATGAACTCCACTGGTTTCAAAACTTTTCCACCTGATGCAAAATAATCTGCGTAGAAAAAAGTCTAATCCTCCAAAATACTTAAATGATCTCCCCCGTTAATTCCAAATTTCTATGGTAATCCTTCCGTGTGATCGCCTCATTAATCGACAGACACAGTTACAGTACTTTTCCATGAAAGTGAAGACCTGGCAACGGAGCCATCTAGAAGTCTGCACAGGAAATACTCCATCTGTTGGATCATATCGAGCATATATATGTGGGACACATACAGTGAACACTAACTTTAAGGCCTTAATAGATAGAATAGATATAATTTTTAGACTTGGGAGGTCATTATGGGCCTATACCTGCTTCAGTAGAGAAGGAAAAGTCTATCCTTATTTCTTAATGTGTTGCAGCAGCAGGTCAGAAGATAAAATCAGTAGTGGGCATGTGATGGGACCCATGGCGGTTCCCAATATAAAGCATCTGCAACATGCACTGCAATAAATTATTATACTCAGGGGTCTCCTCGTGGCATCCAATGCTCTCCTGGTGACGCCATACACCCGGGGTCACTGCTGAACCCTGTGATTGGGCCACAGTGGTCACATAGACACTCTGAACATCATGATGTCATGAGGTTCAATCACAGGCCTCAGTAGTGACCCCGGACGCATGACGTCACCGGAAAAGCGCTGGATGCTGTGAGGAGGCCCAAAAGAGGTGAAAGTTTTGAAAGTTTTTATTTTTTACACCTTCCCTGAACCTCCACCTATTTTACGGCGGGGTCTGAAGAGACCCCACAGTATAATAATGTCACTTCTGGTTTTATCCGAACTTGTTCAACCTGAAACGAATCGGGGACGCAACCCACCTGAACCCGAAACTAAACAAACCTTGAGAGGTTCGCCCACCTGTAATAGTGATATACGGTATGGTAGCACCATATGGCGGAACGTGTACTGTAATAAGTTGTTATAGGAACTATGGGGGAATTTATTAAGATTGGTGCATTAAACTGGTCTGCGGCAGATGCGGCAAAATCCAGGGACTAGTGTAAGGACTGGTGTAGATATCAGTTTTCTGGCACAAGTTAGTTATATTACCTCTGTTCGGCCAAGGCATCCAGACCCCAGCCTGGGAAAATTGTCAAAGTGGCACAATTTTTAGTGAAAACGGCTATGTGCCAATTTTTGGCACGAACAGCCATATTAGATATGATAGCATCCTTTTAGTGCAGAACATAAGGGGTTACTGCCGAGCATACCAGTAGCAGGATGGGCTCGGGAAATAACTGTAGCGTGAATCCCGTGACACAGATGTTTTGCGGGTAGGACACGCTGTTCTAGAATACGATGTCCATTGTCAGAGAACCTTTCGTGGACCTCACTCGGTAATAAGACACAAATCCTCCTTGTTTTGGACCCGTCCCCACATATGGGATCCATTAAATTCCAGAACATGACCATGTGCCTGGTAACAGGAGAGTTTTATATAACAGTGAAATTCTGTATATATTTCTCTGCGTCCCATCCAGGAAATAAATGATTTATATTTCCTTTCAGGAACAGTAAATGTATCAAGAAAAACATCGGCTGGAAAATCTGCGGTCATCCTCTTCTTTTTTTTTTTTTTTCTTCATTCTCTCGTTTACGGAATTTTTCTAGGAAATGTCTTTCTAGGAAAAGTAATCTACCTCGGGGCTTCAATGGGCATCATCTATATTTAATGCATCTGTCAGCTCCTGGTTCTTAAAGGGCCAGCACACTAATGCATTTCTTCTCTACTGCCCCAGTCTGGGGCTAAGCCATAAGGACCATTTGGTATGTAAAGGTGCTTTAAGGGTTCTCCTGTTCCGTATTGACCTGTCATATTGCCTTCTGTTGTCTACTTGCCTTCTGCCCGTCCTGATCTATCACCTGTCCACCGTTGTTGCCAGTATGCTACATGCCCCAACCCAAATTTGCCTATTGTACCCAACCTCTGCCAGTCCTGACTTCTGTCTGACTGACTACGACTACATGTGCTGACTTGGTATTATGTCCTGATGTCATCTGCTAAGTGGGTGTTGCTAATTCTGATTATACCTGGGGTCAAAGTGATCTGGGGATTCCCTGTTCAGATCCCAGTACAGGGGTTAAAGGGTAGATAACCGAAAAGTTCTTATACTTAAGAGTTCTGCCATAAGCCGAATCTGTTGCAACCCAATAGGTCACACCTACTCACAGATCCCATAGCAGTCCCTGCCTCTTTATCTAACCCATTGACGTTACCCCATGATAATAGTTGATCATGGTTGGCCCAAAGTCAAGTCTGATGCAGTGAGCTTCTCCTAGTGGCAGCTGGAGGTAATTGCTTTCATAGTGACATGGCAGTCAGGGGTGATCACTGATCCCATAGCAGTCCCTGCCCTGCCGCTTTGTCTAGCCCATTGACGTTACCCCATGATAATAGTTGATCATGGTTGGCCCATAGTCAAGTCTGATGCAGTGAGCTTCTCCTAGTGGCAGCTGGAGGTAATTGCTTTCATAGTGGCATGGCAATCAGGGGTGATCTCTGATCCCATAGCAGTCCCCTGCCCTGCCTCTTTGGCTAACATGCCATTGATGTTACCCCATGACAATAGTTAACCATGGTTGGCCCAAAATCTGATGCAGTGAGCTTCTCCTAGTGGCAGCAGCAGGTAATTGCTTCCATAGTGACATGGCAAGCAGGACTGATCCCATAGCAGTCCACCGCCCTGCCTGTTCAGCTGACATGCTATTGACTATCCCCCAGGATAATTGCTGGTCATGGTTGGTCCACCTAGACTAAAATTATCAGATTACAGACCTTTAGCCACTTACTCCGGATTTTGGTTTTACCCCTCCCCACAAACAAGATGTAGTGTAAGGCTTACATAAGCAGGAACTTATCTGATACATGACTAACTAGGGTGGGGGTATTTATCTTTTACACAGGAGCATTACATAACTATGTTTATTACAATACTAATTCGTTTTATTAACGTAATGATGCCAAACAATCTTCAGCCTCGTGCTCATATTCCGTCCTTACTTATCGGAGTTTGTTGATATCTTTATCCGCTCACAATTATCCAAACTGAGTCACCATGGAGGAAAATAAACCTTACGTTACCCTGACTCATAGCCTGCAGAAATCAATGTAATTACCAGTACACAGAGCTAAATAATGATTTCAGCCGTGACATTACAAGAGGCATAAGTGGAAGGTCACATTTAAAGGGCACCACCTTCAGTACATCTGCAAGGGTGGAAAATTTAAAGTGCACCTCCAATTATAAAACAGATTATCATAAATGAATAGTACAGGTGAATATAAGAAACTTTGTAATATATCTTATTATGGAAATCTGTTTCCTTGTCCACTTATTAGGCTGCTCTCCCTCCCCTTTCCATAGACTTCTATGGTCATAGGTTTCCTTTCAAGTGCACCTCCAATTATAAAACAAGTTTTCAGAAATGAATAGTGCAGGTGAGTATAAGAAGCTTTCTAATATATCTTATTTAGGAAATCTGTTCCTTCTCCACTTATTAGGCTACTCTCCTCCCCTCTCCGTAGACTTCTATGTAAAAAGTAACTTTGCCTAATAAATGGAGAGGGAAACAGATTTCCTTAATAAGATATATTACAACATTTCTTATATTCACCTGTACTATTCATTTATAAAAAGCTGTTTTATAATTGGAGGTGCACTTGAAAGGAAACCTATGACCATAGAAGTCTATGGAGAGGGGAGGAGAGCAGCCTAATAAGTGGAGAAGGAAACAGATTTCCTTAATAAGATTTATTACAAAGTTTCTTATATTCACCTGTACTATTCATTTATGAAAATTAGTTTTATAATTTCAGATGCACTTTAAAGGAAACCTATGACCATAAATATGTAGATTTTTGGGGAAAGATTATGTATAATTTGTAACTTATTGATTGAAATTCTTGCTCTTTCGGTGCTTAGGAGTCCATTGGGCGTTACTATTAGTAATTCATAGCTTTTCCTTTATAAGTATGTATACGATAATGGCTGTCAATCAAGGATTAGGACCACCCACTGGACTCCTAAGAACATGAAGAGGAAGGATTTCAATCAATAAATTTAACTTTTTTTTTTTCCCTACAGAACTTTATATATAGCTTAACTTGTCTGGCTCTATAACATGATGCCCACAGATTGGACTGCATGTTCGCCGTGGCAGAAAAATCTGGATAGTGATGTACCTGAAGTATTAGCAGCATCTGAATGATGGAGGGAGGTACTCGAGCTCGTGGGCGGGATAAGGCATCGTCCAGTTTAAGATTTAGGGTTATTATATTTCTGAAGTGCAGTAAAGCCAGCTGACGGATGGAGGGCTCCTTCCCCTATGCAAAGAACAACACGCCATATTAAATAAGCTAATGAATAAACCTTCAGCCAAAAAGTTAAGCAAAAAATAAAAAGGAAATGTATCATCATATGTTAAATATTAAAGGGATTGGGACTATAAATATATGAAGTACAAACTCTCACTATTTCACTCTGTGTCCAAACACTGAATCTCTCTCTCTGCCCCTCTCAGAGAAGGAAATCTCAGCATAGTCTGACACAGCAATCAGTCTTGTTGTCTATGAGATCACGTAAGTCAGCTACATTGTGAATGTCAATAGGAGGCTCCAAATTTTTTTCTAATTAACAAAATCCTTCTTTACAATATATATTCTTGATGGGAAATCTCACAGCGAGTGTGTCGCCAGAACCAGCATATCAACCCAGCCTGCAGATAGGTTAGAGTCACCTGAATCAAACAGTGTTTTCCCCTTGTGTATCTCTGCCTCTGTTGCCTAAATATCGGTGTTTTGTCAATATGCAAATTAGTTCTTTGGAGCAACATGGACATTGCAATTCCTCCAAAATGCTCATGTGCATATTGATAAAACAGCGATATCTCGGTAACGGAGGCAGCGATACACAAGGGGAAAACACCATTTGATTCAGGTGACTCTAATCTATCTATTTGCAGGGCTGGGGTGATATGCTGGTTCTGGTGACACTAACCTATCTATCTGCAGGGCTGGGGTGATATGCTGGTTCTGGTGACACTAACCTATCTATCTGCGGGGCTGGGGTGATATGCTGGTTCTGGTGACACTAACCTATCTATCTGCAGGGCTGGGGTGATATGCTGGTTCTGGTGACACTAACCTATCTATCTGCAGGGCAGGGGTGATATACTGGTTCTGGCGACACTAACCTATCTATCTGCAGGGCTGGGGTGATATGCTGGTTCTGGTGACACTAACCTATCTATCTGCAGGGCTGGGGTGATATGCTGGTTCTGGTGACACTAACCTATCTATCTGCAGGACTGGGGTGATATGCTGGTTCTGGTGACCCTAACCTATCTATCTGCAGGGCTGGGGTGATATGCTGGTTCTGGTGACACTAACCTATGTATCTGCAGGGCTGGGGTGTTATGCTGGTTCTGGTGACACTAACCTATCTATCTGCAGGGCTGGGGTGATATACTGGTTCTGGTGACACTAACCTATCTATCTGCAGGACTGGGGTGATATGCTGGTTCTGGTGACACTAACCTATCTATCTGCAGGGCTGGGGTGATATGCTGGTTCTGGTGACACTAACCTATCTATCTGCAGGGCTGGGGTGATATGCTGGTTCTGGTGACACTAACCTATCTATCTGCAGGACTGGGGTGATATGCTGGTTCTGGTGACCCTAACCTATCTATCTGCAGGGCTGGGGTGATATGCTGGTTCTGGTGACACTAACCTATCTGCAGGGCTGGGGTGATATGCTGGTTCTGGTGACCCTAACCTATCTATCTGCAGGGCTGGGGTGATATGCTGGTTCTGGTGACACTAACCTATCTATCTGCAGGGCCTGGGTGATATGCTGGTTCTGGTGACACTAACCTATCTATCTGCAGGGCAGGGGTGATATACTGGTTCTGGCGACACTAACCTATCTATCTGCAGGGCTGGGGTGATATGCTGGTTCTGGTGACACTAACCTATCTATCTGCAGGGCTGGGGTGATATGCTGGTTCTGGTGACACTAACCTATCTATCTGCAGGACTGGGGTGATATGCTGGTTCTGGTGACCCTAACCTATCTATCTGCAGGGCTGGGGTGATATGCTGGTTCTGGTGACACTAACCTATCTGCAGGGCTGGGGTGATATGCTGGTTCTGGTGACCCTAACCTATCTATCTGCAGAACTGGGGTGATATGCTGGATCTGGTGACACTAACCTATCTATCTGCAGGGCTGGGGTGATATGCTGGGTCTAGTGATACTAACCTATCTATCTGCAGGGTTGGGTTGATATGCTGGTTCTGGTGACCCTAACCTATCTATCTGCAGGGATGGGGTGATATGCTGGGTCTGGTGACACTAACCTATCTATCTGCAGGGCTGGGGTGATATGCTGGTTCTGGTGACACTAACCTATCTATCTGCAGGGCCTGGGTGATATGCTGGTTCTGGTGACACTAACCTATCTATCTGCAGGGCTGGGGTGATATGCTGGTTCTGGTGACACTAACCTATCTATCTGCAGGGCTGGGGTGATATGCTGGGTTCTGGTGACACTAACCTATCTATCTGCAGGGCTGGGGTGATATGCTGGTTCTGGTGACACTAACCTATCTATCTGCAGGGCCTGGGTGATATGCTGGTTCTGGTGACACTAACCTATCTATCTGCAGGGCTGGGGTGATATGCTGGTTCTGGTGACACTAACCTATCTATCTGCAGGGCTGGGGTGATATGCTGGTTCTGGTGACACTAACCTATCTATCTGCAGGGATGGATGATATGCTGGTTCTGGTGATACTAACCTATCTATCTGCAGGGCTGGGGTGATATGCTGGTTCTGGTGACCCTAACCTATCTATCTGCAGGGCTGGAGTGATATGCTGGGGTCTACTGACTCTCCCTTTAAGTCATTTACCTGGACAGGGTAGAAGATGGCCTGTAGCATTGGGAGAACATCGCTGAAGAAGAAATCCCAGGTTTCTGCTAAAGAATCGAGGAGTTTTTGTCCTAAAATAGACAAAAGTGATGCATTAATGGTACCATAGTAATAGTACGACTAAACATAAAATACATATACACAGTCATGGGTAGGAATGGCAGTTCTGTGTGCTCTTAAACAAAGATTACTGATTTATACAACATATAAATTCAATGTAGATATTGAGCTTTGCAGGATTTGAGCTCAAAATGATCAGAGTGGTCATGCCAGATATCCAAGAGCTGTACTCCGCTACTTTAGTCAAGTCTATAGAGACTGAATGGAGAGGCAGTGTGAATTCGCACCACAGTTATCATGATCTGTGAGGGTCCCACCCTTGTTATCAGTCAGTTATCACCTATCCTGTAGATAAGTGGGGCAAGAAAGTTCAGAAACAAAATGAAGTCCTCACATTATAGAGCTTACCCTTCCTCATGTAGTCGTAGTCAGACTTTCCTTTATCTGGGGAAAAAGTTCACTTTGCTATCCTAGCTCGATATCTAAATACCCCAGCCAAGGCAAAGTGATTTGTTACCTTCTTAGCACTCAAGACATATGCCACGGCGAGTCTTAGCCATTCCCCTGAAGTATATGAGCTGGTTAATAGGGCATATATTAGGAAATTGCTAAAACATCTACTCTGAGTAGATTTGCTTTCTAGATCTTTCTAACAGTTGAAGTGTTTTACCTTCATAAAACCGTATTTTGTCTCGCAGGATCACCATCCCCTTAGTGAGAAGCTGGTTCTGAGGAGTGAATAACAGACGACATGTAAGAATTACATAACACTATAATACTATATGCATCTCAACCCCCGTCTGCTGGCCTAAAGCATTAATAATGCAAGAAGCAGATTTTCTAGATGGAAGAAAATAACAGCTTAATGCACAGAGGAAAACGGCTGTGAAGTTTTCATACAAAAACTCTGAAATACTCTTAATTTTAGATATATGACATGTTCTTACCGGTCACATCTATTATTTACAACCCAGAGAAAAGTGTACGTACCTGGAGATATTCTGTGAAAAAGGAGCCAAGTTCGGTTTTCAACAGCTGCCTGTGATGAAAAAGTAAGAAAATTAAATGGTGGGCATAAGCAGTAAAGTAACACTAGGGGGCGCAGTGGGGCAGGTGGGACATTTGTCAGATATACCCTGTAAATGACCCCTTTTGAAATGGACCTAGAGCTGGTCACTCACTATCAGGGTCAATTTTGGTTCAATTTAAGAAGAATCTATTAGGTCTTATTAGTTATACGAAAAACAGAGGCATTTCCATTGCATAATACCATAATGATGTCATAAGGATGTCATATGATGTCATATATGCCAAAAATTAACATATACTGTAAAGCGAGAGATTGGGCCTTCAGTCCAGTTCAAGGTCCACTTGAAGATCTCAGAAAATGAGATGTGTGATAAAAATTGAGCCCATCGAAGCAAAAACTTTAATCCCAGTGAGGTCACATGAATCATATGATGTCATATCATATGCCATAATGAATATATCCTGTTAAGCTAGAGGTTGAGCCCTCAGTCCAGTCCAAGGTACTCTTGAAGATCCCAGAAACTGAGATACGTGAGCAAAATTGAGACTATGGGAGCCAAAACTTTCATCCCTGTTATCCCACTCGAGTCAACAGTGTTGAACCTAGGTACCTGGGGTGCCCCAGAGAAAAAACTACAAGGGTCCCCCATCTGTAGAGATCTTCCTGTTCCCATTTTTTTCCAAACACACCAATAGCTACTGAAACTCATGCTTTATGTTGTGACTGGGCCCATTGGGTGATCCTATGGTAGGCCTGTCCACCATGGATAGCCTTGCTTCGGCCTTAAAAAGCTGATAAAACTGAGTGATAGATTTCTATCTACATGCACAGGAAATGTACCGAAGATAAGACTTCAACTTGAACCAAAAGCGGGCACTAAAAATATACTGACAAAACCACATACGCACTTGAGGTTTTTGTTGAGATAGTAGGAGTGTTCTACGAAATGTTCCTAAGACCTTTTCTATTGTAGCCACAGATACAGTACTGAACTTAAGTATGACATCTGCTATTCATATATCTTTTACCACATTAAAGTCAAAAGGACAAAAACAGCACAAAAATTTTCCTCCGAGTTCATGTAGTCATGTCATAAGATGTCATCGGGTGAGGTCTGTGAGTTGAGACACTTACTGAATGCTAGACCATAGAGATTTCCATAACGGAGAGGGTCAATGGAAAGATAATGACCCACCAGTGAAGCCAACCAAATCTGGACACCTTGGTCAAGCATGTCCATAAGCCGCCACAAAATAAGCAAAAATTCTAAACCATGTATGGACCTGATCTAATGGTCCAAAACTAGGTGTTGCCACCAGCCACAAATAACAGCAATGGCCAGATATATAATACATTCAGCATACAGAAAAGAGACTCTTCAAACACTCGCGATAACATCAGCCATGAAATGTTTTATGACCTAACTAAGACTTGTCTTTAGATCAGAATTATGGTAAGTGGAACTTTCTAAGAAATAATACAGAACCCAATATTCATGATTTAAGGCTCCTCGTGTCGATGGTTGATTGAAAATGGTGGACGAGGACTTTCAAAACATTTCATTCTTGGGGCAATCACATGGTTGTGTTTTCTCAAATGAAAGGTTTCGCTCTCCTCTAATTGGATTCTCTATTGTTTTTCATAGCAAGTAGACCTGGCAGGAGAAAATTATGATCTGGTGGTCAATGTCTCAAGAATGTACAAGAATCTACAATTGCAAAAATTTTCATAGAGCCCTATCATGGGGTCTAATGAGAGTTCATGTCTTTTTGTTTAAAGACAAAAACACTTTGGCCAATATCTACTCCTCCTGAAGCCCCCAAACCCATGTATGACCAGCTCAGGTAAAAAAGGGGAGTAAGCCACTCTTAGACTTCTCTGGTGGCAGCTTATCTACCCTGAGAACAAACGGATCAGGCATGTAGAAATCCAACATGCCCAACCACATTGGATGGTCGGTTGGTCCTGCCAAAATTGATGGTTTGGCTGACATTAAGGTGTATGGCCAGCTTTAGATCATTGATCCCTTAAGATGTCCTCTTCTGATAAGCCTGTATGGGAGGATTTAACAAACCCTAGGAACCTAACTTTTTGGGTTTTTGGAGGTTTTTTTGGAAACTCTACAGGAGAGTTTCTTCTGCCAACATCAAACATATTGAGCTAGCACTTTTGTGTAATCCCAACTATAAGGACAATTTTCAAAAATATGTATGATCATGATTCATTAGCTGGACCTACCAAGATATAGCACCTAGACTTGCTTATCCAGCAGGTGGAGACAACGAGAACCAAAGAAAGCTCCTCCCAGTCTGCAGGGACTATGGAATCCATGTCCCACCCTGAGGCATTATGGGAGTGAATTTTAGAATTAAAAATGGTATTTTTGGAAAATAACATTGCCACCTATGTTAGGACTGTTTAATATATCAATGTTGTTAATTTTGACAGGGGCTGAAATTGTTCTTTAAAGGTACGACATAGATCACACTATATTGTTACAGACTAGACAGGATCCAATTCATTTGTTCTCAATGCATTTAGTAAACATTCTTGTAAAATATGTGACCCTTTCGTGGAGCTTCCTGTTTACCCTGGATTTATTGGTCAGCACAGAGAACTAAGTGAACCCGCCTGTGACAATATTTATGAAATGGGCCTCTAAAGCTTTAAATGTTTATGTCGGCACATACCATTAACCTGTGGAACGGTCGTATAACCAATGGCCCTTGTGATGAGGACGATTATAGATTTATGGCCAATCCAGTCTGCTTAATAAAACTCGGAAGAAAAGGGAATGAACATTTGCTCCATTAAATTAAACAGTTTCAATTAAGGAATAATTACACCGGGGAGAAGCAATTACGCAGATTTTGTGTCACCGCCGAGCTAACAAGGGTCAGCTAATTCCACTAAAAAAGAACAATACGTACAGCAAAAATAAAGACAAAAATATTTACAGCCCGGCTTAACAAACAAGTCTATTAGAAAAAGGATGGATCCAATTCTATTGACCCCTCCTTAAAGCACCGATGCTGGTACTGTACATGCATTCGAGACAGAAACACATAGTATTAAAAAAATCCCCCATTTTGATTTTAGTTGTCTGACAACTCATTGAATCTAACCAATTTGCAAATTTTCCAGTTTTCCAGTCAACCTTTGTACTTGTTTTTGGAACATCTTGGCACTCTATGAGCTGCCCAATCTACCTTGGTGCTACTTTGACATTGAAGGTATTGGCACTCTGTCTCTAGTAGTGGGTTGGAAATTTTCCGAGCAATATATTCAGTCAACCACTGTACTTGTTTTTGGAAAATCGTGACACTCTATAAGGTGCCCAATCAATGTCAGTGCTTCTTTGACATTTCCACCACCTTGAAGACACTGGCAATCTATCGCAAACATTCGGGTTGGAGTTTGACAATCTGTCTACTCTCCAAATTTTTCATCCAATACATTAGGCCAAACAATGTGCTTGTTTTTGGAACATTGTGACACTCTATAAGGTTCCCAATCAACTTTGGTGCTACTTTGACATTCCCACCTCTTTGAAGGCATCTCTAGCATCATTGGGTTGAAGCTTCAATGTGAAAGAAAGTTTCTGAAGGGGGTTTAGTAGTGTATTTTTAGGAATCTTTTAGGGGATCCTAGTTCTTGTGAACCCTTCAATGTTATCTTCTAGCCTCTTGACACTTTGGGAAGTCATGTAGTTGGTGCCACCAAACTTTGATAGCACATTGAACCAGTTCTCTAAACATGGCCACCAGTTTTAACCTGACCTGTTGACAATTTATGGACCTGGCTGACTCTCTGCTTAAATTGGTAATGTTAGATTTCCGCGGGACCAGCTATCCTTCTACCGTGTATAGGTCCCCAGCTATTTAGTCAACGTTAACCTTCTTAATATCCCTGTACACTTGGTTCGACCAACTTCAATGGAGAGAGTGAAGTACACCTCAGCAGGTACAGCATAAGAATCGGATGTTGGAATTCAACATGCCCAATTTTTCTGTAGCCTATCATCTTCTGTCAGGGAAGAGTTGAGGTTCTCCATACAAATCAGCAGGTTTGGCCAACTTTTCGCGAAATGTGTGCAGTTGCCTAAGATATTTGGCCAGCTCCACTTAAAACAGGAGGTTTTCGACTTTCATCTAATACACCCTTTATATTCCATGTCCTTCTGTTGAAGCTTTAGCTTCAACAAGGCCAAACACGTATGTTAATGGAGTAAGCAGGGTTAAATACCGTTGGCCAAGTGAGTTTGGAGTTATCCTTTGTTTTTGGTCAATGTTATCTGAAGGAAGACTAAGTTCACATTAAATTGTATTGCAGTGAGTGATGCCCTTTGGAACAACTATGTAAATGAATTGTGGAGCGCGCCGGCCTTTCTGTAGATATATAGAGCAATATCCCAAACTAAGCAAAAATTTTATGAGCTTATACAGAATTGATGTCCCTCTGAATCCGCCACTTAAAAGGATGAATTTGCTGCCTTGGACACTTTAGAAAGAGTAAAAGTCATCTTTGAGTAGAGACATTGATCATGTCCGGCACATTGCCCACCTACAGTAGATGTTGGACTCTGTTCAAGCCAATTTCCTGAACTTTTATCATTAGGCAATGTGAACTGTTGCTTAAGATATTATAAAAGGAACTTTACTACTCTGCAAAAACTACATTGGGTTATTGCAATGTCAATGAAGGTCCAGGCATAGACTCTCAATGGACGCGGCAAGGCTGGATTTTTATAACAATTGTCTCCAGTTAATAAGGGGGATGGCCCATGAAAAATATAATCTTTGTACAAGGTTGGTGATAAATGTATGACTGCTAAAGGTCTCTGACCGATGGGACCCACCCTAAGTATGAGAAGGGGAGTCCTGTGCCACCCATTTGAGTAAAGCAGTGGTCATGCAATCACTCTGCCGCTCCTTCTGTACCTAGAGGACTAACAGTGACCACCACTCCATTCCAACTGGGCTGTCCTTATGATTGGTAGGGGTCTCATTGGTAAGACTAGGATTAGCAGGACTATTACCTCCCCCTGTGTCAAGTCGCAGTTCCTAACGGCATCTTAAACTGGTCCTCTTTTGCCTGCGTATTAAGGTACTCTTCTTTGACTTTAGTCTATAACTATTCTGTACTTTGATTCTGTATCCATCCATGAATTTTGCCTTTTTGTTACACCATCTGGTTCCATCACCTACTTAGTGTCCTTCTGGCTCATCTTCTAGTTGCTTCTCTTACTACATGCCTGATATTGTTGCATTACCGACTGAACTCCCGGTATCAACCTTTGGCCATGCTTCTTGACTTTCCTTCTATATCACCTTGGAGAGCACTCACCATCCATTGGTGATTACTCTGGAGATCACAACTTAGAAATTCAACTAAGAAAGGCCATAGCTTCCTATGGTGTCCTAGGGTTGAAGATTCCTTATACTCCGCACCTCAATTTATCCAGTGCCTAACCAAGTCAGGATCAGTTATAACTGAAGTTGTGAAACTATCCATAGATGTAAAGATTATCTCACGGTGTAAATATCTTTACTTCGACAGCTCTTTGACATGGTCTTCATCCAACCTTTGCTTAGATACCAAAGGACCCTTCCAGATCATCCATGTTTCCTGACCACATGGGTTTAATGTTTCATTGTGGCATATGTTGGTTGACATGAATGTATAGGCACTAGAGCCATAGACCTTAAAGCTCTGCCTGATAACCATCACTAAATAATCTGTGCCAGGAAATCCATCTGACCTCCCGACAAAACCTCTTCATTCAATATCTTCCTGTATGTTCACTAAAGTAAACAACATCTTGAAGGATTTCTTCTCGGTGACATTTAACAAGGGCAGGAGATTTATGATTTCCCTCAATATGCGTAACATCTCATTTTATCAGATGCTAGGTCTGAATATAGCTTAGAGACCTTGTGGGAAATTAGAGCTACAGATCTATAAGTAGATATTTACAAAGGCGGAAACTGAGAGGTTTGGAAAGGACAGCCGGGAAAAAAAAAAAAAACACGGTAATATTTGTCCATGGCGAACAACTTTTTTTGGATACAAAGGTAAAACAATAGGTTAAGGTGACATTGAAGTAATAGGATTTCTATTCATTCCCAAAATAAGCTTTTAAAAGAAATTCTCCAACTTCCATAATGGGTAGTCCCATCTTATAAAGTTAGGATATCGGATGTGCCATCACTTTGTTGGGTTCCAACCTTTGGTTGGGCTGTGCATGGGACTACACATCCTGATATATCACGTGGGGTATTTCAAAAGGTAACAATGAAGTGATAGGATGTCTATAAATTCCCACAACAACCCCTTTAGGTATCCCGGTATGACAGCTAAGTAGGGTAAAAGAGAGGGAGATAAAATAGATGCCTCATTGGACTCCTACCCTTTGGATTATGATATTGTAAAGAATTGGATATAAAAACAGTAGGATACTATTTTGCTCGTTTTGTCTAGATGGACTACACGTGATACGTCATGGTCAGATGATGCAAGCAACGGGAACTCAACATGTGGTGGTGTCATGTAACATTCGCATATAATGAGAATTGACCCATTGATCTGGCAGTATAACACAAAGCCAAACATCACAAGAGCCAAAAACAGAAAAAAAATATTTGCCTTAAGAAGTCTACTTCGATAATACCAGAGGCCGAGACAAATAGATTGTGTAAATATATGTCCGCGCTCCACACCTATTGACAGTTTCATTTCCTTACAGAGTCATCTTTATTTTCTGATGTAAGCGAGAGAAATGTTCTCGACCGGACATCTCTGTAACTCAATGGGTGACAGTGTTATGACTCATAAAGCAAGCCGTTCTGATGGTGGATCATAGAAAACTGCCTGTCTGATCATAACCAAAAGGACAACTATAAAGAACCACAAAATATTCAAATACTGTAAAAAAATCCCTCAACAATCTATGGTAAGAGTGGGCTCTTCTCTATAGAAGACTGGCATAAGGACTGTGGCCTTATGAAGACTGGCTTAAGTAAATGGATGCTCCTGTAAGACTGGCATAAGGGTGGAAGACTGGTGTGAATGAGCAGTAGCCTCTGGAAGAGTAGCATAAGAGTGGGCTGTGGCCTCTAGAAGACTGGCATAAGAGAAGGCTGTGGCCTCTAGAAGACTGGCATAAGAGTGGACTGTGGTCTCTAGAAGACTGGCATAAGAATGGATTGTAGCCTCTAGAAAAATGGCATGAGCAAATGGTAGATTTACAATGTCTGGCATAAAAGTGGACTGTGACCTTTTGAAGACTAGCATGAGTGAGAGGTGTCCTCTGGAAGACTGACATTAGAATGGACTGTAGTATCTGGAAGAGTGGAATTAATGAATGGTACCGTCTGGAAGATGGGCATAAGAGATGATTGTGGCCTCTGCGAGACTAGCATAAGAATGGACTGTGGCCTCTGGAAGACTGGTGCTAAGACTTTGATTAGCATCTTGTTGACCTTTCACCTAAAGTCAGTCAATATTTGGTGTCTTGTGGAGTCTATAAATAAGGAGGCCAATGGTCATTCTTGTTTGGATAAGACTAACAGCACCCCCATCAACTCCTATTACCTTATCACGCTAAACAATGACTACTACGTGTACTCACCGAACTCCTTCGTTCAGATTGTAGAGCTCATGATCCTGCAGCCCTTTCTTCTGGAAGACTGAAATTACTCCATTCTGGATGCTGAAATATAAAGAAGAACCTTAGACTTGATGTCCATTCTGGAGCTCTGACATATTTACTATGGTCAATGCTGGAGACGGAAGCAGGTGGAATGGTGAATCTACCAGAAACTACTGTAAATATACTCTTTTTTGTTGGAGTTGCTTGGAGAAGTGGGTAACATCTAATGTGTTTACCATTTGTGGTCCATAAGGAGTTATCCTCAAGTCTTCCCAGTGTCAGATTGAAAATGAACTAGTCTACGAAAGCCTAGTAGCCATAATGGTTGTCACCTAACACCTTTACAGAAAGGGACAATCCAAGGACATCTATGGATAATTTATTTTGACTATAACAGTTGACCCCTACCTTTGGCTCTCTAGTCGTTGTGAAACTACATCCCCTAGCATGCCCTCAAAAGGAGAGGCTATCAGGGAATACAGTGCTTCAAAGCCACCATTTGGAGACCACTGCTTAATATGGTTGCATTATTGTGCCCTTTTATCGGTCTAGTTGGGAACCACAGGTTGAGGACCACTCTAATATAGAATTTCATTTTTGATGACTTGACTTAGTATTGACCTAGTTATGGACCACAGAATGGAGACCAATGGAATATAGGGTTGTAATTTTAGGGCCTGGTCTCTGGCAGGTTCATCCATGCCTGAAATGGCCCACCTTGTAAAACAAGGACAAGCCATTTCTACCAAGGTGGACGCCTTATTGGGTTTTAGTTGGGGACCAATAGTTGGAGAAAATTAGAATGTAGGTAACTAGAATGTAGGTCTACAGTGTAATATAGGGTTGAATTTTTGGTGGCCTGGTATTGGCCTCATTGAAGACCACATGTTAGGAATCACTATAATATTTCTTGAGGCCTAGTAGTGGCCTTTTCGGAAACCATATGTTAGGAACCACTGTGATATAGGGTTGTATTTCTGGTGACTTGGTATTGACCTTGTTGTGGACCACAGAATGGAGACCACTGGATCATAGGGATGTATTTTTGGTGACCTAGTATTTGTACTAATAATCGCCCGGCGTGGTAACTCTACAGTAATCAAGGGTAATGACTAGAGAATATTAAAAGGAACCAGAAATTAAAATTTTTCTACAAGACATGCCCAGACAGATGGAAGCAGAATCTCCAGGAGAACCATTAATACATATAAACTAAGACTTTCCGACAGAGCCGAGATGTCTTCCTCAATAAGACAATGAAATGCAAAAAAGTCAGATGATGATAATACAACAGAACAGAGCAAGACTGGGAACTGAGGCCGATGTATGCGTGATAGACATATGAAATATGGCACGTAATTTACTGAGTCTCATCATCCTCCCCGATATTGATACTGAACGTAAATGAAAAGGAATAGGAGCTACAGAGCTGTATATTACAGTCTTATTTTAGCGAAGGGGCATCACTTTCCTTGAATATTACTAAGGCGAGACAAGTGGAGTTGACTGATCCGGGCCTACCCACTTTTAGCCAAAATAGAGAGTTGGTGGACCCTTGTGTTAGGTGCCATATGGAATGATAGACTGTGATAAAAAAAGTTAGCGAAACTTGACAATTTTAGCAAGACTGACCAACTACCTTACGTGTATGGAAGTCTTCAACTCTAAGGATAGGTCATCAATATAAAATCCCCAGAATACCCCTTTAAATCCCATCAAAAAGTATGTAGGAAGCTATGATATGGGGTTTTGTTTGGCATACTCTTCATATCGAAGAGTTGTTGGTCACTGATGATTTTTATCCCAAATTTTTTACTTAAGGAGCCCATATGGGGGACTTCAGAGGTGCTATTTTATTAGTTAGGTATATGAATCTCCAGGACTCTAGCAAACATCTCCCCAATACAAAGTAAAGGAACCTTATAGCAGAAACTAGAGGGCCTACAAAGGTGACAACTGGTTTGAAGGACATTCATGGTAAGGGCTTTGGTGGTTTCATCTCCGTTTCCCCTCACAACTTGCAGACTGCGAAATTAATGCTTCAATGAGGCTCCCGGCTGTAAAGCGTCATGGCCTAGTATTTTGGAACCATGAAAGAAGGAGTGTTGTACTGCCCCATGCCAGTGAATAGGTTGCAATGAGCTGTGATGATTGCATGAAGGCTCCTACCAGTCACAGACGCGTGGCAGGAGTCGTTGGGCAGCTCGGGCCTTATACTTCTGCTTTCTTTCATTATCCATCTTCTCAAACTTATAACCACATCTTAGTTTGGAACTATTTAATAAGCATTAGCCTAAGAAAAAACAGATTCACTTTTGTAATCTCTTTAAAATTCCATTCCTAGAACTTCCAGTGGAAGACGGCAAGGGAAGACGACGACGATAATGGTGGTGATGATGGAGAGAATAGGATGGTCATGGGTTATTAACATCAGGAAACCATTTATGTACTCTGACCCACATAGTCTGGGTTTCCTACAGCTATTTGTCCCCAAACTCATGAATGTTCCTATGATTTTTGTTCTATACTACTTTTCCTCAACATTTTGCAGATCCTTGACAGACCTAATACTTCTCATCGCTGACACTGTTATTGGGACACTCCATTTTCCCACTTCCAAAAATTGTCCAGAAGACTCTACCCCTCATGTGTCTATAGAAGCCAACCTAGACCTCAATCTGGATCTGGGTGGAGTTTGCTATTGCAGTATCCAATCTATATTGGTATCCACCTGGATGATTAAATTGACAACTGTATGTTACCATTTGGGGGCGTGTTCGCACACTCTCATACTGTCCAATCAGCACTGACAGTGTCAGACTGTGTAGGACACACCCTTTTGTGAAGCCATGTTGTCAATTTGTAAATTTCTAAGAGGAATAACAGAGGAACGGCACAACACAGAGTTCTCAGAAAAGTTGCTCCAGAATTGTTATGTCATGGAGAATACAAGTACTTACTAAAACAGACATGTGAGGAGAGGTGAAAGACCACTCTAAGAAGAATAGTGTTACTATGTAGAAGGCAAAATGTATACTTTGTGTGGAAGGGGGGCATGCCACGAAGAAGTAAAGAGCACCTTCAAACATTTCTGACTCTCCCTCGTAGGGTATATTATAATTTAGAATGCCCCATTTACTGAGGAAGGTATCTAGATAGAAAAGGCTCTCTGAGCCATGTGTCAGTGCAGAATGTGATACGAGAAGTGAATAGCTCAGCTTTAACCTTTGTAATCTTACACCATCTCATCCTCCGTCCAAGATATGATTCGTTTATATAGATG
This sequence comes from Leptodactylus fallax, assembly GCA_947044405.1. NCBI lineage: Eukaryota > Metazoa > Chordata > Amphibia > Anura > Leptodactylidae > Leptodactylus > Leptodactylus fallax. Next base: position 2,170,013 of record CAMRHE010000180.1, read on the forward strand.
AAATCCCATAATCCCTCAGCTAGAGATTACAATAATAAAAACTCCACTTCGTCTTCAAAGTTTATTTCCTTGGGACAATTGGATTAGAATGAAAACCGAAGAGATTTGGATCTTAAAAGCTAATGTTCTAGTTCCTTGCCAATGAATGGGAGTAAGTGAGAGATCAATTGCAAGGAAGCGGTCAATGAAAGGGGGTCTCTGGGCCCTGGGGATAGAATTTGTGATGTCATCAAAGTAATAGGTTTCACTGAGAGCTTAAAGAAGTTCTATCAACTATAGAAGTTATTCCCAATCAAATGGTTAGCGGATAACTTCATGATTGGTGGGGGTCTGACTGCCCAGACCCCCCACTGATCCCGAGAACAAGGGTTATCCCATCCTGAGGGAGCAGCAGGCCGATGATATGCCCTGCCACTCCTTTCATTCTCTAGGGAGAATACAGTGCTTGTCTAACTCCGGAGAGCTCCCATAGAAGATGAATAGAGAGACATGGCCTGCTGCACCATCACGACCAGGACCCAGACCCCTGTTCCCAGGATCGGTGGTGTCTAACCGATCAAATTCCCATTGATCATAAAGATATACCCTACCCTACCATTGCAGATAACTCCAAAAGCTGGTACAACCATCTTTGGAGGCTTTGACACCTACACGATAAAGGATGAACCATGGGCCCAACCACTGGGACAACTGGGGGACCATCACCGTTAAAAATGGAAGTGGGGCTGTAAGTCATTCACTGTGAACTCAAGGAACTGAGAAAAACAGACGTAGGGGTCAAAGTGGAGACCAAAATAAGTTTTTCAAGATCAACATCAGTTACATTTACTTCCAACCATGGTCATGGAGGAAAGGGTCACCATTCTAGGCATGGATATTTTTTTTACACCCCACAGTGTAGTCTGTCCTGAGAGCTTGAAGGAGTGATAAAGGTGGTCATGCACCTTAGATAGTTCTTCATTCTGATCCCCCACCTCCAAATGAATAAGACTCCTCTAGTGTTAATTTATCTTTCCTGAGAACCAAAGATTTGGCACGTCAAAATCGAACATGCCTAATCCTTCTTTTTCCCAACATCTGCTGTTAAGGAAGAGTTGGGCCGATTAGATATTTGGCTGGTCCTACTGACCATTGGTGGGTTTGGCTTATGTTTATCTAAAATGTATGGGCAACTTAACAACCCTGACATAATTTGTTGTGGAAGGGTCAAAAGGAGGACCTCATGCACATTAGATGGTCGACCAGTTTCACCAAAAACATTGGGTTGGACTGACATACATCTAATGTGTATGGTCACCATAGGTTGACTCATGTAATGTAAGAACCAAAGGCATAACATCAAGTATCTTGGCTTCCTACTTCTTCTACATCCTCTTGGTTATGTAAGAACTTATCAGGGTGTGGCTTTCTTTGGAAAATGAAATGGCCACAGATATTTTGTTTAGTCATTGAGTACTCTGAGTTTCTCTGGTTAGAATTCTCAATATATGGTGACGAGGCCCAGTTTTAGGACCCATCAGGTAAAAAGAGGGAGGTCCAGGTTTAGGACTCTCATCTATCATTGTGGCAATTTGTCTCATTCTTTGGAGGACTGATTGATTTCAAAGGGAATGGTGTAATGTTTCATTTTGCCTGTGGTGGCACTGTAGAGAAATTGAACACTTGCTGCCAGTTTGACCCAGGTGATCGCTGGGGGTCTCAACTTCAAAACACAATATCACCACCAAAATGGTTTCCACCTAACGTCATTCTTAGAAAAATCTAATTACTACGGAATTAAGAGATGCTGGGGAAAAAATACACAAGCCAGGGCTGAATAACCCTTCTTTTTGCTCATGTCAGTGCCAATTCTCACTACAATTTGGGTACTATGCCCCAACAAGCAGTCACTGACTAGTAACCCCTGAGATGCCACAATAATCTGCTTACTATGGCAGTAAGAGATACTATAAAAACATATACTGAGTACTGCCGAGGCTGTTTAACCCACTTTGCCTACATTTCAGTACCAGTTCACGGCACAATTTGGATACTATTCCCGGACTAGCTGTCACTGACTGTTAACCCCTGAGATGCCACAAAAATCTGATTACTATGGCAGTAAGAGGTACTATAAAAACATATACTGAGTACTGCCGAGGATATTTAACCCTTCTTTGCCTTCATGTCAATGTCACTTCATGTCACAATTTGGGTACTATTCCCAGACTAGATGTCACTGACTAGTAACCCCTGAGATGCCACAAAAATCTGATTACTATCTCAATAGTACATACTTTAAAAACATAGACGGGTTACCAATTCTCATTACCATTTGGGTAACTATGACTGGCTTTGTACTGGATGACTACTCGCTTTGTCAACGGCTGCATCCGTAAACAGTTAATATGTCCTTTTCACTAGGATGGACCCCAGATTTCAAATTCTTCTTTCTGAGCTCATTGTCGCCCCCTGCTGAATAGGAGGAATGGTTGTCACACAATGCTGAGCATATTTCTTCCGGCCAACGAAAATGGTTGTCATTTCTAGATCCTTTTAACCACTGGTCTAAAAACTTACTTTGAGTCTGTAAACCCTCAAATGTAAAGCACCATGGAATTAATGGTGCTATATAAATAAATAATAATTCCTAGCACTGAAAACTGAAATACTGCCCCCTGTGGACAAAAATTAGAATCTGAACAAGCAGCAACATTTTCATCTATAAATGGAGTTAACCTTTAAGTTATTTTTTACAGATTGGGGCCACTTCTGGTTCTGAATGTTGGGTGTATAACTTCCGGACTAACCGCTAACCCTGTAGATTTAGGAATTTATTTGCATCTTCCAAGTGAATCATTTTCCTGCTACGCACTTACATAATTGAAACCGTCAGTCCTAATGGCGCAATGACAGACGACCTTAGTGAATCAAAGAGAAAACTTCTGAGAATCCTGGCAGGCTTAGTAACATGGGCAGTAGTGAATCACCATCAGCTGCTCGGCTTTAGAAACCCACGCTACTCCTCAGAGACCGGGGCCTAGTAGTAGAGACCTTTGTCTTTAATTTATCAGTATGTTAAAGGGGTTGTTCAGGGTTAGAAGAACATGGCTGCTTTCTTCTGCCTATGGGTTGTGCTTGGTATTACAGCTTAGCTTCAATGAAATGAATGGATGAGGTGCAATACCACACACAACCCATAGGCAGGGGTGGCGCTGTTTTTGAAAGAAAGCAGACACTTACAAAACTGCATATAGAGAAATTCCTTAACAAATTGGACAAGGATTAGGTAGACCATCGAATTGCATAGTGAAATGGGATGAACCAAGGGGGCCCAACACTCTGAAGAACTTCATGACTGGTGGGCATCCCAGCCTACTCCCCCTTCCCCTACTGACTACAACTTTGGACACTTCTTTATGACCTATTTGAAAGCTGTAAACAGTAGTAGAATCCAGCAAGTGTTCAATTTCCCTGCAGCGCCACCACAGGACAAATAAGGCATTACATAGTTTTCAGTGACTCTATGGGATCTCAAGTGAGGGGTCTCTACTATTAAATAGTCTCTAAATTCCCAAAAAGGGGTTTCAGATCACACCTTAAAAGAGGACCTTTCACTACCTCCAACTCTTTGCATCCATTACTCCGCTCCACTCCTCTGATTCTGGCACAGTTGGAATTTTTTCTCTAGCCCCCACCGTTCCTGAGCAATCAGCACTGTTAGTTTCAGCACCCAATATGCTAAGTAGGCTCTTTACTGTCAGGTGGGCTGTCCTGTGCTGGGGCAATAGTCTGGGACCGCCCACCTGACAGTAGAGAGGCTAGCTAGCATATTGGGTGGTGAAAATGACAGCAATGATTGCTCGGGAACAGTGGGGGCTACAGAAAAAAACTGTGGCAGAATCAGTAGAGTAGGGTTAGGGTTGTAGGAGGCAGTGAAAGCTGTTCTGCTGCGACTACGACTACCTAGAAGAAGTGAGATGAGAAGGATATTTTAGCATGCAGGCTACTTGGGGGAAGGTAAATTATTTTTCGGGACTTCGGGTGGTTAGATTGTATCCCAGAGCTTTGACAATGGCTTTATGACCCTTCATATTCTGAAATATTTCAACAACTTTTTGTCTCATCACTTTTTGGATCACAATTGCTCCCTAAAGGGTTTCTGTCATGAATCAATTCCATACCCAAAGGACAGGTGGGCTCCAAACAGAGTCAGTCTCCTTCCACCTCTGGCAGCATACAATATAGTCCCTTCTTACCCCCCCCCCCCCTTCCTATAGAAGAAGTCTTCTTGACTATACTCCATGTTCTACACCACAAATCTATTTCTGTTGACTGCCCCATAACGATCAGAGGATCACTATGCAGAGACCAGGCCTTGGGGAGAGTGACTGAGCATGTGTGTCCACCAGAACACAGCTCATTAGGCGGACATGCAGATTGCTATACACTTTGAACACCAGGTGTTGCCATACTGTGTAAGTAAATAGAACTCTTCACCTTTTTACCAAACATTGGTAATTCTTAATGATCTATAGGATGAATATGATATTTTCTGGATCTGAATTCCATAGTCTCCATATATGTATCTTTCATATACCATAGTTTTGGTCCCTATTATCTTCTCCCTCTTAGCCATACATGTTCTGAGCTTCACTTCTTTTTACAGCTATGTGATCAGTTACAACCGGGTTACAATCTTAGTAGCCTGCAGTATCGAGCTTGTCCGCAATCTTAAGAAAACAGCTTCTCGCAACGTATGGATTAACTCATAAAGCCTATAAATTCAGCTCTTTAATCAAGCCTGGAAAGCTGAGTGTGACATTCCTCGCGGCCAGCTACAGGCCAGGCAGATATAAGCCTTAGTATAAATGAATTAGTCCTTGCTCTGTTTATGGAAGGTGGGGGAGGGGTAACAGCTCCTCCGGCAGACATAGCAATGCGTTTCGGTGGGTATGTATAAGAAAGACAATAGAGGTCAAAATTGGTGAGGCAAATGGAACGGACTGAGGCCTAGGAATAAGTAGAGAGAGCAAGTACATAACTAGCAAAGACTGGGCCCCATAGCAAACTTTTGACTTGGGCCCCCCCCCCCACGGCATAGTGCCCCCTTTTCTGGCCCCCACACAGTGTAACGCCCCATTTACACACACTATAATGTCCCAAAGTGGCCTCCAGACAGTATAATGTCCCATAGTGGCCCCTCCACACAGTATTATGTCCTATAGTGGACCCTCCACACAGTATTATGTCCCATAGTGGACCCTCCACACAGTATTATGTCCCATTGTGACCCCAATGGTGCTCGTTGCAAATATTGCATAAATTTGCATAAAGGTTCAGCAGAACCGAAAATTTTTGGGGCACACCACCCATGAATTATTAATAGACTTTGGGGTCTTTTCAGACCCAAGAGTATAATGATCGGAGGCCCAGGGGAGGTGACAAACATAAAAAGCAGTGGTACTCACCTCTCCTGAGGGACTCCCTGCTGTTTTCGGCCCTCATGAAGGATGTCACAGACGTGGGTTATGCTGACGTCATTATACATCGCAACGCCGGCCTGACCACGTGACCTCTGTGACATCACGACATAGGCCTGAATACAGGAGAGAGTCACACCGGATCCCAGGAGAGGTGAGTAACACTGATTTTTATGCTCACCTCCCCTGGGCCTCCGATCATTATACTCAGGGGTCTAAAGAGAACCCTGAGTATAATAATCTCAGTATTTGTTGGGTTCGCCTCAACAAATACTCTTGCCGTGGGCTCGTGGCCTTACTGAGACCCACATCTATTAGACACTGTGGATATGCCTTTAATTTATACAATGAGAATACCCCTTTAAAGGTGTTTTTTGGGACTATAATATTAATTGCTGCCAAGCACAGCACCATACAGTGTATAGTGGTTGTGTTTGGAACTGCACTTCAGCCCTATTCATTTCAATGGGACCGAGTGGCAGCATGGCCATGTGACCAACAGACCTGATGTCACTTCCTGAGCAGCCATGTTTTCTAATCCTGGATAATCCCTTTAAATTTTTCACACTGCCACTATTGTAAACACAAAGGGACACCCTAAGATGGCAGAAGTGGTGTACAGTACCTCTAAAACTCATCTCTGTGGTTCGCTTAACTCTTTAGAGTCAATATGTATATTCCCTTAAAGGGCACCGGACGGGAAATAGGATTTTTCGACACATATTGGTTAATGGTTGAGGACAAAGTTTTTGGCTGTGAGTCTGCAGAATGTGACATGTGTTAGCTTATTGTACAAAATGAACATTGTTTCATTGGCCGCCGAGCGTCAGAGCCGCTTGTCGCAGTAACAGGGGGGTAAATGGCTTTTAGCAACTGTCTCCCAGCGATAAGGCCGCCGACTGGCCCTGAAAATCCTCCAGACTAATGATGAAAGTCAGCAATCCTGCTTGTGGTGCAGAACGCGCCCCGCCACTTCTCACTCACTTCCATGAACAGAGAACTAATTACATTTCGCAGGATTACAGTGTTTTACATTCCACCGGATCACCTCAAGCGTGAGAAGGCGACGCTACCATGGAATATTAAACTTCTGAAAATCTGTTATGGGCCCCTTTTTATTAAAGGGGAAGTCTATTTTAGAGACGTATCATAGGACAGCCCTGCCAGAAGCGGATAACAGATATAGTACCACTGAAGGTGTCCATCAAGAATCCTATGTGTCCTAAAATTGACAAGAAATTCCTCCTTAAAGGAAGTGTGTCACTAGACCCCAGCATATCAACCTAGCCCCACAGGTAGATAGATTAGGGTCACCTGAATCAAACGGTGTTCTCCCCTTGGGAATCGCTGCCTCCATTGCCGAGATATCGACATTTTTGTCTATATGCAAATGAGCGCTTTGAAGGAACAAGGAGGCCGCCATTGCTTCAAGGAGCTCACTTGTATGTCGACAAAAGCAGTGATATCTCGGCAACGGCGGCAGTGATTCACAAGGGGAAAACACCGTTTGATTCAGGTGACCCTAACCTATCTATCGGCTGACTTGGGTGATATGCTGAGTTCTGGTGACACACTCCCTTTAAGGTCCATTTTGCTAAATTTCTTTGGTGACCATGGACCTTACGTAATTGCCCTATATATTAAATTACCTAGGGCAGTACTCTTTGAGTTTGTCGCCATTCCTTAAAATAATGGGCAAACATCTATACTTATATGGCTCTAAGATTACAGTCCTGGCGGCTCCATAGACATGAATGGAGTGCAAGTCACATAAGCGCAGTAATGCTCCAATTACAAGGAGGCATTAGGGGAACTTTTCCGTCCCCCATCCTCCTGATCACTGGGGGATTTGGAAATTGGTCCCTCAATGATTGGACACATCCTCTGTCATATGAATAAGGGATAAATGTCCATAATGGCACAACCCCTTTAAGGTACACTTTAGAGGGGTTGTGCAGGATTTGAAAACATGGTTGATTTCTTCTCAGGAAGTGACATCACATTCATTTTTGAGCTGTAGCAATGCCATGTGGATGCCAGGTCACTTCCTGAGAAGAAAGCAGCTGTGTTTTCTAATGCTGCACAACCCCATTAAGTGTCACGTTGTCTTGATTTCTGATTCCATGTTAGTAGAATAAGCCCCTTAAATGAAAATTAATCAAAACCCCATCCCTTTAAGGCCCATTCCACAAAATTCCAATGGTGACCACCAGCCCATCATGTCTGGTGACAAATTCCCCTTAAAGTCAATGGAGATGTCGTCAATGTATCTCAGACGTATTTTACGGTCCATATCTCTCCTTTGGCCCCATTGCCTGCCCATACAACAACTGTGTTGCTAGGGCTTTGGGGGCATATTGAAGGGGCAAACTATTTTGCAAGAACAGACTCCACCGTGCCTAGGCTATGACTTTACCATGGTTATAGATACGTCGTCTCGTCTTAGGTTATGACCCCCATACAATACCATAAAGCATTTTTATATCAGCTGCAACAAATGTGTCTCAGCTCATGCACCATATGTATGTATAACATATGCAGCAGCTGTTCACCCAGCTTGACCCTATGGCTCATATATATGCTACGCCTGTTGTCAGAATGAATGGGATAGCTGAGGAGGGTGCCGGCAGACGCCTGTACAAAGCAGCTGCAAATATCTTATATACTCTGCATTTCTATCTCTCACCATTTTCAAGACCTTTGCTTGTTGTCAGTGAACGGGACCATGCTTATGTACAACCTGTACTGACCTAGTATATCTCACAGCAGAGGGTTTGCTACAATTATATCATTATTAGCTGCGCAGATCTCTTTGCTACAATGTATCAGTGCAGATAACATGTCTCCAGACCGTAATCTGCTTACCAGGGGTGTAGTTTTAGGGGTGCAGTGGCAGCAGTCACTATCAAGCCCTGGACCCTGACGGGACCCCAAAGGTCCCTCTGCCATTTAACATATGCCACTATTCTAAAGGGCACAAGGTAGGTTGCGGCCCCATTACAGATGTGCATTGGGGCCCAGGAGCTTCAAGTTATTACTCTGCTGCTTAGCTAAACTTTGTACAATTGTAGCAAATCCCAAACTGCAGTGTGAATCCCGCCTAAGCATTATAATATTACTAGAAACCGAACATCTGAATGCAAAGCAGCGCTCTCTCCGGTCCAGACAACACAACATGTACACCATTCAGATCTGTCTGCAGCCCTGACAGTGCCAAGGGGCCGTGGTAGCTCCAGGCTGCTGCCAAGTCTAACTGGCATCCTATTACAGGAGTCATTTATCCGCTGCATGAGGTTACTGGTAAATAAAATACTGCCATATATACACAAAAACAGATGGAGAAGCAAATGCGCGCGGAGCAGAGCTGAGTTTGTCATTTGGCATCACTTATTGAGATATCGTAGCGCCCTGTCTGTTTTATATAACATTAAAGATAAACTGACAGCATCTTTTTATCGGGCACAACGCAGCCCAAATGACTTAAAGGGAGTGTGTCACCAGAATCGAGCATATTATCCCAGGCTGCAGATAGATACAGTAGGTTAGGGTCACCTGAATCAAACGGTGTTTTCCCCTCATGAATCATTGTCTCCGTTGCCGAGATATCGCTGGTTTTGTCAATAAATTGAAGCAACAAGGGCGCCGCCATTACTCCAATAAGCTCATTTACATATCAACAAGAACAGCGATATCTCGGCAACGGACGCAGCGATTCACACTGGGAAAACACTCTTTGATTCCAGTGACAATAACCTATCTATCTGCAGGGCTGGGGTGATATGTTGGTTATGGTGCACAGTCCCTTTAAATGATACATTCTGCACTGCTACACCAGTATGGTATGTGTATTTATCAATGCTATGATCCTCATTTTCTTAGTAATTCGGACTTGTACAGAAAGGGAATGGTCTATAGATAAAGAACAGTAAATAGAATTATTAAGTTGTACTTTGCTCCATATTCATGGTGGTGAAAATCATGTTTACAACTCTGATTCATTGACACTACTCCTTGCCCGTTACCAATAGATTATATGGGGCTGAACTTTAACCTTGGGAAGGGGCAGGTCTGTATGTAAATTTAGCTAAAGCAGAACAATTGTGGTAATGATCATGGAACCAGTACAACTACAACTCTTCATCAGCCCTACCCCTTAACTTCCAGGGCTTAAAGGGAGTGTGTCACCAGACCCAAGCATATCACCCCAGCCCTGCAGATAGATAGGTTAGTGTCACCAGACCCCAGCATATCACCCCAGCCCTGCAGATAGATAGGTTAGTGTCACCAGACCCAAGCATATCACCACAGCCCTACAGGCAGATAGGTTAGTGTCACCAGAACCAGCATGTCACCTCAGCCACGCAGATAGATAGGTTAGTGTCACTAGACCCAGCATATCACCCCAGCCCTGCAGATAGATAGGTTAGTGTCACCAGAACCAGCATATCACCCCAGCCCTGCAGATAGATAGGTTAGTGTCACCAGAACCAGCATGTCACCTCAGCCACGCAGATAGATAGGTTAGTGTCACCAGACCCAGCATATCACCCCAGCCCTGCAGATAGATAGGTTAGTGTCACCAGAACCAGCATATCACCCCAGCCCTGCAGATAGTTAGGTTAGTGTCCCCAGACCCCAGCATATCACCCCAGCCCTGCAGATAGATAGGTTAGTGTCACCAGAACCAGCATATCACCCCAGCCCTGCAGATAGATAGGTTAGTGTCACCAGAACCAGCATATCACCCCAGCCCTGCAGATAGATAGGTTAGTGTCACCAGACCCCAGCATATCACCCCAGCCCTGCAGATACATAGGTTAGTGTCACCAGAACCAGCATATCACCCCAGCCCTGCAGATAGATAGGTTAGTGTCACCAGACCCCAGCATATCACCCCAGCCCTGCAGATAGTTAGGTTAGTGTCCCCAGACCCCAGCATATCACCCCAGCCCTGCAGATAGATAGGTTAGTGTCACCAGAACCAGCATATCACCCCAGCCCTGCAGATAGATAGGTTAGTGTCATGAGAACCAGCATATCACCCCAGCCCCGCAGATAGATAGGTTAGTGTCACCAGAACCAGCATATCACCCCAGCCCTGCAGATAGATAGGTTAGTGTCACCAGAACCAGCATATCACCCCAGCCCTGCAGATAGATAGGTTAGTGTCACCAGAACCAGCATATCACCCCAGCCCTGCAGATAGATAGGTTAGTGTCACCAGAACTAGCATATCACCCCAGCCCTGCAGATAGATAGGTTAGTGTCACCAGAACCAGCATATCACCCCAGCCCTGCAGATAGATAGGTTAGTGTCACCAGAACCAGCATATCACCCCAGCCCTGCAGATAGATAGGTTAGTGTCACCAGAACCAGCATATCACCCCCAGCCCTGCAGATAGATTGGTTAGTGTCACCAGAACCAGCATATCACCCCAGCCCTGCAGATAGATAGGTTAGTGTCACCAGAACCAGCATATCACCCCAGCCCTGCAGATAGATAGGTTAGTGTCACCAGACCCAGCATATCACCCCAGCCCTGCAGATAGATAGGTTAGTGTCACCAGACCCCCCCAGCATATCACCCCAGCCCTGCAGATAGATAGGTTAGTGTCCCCAGACCCAAGCATATCACCCCAGTCCTGCAGATAGATAGGTTAGTGTCACCAGAACCAGCATATCACCCCAGCCCTGCAGATAGATAGGTTAGTGTCACCAGAACTAGCATATCACCCCAGCCCTGCAGATAGATAGGTTAGTGTCACCAGAACCAGCGTATCACCCCAGCCCTGCAGATAGATAGGTTAGTGTCACCAGAACCAGCATATCACCCCAGCCCTGCAGATAGATAGGTTAGTGTCACCTGAACATATGGTGTCTTCTCCTTGTGAATTGCTGCCTCTGTTGTTGAGATATTGCTGTTTTGTCAATATGCAAATGAGCTCTTTGGAGCAATGAGGGCGTTGCTACCTACCTCTTTGGAGCAATGGCAACACCCTCGGTGTTCCAAAGAGGTCCTTTGCATATTAACAAAATCATCAATATCTCAGCAACGGAGACAGCGATTCACATGGAGAAAACACCTTTAAGGCAATTCTCATCTCAGACACTGCTAGCAAATCATTTTTACATTTCATTGGGTGCCATGTAATACTTAATTTCTCCTGTGGTGGCGCTACAACAGTTTACAGCTAATCGCTTGGTCCCAGCAACATGACATCCTGTCATATTAGTCAGAGGTGGATCGCACGTATCAAATAGCTCCATTCAATTCGGTTTCACCTTTGCCCTAGGTATAGCCAAAGTAAAGAGCTGTCACTATCCATCATCATTCAGGGCCTTATCACCTAAATAGAGGCTGATATGTATACAGACGGGAAGCTGAGAGCAGATAAACAATTTGCAAAAATTGGCGAAAAAGTGAAAATATCTATTTATCTATCTATCTGTCTGTTTGTCTGTCTATCTCTCATCTATCTCATACCTATTATCTCTTTCTTTCTTTCTTTCATTCTTTCCCCTCATATCTATTTAATCTTTCTCCTATCTATCTATCTATCTATCTATCTATCTATCTATCTATCTATCATCTATCTATCCATATCTATCTATCTCATATCTATCTATCCATCCATCCATTATCTATCTATCTATCTAACTACCATTCATGCTTCTAATTTTCTTTCTTTCTTTCTTTCTTTCTTTCTTTCTAACTCGTATCTATCCTTGTATGTAGAACCTCATATTTGTCTTTATCTTTCATGTTTCTTCCATCGATCTACATTTCATGTTTCTCACATCTTTCATCTATCTATCTATCTATCTATCTATCTATCTATCTATCTATCTATCTATCTACTGTTCATGCTTCTCATTTCTTTCTTTCTTTCTTTCTTTCTTTCTTTCTTTCTTTCTAACTCAGATCTATCTATCTATCCTATTTGTCTTTATCTTTCATGTTTCTTCTATCGATCTACATTTCATGTTTCTCACATCTTTCTTTTCATCTATCTATCTATCTATCTATCTATCTATCTATCTATCTATCTGCCATCTTCTATAATCTATCTACATATAATATAACTTCAGGTTCTTCTTCATTTACTGCAGTCACTTTTTACAATACATAAGACAACTGGTTAAAGAACAATTTCCTAATCTTACACCATTATGACAATTGCTCCCCTCCATATGCAGCAGTGATCCTAGAATTCGGGCACCTCCTTCTCCCTTTCCGTCAAAAGGTTACACTTTGCCATAAATTAAATCTGGACCACAAACCGCCCTAAATTCTAAACCCCCCTCCAGTAGGTGTGGACCACTCCCGCAGCTACAGGACGGGTTCCCCATACTAAGAATTTTCAGGGAATTACTATTTAGGCAACACTCTCCGCATCTATCTATCTATCTCTGTCTATCTATCTATCTATCTATCTACACTTATGAAGAAATAACATATGGAATCGTGTCTTACCTGTTCCAGGTGGCGTTGGACCCGGCTCGCTTCTGTTGCGTCCCTCGCTCATCCAAGGCTGCCTGCTCTCTCTTGCCCAGGTCACTGAGGCTGGGCGAACTCATGAATTTCGACCTGCGGAGAGTCCTCATGGTCAACGTGAGTGTGAGCATTTGCTAATGACAGATTATCCTGTGAGCTCCCACGCTTTGCATTGAGACAAAAAAAAAAAAAAAAAAGAGGCAAGACAAGATTTCTTAACACAACCCAACCGGGGCAGGAACAGACCATAGTAAAGCATGAGACAGCAGCATTGTGGCCGACGCCTTCCAGACCCAAAAATGACAACCTGGGTGTCACATGCCCCTCTGTCCCCCTGGGTCCCCTCAGGCACTAAGGTCCAGGTGTGACTGCAACCTCTGCACCCCTATAGTTACGCCCCCGGTGTCTTCAGTCACAGGAGCCGAGTTCCTGACTCTTCACAACTTTTTTTTTTTCTTAAAGGGACGGAAGCTCGGTTGAAAGAGAAAGAAAAAAAAAATTTCACCAGCACAAGGGAAGGAAGGAGCACAGATGTGGGACACTTACAAAGTCCTCAGAGAGTCAACGAGTGCTCTGCGGCCATCAGATAAGCATGAGAAGCAACAGAAGGTCGGGACAATAGATGGGGAAGAAGAGTCTGGGGAGAGGGCTGGTTGCTATGGGGGGAAAGTGGCCCCATATTCAGTACCTCAGCGCTGGAATTTACATCTCAATGCTGGGAAGTCATGCAAGAGAGCTGACTTATTTAACCTCTTCTATCCCTGGAGAGCGAAAATCACCTGGAAATATAAATCCTTCTCTTAAAGGGATTGTCTACCCATGACCACCTTTCGTGTTTTTCTATGTAAATAGGTTCAGAATCCTGTGCTGATTCATTTCTTAATATATCTTTATAGTAGTCGGAGTTCAGTTTTGCTGGTACAGAGTTCCGAATCTGCTGCATAGATATGGCGGTCAAATATAAAATTGTGATTACCTGAAGCCACACTAGAGGGAGCTTACTGCAAACTGAGTAACAGCCCAGTATGCAGAAAGCTCCTAAGCTCCACCTAGTGGTGGCTGCAGGAAGCCAATTCTGTACTGAGGATTTGACAAAAAAATGTACATTATATTCACTCTGGCTCCTGGGTGTCCGTTGTTCGGCTTCGTTGGAGGACCAGAACAATGGACACCTGGACCACTAAAGCAGTCACCGATGCATCTCATGGGGTCCGTCAGGTGTCCGCTGTTTTAAACTGACACTGGAAAAGTCGGACTTGCAGGACTTTTTTGTACGCGATTTTTGGCGGTCACTGAAATGGAGTCTCAAAATGGAGACTCTGACGCAGATTTCAACCTAGCCTTAGGCTAAGGCTCCACATAGCGAAACGCAGTTAAAAAAAACACAGAAGAAAAAAAATGTAGCGAAAACCCATTGCGTTTTTTTCCTGCGTTTTTCTCCTCGCGTTTCTGCAGCTAAAATTGACATGCTGCGTTTTTTGACATGCAGCTTTGTGTGAACATACCCTTAGGCCTCATGTACACGACCATGTGCATTGTCAGTATGCTAACTGCGTTTTTCACGGCTAGCACACTAACCCAATCATTTCTGTGACCCCATACACATGTCCATGTATTATCACAGGCCCGTGTATGAGGCCGTGAAGCGGGAGCAAATCTCAGGATGGGTCCTATTTCTGTCCGTTTTGCGGCCCATGCTCACCGACCTCAGTGAATGGGGCCGTGGAGGCCCGGGCAGTACACGAGTGTCATCCATGTGTTTAATCACGGTCCGGAGACTCGCACCCAGTTGTGTACATGTAGCCTAATACGCTTGTTTAAATCTGCCCCACTGTTGCCCATAGCAACCACTGAGTGTCCACATCATTTTACCAATGCAGTCTAGAAAGTGAAATCCGAGCTCTGATTGGTTGCTATGGGCAACAAGGACACCTGCTCTGAGACTAGAGTCTTAAATTAGGCTAAAGGAATATGAGAGATTAGTGAGGATGAGACGTGTTACATATAGGGAGGATGTGTGAGGTAATACCTGCCTCCAGGTGTACTACGTGCAGACACACACATACACGTACACTATCAGTGCATTCCTAGAGAGTGTCATTGTACAATGGAGACCGCTCATGGACGTGTCTGTAAATAATAACTGTATAAAGATCACGTCATGGTGATTGATGATTATACAGAGATAAGCGGCGCTGAGTGGGCACTCCTTATCTCGCCCTGTAGAAGCAGTCTGTCATAGATCACCTGTGTGCCAACCACTGACTAACTAATATATGGTGCTTTACGAGTCTCACACACCTCAGCTGCTGCAGAACATCACACCATATCACCTTATGGGCTAGAGAACATCATACTATGAATGTCAACTGCTGCAGAACCTCCTAATACACACCTCAGCTGTTGCAGAACCTCATAATACACACCTCAGCTGCTGCAGAACCTCATAATACACACCTCAGCTTCTGCAGAACATCATAATACACATCTCAGCTGCTGCAGAACCTCATAATACACACCCCAGCTGCTACAGCAGTAACTGTCTAATACACACTGTTTCAAGATTCAATATCTCTGCTTGCTGTCAGTGAATTGAGAAAATTTTCCAGTAATAGAACCTGTACTGAGCTAATAGATCCCCATACACACAGCACTGCCACGTACTTGGATCCATCATAATGCACACCTCAGCTGCTGCAGAACATCATAATACACACCTCAGCTGCTGCAGAACATCATAAACCACACCTCAGCTGCTGCAGAACATCATAATACACACTTCAGCTGCTGCAGAACCTCATGATGCACATCTCAGCTGCTGCAGAACATCATAATACACGCCTGAGCTGCTGCAGAACCTCGTAGTACACACTTCAGCTGCTGCAGGACATCATAATACACACCTCAGCTGCTGCAGAACCTCATAATACACAAATCAGCTGCTGCAGAACCTCATAATACACAAATCAGCTGCTGCAGAACCTCATAATACACAAATCAGCTGCTGCAGAACATCATAATACACACCTCAGCTGCTGCAGAACATCATAAACCACTCCTCAGCTGCTTCAGAACATCATAATACACACTTCAGCTGCTGCAGAACCTCATGATGCACATCTCAGCTGCTGCAGAACATCATAATACACGCCTGAGCTGCTGCAGAACCTCGTAGTACACACTTCAGCTGCTGCAGGACATCATAATACACACCTCAGCTGCTGCAGAACCTCATAATACACAAATCAGCTGCTGCAGAACCTCATAATACACACCTCAGCTGCTGCAGAACATCATAAACCACTCCTCAGCTGCTGCAGAACATCATAATACACACTTCAGCTGCTGCAGAACCTCATGATGCACATCGCAGCTGCTGCAGAACATCATAAACCACACCTCAGCTGCTGCAGAACATCATAATACACAAATCAACTGCTGCAGAACTTCATAATACACAAATCAGCTGCTGCAGAACATCATAATACACACCTCAGCTGCTGCAGAACCTCATAATACACACCCCAGCTGCTACAGCAGTAACTGTCTAATACACACTGTTTCAAGATTCAATATCTCTGCTTGCTGTCAGTGAATTGAGAAAATTTTCCAGTAATAGAACCTGTACTGAGCTAATAGATCCCCATACACACAGCACTGCCACGTACTTGGATCCTGTATACAGTACACAGTCTCTGGGGGTCCTGTATGCTGCTGTATGGCACTATATGTATGTGGAGGTCCTTAGTACTGAAGAGCCTGAGATGACTGATAACAGGGAGCAATAGATCCAGCCATACCAAAAAGGCAGACTTTGGAGTGGATTTAAGTGTGCTAGGTAGAAAATAACTGTGTACGTTACGTCTGATCTCGGGAAAATGTTGTAGAAAAATATCAAGTAAAATAAATTCAGTGTTTACCCCACAAGCCTGCGCTCCACCGACCGCCACTGATTTTAATGGCGGGTGAATAAATATTCATATAGTGTTGACTTATAAATAATAAAATATTTATATCACAGAATATTCAGGCGCGGCTGCCTTACAGGCTGCAGTAGTAATGTAAGATATAAATCCTCAGGCCGTATACAATGTGTGGAGCTCTAGTTAAAGGCACACTCCACCTCATATCCACATGGGCTATATTATCATATAGTATAAAGTGACTTATTTTCAAGCTATATTTACTCTGCAAGGTGTACACAGATAATACTGCCTCTCCTTATATATGATATAGACACAGATAATACTGCCTCTCCTTATATATGATATAGACACAGATAGTACTGCCTCCCTGTCTCTTCTAATATATGATATAGACACAGATAGTACTGCCTCCCTGTCTCTTCTAATATATGATATAGACACAGATAATACTGCCTCTCCTTATATATGATATAGACACAGATAATACTGCCTCTCCTTATATATGATATAGACACAGATAGTACTGCCTCTCCTTATATATGATATAGACACAGATAGTACTGCTTCTCCTTATATATGACATAGACACAGATAATACTGCCTCTCCTTATATATGATATAGACACAGATAGTACTGCCTCTCCTTATATATGATAGACACAGATAGTACTGCCTCTCCTTATATATGATATAGACAGATAGTACTGCTTCTCCTAATATATGATATAGACACAGATAGTACTGCCTCTCCTTATATATGATATAGACAGATAGTACTGCCTCCCTGTTTCTCCTTATATATGATATAGGCACAGATAGTACTGCCTCTCCTTGTATATGATATAGACACAGATAGTACTGCCTCTCCTTATATATGATATAGACACAGATAGTACTGCCTCCCTGTCTCTTCTAATATATGATATAGACACAGATAGTACTGCCTCTCCTTATATATGATATAGACAGATAGTACTGCCTCCCTGTTTCTCCTTATATATGATATAGGCACAGATAGTACTGCCTCTCTGTCTCTTCTTATATATATTATATAGGCACAGATAGTACGGCCTCTCTGTCTCTTGCTTTACATGGAACTTGCAGAATTATCGGGGATATAGAAGAAAGAGTAGCCTCAATAATAAACTGCCCATTGTCATCGCCCCACCCAAGACAGCAGTGTATCAATGTATATTTGCATGATGTCACATTTGTAGAGAGCTCACCTTCTGATGTCACCAGGATGGCAAATCAGGTCACTCAGGTTTGTGGATTTAAAGGCGTCAAAACAACCAGAGGCCGCAACCTACATCCGATCTGCAGAGAAATGTACAAGAATAAAAACGATCGGATATCAGCATCAAACACTCTACATAGGGGTAGCTATAGCTGTTACATTGTTATGGGGGCACCAATAGGGGGCACACTATAAGGATATACGGATGGAACATTATGTATAAGGCCTAAAATCTGAAGATTATCTTCCGTGTTAATGGTTTTCTACATGAAAACTCTCTTAACAGGCGTATCTGTCACTGATATCTGATATATCACACTGGAATATTCACACCAGAAACTTGTTAAACAAACCATTTCTACACCTGATCTGAACTGCGAAGAAATTTCCACCGTTAAGAATTGACCATTTTTTTTCAAATTTACAGCAAGTACATAACCTGCAAAGCTCTACATAAGATTGTACACTGTGTTTATCTAATAAAGTTATGTCAACAGCTCCACCAACTGGACGGTGTCAGTACTGCATGAATATATATGGAGAGAGTAATAAAGGGCAAGTGCAGGGTAACAGAGGTATGGAACGTTAATGGGGCCTTCTACACCAGACTAAAACCTTTTTTAAGTTTAAAGGGATTTTCTGAGACTTATATATTGATGACCTACAGCTGGGTCCCCTGCTGATCAGCTGTTTATAGAGGTCACGGCAATCATGCCATTATGCCTTTGGTTATCTCATATAGGTTTCCCAGTCAGACACAGTTCTCCTCACACATCCGCTCCAGTAAGAAGCCGAGTGGTGAATAATAAGCAATCTTCTCATTCATCCCCATCCTATAAATCAATGGCCGTCCCGACCAGTCCTGTCAGGGGTCGGAGAAGAAGAATAAATACACGGCGATTACTAATCGTTGGTTAAACACGGACTTCACTTTCCGCCTTCCATTTATGATCAATAAATGTAATAATCTTATATCTTGTGCCGGTCTGGAATCAATCATTCACATTCACGGATCATGAACCTGGATCTTTAATGCAGCGTCCCCGAGACTATAAATAATCAGTGAAACACAGCGGCAAAGTCCCAACAGGATGCAAAACAACGGGCTAATGATTAAATGTAATAAATCTGGGAAACCCGAGAGCGAGAGAACTCACAGCAGAATATACAGTTCTAACATATGCAATTACTCAAGATGAACACAGGGGGCACCAGAGAGTATTTCCCCTTTAAAGGGGTTGTCCAGCCTCAAATGAAATTTTCATACTGATGATGTCGTCATCAGTATGTAATTTGTCGGGGTCTGACAAACAGACCCTGCACAGATCTGCTGTTCTAGCAGCCTTTGGGTGCTATTGGACCAGTGGTGCGTTGAGTGCCGGTCCTATACAAGTAATAGGGGCTGTGCTGCAGTTCACCAGAACCACCACTATGCAGTGGACGGGCCTGTTGCGCTACTTCTATTACTTGTATTTGAGCGGCTCTGCATGCACCACCCGTCCCCTAGCAGCTTCCGGAACAGCTGATCTGTGCAGGGTCCGGGTGTCAGACCCCAAAAGGCCACATACTGATGCTGATATAGTGCTCTATTTACAATATGCTAATTAAATTTTTGGCGGTGATGCCCTTGTTGCCTCAAAGAGTTCATTTGCATATTGTAAAAAATGGTGATATCTCAGAAACGAAGGGGAAAACACCATTTGATTCTGGTGACACTAACCTATCTATCTGCAGGGCTGGGGTGATATGCTGGTTCTGGTGACACTAACCTATCTATCTGCAGGACTGGGGTGATACGCTGGTTCTGGTGACACTAACCTATCTATCTGCAGGACTGGGGTGATATGCTGGGGTCAGGTGACACTAACCTATCTATCTGCAGGGCTGGGGTGATATGCTTGTTCTGGTGACACTAACCTATCTATCTGCAGGGCTGGGGTGATATGCTGGTTCTGGTGACACTAACCTATCTATCTGCAGGGCTGGGGTGATATGCTGGTTCTGGTGACACTAACCTACCTATCTGCAGGGCTGGGGTGATGGGGGTCTGGTGACACTAACCTATCTATCTGCAGGGCTGGGGTGATATGCCGGTTCTGGTGACACTAACCTATCTATCTGCAGGGCTGGGGTGATATGCCGGTTCTGGTGACACTAACCTATCTATCTGCAGGGCTGGGGTGATATGCTGGTTCTGGTGACACTAACCTATCTATCTGCAGGGCTGGGGTGATATGCTGGTTCTGGTGACACTAACCTATCTATCTGCAGGGCTGGGGTGATATGCTGGTTCTGGTGACACTAACCTATCTATCTGCAGGGCTGGGGTGATATGCTGGTTCTGGTGACACTAACCTATCTATCTGCAGGGCTGGGGTGATATGCTGGTTCTGGTGACACTAACCTATCTATCTGCAGGGTTGGGGTGATATGCTGGTTCTGGTGACACTAACCTATCTGCAAGGCTGGGGTGATATGCTGGTTCTGGTGACACTAACCTATCTATCTGCAGGGTTGGGGTGATATGCAGGTTCTGGTGACAATCCTTTTAAATGTCTTTTTCGACAACCCTTATGTTAATATTGGACACAGCTGAGCTCCACCTGAAACACAAAATGACTCCAGCGTCTTGTAAGTCATCCCACTGAAGGCTTTCGATGTGACATATTACAGAAGCAGCCGGAAGGATGCAAGGTTTGTAAATGCAACAGACTAATAATTGCTAATAATAGCCCAGCAACAAGTCAGAGGAACAGCTGCAGTGAGGGCGACCGCCCAGACGTCTAGTTCAGCCAGACGTTTATCTGGAAAGATTAAACTTGGGGAGGAAGTTACCGACCTCAACAACAAGAGCAATGAAAGACACGTGCAGAGGTGCAGACTCAATGCCATAGCCTAATAAACTAGTTATCTATAGGACCCAGAATATCTACTAAGGAATATTAATGACTATGTAAATAGAAAAATATAACATTTCAGAATTTTTTTTTTCAAAAAGGTACAAAAAAGTAACCACTAGGTGGTGATAGAGTGGATAATATATTACTATCTACTAGGTGGTGCTAGAGAACATAACACATTTCTAATCACTATCCACTAGGTAGTGGTAGAGAGGGTAACACATTACTAATCACTATCCACTAGGTAGTGGTAGAGAGGGTAACACATTACTAATCACTATCCACTAGGTAGTGGTAGAGAGAGTAACACATTACTAATCACTATCCACTAGGTAGTGGTAGAGAGGGTAACACATTACTAATCACTATCCACTAGGTAGTGGTAGAGAGAGTAACACATTACTAATCACTATCCACTAGGTAGTGGTAGAGAGGGTAACACATTACTAATCACTATCCACTATGTAGTGGTAGAGAGGGTAACACATTACTAATCACTATCCACTAGGTAGTGGTAGAGAGGGTAACACATTACTGCTAAGCAGGGAAAAACAGTGCAGGGGACGCAACACTAAATCCAGGACCACTTCATTCTTAGGACCAGTGGGGGGTCCCGGAGGTCAAACCAAACCAATCAGAAAGTCATGGCATATCCTAGCACTATACCATCACTTTAAGAGATGGGAAAACCCCCCTTTAAGACATACTGGCCTTGCCCACTTCTGAAGTAGGGGATCAGGGTGGCCCGGCGCATGAAAATGTTTGGCCATGCCCCCTTTTATACAAAGCCTTGCCCCTTTTGGGACATAACACACCCCTTTTTGTGATGGACATATATGACTAAGAGCCCAGGGAGATTTGTGCACTTTTCTGGAACGCCAGGAGGCCCTGGATGTTTTGGGATAATTGTCAAGTATGTTATAGGAGCTTATGTACATGGCAATGCCCAACGGGCTTGTATTTTACTAGTATCATTTGTGGCCTTGTAGTAACTCTATGTTGCACACTATGGTGCCTCTAAGTAAGAATACCCTTGTAATATGGCAAGGACTACACCCCAATTTATTGGAGACATACTGATGTATGAAAGGACTATAGTAGCTATCTGTACAATATCACAAAACTGCACAAACTGTGCGCATGGGGACTTAAAGGCAAAATGTCACATTAAAAATTCAATCCACTGTGGGCAGCATGTTATAGAGCAGGAAGAGCTGAGCGGATTGATATATAGTTTTATGGGGAAAGATTTAGCAGAACTCGTATTTTATTGAACCAAATCTCTGCTGATTCTGGACTTAAAATTCCAATGGGTGGTCCTAATCAGTGACTGACAGTTATCTTTGCCCACCCCCTGGACTCCTAAAATCAGGATGAACAGATATTTAGATCAATAAATCTCAAGTTCCACAGAACCTTTTCCCACATACCTATATATCAATCTGCTCAGCTCCTCCTGCTCTATAACATGCCGTCAACAGATCGGACTAAATTTTCAATGTGACAATTCCCCTTTAAGGGCATTTTCCGACACAATAACCACCCACATTGTTCTATTGCTTTGGGTTGTTGTCCCCATCTATATTAGTTTAGAGGTCTGGCCTGGGGTCTGTATTAGTTTAGGGGTCTGGCCTGGGGTCTGTATTAGTTTAGAGGTCTGGTCTGGGGTCTGTATTAGTTTAGGGGTCTGGTCTGGGGTCTGTATTAGTTTAGAGGTCTGGTCTGGGGTCTGTATTAGTTTAGAGGTCTGGTCTGGGGTCTGTATTAGTTTAGAGGTCTGGTCTGGGGTCTGTATTAGTTTAGTGGTCTGGAGTCTGTATTAGTTTAGGGGTCTGATCTGGGGTCTGTATTAGTTTAGAGGTTTGGTCTGGGGTCTGTATTACTTTAGACATCTGGTTTGAGGCCTCTATTAGTTTACAGGGTCTGAGGCCTGTATCATTTTAGAGGGTCTGACACGGGGTCTGTATTCATTTAGGGGGTCTGCATTTATTTAGGGACCCTGGTATGGGATCTGTTTTTGTGAGTGGGTCTGTGTTACTTTAGGGGGTCTGCTATTTTGAGTGTAATGAAGTGGGTCATATGTAGTACTTGTGATCCAAATGCCTCAGATTTGTGGTTTGTGCATTACCTACATGGGCTAAACATATATCAAAAATTGTGCCCATGTTCTTTGTATGCCGCTTAAAGCTTTGCAAAAGCTGACAAGTATGAAATCCTGTATCACTAAGTCCTGTAATTCGGACGTCCTCCACACATCTGATAATCCAGTATGGACGATAGTCTTTCTCTCTTCTCGCGCTCTTAGTAAACAGAATACGTTGCGCTTCACCCCATGGTCAGTAATGGTCCCGCTTTGTAGTAATAGGAATGCGGAGGATTTCTGAGGAAATCTATAACCATTTTCTAAGAAGAACATGTTCCAGTGCGCTGCTCGTAGATGCGGCCTGTGCTCATCCATCAGGAAGGTAACAGACGTGAGGCGTTCATTACGTGATATTTGCCGCTGGACGATTCTCCGCCAGGCTTTCTGTGTTACATTTATTCTCAGAAACCGCATGAATTATGAAAGAGACGTGAAAAGAAAAATGTCTCTACGTGTCTCTGCTCACGTCAGCGCTCTATGCCCAGGACACCGCTAGGTACATATATAGGGTAGCTACAGGTCTTATAGAATTTCCCAAAATCAGTTGAAAAATATATAATCGTTTTATATATTACTTTTATATATGATTTTAAAGGTATTATTACTTTCATATAATTAGCTTCTGATACACAGCTCCAAATCCTCTGCATAGACATGGAGTTAAACGATGAAAACAATTCTGGTTACCTGAAGCCGCCACTAAGAGGCGCTAAGGTGCTTATTGTATACACTGAATTTAAAGGGGTTGTCCATGATATTTTAGTATTGAAGCAGGAGGGCGGGGAAGGTGAAAAAAACACCAAAAAAAAAAACCAACTCACCGATCCCTGGTGCTCTGGTGTCCAAGGTCGCTGTCCGGTCACTGCGGTGCCCTGGGGCATGTGACCATGGCACATGACTGCTGAGGCCAATCAACGACCTAAAGAAAGGAACCAGAACGTCATCGTGTCCTTTCCTTTCTTGTGCGTTTTTTTTTTTCCACCTTCCCCGGCCTCCTGCCGCAATACTAAAATATAATGGACAATCCCTTTAAAAGGGATTTCCAGGCTTAATAATTGATCCTTACGACCCTATTCAATCAGGTGAGCGCTGCGGCCTCGTCAGTAGTTACCATGCACAGCGCCATACCTTGTATAGTGGCTATGCTTGGTATTGCAGCTCAGTTTATTCACTTGAATGGGACTAAGAGGTGACCAATGAACGCCACATGGCGTGTGAAGTGGAAGTGCGGGCCAGGAAATCCAGCCAAAGTACGGACCGGATTTTCTAGTCTGGTTTCCACCATGTGCATGGGACCTTACGGATATTTCTGCTGATTGATAGATAAGTAGAATGGATATGATGTTTATTTAATGGGATTTCCCCCGTATTTTCCCCCAATAAATCGGTTGGTCGTGGAAGGGGGGGAGCGAGCGATCTTGGCAGCCTCAGATCACACGTCCTGGCCCCAGGGGTCCATCATCAGCACCCCTGGGGCCAGGTAAATAAGTTAATACTCACCTGACAGCCCTTTTAATAGGGGAAAAACAGCAAATTAAAAACACTGCGGAAAAAAATTGACACCTTTTTGCTGCATTTTTTTTCAAACTGTGTTTTGCCTTAAGAGGGACTTTTACTTTTTCAAATTTTTTTTTCCTGCCGTCTCGGTTTAATGTAGTATAATAGCATTGCTCTCCGGCTCACCATCCAGCAGATTCGCCACCCAACAACTATTGACCTAATGGGTTTGACCGGCCCATGGTAACCAATGACTAAATCCCCTGAACAGTTTTTGACTCACAAAAATCATACAGGACAGTAAAGCTCAGCAACTCTCAAGACTATTCTCCCCGTCGCTGGATGTGGTGAGTGGTTAAAACGTTCCACTCAATATCTGCAATAACAGAAATGGAGCGCGGCCCATAAATATCACATAAATAGTGGTTTACAAGGTGACAGCGAGTATTTCAATGTGACATTGAGGTTGCTCTGCGCTACCTTGGGCCGATTTTTCACAGCAGGGCTGGTTTCCAGCACATGGGCGGCGGGCGGGTCATCCCATCCTCGCCAAACATTAAACTAGTGAATCTAAAAACCCGCTGAACCTTAACACCAGCCTTTCAAAAATTTCCACTCCAAAACCAGACAGAAACTTCTTCTAAAACTCATCAACAGCATTTGTCACCCTGCCTGCCATACGGAAAAAAAAAAATCTAAATACAGGAAACACATAAAAGTATTATAAAATGATGATTTTTTTTTTCAAATATGTTTTAAAAATAAAATTTAGAAACAAAAAAAGTAGGAAAAAAAAATACCAAAAATGTAATAATTTAAATATTTTCTGAAATGTATTTGCTTTTTATTTTAGTTTCATTTTTCACATCATTTTTAAGTTTTTACATTTTTTGCCCTAATAGGCTAAAGAGAAAAAGACAGTCAGACCTGTTGTGGTTAAATCACCATGAACCATCATCTTTTCTTGTGCCGTCTCTCTGTTACTCTTCCTGGAAATGTATGATTACACCAGCAGACAAATTTCTAGTCAATGGGATGTGTCTAATTGTCAGCATTGATTATACAGGAACAAATACCAGGGCAATGCCTAGCTGTCTCTTCAGTCATACATTTCCAGGAGGAATAATAGAGGGACGATACAATGCAGAGACCCCGAATTGATGTTTCATGGGAAATTCAAGTATTTACTAAACAGTCATGTCAGGACAGCTGATACTTTACAGCGAATATGTAAATCTATAAAAAGAGTGTTGAAAGAAACATATAACTGTGGATAAACCTAATATAACCGTATACCCGGCAGTTCTCAGCACCTGTACAATCCGTCTCTGGTGACTGCAGCTCGGCATCGGGTCAGAGGCGTTTCATGATACTGATACTTGCAGCAGCTTAAAACTAGCTGTGTCCTTCCATTTTTAATCCAAGAAGCCTATGGGAAGGAAGCCAGGGACTGTAATGAGGTCTGAGGCCGGCCAGTATGACAAGGACTCACCACAACCTTCATTTAATCCACTCATTTCCAGGGTTCTGGTTTAAAATCGCGGCTACTTGGTGGGTTTATCTAAGCAAACATATCCGAACCTAAGAAACTCTATTCTGAAATACTCTATTAGGGAAATCTAAATTAAGGCAAAATGTGTCCCCCAAAAATGAACAATATTTTTAAACCAAGTTTTTATGTTAAACATATTTTTTTTTTAATTTTTGATTTTATTTTTTATTTTCTATGTCACTATATATATATATATATATGTGTGTATGTGTTTTTGTTTTGTTTTTTATTTTTTTTTATTTTTTTTTAAGTAATTAAAGTAATTTTTTCCATTTCTGTAGAGGTTTTCTTTGCAGCAGTCACCTCATTTACATCACAGACAGAATTACAATAGAAGATAACACCTGTACAGATAACACCACTGCCCTATCATTACTTCACTACTGACCATAGATGATGTCACATCTTATCTTCGTCCCCTCCCTGCACAGAGCATGCTTAAAAAAAATTTCCCATAGACCTCAATGAATCAGCTGCAGACTATTACTGCCTATGGCCATGGCTATGCTGTAAAGCAGATCACTAAATGCTGTTATCAGAGCAGAGGAGAAGCTCAGGCAAGATGGCCGCCCCCATAAACATGAACAGAAAATTGAATTTAAAAAATCTACAATCAGAAAAGAAAGCAGATTAGAAAATGTGATAAATTTCACTATCTGGGTTTAATAAATAAAATTTTAAAATTGGCGATACGTTTCCTATAATAGATTGGGTGTGGGGTATTTAAGACCCTCACCTATAGACCAGGGCAGAGAGCAGCTCTCTTACAAGAGAACCCATCAAGTCTTTGTAATACACTGAATGAACAGTGATATAATTCATTTTTATGGACATTGTGTAATACTTCTTTTTTCCTGTGGGGGCAGTGCAGGGAAATAGAAGACTTGTTCCTAAGTATCCTCACAAACTACAACTAACTGGTGAGACATCCTGTAACCATCTGATTGTGAGGAAACCCTTCAAACTAAAAGAGATTGACCAAAACAGAGAACTTTTTTAAGGCTAGGTCTACAAGGCAACACAACTATTTTGGGGTAAAATCACTCAAAAACAGCAGTGACTGGTTTCCCTATGGTATAAAGAACACAAGCAAATTTTATGACCATTACAACTGGTCAGATAGTGGGTATATTTTTGGAATAGTCGCAAGCTGGCATACAACTTTTTTCCCCATACAAAAACAATTCTTCTTTATCCAAAATTTTAAGAAAATTTGATGCAAATATTTTCAAAAAATTCATAGAGGAAGAGAAACAGATTTCAAAAATTTACAGAAACTGACAATATAGAGAATGGAGAGAGACTTCACATGAGATGCTTTGCCTTTCTGTTGTGACCACAGGTCAGTGATTAGCCAGGATTTCCTTCAGCTCTGATTCTACCAAAAATTTTACACTTGGTTGGAGATTTTCCCTAAGGGGCTGGGCAAAAAATAGACAACCTCCAAGTGTCCTTTATAGTCACCTGTGTGGATATCTGGCCCCATCTACAGTTGGTAAGACCAGATCCCATATTCTATCCCAGTGACCCAAGACTCAGGTAAAAAGTGGTCAAGAAAATTTTTGAAATTATTTTTGATTAGTTACATTTTTTATTATATTGTACTTGATTATGTGACAATATATTTTATACCTTGAGCCATCTAATTTCTGTCCATGTTAGGATTCTTAATTTGTGGCCAAAAACAGGAGCGGGTCCCATCACTTCCTCAAATAGTTGTCTTATGTTTTGGACAAGAAGAATAAGATTTTACCACAGACCTGAAATATGGCTATGTAAATGCCTAAACCTTTTCTGAGTAATTTTGGCTTTCCAAAAACATCACCACTCCTGTCTCTGACGATAAAGAACAGCGAGGATGTTTTTGGGGAAAAAAAAAGGTCAGACCTTTCTCTCTAATCTAATTATTTTGTTTCTGAGGTTACCCATCCAATTTTGGCTCTTTTTTTTTGTGACAGATACTTTTTATGAAATTTTTAGAATTTTTTTTTCTTTTTCAGCATTATTAGAGCCCACTATTAGCAAAAATAAATTTGATCGCATTGATGCTTTAGCATCCTAATATTACTTTAGAGTTCCCCTTCCCATAAATTCACTGCGATAAATATTTTTGTGTAATTTTTTTTTTCTACTTTTTTAGTAATTTTTTTCATTTTTCCTGTTTTTTATTCCACAATTTTTGTAAATTTCTTCCAAAAAAATTTAGCACATTTCAGCTATATTTTACATCCTAGTAGCTCCAATTACAAGGAAAATCTACCCTGTGGGATATGTTTGAGTATTCCTATATCTATACTTCTGATTTGTGGCACTGTATATCCATAGAGTGGCCTAAAAATATTAGGCCCATACCAAGAAGCCTTACCCACATGGTCACTTAACTCCCCTCCAATTACATTCTATGTTAAAAGATAACTTTTTGAAATTTTATTTACTGGCTTTTTGTAAAAATGTTTTTGTAAAAAATTTTTTTTCAAAAACGTGCCGATCTCTTTAAAACCAATGGTCAATGAAGTAAAAATTCCCTGTTTACCTTACGCCAATGTTTGGCCGGGCAGAAACTTAATGGTGATTTTATGAGGTAACAGCTGGAGCTCTGATGTAAGCGTTGCTCCTTGACATTTTCATTCAGTAGTCCTGCAGGTCAAGAACCCATGAAAAACAAGATCTGAGCGGTTACAGAGCGGCCAACCGAGGAATGTCAACAATTTTTCAATGTTTTTTTAAAAGCTAATAAAGTCCTAGTTTACACAGAGCCCGAGGATTAAAACCTGGCGGTGAGGACACAAGTGCGGGGCTGAGATCATGAGAATGGGGCATTCCAAAGTACAGGTACAAGTACAATATCAGACCCAGACCAGACCCCTATATTAATATCAGACCCCAGACCAGACCCCTATATTAATATCAGACCCCAGACCAGACCCCTTTATTGATATCAGACCAGACCACTATATTAATATCAGACCCCAGGCCAGACCCCTATATTAATATCAGACCCCAGACCACACCCTATATTAATATCAGACCCCAGACCAGACCTCTATATTAATATCAGACCCCAGACCAGACCCTTGTATTAATATCAGACCTCAGACCAGAACCCTATATTAATATCAGACCTCAGACCAGACCCCTATATTAATATCAGACCCCAGACCAGACCCTATATTAATATCAGACCCCAGACCAGACCCCCCCCCCCCCCTATATTAATATCAGACCCCAGACCAGACCCCTATATTAATATCAGACCCAGACCAGACCCTATATTAATATCAGCCCGCCACCCCTATATTAATATCAGACCCCAGACCAGACCCCTATATTAATATAGACCCCCAGACCAGACCCCTATATTAATATCAGACCCCAGACCACACCCCTATATTAATATCAGACTCCAGACCAGACCCCTATATTAATATCAGACTCCAGACCAGACCCCTATATTAATATCAGACTCCAGACCAGACCCCTATATTAATATCAGACCCCAGACCAGACCCCTATATTAATATCAGACCCCAGACCAGACCCCTATATTAATATCAGACCCCAGACCAGACCCCTATATTAATATCAGACCCCAGACCAGACCCCAACCCCAGACCCCTATATTAATATCAGACCCCAGACCAGACCCCTATATTAATATCAGACCCCAGACCAGACCCCTATATTAATATCAGACCCCAGACCAGACCCCCCCCCCCCCCCCCCTATATTAAATCAGACCCCAGAACCCCTATATTAATATCAGACCCCAGACCAGACCCAACCAGACCAGACCCCTATATTAATATCAGACCACACCCTATATTAATATAACCCCAGACCAGACCCCTATATTAATATCAGACCCCAGACCAGACCCCTATATTAATATCAGACCCCAGACCAGACCCCTATATTAATATCAGACCCCAGACCACACCCCTATATTAATATCAGACCCCAGACCAGACCCCTATATTAATATCAGACTCCAGACCAGACCCCTATATTAATATCAGACTCCAGACCAGACCCCTATATTAATATCAGACCCCAGACCAGACCCCTATATTAATATAAGACCCCAGACCAGACCCCTATATTAATATCAGACCCCAGACCACACCCCTATATTAATATCAGACCCCAGACCAGACCCCTATATTAATATAAGACCCCAGACCAGACCCCTATATTAATATCAGACCCCAGACCACACCCCTATATTAATATCAGACTCCAGACCACACCCCTATATTAATATCAGGCTCCAGACCACACCCCTATATTAATATCAGACTCCAGACCAGACCCCTATATTAATATCAGAGCCCCAGACCACACCCCTATATTAATATCAGACCCCAGACCAGACCCCTATATTAATATCAGACCCCAGACCAGACCCCTATATTAATATCAGACTCCAGACCAGACCCCTATATTAATATCAGACCCCAGACCAGACCCCTATATTAATATCAATGCCCCTACCCCATATTAATATTAGACCCCAGACTAATAACTCCTATAGACTTTCTGAGGTGTCTCCATATACCTGGAGGTGGTGGCCAGTGGCACATCTTGTGGTCCGACAGTGCATATAGTTATACTGTATGCAGCTAATAGAGTGTGTGTGTGTGTGTGTGTGTGTGGGGGGGTCCAGGGTAGTCCCCCCATAGGTTAAATAAAAAGGGGGTCTAATGAGTCTAAACATTTCCCCTTCCATACACGCCCCCTACCCTTATACTGTCTGCAGCGTGCGGCCAACTATTTAGCATCAGCTCTGCAGCTGCACCAGTGACGGAGGACACAGTAGCTGCCAGTCTCCAGCTCTAAAGTAAATCATTGACTGGGGCCAGTATTCACACACAGCATCAATGCCTTAAAGGCTCCCTTTCTGTTAGTTGTAATGTAAGCTGTGGAGCTGTCAATCACCCGGAGCCCTCAGAGTGATTGACGACTGCAGCAAACAGCAAATTCTGCCGCAGCAACAGCATATCATGTGCTCAACACTATGGGGGACAAAGCATAGACGATCACATTGTAGTGGTGGATGGAGAAAATACATGTATATGTATATACGGCTACAACTAAAGATGCCAAATGAAGGCCAGTCTGGTGCATATATAACCCCACCATCTACTTACCCCCCCCCCCCCAAACTACCTAAAACTCAAGGGGAACATATTGAACCCCTTTGCCTTTGTGGAATGATAAGTATACTCGATGTAAACTCCTTTATCCTATTGCTTCATCTATTTGGAGAATAATTTTTAAAGAGCCTTGACTTCTCTTTCCATGTAAACCCCGCCCACGAGTACAGGCCACACCCTGGATTAGGTGCCTCTATTAGCGGCACCATCAGGGCGGCCCACGTAAACGTACCAGTAGAATATCTCCATAAATTCCTTTATGCTACATCTCTTTTAAGTCTCATTTTCAAAGAATTTTGAGTTCTTTTTATGCAAACCCCACCCATGAGTATAGGTCACACCCTGACTTAAGTGCCTCTATTAGCAGCACCATCTGAGTGGCCCATGCAAACAGCCCTACTATAGCATCTCCATAAACTCCTTTACGCTATTGCTACATCTATTTTAAGAGTCATTTTCAAAGAACTTTGAGTTCTTTTTCTATGTAAACCCCGCCCATGAGTACAGGCCACACCCTCACTTAAGTGCCTCTATTAGCAGCACCATCTGAGTGGCCATTGTAAAAAGTACCAGTACAGTATCTCCATAAACTCCTTTAATGCTATTGCTCCACCTATTTTAGGAGTACTTTTTAAAAAGACTTGAATTGTTTTTCTATGGAAATCCCGCCCATGAGTACAGGACACACCCTGGCTTAAGTGCCTCTATTAGTAACACCATTAGAGTGGATCACTTAAACAGTACCAGTAGAGTATCCCAATAAACAATACCAGTAAAGTATGTTCATAAACACCTTTATCCTATTGTTACATCTATTTTCAGAGTAATTTTCAAAGAGCATTGAATTCTTTTTCCATGTAAACCACACCCATGAATATAGGCCACACCCTGGCTTAAGTACCTCTATTAGCAACACCATCGGAATGGCTCACATAAACAGTACCAGTAGGCTATCTCCACATACCCCCTTATTCTATTACAATGTCTATTTGAAGAGTCATCTTCAAAGAGCCTTGAATTTTTTTTCCATGTAAACTCCACCCATGAATACAGGCCACACCCTGGCTTAAGTACTTCTATTAGGAATACCCTCTGAATGGCCCACGTAAACATACCGGCACATGCGTGATCGACTCTCCTGTCAAGCGGCAGACACTGGACCACCCGTTTTTGCGATTGATGAGGATCCCAGTAGTCAGAACCTCAATAGTCATACATTTATCACGTATCTTGTGAATACTTGATAAATCTATTTTGGAATAGCCTCCTTAACTCATAAAATTTTGGTTGCCTTCGGTCGCCTCTAGGGGGAGCTCCCTGCAGACAGATGTATACAGTTCTTATAGAAGTGAATGTAAGTAATATAAACATACACGCAGCAAACTTCCTCTAGTTAGGGCCGCTGACCCCAGACCTATTATACATACAGTACGTGTGACGTGAATGGGTGCTAATGGGATAGTCCAGATAGTCCATGGGATAATCCAGAATTTGATCCTGTATGAATAGCATCCTATTTCCCGAAAATCACTTTGAGTAGCTCCTCATAAATGTTATTGCGGTCATGATCGCTCTTGGGAACACTTTGTCCCAATTTAATTTTCAGATCCATCCTCCTCCCTTGCAGTCTGGAGAAATACATTCTCTTCTGCATGTTAACTATAGTCTACATAAATCAATGGGATCCTTCCCATAAGGCAAAGCAAGCAGGAAGACCCAACA
Source organism: Leptodactylus fallax (assembly GCA_947044405.1). Taxonomy (NCBI): domain Eukaryota; kingdom Metazoa; phylum Chordata; class Amphibia; order Anura; family Leptodactylidae; genus Leptodactylus; species Leptodactylus fallax. The sequence continues at coordinate 2,203,101 of CAMRHE010000180.1, forward strand.
ATAGAAGGAGCACCACAAACCTTCCATCGGATGTCATAAATCCTGTAATATCTGCACCGGCAACACATGAGCATTTCCTGGGATAGTGACAGGACAATGACAAACTGAAACCTTATGGCCACCACATGGTCACCGCAAGGTTCTATCTATCTATCTATCTATCTATCTATCTATCTATCTATCTATCATCTATCTATCTCCCTCTCTGTCTATCTATCTATCTATCTATCTATCTATCTATCTATCTACCTACCTACCTATCTATCTATCTATCTATCTATCTATCTACCTCTCTATCTATCTATCTCCCTCTCTATCTGTCTATCTATCTATCTATCTATCTAAGAATTCTCTTTAAGAATCATCAGCAGGTGCAGGGTATGACACATGTACCTGGCCACAAGAGGGAGCAGAAAGCATCTGCGTGGAAAATTGTATAATTTTTTTTTTCTTATAACATACTAATCCTGCTACTTGTACCTCTGTCTTCAGGCCTAGCACTTGAGCACTAACTCTAACCACATCTGTACTGCTTACAATCTGGGATTTCTGACAGACCAGCATTTCATTGGTCCTAAACATGCCAGATTATTGGAATGTGACAGCTATCTATCTATCTATCTATCTATCTATCTATCTATGTCTGTCTATCTATCTATCTATCTATCTATCTATCTCATATCTATTTATTTATCTATCTATCTATCCATCCTGACGTCCCCATACACATGAACACTCAGCATGGGGTGACAGCCGTACATATGTTCTGAAGTGGTAGAGGTGAGAAATCCACTGCCAGACACCTCTTATTTCCCCTGAGAATGAAAGGATCAGGCAGTTAAAAGCCATCTGCCCAATCATTATCTCCTCTGACATATGCTGTCATGGGAGATTCTGGAGGGCCCCATACACATTAGATGGTTTGCCAGGTTCAGCTGATATACAGTACAGCTAACGTTTATGGCCAGCTCTAGTTAGAGATACCTCCTAAGGGAGGAGATAGAAAGGATAACTATCTATCTATCTACAGTATCTGTCTATCTATCTATCTATCTATCTATCTATCTATCTATCTATCTATCTATCTATCTATCTATCTATCTCATATCTATCTATCTATCTATCTATCTATCTATCTATCTATCCTATCCCATATCTATCTATCTATCTAACAATCTATCTATTGCCTGTCTCATATATATCTATAAGTTCTATCTATCTACATACGTGAATGTTTATATTTATCTGTGTATTGCCCTATCGATAGCATCTATTTACTATCTATCTATCTATGTATTATTTATCTATCTGATATCTATATACACAGGACCCTAGAGAGGGGAGATAGACAGGATAACTATCTATCTATCTATTAGCTATCTATCTATTTATCTATTCCATATCTATCTATCCATCATCTATCTATCTATCTATCTATCTATCTATCTATCTCTTATCTATCTCTTCTATCTATCTATCTATCTATCTATCTATCTATCTATCCCATATCTATCTATCCATCATCTATCTATCTATCTATCTCATCTATCTATCTCTATCTATCTATCTATCTATCTATCTATCTGTTGATCTCTATCTATCTATCTATCTATCTATCTATCTATCTATCTATCTCATATCTATCTCTCTATTATCTATCTATCTGTATTATATCTATCTATCTATCTTTATTATATCTATTTATCTCTCATCTATCTCTTCTATCTATCTATCTATCTCATATCTATCTATCTATCTATCTATCTATCTATCTATCTCTCTATGTATCCCTTTTCTAGCAATGACTTGTGACTTCTAAATCGACCACAACTTATTTCTATATGTCATACTGTAATATAATAAATAATTCTTTTAGTCATATAAAATTAAAAAGAAACATTTCCCTTCCACTGCATTACATAACCTGCTACAATGTATCCCATATTCCGTTACAATGTATCAGTCCAGAACATTTTTCCCAGTACCTATTTCTTCCCTTTACATTAAGCAGGGGGATCCCTCCAGACGTCTCAGAGATTTACGTCTCCCTATACCATTCAGCACGCTATCCGTCCGATCCGAGCCGCCGAACGATGCAAGGTGTTATATTCCCGTAAACCGCAATAATCTGCATGAAGCAATGTTTACACTTGTGCCTGCGTGATACCCGGCTCTGTCACATACCGTCTTATTAAGGGCATTGGCTCAGGCACATTTTTGGCATCTCCTTGTAAGCGTCAATAGCAATTGCTTGTGCAAGCGGAGGGGACACAGGAAAACCCTGTTTATATATGGAAGACTCCCAGCCTTTGGGGAAGGGGGGGGTGCAGGGAAAATACATGCAGTTAACCACTTCGGTGCTGGAGGAAAGACAAGGATGCAAGGGTAGCAATTTAAGGGGTGCAGGCGAGTGACAAGTTATTTGGCACCCCCAGGTAATAAGGACTCACCTGATTGACTGCGCTGCTGCTTCTTGCTTTTGCAGAGGATCCCAGGGTAGATGCAGGAGATCTCAGGGATCTGTCAGACAGAGGCAAGGATACAAAGGTTTAGGGGGGATACAAGGGAGCTGGGGGGGTGACAGTCACATAGACCCCACGTGTCGTCTCCTCCAGACAGGACAATCCCTGGCCCTGGCGTGGAGCTGTCTAAGGCTTGATCCTTTTTTGCTTTGCTGCCATCCTTGCTTGCTGTGAGTTCCTCCCCTCCCTCCACCCCAGTCCCCGGCTCATCTCCTCCCATTCTGTGATATTACAGGACCAGCACTATGCAGGCAACACACAGGGGCTGCGCCGGGACAGCGGCAAGCAACGGCAAGAGACAAATCGCAGCTTGTCATCCAGCTTTCCCAGACTCCTGAATGGCAAATGCAAAATATCCCTTGGAAAATTGGCACGCAATCTCCGCTGGATGACAACCTGTGTGGGAAATGTGATAGAGGTCATATGGGGTTAACACCCAGATTTATTTGAATCCTGAATGGCAAATGTATTTAGCAATACAAAACTGTGGCAGAATCATAAAGGCTGTGATGGAGGTCATATTGGTTGTCACCCAACTTTCCTAGAATCCTGAATTAGCAATTATAAAATCATTGCAGAATCATGGAGGCCGTAATGGCGCTCACATAGGGGTCTCACCCAGCTTTGCCAGACTCCTGAATGGCAAATATAAAATTTCCCTTGCAAAATTGTTGAGGAATCATTGCTGGAGGGCAAGCTGTATGGGACCTAATAGTAGTCGTATTTGTTGTCACCCAGCTTTCCCTGAATGGCAAATCTATTTAGCAATACAAAATTGATACCGAATCATGGAGGCTGTAATGGTGAGCATATTGGTTGTCACTCAGCTTTCTCAAAAATGGAAGAGGATCACTCAAGGATTTCCTAAGACACAGTCAAGGATGCTATTACAGCATTGGCTTAATGAACTAAACCTATTCTTCAACAGATTTGATCACACACCAGCTCCTCCCACCCCAGTATGTCCTTCAGCTTCCCCCACCACAATGACTTCTCCCCATGCGGCCACTTCCCAACAGACCAGTAAATCCAGAAATCCGTCTTTATCTGGCCACAGGCTGACCTTCACACGGGCCCAGGTGAGGAAGGAGATGAAAAAGATCAAGGCGAGGAAAGCCGCAGGGCCAGATGACATCAGTGCAAGGCTAATTAAGACTTGCGGGGACCAGCTGTGTGGTATTACATATATGTATAATATGAGCCTGAGGCAGGAAATAGTCCCTGAATTATGGAAATCTTCTTGTGTGGTACCAGTTCCAAAGAAACCCCACCCTATGGACCTCAACGACTACAGACCTGTAGCACTGACATCCCACCTGATGAAGATCTTGGAGAGATTGGTTCTCACACATCTCCGCCCTCTAGTGAGCCCCGCTATGGACCTCCCCCCCCCCCCCTCCAGTTTGCTTATCGGCCGGGCATTGGGGTAGATGATGCCATCATCCATCTTCTGCACAGGGCTCTGTCTCACCTGGAGAAACCAGGGAACACAGTGAGAATAATGTTCTTTGACTTCTCCAGTGCTTTTAACACCATACAGCCCAGGTTATTGAGGGACAAGCTGGGCCTTGCTGGAGTGGACCACCACCTCTCCAACTGGATCCTAGACTACCTCACAAATCGACCTCAATACGTGAGAGCCCAAGACTGTGTGTCAGGTACCGTGATCTGTAATACGGGGGCACCTCAGGGTACGGTTCTCGCCCCTTTCCTCTAAACACTGTACACTGCAGATTTTAGGTGCAACTCATCCAGCTGCTACCTACAGAAGTATTCTGACGACTCTGCAATAGTAGGTCTCATCACAGACGATGATGACAAGGAGTACAGAGAACTGAACCAGGATTTTGTGGACTGGTGCCACCGGAACCACCTGAAGATTAACGCGGGGAAGACCAAGGAGATGGTGGTGGACTTCCGCAAAGGCAGATGCCCTCCAAAACCAGTGGACATCCTGGGGACGGGCATCGAGATTGTGAACACCTATAAGTACCTGGGTTTGCTCCTTAATAATAAGCTGGACTGGGCAGATCATATGGAGGCCCTGTACAGGAAGGGCCACAGCAGGCTCTACCTGCTTAGGAAGCTGAGAGCCTTTGGAATCGGGGGGGGGGGGCACTTCTTAGAACTTTCTTCAACTCTGTAGTGGCATCAGCCATCTTCTTTGGAGTGGCCTGCTGGGGGAGCAGTATATCAACCAGGGACAGAAATAAACTTGACAAGCTGATTAGAAGGGCCAGCTCTGTCCTGGGGAGCCCACTGGACCCAGTGCAGGTGGTGGGTGACAGAAGGATACTGTCCGTGGTGAGCTCCATGCGGGAGAAGAAGTCCCATCCCATGCATGAGACTGTGATCGCGCTGGGCAGTACTGTCAGTGACCGACTGCTCCACCCTAGGTGTGAGAAGGAGCGCTATCGGAAGTCTTTCCTCCCCACCGCGGTTAGGCTGTACAACCAACACCGACCTAAGCGGAGATCATTACACACAGAGAACTGAAATATCTCTCTGCCTGTTAAATCCCCCCCCCCCCCTCTGCTACGTCCTATCTGTCTGTCTGCTATTAATGTAATGCCTCTCACCTTGGAACATTCCTGTACATGTTGTATTTGTATTTGTATCTGCTTATCTTATCTTTGCTGCTGTAACACACTGAATTTCCCCATTGTGGGACTATTAAAGGACTATTATTATTATTATATTGTTACAGTGTCGAGGACCCAGTGAGGGGACATTATACTGTGTGTGGGGCAATAGGGGATATTATACTGTGTGTTGGGCAATAGGGGACCTTATACTGTGTGGGCCTAGTAGGGGATATTATACTGTGTGAGACCATTAGGGGACATTATACTTGTGGGGATCCCAAGGGGCCATTATACTGTGTGAGGCAAATAGGGGACATTATACTGTGTAGGGATCCCAAGGGGCCATTATACTGTGTGAGGCCAATAGGGGACATTATACTGTGTGAGACCAATAGGGGACATTATACTGTAGGGGCCAATAGGGGATATTATACTGTGTGAGACCAATAGGGGACATTATACCGTGTGAGACCAGTAGGGGACATTATACTGTGTGAGACCAATAGGGGACATTATACTGTGTAGAGACCAATAGGGGACATTATACTGTAGGGGCCAATAGGGCACATTATTTTTTGGGGACATTATACTGAGTGGGGGACAATAGTGGACATTATACTGTGAGGGGACAATTGTGGGGACTTTATACTGTGTGTTCAGCGAATCTGGGGGATGTTATACTGTGTGGGAGCCATTATGGAGGTTTCTTTCTAGCAAAAGTTTTGCTTTATTTGTAGCAGTTATTGGTATAGCTGCTGCAGAACTTCTTAGAACACCACGTGTGTTTTCTTGTTATGAGCAGCAGTGACTTCATTCATAAAATGTGTCTTAAAGGTGAAACTTACAAGAAAATTCTGGTACGGGGAGAAGTTTATTACCCTATAAAGCCAAAGTTGGCATAAAAGGTACATTAGTCATGGATTATAGCCTGGGTGATAAAAATTATATATCCTCTAAGGACACAGCCCTGGCTTTGGTTACATCTTTAGCATGTGCGACATTTCCTCTGGGTATCATAAATCTTTCCTATAGGTATCCACCTGCTGGACACCAGGAAACATAGCCCTTACCTAATAGACTTTTACCGACCTACTGGACACCAGGAAACATAGCCTTACCTAATAGACTTCTACCGACCCCCTGGACACCAGGAAACAGAGCCCTTACCTAATAGACTTCTACCGATCTGCTGGACACCAGGAAACATAGCCCTCACCTAATAGACTTCTACCGACCCCCTGGACACCAGGAAACATAGCCCTCAACTAGTAGACTTCCACCAACTTACTGGGCACCAGGGAGCATAGCCCTTACCTAATAGACTTCTACCGACCCCCTGGACACCAGGAAACATAGCCCTCACCTAATAGACTTCTACCGATCTGCTGGACACCAGGAAACATAGCCCTTACCTAATAGACTTCTACCGATCTGCTGGACACCAGGAAACATAGCCCTCACCTAATAGACTTCTACCGATCTGCTGGACTCCAGGAAACATAGCCCTTACCTAATAGACTTCTACCGATCTGCTGGACACCAGGAAACATAGCCCTTACCTAATAGACTTCTACCGACCCCCTGGACACCAGGAAACATAGCCCTCAACTACTAGACTTCCACCGACCTATTGGGCACCAGGAAACATAGCCCTTACCTAATAGACTTCTACTGACACCCTGGACACCAGGAAATATAGCTCTCAACTAGTAGACTTCTACTGACCTACTGGGCACCAGGGAGCACAGTCCTTAGCTAATAGATTTCTACCGACCTACTAGACACCAGGAATATATATATATATATATATATATATATATATATATATATATACCTAAGCATGGATAACTATTTATAAAACTTAAATTTTAATTAAATATTAGGTTAAAGGAGCCCAATAAATCACAAAAATAGTCCAATTAAAATATAAAGTATACCAAAAAAGACTTGTCCACAACCCACTGGACACCAGGGAATATAACCCCCTCCTGATAGGGTCTTACCAACCTCTCCACACAGACCCTGTCCTGGGTACTGAAAGGCACCTTAACATTTTTACCAAGGAGCTTCAACAGACCTCGGAGCAGCTCTGTATATGCAGATGTAGCAGGGGTGAGCTTGTTTCTGAACTATTTAGTTGACGTATATTGACAGAAATAGTGGGGCATCTGGCCAGCTTTAGACACCTCTGAGAAGCAAAAGGAGAAACCTCACAGAACCCAATCTTTTTTTTAGGTCACCCCTTTTTCTTGCTAATCTATACACAATAGATGAAGGAGCACATTGAAGGAACACAACATATTGTACCAGACTACATAGGGTCTTGTTTGTAGTCTGTAACCATGGAGACACTTTCCTCTGTATATGCAATACAGAGACTGGAAATCCAAATTATTTGTAATATTTTTTTTTTTTAGCTATTTTGGGGCAATAAATATGTAAAAGTGATACACTGCGTTATACGGAGCCAAGGTGTACTTGGAGTGTCCCTTTAAATTTCAGGTCTGAAGCAGATTAGACTGTCACTGTGACAAGGTCGGTTTTGCTATTAGCTGGGGCCGTGGATATCAAAGGTTAATAGTTTCATGTGAACTGGTTGCAGGATAACCAGATATTATTTCGCTATGCTTAAATGGCTAACCTCAGCGCGTCTGTATCACATATAAGATACAAGATAAGAAAAGCTGAGTCTGCAACACATAGTTACATAGCCGTGAGAGAAGGAGCTTGTACGGGTCTAGGTGTGACAAAAGATTCCAAAAATGTCACTAAAAACAGTCTATAAGTTTGTAGGTCAATATCCACCCTCCAAGACCATTTTATGTTTTTAAAGCTTAAGTAGATAAAAATTTCTGTGCCGAATAATGTCTTAAAGGGAGTGTGTCATCAGAACCTGACAAGGCAACCCAGCCCATAGATAGATAGATAGGTTAGGGTCACCCGAATCAAATGGTGTTTTCCCCTTGTGAATCGCTGCCTCCGTTGTCGAGATATCGCTGTTTTTGTCATATGCAAATGAGCCTTTGCAGCAACTAGGGGGTCGCCATTGCTCAAGGGCTCATTTGCATAAGGAGAAAACAGCGATATCTCAGCAATGGAGGCTGCGTTTCACAAGGGGAAAACACCGTCTGATTCGGGTGACACTAACCTATCTATCTGCAGGGCTGGGTTGATATGATGGTTCTGGTGAAACACTCCCTTTAATATATGTTCATAGCAGTGAAAGCTCTTTATTTCTGATATAGAGCTCCAAATCCTCTGCATAGACATATTAAGTTCTGCAACCATTAGGGGGAGCTTAGGAGACCAATGCTTGTTTATACATTAAAGGGGTTCAAAAACATGGCTTTTTTTCTTTCAAAAACAGCGCCATAATCTGTCTACAGGTTGCATGTGGTATTGCAGCTGAGCTTTATTCACTTAAAGGGTTTTCTACTTGTTTAAAAATCAGTGGAGGGGTGCAATAAATCATGGCTCATACACTAATATCCCGCCATTGCCATTCCAATGGCGCTCAGGTCCCCAGAGAACTCCAAGCCCCCAAACCACCTATTGTAGTCATATACAAACGCTGTAAATGGTAAATTCTCCTTCCCCAAATATTGCCCAAGCTCCTTTCAGATTTCACATTAGTTTGTAGTGTCCCACCTACGTTGTCTTACTTATACTTCCTCTTTTGGTGCTACTCAGAAGGTCTTCAGGAAGTGGTGACAAGATTCACAGTATTTGTGGTCACAGGACTATGTAGACGATATTGCTTAATAGACCAAATCCAGATATGCAAAGTAATAATATAAATAGAGACAAGAACTGCTGCAAAACTGGGGAGCAACAACCAAGAAAACTTAGGTTGTTATTTTTCAATCCATTAGTCAGCAATTGCTTGGCAAACTAAGCTCAACATCCCTAAGTACTATAATACTTCCCCCATGTACAAGAATATAACTACTATAATACTGCTCCTATGTACAAGAATATAACTACTATAATACTGCCCCCTATGTACAAGAATATAACTACTATAATACTGCTCCTATGTACAAGAATATAACTACTATAATACTGCCTCTATGTACAAGAATATAACTACTATAATACTGCTCCTATGTACAAGAATATAACTACTATAATACTGCCTCTATGTACAAGAATATAACTACTATAATACTGCTCCTATGTACAAGAATATATCTACTATAATACTGCTCCTATGTACAAGAATCTAACTACTATAATACTGCTCTTATGTACAAGAATATAACTACTATAATACTGCTCCTATGTACAAGAATATAACTACTATAATACTGCTCCTATGTACAAGAATATAACTACTGTATAATACTGCCACAAAGCTCTCAAAAAAATATAATACCCCCCTATGTACAAGAATATAACTACTATAATACTGCTCCTATGTACAAGAATATAACTACTATAATACTGCTCCTATGTACAAGAATATAACTACTATAATACTACCTCCTATGTACAAGAATATAACTACTATAATACTACCTCCTATGTACAAGAATATAACTACTATAATACTACCTCCTATGTACAAGAATATAACTACTATAATACTGCCCTATGTACAAGAATATAACTACTATAATACTACCTCCTATGTACAAGAATATAACTACTATAATACTACCTCCTATGTACAAGAATATAACTACTATAATACTGCTCCTATGTACAAGAATATATCTACTATAATACTGCTCCTATGTACAAGAATCTAACTACTATAATACTGCTCCTATGTACAAGAATATAACTACTATAATACTGCTCCTATGTACAAGAATATAACTACTATAATACTGCCTCCTATGTACAAGTATATAACTACTATAATACTACCTCCTATGTACAAGAATATAACTACTATTATACTGCCCTCCATGTAGAATAATATAACTACTATAATACTGCCTCTATGTACAAGAATATAACTACTATAATACTGCCTCCTATGTACAAGAATATAACTACTATAATACTACTCCTATATACAAGAATATAACTACTATAATACTGCTCCTATGTACAAGAATATAACTACTATAATACTGCTCCTATGTGCAAGAATATAACTACTATAATACTACTCCTATGTACAAGAAAATAACTACTATATGGGGCCGCCCGGTGGCTCAGTGGTTAGCACTGCTGCCTTGCAGCGCTGGAGTCCTGTGTTCGAATCCTGCCAAGAACAACATCTGCAAGGAGTTTGTATGTTCTCCCCGTGTTTGCGTGGGTTTCCTCCCACACTCCAAAGACATACTGATAGGGAATGTAGATTGTGAGCCCTATATGGGATAGTGACTGTCAATGTCTGTAAAGCACTGCGGAATATGATGGCACTATACAAGTAAGCATAATAAATAACTACTATAATACTGCTCCTATGTACAAGAAAATAACTACTATAATACTTCCCCCTAATGTACTAGAATATAACAACAGTAGACACTTTTCCTTATGTCACCCGTACACCAATATTTTGGGTCATAATTTGGCCCATTTTAGGACTCCCCTTTATGTAGGCTCTTTTCAATGTGGTATAAATATCAATACTGCACGATAACTGCCAATATTATGGGCTTCATTTTGTTATAAAAATTTGCTTAGTAAATCTAATAAAATATATTAACTATGAAAAAATACTGCTATTTTTTTTTCCTTTTTGGTTAATATAATTTACTTACATATTAATAGATTCTGCTTGCAGGGCTGGGAAGGCTGTAATGGGTAAGTCATTAATGATAAGACATTATGTCTATAATTAGTTCAGCATTATGCAGTCAGGGTAATTAGCAGCTTAATATAGTCGTGGAATATTCTAGGACAGTGAGAAGTGGCGGTTCCTGTGTGAACACGGACACATACTGGTACCTGATTGAATGCATTTAGCACAGGAGGGCTGATCCCTGTCATCCTGATCCTGTCATCCTCCATACTTTACACTGTAGCTCTGCTTCTTTAGACTGTCTGCTGTGTAGACGCCCAAGCCCACTAACAGCACCAAATTAATAGTCAAAAGACAAAAGTGTGGGCTGGAATATTTACTAGAGGCATTTGCATATCCCCTAAATAATAGATCCTGCAAAGCCAATAAGAATCCATCTAGGGTAATACACAAAACAGTTAACAGAAATGAGAGGGAGGAGGGTGATGCTGCTGCAGTTTCTCTCTCTATCTGTGCATGTGAGACTGCATGCTCTCAGATGGGAGGAGACACACAAGCAGGGAAACTTTTTATTGGGGAGCAGCACATAGCCCAGCTCTTACCTCACCAGATAGAGCTTGTCCTTGTCCTCTACCTTATCAGTAAAAGGGACGTCTTTCTTTTCTTCTAGGATCCTGTTGCCCCCTCTCCCTGCCTGCAAGCTCTATGTAAATTTTTAAAATCCAACTTGGTCACCAAAAATCCTTCTAGAGTAAAACAGTAAAGAGAGAGGGGGGGGATGCTGCTGCAGCTTCTCTATCTGTGCATGCTGTGAGAGGGGAGGGGATTCTGAAGTAGGGTAACAGCATGGTAAGTAGAACATATTACAGCTTTTAATTCAAACCAGGTAGAGCTTGCCCCCCTCTTTAGATTAGTGTGAGACTACATGCTGAGAGAGGGGAGGAGGTGCAAAATTATGGAAACATCTGATTAGTGAACAGGACATTTCGCAGCTCTTACTTCACACCAGGTAGGGCTTGTCCATGCGCTCTATCTTATTAGGAAAAGTGGAGGATAGGGAGTAGGGGATGTTACTGCAGCTTCTCTCTCTTTCTGTGCATACTGTGAGAGGGGAGGGGGAGCAGAGGTAGGGAAACATCTGATTGGTGAGCAGCACATAGTGCAGCTCTTACCTCAATCCAAGTAGGTTTTGTTCCCATGCTCTCTCTTATTGTGAAAAGTGAAGGAGAGGAAGGAGGGGAATTCTCCTGCAGCTTCTCTTTTTATCTAAACACCTGAGACTGATCTTGTGAGAGGGGAGGGGACGCAGAACTAGGGAAACATCTGATTGGTGAGCACTACAAAGTACAAGTCTTACCTCACACCAGGTATAGCTAGTTCCCTCCCTTTATCTTATTAAGAGAAGCGAAGGAGAGGGAGTAAGGGATGCTACTGCAGCTTCTCTCTCTTTCTGTGAATGCTGTGAGAGGGAAGGGGGAGCAGAGGTAGGAAAACATCTGATTGGTGAGCAGCACATAGCTCAACTCTTACCTCACCCCAGTTAGAACTTGCCCCTCCCTACTATCCTAATTTGAAAACTTTTGTCCTTGTTCTCTATCTTATTAGGAAAAGTAGAGAAGAGGGAGAAGGGTGATGCTGTTGCTGCTTTTCTATATCTATGCATTTGAAACTTAATGCTGTGAGAGGGAAGGGGAAAACATATGATTCGTGAGTGTAGTACAGTTCTTACTTCACACCAGGTACTGCTTGTCCCTGAAGATGTGGAGGAGAGGGAGAAGGGGGATGCTGCTGAAGCCTCTCCCCTTTTATGTGCATGTTGTGAGAGGGGAGGAGGAGCAGATAAAAAGCACATATAGCACATCACTTACCTCACCCCACCCTCTATCTTATTAGGGGAAGTTGAGGAGAGGGGGATGCTGCTGCAGCTTTTTTTCTCATTCTGTACTTGCTGTGAGAGGGGAGGAGGAGTAGAGTAAGATAGCACATAGCACAGCTCTTACAATGCACCAGGAAGGATGCAGCCTGGAGATACTAAACTATTACAATATACTATAATATTTTGATTTATTGGCAGTATTACTATTCATATGTCTGCTGCAGATTTCAGAGGGTAAAGTAGTACTACAGATAGTACGGAGCTGTGGTGATGACTGACATCCCCCCCTGAGCTGACACTTTGGGAAGCTCACATTTTCAGTTTCTCATGCACAAGATTTTTTGCTACGAGTGCAAGATGGCAGCCAAATGGCAGCTGCCCGGAGTCCAGCAGATTTCCTGTTTCACTGTGTTCCCTGGCAGGGCTCGGATTCTCTTCATATGTATGATGAATATTGCTGCAGATTGCTGGACACATTTTGACAGCTGGAGAAAGACTGGATACTTGGAATTAAACATCCTAAATATACATTTATACCAGTGTTCCTCTAGTCACACTGAGATCTGCTAATCCAGGAGAGGAGATGTGCACCCCAGGTTACCTGCCAGGGATGTGGATATAATATAGCATGACTTTAGGCCCTCCTGTGTCTATATAGGGGAGGAGGGGGCTGAGTGAGAGCAGGAAGATAGACACAGCCTGTTACATCATCGCCCCCCAGTGAGATGCGCTGTTTTTGTAGCTTTCGTGTTACACCATGTTCACAGCAGAATTGTCTATTGTGTATGATATAGCAGTATTATTTCTGTGTATAGTATAGCATTTTTTTTTTTATCTGCACAAGATAGTGGTATTATTTATGTACATAGTATAGTGGTACTATCTACATGGAATAGTATAGCAAATTATTTTCAAGTATGGCATAAAGTTGTTTATTTGATATAGCAGTACAAACATTGTATAGTAGTACCATTTATGTGTATAGTATAGCATTGTTATTTATGTGTACTAGATAGCATTATTATATTTGTGTACAGGATAATGGTACTATATATGCATAGTGTGTAGCAGTAGTACTTTTATGTATGATATAGTGGCGTTATTTATGTATTGGATATAGCAGTATAATTATTATGTGTGGTATGACAGTACTATTTATATGTATTGTATAGTGGTGATATTTATTTACTTGATATAGCAGTACAAGTATTGTGTATAGTATAGCAGTGCTATTTACTGTACATGTATGGTATAAAGCTTTCATTTATTTATTCATTATGGTGTAGAGGATATATTTATGTCTATTCTATAGCATTGTTATCTATATGTACTAGAGAGCAGTATTATTTATGTGTACAGTACAATGATACTTGCATTGTGTACACTATAGCAGTATTATTTGTATGTGTGATATAGTGGTGCTATTTATGTATCTGATATATCAGTACAATTATTGCGTATGGTATAGGGGTACTATTATTTATAGTATAACACTGTTATATTTGTGTACTAAATAGTGGTATAATTTATGTGTATGGCAAAGTGATACTATTTATGTGTACTATGTAGCGGTACTATTTATAGGTATGTTATAAAGCTGCTATTTATTTGATATAGCAGTACAATTATTATGGATGGTATAGCAGTACTATTTATATGCATGCTATAGTGGTGCTATTTATTTACTTGATATAGCAGTACAAGTATTGTGTATAGTATAGAAATCTTTTTACATGTTTGGCATACAACTTCTATTTATTTATTTAATATAGCAGTGCAATTATTATGTATGGTAAGGTAATACTATTTATATGTATGCAATAGAGATGCTATTTATTTACTTGATATAGCAGCACAAGTATTGTGTATAGCATAGCAGCACTATTTGCATGTATGGTATACAACTTCTATTTATTTATTTGATATAGTAGTACAAGAATTGTGTAGGTATAGCAGTACTATTATATCATATCAGTACAGCATACTACTTTGTGAATGTGATGGAGCAGAAATATTGCAGTAGTAGCCCTGCCTATGTATATGGGAACCCATGTGTGTATGTAGGTGGTATCACGCTTGGGTTTTTGCCCTGGATGAAGGTAAGCCTACACATCTGTTACCCCTTATTACCTTTGTTATCCAGTCTCCTTGCCTAAAAATAACAAGCAGGACCCCCAGACGAGATACTTTATGAGACCCTCATATCATACAACATCCAGATGAGACATATTGTACCTAATCTTCTTAAACCTATGGACTATCAGCACTCAGGCCCTGGTAGCGGCTGATGTACAGCTGCGGAGAACTCCAGAGCTTAGCCCTGTAATCAGCATGTTTTGTTCTTGTATAAAAACCTCAAGTGCTTGTGATTTATTCCGGTATTCAGCCCTGATTCACATGGTGCAGTTTTATAGGTATTAAAATGTATGAGCCGATCTCTGGCCTGTATCACCGGGGAAGAATGTGGTAGAACAGGACGACCATAGAAGATATGGAGCAGAAGTCATTGCTGAAGGGGGCAGCTCTAGTGTCATGGACTGCTATACACCGAGTATTCTATGGGGGAGCCATAGACAAGGAAGGTGGAACTAGGACCTATAGGGTCCCTATTTTATATTATATAACAGTATAGGCAGGCAACAGAGGCAACTAAACCTAATGCAAAAAATGTCATGTTCTTATGTTGTAGAGAGTCCTTTGGGCCCCCTGAGGCTCCAGGGTCTGGTAGGGATTGTTGCCTCTGCACCCCCTATAACTGCAGCCCTGGCAGGCTTTGTGGAGACATTCATGGGTGACGTATACTATTTATACAGTCATGTAATCATACTATAAAAATATAAAGTTTACATCCTATATAGATAGAATTAGATCATATATAGATACGGTTAGATCTTATATACTGTAGATATCCACCCTGTATAAGTTCTCCCCCAGTTGCTCAGTTTATAAAACCCACTTTCATATACTGTATTAGTGATTTAATGGGGAGGGGGGGGTTCCTATTCAGGATCCTCGTTTCTTGGAGAGTGTCTCCTGCTCTGGAGGACCTGTCCTGTCCTATATTACACAGACAACCCATAGATATGAATGGACACTGTGTAATGCTTAGGTTCAACTGTGGAGGTGCTGCAGGGAAAATGAACACTTAGGTTACCCCATAGATTACAGAAGATCTCTCGGAGTCACAGTAGGACTCTTTGTGATCAGCTTAATGCATACTTGCCAAATCTTCTGGAACATTCAGGAGTCTCCTGCAAAGATGGCTGATCTCTGGACTCATGGAAGAGTGGGCAAGTCTCCTGGGCCTGGCAGAATGCCCCCGCATCCACTTGGCTGGCAGTCAGTTAATATGTGACTTTGTCAATTTATGTGCCTCATATGTCCCGAAAAAGGCTTGCGACCAGCACACAGAGTGCCCATATCACAAAAAGGGATCGTGCTGAGGTGGAAAAGGAACATGGCCCCGCCCATAGTGGTGTGACCTCATTGTATGTGCCATTCTCATACACCTCACTGAGCAAATGTTGCCAAGTACAGTTTATCACCAAGGAACCCTTTTAAGTAGGGATTGTCCTAAGCAGAGAACCCCTTTAAGGCGAGGATCACTTTACTACCTAACATCATACTGTTGCATATTAGAATGCAGGTAAGGATGGGCAGGAGAAGCATTGCCTCCTTGAAGGAGGATTTCTTTAACTTAGGATCCTGGGAGCCTTTCCTCAAGATAGGAGCCAAGAGTCTGATCAGTAGGTGTCCCATTGATGCTGATAAAAGGGGTCCCATGTTCCCCATTTGTACATGTGGTTGGACCCCCAACAGTCAGAAGTCATCACCAATCCTGTGGATAGGGGATTTGCTAATAGTGCTGAGCGAGTTATATACACCACTTACATCCAGAGCTGCACTCATAATTCTGCAGGCCGGCAGTGAATAAGAACACATTGATGCTGAAAAGAATACTTCTTACAGCTTAAGGTTTGCTACAGATGGATACAGTCTAGACAATCATCTGTGAGCTAAGCTGATACTTTGTACTCAGATTGATACATTGTAACAGAATATCATAACAACAGATGGAATTGCTTGGAATGCTGCACTTTGGGGGGAAAATTTCTTAACTCTGGGAGTATCAGGAACAACAATGTACTCTGGTCTCATTCCCCACAGACTTGGGGTCCTGGCCGGGGTTTCCCTTTAAAGCCCATGACTGCCAGGAGTGAGTGACACTGTTGTGTCTGGGAGCAATGTGTATTAAGCGACAACAGAGGAGAAATCTTTCTGGCTGATGTACAAGCAGCCCACGCTATGATCTCCTTCCAAGGTTGCATGAAACTTGGAAGCCGAAATACTTTTACAATCCAACAAAGATACTTTTTGTCACCATAAAATGCCGCAGTGGTTGGCAGGCGTACCCATTCAATAACTTCATTGAACTCCCAATCACAGTTGTTGCTCTTCAGACACAAAGAACTAACACAAATGTTCGACACGTACTACTGCAGAAGCTGTCGAAACGAGACAAAGCCGGAAAATCCTGGAGAAGACCGGTCAGGAGCTGGGCTAAATCTGGAATAAATGCCTTGTATCACATTTATTAGGTGTTTTAGGCAACTTCAAGACCCACTCTATAAGGGGTGTGGCTTAGCTGAGAAGGGGTGTGGCTTATCTAAGAAGGGGTGTGGCTCAGTAAAAAGTGGGTGCAGTTTAAAATGCTAAACCATGCACCAAAATTTTGCTGCCTAGTAAGCCCACCAATATGTGGTATAAAGTTAGACAAAAGTATACAACTCTAGCAAGATATACCAGATACAGCAGAGAGCAGAGGACAGGAGAGAGCAGAGGACAGGAGAGAGCAGAGGACAAGAAAGAACAGAGAACAGGAGCGAGCAGAGGACAGGAGAGCAGAGGACAGCAGAGAGTAGAGAACAGAAGAGAGCAGAGGAGAGGAGAGAGCAGAGGACAGGAGAGAACAGGAGAGAACAGAGGACAGGAGAGAGCAGAGGACAAGAAAGAACAGAGAACGAGAGAGAAGAAGACAGGAGAGAGCAGAGGACAGGAGAGAGCAGAGAACAGGAGAGAGAGCAGAGGACAGGAGAGAATAGAGGACAGGAGAGAGCAGAGGACAGGAGAGCAGAGAACAGGAGAGAGCAGAGGACAGGAGAGCAGAGAACAGGAGAGAGCAGAGGACAGGAGAGAATAGAGGACAGGAGAGAGCAGAGGACAGGAGAGAATAGAGGACAGGAGAGAGCAGAGGACAGGAGAGCAGAGAACAGGAGAGAGCAGAGGACAGGGAGAGAACAGGAGAGAGCAGAGAACAGGAGAGAGCAGAGGACAGGAGAGAGCAGAGGACAGGATAGTGCAGAAGACAAGAAAGAACAGAGAACAGTAGAGAGCAGAGGACAGGAAAGCAGAGGACATGAGAGAGCAGAGGACAGGAGAGCAGAGGACAGGAGTGTGCAGAGAACAGGAGAGAACAGAGGACAGGAGAGAGCAGAGGACAGGAAAGAATAGAGGACAGGAGAGAGCAGAGGACAGGAGAGAATAGAGGACAGGAGAGAGCAGAGAACAGGAGAGAGCAGAGGACAGGAGAGAATAGAGGACAGGAGAGAGCAGAGGACAGGGAGAGCAGAGAACAGGAGAGAGCAGAGGACAGGAGAGAGCAGAGGACAGGAGAGCAGAGAATAGGAGAGAGCAGAGGACAGGAGAGAATAGAGGACAGGAGAGAGCAGAGGACAGGAGAGAATAGAGGACAGGAGAGAGCAGAGGACAGGAGAGCAGAGAACAGGAGAGAGCAGAGGACAGGAGAGAACAGGAGAGAGCAGAGAACAGGAGAGAGCAGAGGACAGGAGAGAGCAGCTTGGTGGTGCAAAGGTCAGTAGAAAGTAGTTAGAGGAGAACATAGAATGGAGCAGAGAAGACAAGAGAGAGTTGTTTGGGCAGAGGACAGGAGAGAGAAACTGGGGAGGGGCAGAAGGAAGTAATTGGGTGTTGGAGAAGACAGCAGAGAACAGTTAATGGGTGGAGGCACCGGAGAAAAGGTGATAAGCTGTGATTGTGTGGCAAGCCCTTTGCTCATTAAATTCCTTTATAATAAGGGATCTCACTGTTGCAATCCCTAGCAATCAGTGAAGAACCTGGCAGTAAGTCTTCATTTTCTGAACAGCACTACCACAGGTGAAACTGAGTATTGCATGTTTCTCACTGAAATCTTTAAGCTGTAATGCATGGATATGTTGGGCCCTCCTAAGTGAGACATGATCTATATATTCGAATAAAGTATCTAAAAAGTCATTTTATGGTATGGAAACTGTATATGCAAGTCTTTATAGGCTGCCCTGATATAATTGCATACCCGCCCCCGCTGATTGGCATTATGGGTGTTATGGGTGATAAACATCGGTGGTTTAACGCATTGTTACCCATCATTACATTCGTCAATAGAATCTTATAAATCTTCACATGTTCCATGACAGCCCCATTCAACAAATGTGTGGAGAAGACGCGATGTCCCGGCCTCAGTGGGGTGGACGGGAGGTGTAAATCTCTATGGCTGGAAACCGTAGAGCAGACAAGACTAGGGATGAGGTCAATATATCGATGTCCGAGGTGACAGATGATGTTTTGGAAGGATGATCCGTATTTTCCTGCAGTTGAATGAGCTGGAATTATGGAGTGTACCAGGAAAGTGTGAGAAACCAGAAAATCCGAGGTGGAGGGGCTTGACGTTGCATGGTTTCCACACCAGCAGGGGCAGCCCTAATCTTATGATCAATGGAGGCCCCAGTGATGGATGATAAGTTATAATTGTGGGACAAGCCCTTTAAGGACAGAGTGGTGGTCACACCCGAGATGTCTCCTTGAAGTTCCAACCTGAGAGAGGAATATACTAGGCCGCCTTAAAATAAACCCCTCCACCCTTCAATGACCTCGCCCAAGCATCACAGGAGTCTAAGGGGAGGAGACACTGACATGCCAGCCTAAGGGACTCCAGACTTAAAAAGGTTACAAGAATGGATTTTTTTTTTCCCCAGAAACAGCTCTACTCTGCTCCAGTGGCTGTCTCTGGTACTGCAGCTCCATGCACCTGACCTCACAGGTATTACCTGTGCTATGGGGGTGCTATAGTCAGGTAACTGCCTGTGGGATCAGGGGGGAAGGGAGGGGGGTGGAGTGATCCGGGGTCAGGGGCTGATTCCAATCACATGACCCAGGGGTCGGAACCAGCCTGGAATGTCCGGGTCCAGTTGAGGTGATTTTAACTCCCCGGACAACCCCTTTAAATTATATACAGGCACATTCTGACATGGTTCACATTGTGACAAATAATCGCTCGGTTCTTCCTACTTGTCCCTTACTGAGCAGAGTGTATTTTGTTCCCCGGGATCTGCTGGCGCGGATTGTTCTTTGTGGATGGTATAAACATTATTCATTGTGATAGTTATCAGACAGATACAGATCTGCGTATTTATATATCCTAGCAAGAGGACGAGCCATATAGGGGGCGCTCTCCATCATCTATACAGAAAGATTAATGTACAGTACAATAATCCCTGCTAATTCATGAGGCGCCGAGATAATGGAGTCATAAATTACCTTTGTTTTAGTTTAATATCTATCTATCTATCTATCTATCTATCTATCTACCTATCATCTATCTCATATCTATCTATCTCATATCTATCTATCTATCATCTCTATCTATCTACTATCTATCTCATATCTATCTATCTATCTGTCTATCTATCTATCTATCTATCTATCTATCTATCCTCTATCTTCTATCTGTCTATGTTCTACCTGTTTCTTCCTATAGATAATATAAGCTGATATGTATCTCCCCTGCCTCCTCCTATATCCATGTTCTGCTGCTGGTATTTGTTATACATTGCTCTGACACTCTCATTGTTATTACGCTCTTGTTGTATTGAACTTTGTTCTTCTTTTCTTCTTGCCCTTGGCTTTCAATAACATTTATGGAAGTAAATCAACATGAGACTGCGGATGTGATGGCAATGAGTGCTTGTAAAATGTATAATAAATGAATTAAAAATGCCAGGAACATTGTATTACATGATGTGAATTATCACCAACACCTACAGTAGAAAGGAACAGAGCTCCAAACCCCCCTGGCTCCCTGTATACAGCCAGACTGTATGGTAATATACAGTGTAACTGACGCCACCACTAGGGGGAGCTCAGGAGCTTACTGCATACATTGAGTTCAGTAATAAGTCTGTCTGCAGTAAACTCCTCAGCTCCCTCTGGTGTTGACTGGAGGAATGATACATGCGCAGAAACGGTGTAGGCCAGATATAGATCAATAGTCCACATAAAATATGAATATATATATTTTTTATTTTAACATTATATAATTGATTATAGTGATACTAGGTACCCACTAATTCTGTATATACCTTTCAATATATATATATATATATATATATATCAGTATTCCCTTACCTTTTCTCGTGGCTGGACATATGTCACAAGTTGACCATCTTTTCAAGACAATATTGTATCACAAAGGGATATCCTCTATGTGTCTATGTGCGGCTACCCAGTGGTTGTGTTGTGAATTGCGGCCTGTTAGAGATTTTTGCTAACATTGCAATATTATATAAAATTAGTATTATGAGAAATATGGGTCCTTAGCCCTATTCGAGCTAAGCTAAGGGCGGGAATATCTGTAAATACACACGCACATTCATGGTTACCTGTCCCGCGCTCTCAGTCAGGTTTGTCCTCCTTTCAGGTGTGCTTTTTTAAAAAGGAAACCCAAATGTGTGACATACACAAGTGCACAATAAAACCGAGAGTATTTTTTGGGTCATTTATTCACATGAATCTCTTCTGATACATTGTAAAAGATAAATGTATTCAGTTGTATCTTACAATGCATCCGTTTTTGGAAAAACTGGGTGATCACCAACATGGCTGCCGACAGAAGGCCCACAGAGCTGTCACCCAGCTTTCCTAGATCCCATAGCACCTTCCTCTATGACACAAATTTGGAATCAGTCATGTAGACTAAAATACATCCTGCTCCAAGGGTGCCAATACTTTTGCAACTCCCTGCCAACTTTATTGCAACGTGGATATGCATTTAGGATAGGGAATCGAACCCTTCACTTGCCTCATAGATATATGTATATTGGATATTGCTGGTAAAATGCATATCCTGAGGATGGTTCCTGCTCCAAGGGTGATAATACTTTTGCAACTCCGTGCCATCTTGTTTACAACATGGATATTTATTGAGGATAGTAAACGGAACCTTCCACTTGCCCCATATGTATATCTATATTGGATATCACTTGTAAATTGCAGATCCTGAGGATGGTTCCTGCACCAAGGGTGCCAATAATTATGCAACTCCCTGCCATCTTATTTGCAAGATGGATATGTCTTTAGGATAGTTAAATCCACCCTCCACTTGTCTTATAGTATATATATATATATATATATATATATATATATATATATATTGGATATATCTTGAAAACGGCAGATCCTGAGGATGGTTCCTGCGCCAAGGGTGCTAATACTTTTGCAACTCCGTGCCAACCTGTTTGCAACATGATTATGCATTTAGGATAGTGAACCGAAGCCTTTACTTGCCTCATAGTATATTGGATATTGCTTATAAAATGCAGGAAACACAACTATAGGCGATGGCAACTTTTTGTAAACATCCAAAAGTTTTTGAAGTTGACTTTTTTCTGATATTCATCTAAAGTTCTAAAACTAAAATCTGCTCGATCAAGTTTTGTGTAATGATCCTTGTCAGCCCCTGGGAAGATCTGATAAGATTGTTAGAGAAGTCTGTACAAAAAACTCACAAAACTTGACTCAAACAAAACTTTCCACTCTCAAGGTCTCGAGACATTCACCTTGAACTTTGTTTTTCAGCGCAAGTACAAAGGACATAAAATGACTTCATACCGAGCTGTACAGCAAGTATAGGGGAGTATATAGTGGGAGAAAGGTGGGAGTATACAGCAAGTATAGGGGAGTATATAGGGAGAAAGGGGAGATCAGCAAGTATAGGGGAGTATATAGTATAGGGAGAAAGGTGGGAGTATACAGTAAGTATAGGGGAGTATATAGGGAGTAAGGTGGGAGTATACAGCAAGTATGGGGGAGTATATAGGGAGAAAGGTGGGAGTATACAGCAAGTATAGGGGAGTATATAGGAAGAAAGGTGGGAGTATACAGCAAGTATAGGGGAGTATATAGGGAGAAAGGTGGGAGTATACAGCAAGTATAGGGGAGTATATAGGAAGAAAGGTGGGAGTATACAGCAAGTATAGGGGAGTATATAGGGAGAAAGGTGGGAGTATACAGCAAGTATAGGGGAGTATATAGGAAGAAAGGTGGGAGTATACAGCAAGTATAGGGGAGTATATAGGGAGAAAGGTGGGAGTATACAGCAAGTATAGGGGAGTATATAGTATAGGGAGAAAGGTGGGAGTATACAGCAAGTATAGGGGAGTATACAGGAAGTAAGATGGGAGTATACAGCAAGTATAGGGGAGTATATAGGGAGAAAGGTGGGAGTATACAGCAAGTATAGGGGAGTATATAGGGAGTAAGGTGGGAGTATACAGCAAGTATAGGGGAGTATATAGTATAGGGAGAAAGGTGGGAGTATACAGCAAGTATAGGGGAGTATATAGGGAGTAAGCTGGGAGTATACAGCAAGTATAGGGGAGTATATAGGGAGAAAGGTGGGAGTATACAGCAAGTATAGGGGAGTATATAGTATAGGGAGTAAGGTGGGAATATACAGCAAGTATAGGGGAGTATATAGGGAGAAAGGTGGGAGTATACAGCAAGTATAGGGGAGTATATAGGGAGAAAGGTGGGAGTATACAGCAAGTATAGGGGAGTATATAGTATAGGGAGAAAGGTGGGAGTATACAGCAAGTATAGGGGAGTATATAGGGAGTAAGCTGGGAGTATACAGCAAGTATAGGGGAGTATATAGGGAGAAAGGTGGGAGTATACAGCAAGTATAGGGGAGTATATAGTATAGGGAGAAAGGTGGGAGTATACAGCAAGTATAGGGGAGTATACAGGAAGTAAGATGGGAGTATACAGCAAGTATAGGGGAGTATATAGGGAGTAAGGTGGGAGTATACAGCAAGTATAGGGGAGTATATAGGAAGAAAGGTGGGAGTATACAGCAAGTATAGGGGAGTATATAGGGAGAAAGGTGGGAGTATACAGCAAGTATAGGGGAGTATATAGGGAGTAAGGTGGGAGTATACAGGAAGTATAGGGGAGTATATAGGGAGAAAGGTGGGAGTATACAGCAAGTATAGGGGAGTATATAGTATAGGGAGAAAGGTGGGAGTATACAGCAAGTATAGGGGAGTATATAGGGAGTAAGCTGGGAGTATACAGCAAGTATAGGGGAGTATATAGTATAGGGAGTAAGGTGGGAATATACAGCAAGTATAGGGGAGTATATATATATGGACAGAGGTGGGAGTATACAGCAAGTATAGGGGAGTATATATGGAGAAAGGTGGGAGTATACAGCAAATATAGGGGAGTATATAGGGAGAAAGGTGGGAGTATACAGCAAGTATAGGGGGAGTATATAGGGAGTAAGGTGGGAGTATACAGCAAGTATAGAGGAGTATATAGGGAGTAAGGTGGGAGTATACAGCAAGTATAGGGGAGTATATAGGGAGAAAGGTGGGAGTATACAGCAAGTATAGGGGAGTATATAGGGAGTAAGGTGGGAGTATACAGCAAGTATAGGGGAGTATATAGGGAGAAAGGTGGGAGTATACAGCAAGTATAGGGGAGTATATAGGGAGTAAGATGGGAGTATACAGCAAGTATGGGGGAGTATATATGGAGAAAGGTGGGAGTATACAGCAAGTATAGGGGAGTATATAGGGAGAAAGGTGGGAGTATACAGCAAGTATAGGGGAGTATATAGGGAGAAAGGTGGGAGTATACAGCAAGTATAGGGGAGTATATAGGGAGAAAGGTGGGAGTATACAGCAAGTATAGGGGAGTATATAGGGAGAAAGGTGGGAGTATACAGCAAGTATAGGGGAGTATATAGGAAGTAAGATGGGAGTATACAGCAAGTATAGGGGAGTATATAGGGAGAAAGGTGGGAGTATACAGCAAGTATAGGGGAGTATATAGGGAGAAAGGTGGGAGTATACAGCAAGTATAGGGGAGTATATAGGAAGTAAGATGGGAGTATACAGCAAGTATAGGGGAGTATATAGGGAGTAAGGTGCGAATGTACAGCAAGTATAGGGGAGTAAATAGGGAGTAAGGTGGGAATATGCAGCAAGTATAAGGGAGTATATAGGGAGTAAGGTGGGAGTATACAGCAAGTATAGGGGAGTATATAGGGAGTAAGGTGGGAGTATACAGCAAGTATAGGGGAGTATATAGGGAGTAAGGTGGGAGTATACAGCAAGTATAGGGGAGTATATAGGGAGAAAGGTGGGAGTATACAGCAAGTATAGGGGAGTATATAGTATAGGGAGAAAGGTGGGAGTATACAGCAAGTATAGGGGAGGGAGTATCAGCAGGTATATAGGGAGAAAGGTGGGAGTATACAGCAAGTATAGGGGAGTATATATAGGGAGTAAGGTGGGAGTATACAGCAAGTATAGGGGAGTATATAGGGAGTAAGGTGGGAGTATACAGCAAGTATAGGGGAGTATATAGGGAGAAAGGTGGGAGTATACAGCAAGTATAGGGGAGTATATAGGGAGAAAGGTGGGAGTATACAGCAAGTATAGGGGAGTATATAGGGAGAAAGGTGGGAGTATACAGAAAGTATAGGGGAGTATATAGGGAGAAAGGTGGGAGTATACAGCAAGTATAGGGGAGTATATAGGGAAAGGGGGGAAAAATAGGGGGATATAGAGTAAGGTGGGAGTATACAGCAAGTATAGGGGAGTATACAGTATAGGGAGTAAGGTGGGAGTATACAGCAAGTATAGGGGAGTATATAGGGAGTAAGGTGGGAGTATACAGCAAGTATAGGGGAGTATACAGTATAGGGAGTAAGGTGGGAGTATACAGCAAGTATAGGGGAGTATATAGGGAGTAAGGTGGGAATATACAGCAAGTATAGGGGAGTATATAGGGAGTAAGGTGAGAGTTTATACTTTGGGAATTAGTGTATTATCTGGATTGTAGTAGGGCAGGGCACAATTTGCCTGCAGAACCAAATCAGGGCATGTGAAGGCCAAAATAATGCCGCCATACAATGCAAAATAACAGTACTGAACAAAGCTTACATACAGATACCATATAGTGAACACATTACAGTGCTGTATAATAGCAATATAATAGTGCCATATAAAGTCCTCATAATACTGCAGTATAGTGCCTATAAAATAACACCGTATACTGCACACATAATACTGCAGTATAGTGACCATAAAATAACACCATACAAAGCACACATAATACTGTCATAAAGTGACTATGAACTAACACCCTGTAGTGTCCACATAATAGTACCATATAGTGATTTAGTAATTTATCAGGAATTGCAGATTTTCAACTGTGAGATTAGATCTTCTTCTCAGCAGACAGGAGGACGCGCTATGGAGAAGCAGAGGACACAGAACGCAGCACAATCACCGCATCCCAGGGTGGTCGGGTTTACGAGGCGGTCGCCAGCTCACGATTTCAGGAACTGAAAATTCAAAGCCAAGCGATTGTATATTAGCAATTACATGGAGAACACCCGCCTGGAGACAAAGTCACCCTGACACTGTCCATGTCCTGGTTATACGAGGGGAGATCTGCCCCGCGGGTCATCTGATTGGCTGCGGTAATATCTGCAGTCACTTAGATCAGGAATTAATAGGGGTAATATCAGCCAAAACCCATCCATAAAATATACTAAGAAGCTGCAGAGATAATGCACTCCTTATATACCCATTATATGAAGGGCGTGTATACTTTTGCAATCATCTTTTTATTGCTCCAACACATCTAAAATATCAAATGAAACAATTTAGCAATTTGCCTTGATTAAAAATCTTCAACCGTTTTGTGTATACAGTTCCTCAACCTAATCCTATGTATGTACAGTATGTAATGCCAGTCATGTTTCTAACTACACAGGTTTTGTTTGTAGTCTGTAACCATGGAGACACATAGGTCTGCAAATGAACCATCAATGAACGGTCGGCTGCATTGGGGCAATAAACATAAATGCATTGCAAAAATTTACATACCCTTCTAAGAAAATTATTGAGAGTCCCTGAGAGGATTTATAATGGTTGATGGATCTTCTTGGATGTAGGTCCAACATTTAGGGAGGTTTATTTCACTTACCACTACTAAAAGGGGAACCATTAGCCCCCAATTGTTCATGTGGTGCCCAGAAAGGTGTTAAGGTACAGCTATCTGCCCTAGTTCATGTGGGTAGTAATATTTTGGCAACTACTGTATCTTGGCACTGTATGGTAGACCATAAATAGAGGTGACACCTGGTGGCCCCATAGCACATTTAAAACTGGGTCCCCCAAATTATTTTATTGTGCCTTAAAGGGGACCTTTCACCACCTCCAACACTTTGCATCCTTTAATAGGCGCCGCTCCACTGATTCCAGCACAGTTGGAATTTCTTCTCTAGCTCCCACCATTCCTGAGCAATTGGTGCTTAGTTGCAGCACCCAATTTGATAATTATGCTCTCTACTGTCGGGTAGGCGGGTCTCAGACTATGTGCTCCAGCCCAGGACCGCCCACCTTACAGTAGAGAGCCTAATATTGGAGACTGAAACTAACAGCACTGATAGATCAGGAACGGTGGGGGCTAGAGAAAAAATTCCAACTGCGCCGGAATCAGTGGAGTGGGGGCTATTGGAGTGGGCAAAGAGGTGGAGTTGATGTAAGATGATTTAGGGCACCCAGTTAGAGTTCCAACTGTGCTGGAATCAGAGAAGCGACACCTATTGAAGTTTAAGGAGTTGGAGCTGGTAGAGGTGATGAAGGGTCCCTTTTAATACTCACCGAGACAGCTCACATTATGCTTTTGAGTTCTGACACACTCGTCTCTGCTACATCTGACAATCTAAGCTTTGCTACATCTGCTGCATTCTGTTCTCCAATTTTGAAAAACTTGGCACAACTTTTTGTCTTCATTTCCTCCCCATTTGTTTACAATGGGTGTATACGTATAAATCCACGCTCTCTTCTTCTGTGTAGTTGAGGTGTGTATGTCAGGTCTGCGTAGTGGAGGGTGGGAAATAGCATTTATTTCTTACTTTATTGCCATTTTTATATTTATGGACTCTATAAATACAGATGCAAACATTTAATCATCGCCCCCGGTCCTGACTGCCGCCCGCTCTGCATACCATCTGCGCCATAAACCAACTCATGAGAAAGTGTCATTTCTCAGACTCTGCTGAATTTTACAAGGTTCTCGCGGATTTCTTGGCTTGAGGTTGTCGCCAGCTGTTATCTGTTAAATGTTGCTGTGGGTAAAATAGGAAAGACGTCAAAATATCTCAAAATATAAATCATTTTTTTATTTTTAACCCTTTATAAAATATGTGACCTCCCAAATAATGAAATGAAGCTCCACCTACCATAGACGCTGACTCTATATCAAGGATGATGAGGTCCTCCACTTTGGAACATCTCCTGCTCTGGAGGACTTATGTTTGACAATGTATTTGAATGGACACCATGTAATACCACATGTCTCCTGTAGTGGCCACTGTGTGCAGGAACCCACAGCTACCAGATTACAAAGTCATCAATAGTGATGGGCAAACCTCACAAGTTTGGTTTCGCCAGGAAATAAATTTTTTGACCAATCTTGTTTCGACTGAACTGGAAGTGCAGGGTAAAGTGGATTATTATATTTTGGGGTATTTTCAGGCCCCCATGTATAATAACTGGAGGGTATATAACAAATAAAAAAAAAATGGACTCATCTTTCCTGGGTTCTTCTTCTGCATCCTCTGACATCCAATCTTCTTCCTGGGTAGTCCGCCATCTTCTTCAGACCCCGTTGTAGTAGTCAAGTTGAGGGGGCGTCGACATCATCATGCTGTGACGTTACAGCGGACATGATGATGTTGACACCCCTACTTAAAAGAGGGGCCCCAGTGTGGAGGAGTGTACCCACCAGGCATCCGCAAAGTGGAGGTGATGACAAGATCCATGTGAGGAGAAGGAGGCTCCCCTTGTACAGGTTTGAAGACCACAAGTGACAAACGTTGAAGTTATCCCTTTCTGTTCCTTCTATTTTCCAACTTGTTGTAATTCAACAGTCAATCAGTTAAAACTTTCAACCCAGTAGTCGTTTCTGTGTCCATCACCTGCAAGTTACACCATTTATTAACTAAACATCCCCTTTAACAAAGATGTCAACAGCAACTTGTTGATGGTTTCCATGGAGCTACAATTGCTTTTTTACACCGTATTAAGAAATAAAGTGAAAAAATATAAATGGTATACAGTGATATATATTCCACTATATAATATTCACACTTTATACTTAAGGGAATGTCACGACAAAATGACCTACCTTTTAAACCAAGTTTTTATGTTAAACATATTTTTTAAGAATTTTTGATATTTTTGTTTGTCGTTATCTATATTTTTTTTAAGAAAAGTACTATATCCTGCAATTTTTACTCTGACCATTAAGCCTAATAATAGTTTGATACTTGCCAATTCTGTAGGGGCTTCTCATCATCACATCTAATAGATACCACCTCTATAGATAACACCACTGACCCATCATTACATCACTACTAACAATAGATGATGTCACAGTTTATCTCCTCCCCCTGACTGCACAGAGCATGTGTAGAAAACTCTCCCACAGAGCTCAATGAGTCGGCTCCAGTCTATTACTACCAATGGACATGACAATGCTGTAAAGCGTATCACTAAATGCTGTTAACAGAGAAGAGGAGAAGCTCAGGCAAGATGGCCGCCCCCATAATCATGGACAGAAAATAGAAAAAAAAAAATCTACAATCAGAAAATAAAAAACAGATTAGAAAAAAGTGACAGATTTCACTGTCTGGTTTTAATAAATAAATAAAACAAATTGGTGACACATTCCCTTTAATTTGTCCCTAGGTGCTCAGGATGAGGCATGTAAAGCTGCCCTTCACTTACTGTCTGTATATATACAATATGTATTAGCATATTAGCTGACTGTCCCTTTACCCTTGAAACAATACGAGGGCTATGCTGTCATCATGTCGGGCTAGGATTTGCATCTTGTATATGACCACATCAGCTCTCCGGGGAGTTGTTCGGCCTCATAAGTGCTTTATCAATAGCTGGGAATGCTGTATCTCTAGCATCAGATAACATAGACTTTCTCCTCTTACAAATTCTGAGAACAGAATAGTAATGGTAACGGAGACTGACCAGAGAAACAATGCCCATATAACCGCCTGTTCACATGGATCTCTCATGAGAAATAGCCATGGCGCTACCCGGTAAAATATTAAACATATGGACAACTAGGCTCATATAGTTACAATCCTTACACCTGATCATCCATAAAACGCAGGAAACTTGTACCATGAAAAATAGTTTATTCTTGCATAGTCAGTACAAAAAAAAAAAGTTAGAAAAAAGTTGGAAACTGTCAACAAGCAGGCTGCCAGTGGATCTTATCTAGGGACATCTAGACTTATATAGTTAATTCCCTTTAAAACTGATCATCCATAAAACAGAGACATCTGGTATAATGCAAAATAGTCCATTCTTACCTAATCAGTAAAGAAAAAATATTGGAAACTGTCAACAAGCAGGCTGCCAGTGAAGTTTATCTAGGGACATCTAGATTTATATAGTTAATTCCCTTTAAAACTGATCATCCATAAAGCAGACATCTGGTATAATGCAAAATAGTCCATTAAACACAGGAATCTGGTACCATGAAAAATAGTTTATTCTTACATAGTTGATAAAAAGTTGGAAACTGTCAACAAGCAGGCTAAAGGTGGATCTTACCTAGGGACAGTTAGACTCATATAGTTAATTCCTTTAAACCTGATCATCCATAAAACACAGGAATATGGTATCATGTTAAATAATTCATTCTTACCTACTTAGTAGATAAAAAATTGGAAAACATTTGAAACTGTCAACAAGCAGGCTAATGGTGGATCTTATCTAGGGGCAACTAGACTCATATAGTTAAATTCCTTTAAACCTGATCGTCCATAAAACACAGGAATTGGGTATCATGCAAAATAGTTCATTCTTACCTACGCAGTAGAGAAAAAAAAAGGAAACTGTCAACAAGAAGACTGACGGTGGATCTTATCTAGGGGAAACTAGACTCATAGAGCTAAACACCTTTAAACCTAATCATCCATAAAATACAGGAATTTGTTGCCATGAAAAATTGAAAAAACCAGGGTGGTGGTGGATTTTATCTAGGGACAACTAGGCTCATATAAACTGCTTTAAAACAGATCATACATAAAACATCTGGTATCTACTAATCAGTAGAAAAAAAATGGAAAGAAATGGAAACTGTCAACAAGCTGACTGCTGGGGGATCCTATTATAAATTTGTTCACTTGCAACGGTACAGGGGAAACCTGTGCTGGACTGCAGGGGTCAGATATATCTGGGTACAGGCAGAGGAGGATACCAGGATGCAAAGAGAATGTAACAGGGAGGTGGACAGGAGCCTGGAGAGAGATGTTTTTGCTTGGGGGCCGGACTACAGAGAAGTTGTGAGCTCTTCACTTAAAGGGGAATGTGTCACCAGACCCAGCATATCACCCCAGACCCACAGATAGATAGGTTAGGGTCCTCTGAATCAATTGGTGTTTTCCCCTTGCGAATCGCTGCTTCCATTGCCAAGATATTGTTGTTTTGTCAATATGTAAATGAGCCGCCATTACTCTATAGCGCTCATTTGCATATAACAAAAACAGCGATATCTTGGCAACGGAGGCAGCGATTCACAAGGGGAAAACACCGATTGATTCAGGGGACCCTAACCTATCTATCTGCTGGAGGTTGATATGCTGGGTTTCGGTGACAGAATCCCTTTAAGAAGTGAGGCATAAGCCACAACGTGCCTCCTTATCTGAAATATTTGGGATTTTTCCTGTGCACTGTGTAATCTTGTAACAGACCATCAAAGTTCATGGATGGAAAACAAAACTATTTCTCACGGAGTGAAGTCTGAACTTTGTCACCAGGCTCCACATGATGGCGTAGTCTAATCCTAGGACACACGCGGCGGGCTCTGCTGCGTTACACAAGCCTTGGCATTCCTACATGACTAATTGGTAAAAGCCCCTTGTAATACCAGGGAAATAAATAATCCGCGATATTCCGTAATCCCAGGCTCCGGTGAAAGCCGCAATGAAGTTCACAGTTGCCTGCATAGTGCATAGTGAATGGCTGTTACCTGTTGATGCCTTTTTTGGAGGGGCGTACAACCCTGCAGTGAATAGTCTTAATGCACCTGGCTAATTTGTTGGTGTACTGTCTCTTTAAGCAGAGACGTAGCTAGGCTTTCCTTCCGTTTGCTGTCCTACATATGCACCAAAAGACTCCGGCCAAGTTTGTGTGGTTGCTCTAAATATGGAGGGGACCAGTGAAGTGGCCATTAAAAAATTAGGCCCAGACAACCCCTTTAAAGAGGTTTCGATAAATTGGAGTTGCTCCAATTCCATCTTTCTAATATTGATGTCCAAGATTGTTCATCCTTTGCCCGGTGTCATTGAACATGTATGGACAATGTGAGGGACTATAACGTGCAAAGTGGACTACAACAAGTATGGCATTGTCTTCAGATTGGTCATACACCACCAGATGATGGTTCTTTCGACCATCATCCTACTTCGGTCTAATGTGTATGGTCACTTTAACTCAAGATTCTAGATTTCCCATACGTTCTAGCACCTACATCAACACACTGGATCTCAGGAGAACATACGAACTCAACCCTGGTCAGATTACAACCCATGGTCCCAACGGAAACATATATGTGGATTCCGAATAGTGGTAGGTACCAGTGTTGGGCAAACTTCATGAGATTCGTATCAGCAATATTCACAAGGTTCATCCCTCAGAACCGGAACTTCTACAGTTATACTCAGGGTCTCCTCATGAGGTCATGGGCCAAATCACAGGCCTCAGCAGTCCCTTGGGGCTGCTGATATCATTCAGGAGGCTGGAAGAGTCCCGAAGAGGATGAGGACCCGTAATGGACTCCACGAGGAGCCCAGGAGAGCTTGTTATGTTTACTCGCCTACTCGGCTTATTATACTTTGGGGTCTGAAGAGATCCCAGTTTGGCTAAAACTGAAATTTTTGGAAATTTCATAACAACCGTTACGAACCGGTTCGCTGATCCTTAGTTGGTATCTACTCTATTCATTTCAAGTTGTTATACGGTCACTGTATGTTTTTTTTAGACTTTGGATGAAGAGTTTTATTGGCCTCGGACCCTTCGGAATTCCATGCTCATTGTCTGGGGGACCAGCTGGATAAATAGTCCGCCGTAGACCACGGGATGTTTCTGCTACGTTCTCTCTACTTTGTGTCAATTCTGGCTTCCTATGTGAATCAGGTTCTGTTTACCCAACATTTCTGATGTTACGCAATTTCCTGACTTCTCATCTGTTTATTGGGCTGTCAGTCATAGTCATTGGGTCGGAGATGGGCGAGAATTTACATCAAAAAATGAACCTGTAAAGTTTTCTGGGTATTTCCAGGATTTTCCATAGTTGGCCTGCCCTAGTGATGGGCCATCAATGTATGATATCAGGTCTGATCTCAGCTAACCCATTGTCCACCATAACAAAAGGGGCATCGAACAAAATTGTGTTAATCCCTTTGCTACCCTAGACCACTAGGAATGTTGACATCAACCCCCTTAACTATCCTAGACACCAGGAATACTGGATTTGACCCCTTCACTACCCTAGACCACCAAAGATGTTATCATTAATCTTCAGTACTCTAGAGCACTATTAACTCCATTCACTGCCATATACCACAAAGGATGATGGCATTAATACCTTTGCTACCCTAGACCACCAGGGATGCTGACACCAACTCCTTAACTACCCTAATAAACACTATGAGCACTGGTATATTCCTCTTCATCACTCTAGACCACCAGAGATGGGCCATTAATGTGTAACAGCAGGTCTGATGACAGGTACCACATCGTCCACCATAATGAGGGGCATAGTACAAATTGTGTTAATCCTTTTGCTACCCCAGACCACAAAGGATGCTGGGATGCTGACATCAACTCCTTAACTATCCTAGATAGCAGGAATACAGGATTTGACCACTTCACTACCCTACACCACTAAAGATGTTAGTATTAACTCCATCAGTACCCTAGAGCACTATGGATGTTGCCATTAACTCCATTCACTGCCAAACACCACCGGTGGTGCAAGCAATATCTTTGTCACTACCATAGACCACCAAATGGCATTAATCCCTTTGCTACCCTAGACCACCAGGGATGCTGACATCAACTTCTTAACTACCTTAGACTCCAGGAGTACTGACATTTTCCCCTTTATCATCCTAGACCACCAAAGATGTTGGTATTAACCTCTTCACTACCCTAGACCTCCAGGGATGCTGGCAGTAACTCCATTCACTGATATACACCACTGGACATTGTATCATTAATCCATTCACTACCACAGAACACCAGGGTTGATGGCATTAATCCCATTGCTACCCTAGACCACCAGTGATGCTGACATCAACCCCTTAACTACTCTAGACATCAGGAATACTGGCTTTTACCTCTTTACCACCCTAGATGTTAGCACCAACCCCTTCACTTTCCCAGACCTACAGGGATGTTAGCATCAACCCCTTCACTGCCAGGGGTGTTGACATTAATACTATTCACTGCCATACACCACTGAGAATTCTGATATTAACACCTTCATTACCCTGGACCACCAGAGATGCTAGCATTAACCCCTTCACAACACTAGATAATCCAGAATGCTGGCAGTAACCCTATTCACTATTAACACCATTAGGGACACTGGCATCAACTTCCTTTCTATCCTAGACCTCCAGGGATTCTGGCATTAACCCCTTCATAACACTAGATAATCCAGAATGCTGGCAGTAACCCTATTCACTATTAACACACTAGGGACACTGGTGTCAACTTCCTTTCTATCCTAGACCTCCAGGGATGCTGGCATTAACCCCTTCACAACACTAGATCACCTAAAATGCTGACAGTAACCCCATTCTCTAATATAAACCACCAAAGATATTGGCAGAAGTGCCTTCTCTACACTAGCCATGGATGCTGGAATTTACCCCATTCACTACACGTCACCAACAGATGCTGGTATTAACCCTTTCACAATCCTTAACCACCAAACTTATTAGACTCACATTAATAAGCTACCCTAATCAGAATGACCTCTAATTCTGATTAATTACAACGTTAAGTTTTCTTAAGTACTCTTAAGCCATCCCACCAAGAATCCTAAGGTATTAACCTCTTGTTTGGTGGTTGCCATTAGAACATTCAGGTTTGATGATTGTAATAAATATACGCTACCTAATATGGCTCCAGTATAAGGTTCTTACCAATATTTGGGCCCCAGAAATGTTATGGGGCCCTGAATGCAGAACGTGATCTATCTGCTGTATCTGAATCTGTTACATGTTACATGTGTTGAACATACATGAGATCAATGAACACTTTTTGTAGCCCTGTGTCTCACCCTAGTCATGTAGCGGGGAATATATACGTCAGATGTCAACACCTTTATTCACTGAAGGTTTAGTCAGGCAGGAATGTGTCACGACTGGTGTGAATTAAGCTCTGACCGCCGCTGTACATCATCTTCTCTACTTCCTGTTTCTTATAATGTAACCTCTGAAATCCAAAAATAACCACAAAATAATTGTATATATTTATACCGTAGATATAGGAAGAAGGTTAGCGCAATTGTCCCTGATGCTATGCCGAGGTAGCAGAGCTAAGTTTGTTAATCGACACAACTTAGGTATCAACATAGTAGAGATGAACCAATGATCCAGATGGAAAGGGTTAACAAACAGCCTCAGCTCTGCTCCATCTGTAGCTTATTTAGTCAGCACATGCTGACAACCTTGTAAAATGAATTTCATTAAAATTTATTTTCAGGTTTAGTCCAGCATAAAATAGGTTAAAGGAGTTAAAAAGTTCTTAGTTTTACATTTTTTTTTTCATTGTGATTTGTCAAAATCTGACAGGAAGATCAGCAGTGTGTATAGGCTCACTCTGCCCAATAGAAACCTAGTAGAGGTGTTGGTCCCTCCCCCGAGGAGTCTCAAGATATGACAATGTAATGTAAAGGTTGGGGCCTATGTGGCGGATACTATTAGAGGCATCTCTATGGCCTTATTCACATGAAGGCCACATTGAAAATAAGAGTCTATGGGGCTAGTCACACGTCCATTTTTGATGGTCTGTTTTAGGGCCCCAAGTAAAGTCAATGGGGCAAATTTAATAAGACTGGTGTAGAGACTTAAAGATTTATGAAGAGGTTGTGGCCCAGGTTGGAACTAGCATCGATTTACATTCTAACTCATGCCAGAAAACTGGTGTAAGTTTTAATAAATTAGTCGGGCCGAGGGGGTGACGCCCCTGATCCCTGCCCTGCTCCAGATGGGAGGTACCATACATGAAATGAAAATAACTTATAACCCATTCTTTAGGGACAACTGCCCAACAGAAATAGAAGAACAACTATGTAACAAATTGGATACTTTTTATCCAATTCTGAATAAACCCCACCCCTGAACAATTGAACCCGCCCCTGAGGTACCTTCCTATTTAAACTACAATATAAATGCACATTGCTGACCAGAATTAGCCCATTATGGACACAACGGACAAATGTGGTGACCTTGTACACCCATGGGTGTATTTTATATAACATAAAGTATAAATAGATGAGGCCAGGTCTGTACTCTGCGTATACTTAAAGCTGCTGTATATTGGCGTCCGCTGTAGACAAGTCCCCCTAGTCGCCAAATATAAGCTTCTACATCATAACAACCTTTATCGTCACCTACGGCATGTGCTTAGGACAAGAATTTTCCACACCCCATTGTTTCTCCATAATCTCCTTTCCCATGATGCTTTGCTTTTCTCACAGCTTGCAGATGAAAAACAATTCTGAATAAACTTCTGAATTAATCTTTTGTCTGGCGCAGAAATGCAAAACTAAGGACCAACAGGGATGTGTGGGAGACGAAACAATGCAGGAATTACAGGTTCAGAAATAGATTCGCATTCCTTCAAATTTCATAAATGGCGAAATTTGTTACGGAAATCGCCAATATAGTGAAATCTTTATGCCGCAACCGGTTCACCACTGGCTACACCAGTTTAAAAAATCTAAGTAAACCTTATTTAATGACACTTAGGTCGGCTTCAGATGATCGGATGTGGTCAAGGAGATACGGACCGGATCTCGGGCGTATTTTCCAGTCGGCGGACCTGGACTCCCAGCTTTATAGTCATCTATGATCCTAGGATTCCCTACTTTCCCGTGGCTCTACTGTTCATATGGTCAACATGAGTACAGTATGGACCAGTAGTCCCTGACTAGTACTCCAGTAGGATGCTGGGAATCTGGATCCCATCAGTCTGGGAGATACTGGCAAGATCTGGTCCATATTTCCCAAAGCTGACCTTAAAGGGATGTTCAAGGCTAAATAATTGATGACCTATTCTTAGGATAGGTCATCAATTAAACATCAGCAGGGGTCAGATACCCAGAACCCCCACCGATCAGCTGTTTGAAGAATCTGCAGTGTTTGGCACAGCGCCGTACATTGCATAGTGGCTGCTCTTGGTACTGCAGTTCAGTTAATTCACTTGAATGGGAGCACAGAATGTGTAAGGACACACTCTATTGACAAGAGGAACTCAGTTGTCAATTAACTCATACATTTTTAGGAGGAGCAACAGAGTAACACCACAATACACATGAAAAGATGTTCTAGAATTTTATAAAGAATACAAGAATTAACTAAAACAGACACAAAAAAACCCCACGGCACATAAAACATGCCATAAACACCCAGTGCGCTGACATGAATATTTGTATAATGTGGTAAATATTTATAAGCTATGGGATCAGAATGTGCGTGTGGATGAAATGTCCA
The DNA here is from genome assembly GCA_947044405.1 of Leptodactylus fallax. NCBI lineage: Eukaryota > Metazoa > Chordata > Amphibia > Anura > Leptodactylidae > Leptodactylus > Leptodactylus fallax. The sequence continues at coordinate 2,240,956 of CAMRHE010000180.1, forward strand.
TCTGATGTTTAGGCCCTTGTGAGTTTGTTACATAATTTGTCCTTATATTCACACATGTATTGTGTTACCACGAGTATGTGATGTCATCAGGAAGGCGGAGCAGAGATTATTCATCTATAGATGGGGGCCTGAATCGGGGAGGTCTCTCTGCATGAAATATCACATAGCTGCAATATGAAAGGAGTAAAATAAACTATTTCAGATAAGTAATATAATCAGCAGCGCAATAAAAAGAATTAGTGCTATACGGTGCCCAAATAACAGCACCATATAGTGCCCAAATAACAGAGCAGCAAGTGGTCAAACAGTAGCGACATATAGTGCCTGATAATGACCAGATAACATGACCACAGCATATCAACATAGCAGTAGCCAAATAACAGTGCCATATAGTGCCCAAATAATAGCGCCATATAGTGCTCAGATAACAGCACTATAGTGCCCAAAACAAGTACCTCATAAAGCCCATATACCATTACCACAGAATATCCAAATAACAGCGCCCTAAGAGTGCCCAAGTAACAGTTCTGTATAGTGACCAAATAACAGCGCCATATAGTGCCCAAATAACAGTGCCATATAGTGCCCAAATAACAGTGCTATATAGAGTCCAAATAACAGTGCCATATAGTGCCCAAATAACAGTTCCATATAGTGCCCAAATAACAGTACCATATAGTGCCCAAATAACTACCATATAGTGCCCAAAAAAAGTGTCTCATAAAACCCATATACAATCACCACAAATAACAGCACCCTAGAGTATCCAAATAACAGTGCCGTATAGTCCCCAATTAACAGCGTCATATAGTGTCCAAAAAAGTGCTTCATAAAGCCCATATACCATCACCACAGGATATCCAAATAACAGTGACGTGTAGTGCCCCCCCAAAAAGAAGTGCCTCTTAATGCCATATAATATCACCACAGAATATCCAAATAACCGTGCCATATAGTGCCCAAATAACAGTGCCATATAGTGCCCAAATAACAGTGGTAATTGGGGGGAACTAAATGGAGAAGCTTGCCATATTCGTGGCTGAGGCAGTAGAGAAGCTGGTCAAGGCTCCCCTGCATTTTGCCTATTTTGCCCTATCTCTAATCTGGACCTGAAAAAAATGGATTACCTCAGATTCAGGAAAAATAAAAAGCACATTTTATAATAATACAGAAACAGCGCCACCTTTGTCCATGGCTGTGTCTGGTATTGCAGCTCATTCCAGTTCATTTACATCACAGCTTCTCTTCTTCAGCTCTCCCACATCTGTACCTACTGCCAGCAAGAAACTCCCATTTTTATGTCTCTGGTAATAAAGGGGCACATTTATACCTAACGCTGTCTTATTTACATTCACTGTTAGAAATAATATAGACTGTACTTATAGAACGTCATATTGAGAATTTTTATATTTGGAAATTTAAAAAAAAAAGAAAGAAAAAAAAAGTAACAAGATTGTAATTCTATTCATTTAACAAAAGCGGCTTCCATACGCCCGGACAATGCGGCCTTTGTGTGCGGCCGCAGTGGGCACAATGTCATCATTATGTGGGAAATTGGCCTCAGACCTGGGAAAGGACCTGGATTTACACCAACACATGATCACTACAGTATGTTTGGTTAGGTAAGAGAAATGATACTCCTGTCCCTTTAAACCCTCCAGGCCTGGGAAAAAAATCTGAGAAAATCTGGGAAAAAAAGTTGGGTCACAACCAATATGGCTGCACAAGAGGGGCAAAGGTTTAAAGGGGTTGTTACAAAATATCAATGTATCACCTACCCACAGGATAGATGATCAAGTGCTGGATCACTCCGGGTACCACCGCTGGGACAATCACTATCACATGTCCATGTCCCCTGGATGGTCACCCATGTGGGACCCATATTCTCATCACTGGTGGGGGCCAGTTTCCAAATTTGCAATCATAGCCTTATGACAAGGCAAATTTCACCTTCAGGAGTCTGGGAAAGTTGGACGACAATGTAGGAGCTTTAAGGGTTTTTTGGAGTTCCAAAAATTCTTTTTTAATGGCCAAAATTCCAAAAATGATGCATTTACTCTTCCTGTACTCGACGTTACCAGTGCTGCAGTTCTCCTCAATGTTTCCCCGTTTTTTCCTTTTCCAACCCAGTCTGATTCTATGTTGGCCATATTTTAGCCATATGTCACCCACAATGACATCTTATTCATGTCAAAGTCAATATATTGGGCTATAATTGTGAATACAGCCCAAAAATATCATTCTTATGTTAGTGTCCTTTTTATAAACCTCTTTTTGACTGTAAGGCAACTGGCTGCAGCAGGAGCTCTCCCCCATTTCTCAGTCAGCAACATCCCATTATCTATTACCCAACAACCATCAAGAGAAAATGAGCGCTTGTGTTCTCTGCCAGATTTCTACTAGAATGAAGGGGAAATTTACCAAGATTAGGGTTTTATACCCCAATTTTAAAGGAGTTGTCTGGAGGGAAAAAAACTTTAAAACATGGTCAGAATGGGTATTAAAAAAGTAGTACTTACCTTACTGATTACTTGCTGCTCCCATTCTGATGTTTACCAGGTCCCTGCTGGTCTCTACTTCCTCTGCACACGCAGGAAATGCTCACTCATCCAATTACTGACTGAGGCGGGTCACCACTGTGGTCAGTTATTGGCTTAGAAGGCACTTCCTGTGCGTCAAGGAGGGGCCAAGAAATAGAGACCAGCAGGGACCTGGTAAGCAGTGGCACTTGATGTCAGGGGATTGGTGAGGTCAGTACGGCTTCTTTCTTATTTTACCCCCCCCCAACAGTCCCTTTTAAGCAAAATATATTGAATAAGATGCACCAAATAAAAAAAAAAGGCCTCTTAAAGGAGTTGTCCTGTTGTGCACCAAATCCAACTCTTTGCATCCTATATTAACTGCTGCTCATGGATTTTTTTTTCTCTAAACCCCACTGTGCCTTAGCATATTCTGCTGTTATTTTCACTACCCAATATGCTAATTATGGTGTCTATTGTCAAGTGGGTGGTCCCTATCTGTTGATTCCAGCTTATGACTGCCCACCTGACAGTAGAGAGCTTAATTAGCATGTTGGGTGATAAAAAAAACAGCACTGATTGCTGAGGACCGGTGGGGGCTATAGAAATAATTCCAAACGTGGTAGAGTCAGTGGTGCGGTACCTATTGGATGTAATGATGAGTCAACGGTGTTATCTATGCCGGCATTATCGTATATTGTAATCCTGTCTGTGATGTAAATGAAGTGACTGCTGTAAAGAAACCTCTTACAGAATTGGCAAGTTTCGGTCTATTATTAGGCCTAGTGGGCAGTGGCCATTATGAAAATTGGAGGATATAGGCCTTTTTTTAAAATATAGATAGTGACTAGGGATGGGCGAATCGCTTCATCATGATCCGGGTTCGACAAGAATATCCCAAATTGTTTTTAATGAAATTATCATCTCGGATAATCTAAAATAGTTGCCGTGACAGGCATAGCGGTAAATTATTATACTCTGGGGTCTCTTCAGAGCCCAGGGTATAATAGGTGGAGGCCCAGGGGAGGTGTAAAAAATAAAAACATTTATACTCACCTTCCCTCACCTCTTTTGGGCCTCCTTGTGGTTTCCGGCATTCTTCTCATGACATCCTCTGCCTGGGGTTACTGCTGAGGTCTGTGATTGGGCCACAACGGTCACATGGGCATGCTGAGCGTCATAACATCATAATGCTCAGTGTGCCCATGTGACTGATGAAGTCCAATTACAGACTTTAGGGGTGACCCCGGGTGTATGACATCATCAGGAGAGCGCCAGACGCTGCACGGAGTCCCAAAAGAGGTAACAGAAGGTGACTACAGATGTTTTTTTATTTTTTACACCTCCCCTGGGCCTTCACCTATTATACTCTGGACTCTGAACAGACCCCAGAGTATAATAATTTCATGTACTATCCGAACCAAAACGAATCAGGGATCCGAGCAACCCAAACGAACTCTTGGTAGGTTCTTTCATCTCTAATAGTGACATGGAAAATTTACAGAAAATGGTCAAAAATGATTAAAAACATGAAAACTCGGAATAAAAAATATTCATTCCCTTTAAGAAACCAAACGCTAATGAAGGCCTAAAGAGAGAACATGAAGGCCTGCCTTTCCCGCTTCTCCAGAGATGAGGGCTATTGTTCTATCCTTATACAGAAAAGTGACCTTCAGCCCGTTGGCGGCGGCGGCGGTGGCGTATGATAAATGATTCTGATTGATAAAAGAATTGTGTTGATAATGCTGAGCTGGACGTAACACCCCTCGCCGCGCTGACTGCAAACTTTGTGGCGATGTCAGCGCTTTAATAATGATGTCAAGAAAAAAAAAAAAAGCGTCGACTTTCTCCGTTTCAGATAATAAAACGCTGACTTACACAGGACATCATTAAAATCTATTACTACATTTACTATGGTGACATCCAGACTCCCTGACAGATACAGGCCCGTCTTCTAAGGGGCTGCACTATACAAGAGAAATGAAAGTCAGCATCACATATGAAGCCTTGTTTCATCTGACAACCAAGGTAAAAGCGTAAAAAAAACCTTAAAGGGGTTCTCCATCTGAATTAACTTTTGAGCCCTGCTATGGATCTTTGTAACTTCAGCTCAGTACTAGTTCAATAGGGATGACTGGCCTGACAAAACCCCATATAGTAGGCCATAAATGTTAATGAGTTTCTCCATAGCAACAAGTCCGTATCTAATGACTGAACTATGCATATCACCACAACCCCGAAGATAGATAGGTTAGGGTAATCAGAACCAGCATATCACCCCAGCCCTGCAGATAGATAGGTTAGTGTCACCAGCATCAGCATATCACCCCAGCCCTGCAGATAGATAGGTTAGTGTCACCAGAACCAGCGTATCACCCCAGCCCTGCAGATAGATAGGTTAGGTTCATCAGAACCAGCGTATCACCCCAGCCCTGCAGATAGATAGGTTAGGTTCATCAGAACCAGCATATCACCCCAGCCCTGCAGATAGATAGGTTAGTGTCATCAGATCCCAGCATATCACCCCAATCCTGCAGATAGGTAGGTTAGTGTCACCAGAACCAGCGTATCACCCCAGCCCTGCAGATAGATAGGTTAGGTTCATCAGAACCAGCATATCACCCCAGCCCTGCAGATAGATAGGTTAGTGTCACCAGAACCAGCATATCACCCCAGCCCTGCAGATAGATAGGTTAGTGTCATCAGATCCCAGCATATCACCCCAATCCTGCAGATAGATAGGTTAGTGTCATCAGATCCCAGCATATCACCCCAGCCCTTCAGATAGATAGGTTAGTGTTAACAGAACTCATCATATCACCCCAACCCTGCAGATAGATAGGTTAGTGTCACCAAAACCAGCATATCACCCCAGCCATGCAGATAGATATGGTGATAGATAACCTATCTATCTGCAGGGCTGAATTGATATTCTGGGGTCTGGTGACGCGCAATCTTTAATGTGTCCTAATATCTTCAATAGCTGTCAAACAAATGAACAAATTCTACTTCTCCCGACTGTCCCATACACAAGTACATGAGGTTTGGCAAGGCAGAGGGTGCATGTGTGGCCAAAAGGGAGAGAGGATTAAGCATCTGCCAGACACTTCTTTTCTCCCCTGAGAAAAAAAAAGGGTTGGGCCTTGAAATTCAACATGCCCTATCCTTCCTTCCCTTGACATGTAGAGGAACAGTTGGGGGCCCCCATATACAAAAGCTTGGTTAACTTTTTTTTTTGGAACCCTTTAAAGGGCTGAGATCCAAACTGTAATCTACTGGGAAACCTGGCAGAAAGTGGTCATTTTCTCTATAGCACACCCAGAGGGCAAATGCAGCATTGCATGGAGTCTACAGATAACATTGGGCTGTGTATTTATTGAATGGAGGTGCTGGGTCCTCCAGATGGAGAGTTGTATTTTAGTAGCTGAAGGTCCTGTTTCATAGATGAGGGTCCTAAAATTGGACATCCCCACTACCACCATTAGCTCAGAATTTCCTATGAGAGGACTTATTGTACTTCTTGAAACCTTGCCTATGTTGCAATAGTACAAGTGGTGTACAAAATGTTCAAAAATTCAGGTATAGTCACTGGAGCTATACCTGCTCACCCTGCCTGACTAGTTTGGGCTGCCACATAGTTCTGTAATATTTCACAGTTTTGTGTTTCTCTTGGCTGAACATGTCCAGATATCTGTGTCACAAGGTGACCAGCTTTTCAAAACAATCAGATTTTGTGATTCCCTGTCTTTCCTAGGCTGTCTATGTGTGGCCACCCAGTGGTTGTGCTGTAGTTTGCAACGGGTCAAGATTTTTGCTAGCATGTCACGATGATGTATTGAGTTGGTTTCACGAGAAACTGGAGACCCAAACAAATCCGAGCAAGGGTGGAGACACCTACAAACCTTACCTACCTTACAAACCTCTCATCACATTGTGAGACTGTGATGTTCTTTGTCTTTTGTGGGGTACCAAAAAATCTAAAAAGTTTCCTGGTCCCTGCTATTCTTTTAGGCAAAGGAAGACAATCACTGGTGACCATGGTATTCCCTCCATGTCATCGAAGGGCACAAACAGCAACTCTTTATCAATACCCTCAGAGAGAATGTTCCACCAAAAACAAAAAGAAGCAACCCTACTAATGTTGGTTCCTGCTGTTACACGAGGATGACATGTCCTCAAATCTGTTCCTCTCTTCATCATTGTTAATGTCCTGGAGCACCATCAAAGGAGAAGAACATAGGTCTAACCAGAAGATCCTTGTCAATGCAAACACGCTAACCATGACCTCCACCTTTCATGTAGCATTTCTGACACTTGAGTCTGCCTACTATATATGGCAGATGGGCCTTCGATCCTCTTTAGGATCACAGCATGGTTGTGACTGCTATCTGCATCCCTTGGTCTATAGTGAGATAGTTCCCTTCCTCCATGGGTCTTATAGTCAGTGGAGCTACCTCTATGGTATGTACACACTTGGGTCAAATAAATTTTTCCTGAGAAAAGCCCTCTTTAAGCTCCCATCCTCCAAAGGAAATGACACATGCATTCATTCAAGCGTAACATATGTTATCTAAGAACGACCCAGATGTCCCCTCACCCTCATGAAGGTCCAGCTTTACTTTCAGCCTCTACATTCTCCAATGAGATCATCTTGGTCATTGTGCCAGGTTCTTCTGAGTACACCCATCATGCACTATTTTTTGGTCTTCATCCTGGTTACCACAGCACTTGCTCCCCGCATCACATTGCTGACGGTTGAGGTTTTTCCACCTCCAGACTTGGCCAATTTGAATGTCACAAATGGTCTTGTCATAAGATCTTCTCTGTGTTGACAGGACTAAAAGCCTGAACTTCCCCCAGATGCTTCCTGCAGATTAATATAGAGAACTGTCAGTTTAATTCTGAGGGCAATAATTCTTCTTCCGAATGAGGCTCGTCCCACCGTCCATCCCTCCGTAGTTGCTCTACTATTTCTAGTGTATATTGATCTTTTTGAATATTGCAGGAAATGATGTTGGGTGTGAGATCTCTTGGGGTTTATCCTAGTATTCTTAGCTGGACAATTGTGGAGAAAAATGCAGACAGCAGGTGGACAGGGGTGTAACTATAGGGAGTGCCGATGTAGTCACACCAGGCCCTGGTGCCTGATGGGGCCCAAAATAAGAAGACCAGTAATGTAAATAATGCATTGTCAGGGGTGTACTGTAGCTATAGCCACATCCAATTCTGTAATCTCGAAAGATGTCTTTGCATCTTAGGGGAGACCAGTATGATAAACAGAACATGATAGTTGGGGGTCCCTTCTATGTAACCAATGTGTACCTATTAGAGCTTATGGCCCCCACCATTACTTTATTAAGCAAAAAGGAGAGATACTAACCAAAAATGTTCACCTGTGTGTGGGCTTGAGGCTTGTACAATTTTCATCTTAGGTGACCAAGTGACCAAAGACAACTTGCCATCGTTTCCAAAATGGCTGACTATGGTTGCAACTTAATGTGTCCCCATTTAGGAAGCACATAGTAGTTTTTTTTGGGGGGGGGGGATTTGCAAGATAATTTTGGAATCAAGCACAATGTTTTCCTGTTAGATATAGCCAATAACCAAGACCTAGCTGAATCACATCCATGGGGTTGTCCCACCATAGACATATCCACAGGAGAACATGAGCTTCTCTGACCACCATTCCACCATATAAGGTAACCTTTACTTCTAGGTAGAGATGTAATGGAGACCAAACTTCTATAAGCTCCCATAAATTTGGAGACAGCCATGCACATACATGACAAACTCATACTTTGGTGGAAATGGGGGTCTCATAAGTGGAAGCCACCTATGGATAGCATAAATGTCTATGGTAAAAAAAACCCATAGCTCTGGTCTCTATGATGCCCTAGTGGTGATAACGTGCAATTACATTCACCGTGTCATCTTGTTACTCATCTTCTAAACAGGAAGACCAATTCGTAATGCCAAACCCCTCTTGTATACTAATACTGATACTATCTACACTGCCCTCCGTCACAGTCAATAGTCCGCTGGTCAAAACACCCACATCACCAGATATATTAATAGACAATTTTCCACTCCACAATGTGTTTTAGTGCTGATCTCCGGTCATGGTGCTTGCAGATGTCTTCAACTCATAACCACTTCCTTTTTTGTCTAAATTTAGTCTCCATTTAATTCATCAGGTTTTAGTCGAGCAGCGGACGATATTGTCACATTTACGGCTTCTGGGCATCATGTCAAGGCCATCTTCATGGTGATAATTAAAAAGCATAGTGGAAATAATTTATCCGGTAAAATATAATGTTCTGGCTGACACAGAAGCGTTGGGCTTCATGGGTGTTGAGTACAGATGAATAAATCCACTTGTCCATTTCAACTTTTTGGCAAGTGGTCCTGTCAGGATATATTGCTTTGTTTTTGGGAATTTGTAGAGGTTAAATTCATGTTTGAGTCACCTGTTCACCTTTCAAGACATGCATGAGATAACCTCTTCTACAAACTTAGGCCCAGTAGGGTCAATTTAATGACCCATTTGCTGTAATTTTTGGATTTATGGGCTCTATTCTAAGTATCCAGTCTCTTAGCACCACCATTTGGTCAGAGCTGTTTTTGCCCAATGAACTGGACCACGTTGAGGTTATGGTGGCACCTAGACCCTGAAGGATCTAAAAGGTCTTCAAGACATTTACGCCGGTGGTCAAGGGTCATAGTCTTCTATGAACAGTTTGGTGGGATTTCAGTGAACCTGAATTCTGAGCCAATACAACCTGTCAATGTCCTGCAATTCTGACCACTCTACACCTAGAAGACATGGCAGGAAGTATAAACCAAACCACGATAGACATTTTACTCTCTATGCCCAGTGACCCCACTGACCTCCTGACTTGTGAGCAGGACACGGCTCCTCCATACCTCATCCATCTGCTTTTAGACAATTTTCCTGGTGTTTCACTTCAAGATCTGCTCTCTGGGATTTGTATGTTATTTAGAGGGTTTTCAGTGTTCTATAATGTTATTTATGGATTGGGAAAGTGTCCCTGGAGAAAATCTAAAAGTGGACACATGTTGTAGGTGGGTTAAATTGGCACAGGAGGACAGAGCCGACATAAGTTGGTATGTAAGGGGATGGTTTGGGCAAAATGAGAACCGCATGTGTTACTTTTGTAGAATTACGGAGTTAAATACAGCAGTGACTTCCTGTGCCAACATATAACTTCACGTGATGCCCCGTCCCACCATATGTCTCACCAGATGTGCGACCACATGACTTCATGTGACACCATATCCCACCATATGTGCCGCCATAAGACTTCATGGGCTGCTATATCTCACCATATGTGTCATATGTGCAACGATCTGACTTCAGGCAACACCATATTTCACCATATGTGCCACCATAAGACTTCAGGCAACGCTATATTTCACCATGTGTGCCACCATAAGACTTTGTATGTTGTGATATCTCACCATATATGCCACCATATGACTTCATGTGCCACCCTATCCCACCATATGTGCCCCCTTATGACATCATGTCCCACCATATGGCCTTAGGTTTCCTCCCCCTACTACTTCCACCATATATACATATCACTAAAGTGAGATTGAGAGAAACGTAGGCCGCCAAACGCTGTCTTATTTAATCCTAACTGCAGCATATGCCGCCAATTAGAAGATGGAAGGTGTTTACTTAGAACTCGACAAGACAGGCTTTGTTTGTGATAAGATTGTTTGAAGACATCCAATCCCGGCAGATCAAACACAGTTTTCCTCCAAAATGAAGCAGCGTCACAATAATAAGCCATATGAATTCTGGGCAGAAATCTGCCATGATAGAGTAGAGAGCTGATGTGCCGCCGGCTGTTTACGAGCAAGCAAAAAAAACTGTGACCTGGGAAATCTCAGGACAAGTCGCTTCATATTCTGAATAAATATTAACCGCCATCCCTTCAATGTTTACTGATAAGATACCGGAGCAGAATTTATTACCATACAACATTCAGGTGTGTGCCCTATACCCTTGTACGGGGTACACCATCCCAACATGGCCAACATCTCACATCTACAAGAATCCTCTTATGTCAGTAGTAGTAGGCCAACACCTAATATCTACAAGAATCCTTTTGTGTCGGTTGTAGTGGGCCAACACCTCATATCTACAAGAATCTTCTTGTGTCGGTAGTAGTGGGCCAACATCTCATATCTACAAGAATCCTCTTGTGTCGGTAGTAGTAGGCCAACATTTCACATCTACAAGAATCCTCTTGTGTCGGTAGTAGTGGGCCAACATCTCACATCTACAAGAATCCTTTTGTGTTAGCAGTAGTTGGCCAACACCTCACATCTACAAGGATCCAAACACTTGACAAACACAATTTGAGTATTGCAGTCCACCAAAAGCTAGGCTGAGTGGTCAAAGTTTCCGTCCAGCCTTGACCTTCTCCTTAGATACCTGATACTTATTAGGTATGGTTAGTGTAGATGGAGACATAATAAGTAACTGGACCCCTCAGCCCATTTGCCAGGTAATGTATACTTGATGTTTGTTGTATGCCAGCATAACGTGTATTAGCTCATTGCCCTAGGGTAGGCTGCAGTTTCCTCGACATAATGTTTTGCAGGTCAGTCCGGAGAGTAGTTAAGGATATTGTATCTGCCTTAAGTGATACCGTATAATGAAATGAAACGTCTCGGAGAATCAATGCAAAATCAATAAGTTGCCATTAACAGTATAAAGCATGCAAAAATGGTCAACGTTATGTCCAGGACTGCAACGGCCGAAGAGATAGAATGACCTAACCCTGCAAGAACTAGATAGAACATGGCCCATGAAAGCTGGTAGATTTTTGGAGCTGCTTTCCATTGTGACCACAGGTTGAATGATCAATCGATGTACGGGCGGTGAAGAAGAATGAACTGAAACATTCTGCAATCTCTTCGAAACGCAATTCTGAGAATTGTCCCATTAACCCACACTGCTGAGATCAGGAGAATAAATGGAGTGTAGCAAGTTGGAGGGTTTTTCTTAGAATACGCTATGGGATATTTTACACAAGTCTGTGCTGGGTAATTGCAAAACTATGGTCGTACACAGGCATGGCGGTGGTACGGAGCGGCAATGACGGGAACATATTGAGGGAGAAATGGATCTAGTCAGTAGTGGGACATGTGAGGTCAATGCATCCCATGCATGTAAATGGGGTTCCCAAAACCCTGTTCACATGCACAAGAAAAAATTTTGGGCATATTTTTGGCAAAATTTTTTTTTTTAAATCTGCTATAGAAATGAGCAACCTTGGCCCAACAAATGACATTGGACAATAAAACAGAACTGCAGTAATGAAAATTGCAAATCGGTGGGTCAGTCTTAGACAATGCATGTCAGATATGTCCTTTCTTAAGTTTTCTCTTGCCTGGATGTCCAGATATGTGTGGCATATGATAATTAGTTTTTCATGATATTGTGTCACAAAATGATATGCTATTTGTTCGACCACCCATGGTTTTGTGATGTTGTGTTAAAGGAGTTATCCACTATCTAATAATGAGGATCCTTAGGATGGGTCATCAATATTGATCTGCAGGGGTCCAACACCTGGGACCCCCACAGATCAGCTGCTCCAGGACAGTGTGGCTCCTGGTATTATTTATATGCTGGGAAACACGTTGCTCACTGTATGATATGCACCATGTAAACAATACCAGGGAGGGGGAAACTCATCTGTGGGCAACAAGAGAGAGGCCAATCAGCGGCCTAGGGAAAGGACACGTGACGTCACAGGTTACGTATGCAAGTGACAGCCCGGTTCCTTTGAACCTCAGCGGTCATGTGTGGTAGGGACTTCCTCCAAAACAAGACCAGGACCAGATTGCGGTTGGAGACACCGGGGACAGGTGAGTATGGGTTTTTTGTTTTTTTTTTACCTTCCCCGGCCTCCATGCAAAAAACAGGTTATCCAGGACAACCCCTTTAAATCTGTATTGAGGAACGTGTATTGCTGACCCAACAGGATTGCCTCCAAAATCCAGTGATCCTCTCCGTATATGGTGATATGGTTTGTTACGCAAGGTCAGAAGAGCAGTAGGTGACGCCAGTGGCAGTAATTTAGGCAAATCTATGTGGTGGCGCAGTATCAGACTGAGGTTCCTTGGGCCCAGCAAATAAAATGACTCTGGGGGCCCATCCTCTAACAACCCCATAGTTTTGGATGTTTTTTGCTGGATCATTATTGTATTAGAGCCTGGGCTATCTCTGGAGGATTCTCTGGTACTCTGGTGGGCCAGTCTGACCCTGAAGGGGCAGGTTCTGGTGCCGCAGGGAGGTTGTAAACCATTATGCACATGGTAGCTAGGGGTCCTGATACACATTTTTCATTGGGGCCCATAACTCTCTGACCCTTTGGCTAACAAGAGCTAGGCCCACAAAAGACCTCATGGCTCAGAAACGGTTAAATCACTTCTTAAATTTCTTTGTCCGCCGGTTTAGTTGCGGGCCGCAGGAGTTGATTGTATTGCAGAAATTTCCCCTGCCAAGCACGACTGGTTCACTAGAGCAGACAGTCCTAATGCCAGCTTTGTATAGGCCCTTGGCACTATCGCAGTGCCGGTACGGTCTGCCAAGGAATTATTTCACTGCAGTACGGAGACTGTTTAAGGAAGCTGTTTTGTAGAAAAGGATTACGGCGCTAACAGAGGGGGATCGCTACCAGATAATAATCTTGTACACAGCTAGATTCCTTGTCCCTGGACTCCTTAGAAAACACACATTATAATTCTCTAGTTACAGAAAATATATTTAAAGCACCCCCTGGAATCTACAAAAATAAGCAAAAATACATAGACTGATTTATATTCATGTAACTGGGTATACCTACCTTACTGACAGAGCCTATGGCTGCTATGAGGCTCCTCGTGGGAGGGGCTTGGCACTGATGTGTTTCCCCAGCTTCCTGTGAGACTGTCGTAGCTGCCACTAGGGGGAGTTCAAGATTAGCGGTATAATTCCATATAGAGGCAGACAAAATTGTATAGTTTGCCAAGTCAATCACTTTTTCCTAATAAGTTATTTTCTGTTTGTAGATTTGATGGCGGCCATCTTGCCTGAGCTTCTGCTCTGCTCTGTAACACTATTTAGTGATATTGTTTACAGCACAGTCATGGCCATAGGCAGCAATAGTCTGGAGCTGGTTCAATGAGGTCTATGGGAGAGTTTTCTAGACATGCTCCGTACAGGGAGGGGGGAGGAGATAAGCTGTGACATCATCTATTGTCAGTAGTGGATGTAGTAGTGGTTGTAAAGATCGGTCAGGGGTGTTATCTATAGAGGTGTTATCTTCTATTGTAATGCTGTCTGTGATGTAAATGAAGTGAATGGTGCAAAGAAAAGCCCTACAGCATTGGCAAGTGTCAGGTTATTATTATTATTATTATTAGGTTTAGTGGCCACAGGGAAAATTGCAGGATATGGAAATTAAAAAAAAAAAAAAAAAAAATATATATATATATATATATATATATATATATATAAAATATAAAAAAATTCTGCTGACACATTCCTTTTAGCTACAGATGTCTAATACAATTTTAATACAACTTATCTATGCGACAAAATTCTATGTAAGCGATGACTTTATTACTATGAAGTTTATAGTCCTATATATTACTAGAGCTCCACCTGCAGGCCTAACGTGAAGAATACAAGAGTATAATATTGTAAAAATCATGTAAGTTACAATATGTAGTCACGGACATACGCCTACATGTAGCTGTAGAGAGTGCCCAGTTGGCAGCTCAGGGTACTGTGACTACTAAAAGGATAAACCCAATCCTACATGTGGAAAGCAGTATCCCTATGTCCATATGTTCTTATACTTTCATGGGCCAATCAACATAGAGAATAGACTTCTGTTTAGACACGTGGACCCCGGAGGATACGTGGCGTGCAACTCATCCTAAATACGGCACAAACTCTGGCAGAGCAGGGATTATGAAGTCCGTAATGAAAACACCAGCCTTGATAAATCCACTGTTTCCTTTACACTGGCTAGCTCAAAAACTCAGTTATGTGCAAAATTTTTAGGCAGGGGTGGAAAAAATCTGCGCAAAGTAAGAATGCTTTCAGAAACAGTAGGGTTAATCATTTATTTTTGTCAATTACCAAAATGAAGTGAACAAAGAAATATAAATTCCATCAATATTTGTTGTTAAATTTGCCCTTTAGAGGAGGAGTCCTGGAAGTGATGATATGGCTGCCACAGATATAGCCCTGATCTCAACATCATCCAGTCTGTCTGGGATGACATGAAGACAGAGACAAATTGGAGCAAGCCGACATCCACAGAAGATCTGTGCTTAGTGCTCCTAGTTGTGAGACCCACATTTATACCATAAAGTTTGGAATACTCCTTTAAAGGGCACCTTTCACCACCTCCAACTCTTTTCATCCTTTGGTAGCAGCCGCTCCACTGATTCTGGCGCAGTTGAAATTTTTTTCTCTAGCCCCAACCATTCCTGAGAAAGCAGTGCCAATAGTTAAACTCTATACTATCAGGTGGGCGGTCCTAGGCTGGAGCAGAAAGGGGACAGGGACCGCCCACTTAAGAGCAGACAGCATAATAGTACTGAAACCAACAGAAGTGATTTTTCAGGAATGGTGGGGGCTAGAGAAAAAATTCCAACTGTGCCAGAATCAGTGGAGCAGTGACTATTGAAGGATGCAAAGTGTTAGAATTGGTGGGGGTCCCCTTTAAAGAATTTGCACATAGATTTTAAGACGGATTTAATCTATATAGCCACAATTTCTCCTGTATGTTAGTGCCTTCATTTTTGGCTATGCTGTAACCATGAGGGATTATTTAATAGCTGTACAGCCTGAGATATAAAGTAGCGGTAAGAGAACAGGTATCTACTGAGAGGAGAAGACTCTCCAGACCACGTCATGGCAATATGATTCTCGCAAACAGAAGCTGACGACTATTCCCTGCAAACTAATTACCGCCGCCAATGTTTACATTTCGTGCCATCTGTTTCCGTGAAAACCTCCGATTTCTGTATTATTACTGGGAAATCAGCACAAAGGTGGATAGGAATTGTCTGGCTGTGATTAATCTCCTCAGGAAATGCTTGTCACTAATTGAGGCGATCAACTGGAAAGTAAATATTATGAATATTGTATTCAGTGCGGGATACAGGAGCGGTGCGGTGATAGTAGACTGACCACTAGGTGGCAGCACCAGCACATATATATGTACACACAGTGGAGGAGCACACTGTTATAATAAACTGGGCACCTGTGGTGTAACTGTGTGATACTGAGATGATATACAGGATCGAACTGGTGTAATCTAAAATAAAGAGAACACCTGAGGATAATGTCTCTCCAGCCCTCTGTTATACTGCATAGGTGTAAGCTAAAACATAAAATATCTATTTATCTATCTATGTCTGTTTATCCATCTATAGCTCTACCTACCTTTACGTTCTTCAGCTGTCTCTGTCTGTCTATCTAGCTATCTATCTATCTATCTATCTACTATAGATATATATATCTATCTATTAGTATCTATTAGTATCTATGTCTTCTATCTATCATCTATCTATTCCATATCTATATTTCTGTCTCCATCTTGCTATAAATTTGTCTCATCTTCTTAAGTAAGGGAGATTTCCAGGACCCTTGGTCGAGAAGACAAGCCTTGTATAAAGTCTACATGTCCATCTACATATATTTTTACTTATTTAACTATCTATTTATTTATCTGCCTGTCTCATATCTATCTATTTATCTTTTATCTATTACAATATTATGTCTCCCTCTCTCTATAAACTTGCCTTAATTGCCTAATTATGTCCTTATTCACACAAGCGTAATAAATGTCGGTGTGACGGCAGTTTTCAAAACAATCACACTCTATGGAACTATTCACATGTCCCTCAAGTCTATGATGGATCTGTGAAAACAGCCTATGAGAGATTTCCAGGACTCCTGGCAGAGAAGACAAGATTCCTGCAAAGATTGCTAACAGTCATCAGTCCACTAGGGGGAGCTCAATCACTGAATATATATTGTTTACATTGATTTCCGTACACATTCATATCTATCTATCTATCTATCTATCTATCTATCTATCTATCTATCTATATCATATCTATCTATCTATCTATCTATCTATCTATCTATCTATCTATCCATCCATCTATCTCTCTTCTATCTATCTATTATATCTATGCATCTATCTATCTATCTATCTATCTATCTATCTATCTATCTATCTATCTATCTATCGCTCTACACACATACATATATAGGACAAGATGGAGGACAGTCTATTTGCACTAGCGGTGTACCTCACTGGCACCTCTATGGGGCAGTTTGCTGGCACTATTTATGGGGTGTTAGCCCCTGGACCTCTGCCCTAAGCATAAGAGCTTAATCCCAAAACTAACCCAACAACTAAGGCAGAATAATATTTATATTTATAATTATCTGGAGTTTTTTTTTTCCATTTGCGAGAGATCAGTAGATCGACAGCTTTAAGTAAAAATGTTTTGTTACGGTTTATACCTCTCTACCGCTCAGTGGGACAATTCTCGAAATCAAGGAGACGGTATGGCTTCAAGTCTACAAGGGGGTCACAAGGAGGGGGCATTGTCCTGTGTGGAGGCCACAAGTGGACAGTATAATGTGCGGGGGCATAATAGTGTGTGAGGGCAACAAGTTGAGGGCATAATAATCATACATGTAAGATTTCCAGTACATATGGGAGGCTCCTGCGAAAAGGGGTGACTTCCCAGTATCCCCACAGAGTGGATGAATCTCCTGTGTCCTGGGTCATAATATACATGACAAGGGCACGTTATGTGCCGGTCACATCACAAAAAAGGGACATGACTGGCAGATTTCATGTCCATGTCATAAAGGAGGTGTGTCACACCCCAAAAAGGGGATGGGGGGCTTAAAAAAGGGGAAAAGGCCCTGCAAATCATCCTTGAAGTTGGCAAGTATGATTATAATGTGTGGGGGCTCCAAGGGGGGCATAATATTGTGTGAGGGCGATAAGGGGTACACCAGGGTCACATTATACTGTGTGGTGGTCATAAGCGAGCATTATATTGTCTGGAGCCAGAATGGGGACATTATACTGAGTGGGGGCCACAAAGGGGCTTGATATTGTGAGAGGGCCACAAGCGAGCGTTATATTGTGTGGGACCACAAGGGGACATTATACTGTGTGGGGGCCACAAGGAGGCATTATACTGTGTGGGTTCACAAGCAAGAATTATATTGTCTGGAGCCAGAATGGGGACATTATATTGAGTGGGGGCCACAAGGAGGGCATTATACTGTGTGGAGGTCACATGCGAGCATTATATTGTGTGAGGCCACAAGGGTACATTGTAGTGTGTGGAGGCCACATGGAGGGCATTATACTGTGTGGAGGTCACATGCGAGCATTATATTGTGTGAGGCCACAAGGGTACATTGTACTGTGTGGAGGCCACATGGAGGGCATTATACTGTGTGGAGGTCACAAGCGAGCATTATATTGTGTGAGGCCACAAGGGTACATTGTACTGTGTGGAGGTCACAAGAGGGCATTATCGTGTGTGTTGACTACAAGGGGGCACAACGTAAGGGGATTTCATCCTTCTTTCTATCATCTGAAAGATCGAAACTATGAAGTTTTAATGCTACAAGAACTTAGCATCAGGTGATTGATTTAGTTTGTACACCCACCACTAGGTGGAGCTGTAGGACTGATATAAGTGAATTTAAGCTACACTGGCTGCGATATATATACAAAGAGAAGACATCAATGCATCGACTGAAGATGAACAAGTATTTACATTTCTCCTCCGATAATATTAATAATTGTGTAATATTGTGTGATATTAATAATGTAATAATAAAAGTCACAATAAAAATTGTAATAATAGTGATATTAATATAATAATGGTCATAATAATTATTATAATAGTGATATTAATAATGTAATAATAAAGGTCAAGATCATAATTGTAATAGTAGTGATATTAATAATATAATAATAGCAGTAACGATGATAATAATTGCAATAATAGTGATAATATAATAATAATAATATAATGGTCACAATAATAATTGTAATAATAGTGATATTAATATTATAATAATAGAGGTAACGATGATAATAATTGCAATAATAGTGATAATAATATAATAATAACAATAATAATTGTAATAATAGGGATATTAATAATGTAATAATAAAGGTCATAATAATTGTAATAATAGTGCTATTAATAGTGTAATAATAAAGGTCATGTTAATAATTGTGATACTTTACTGACTTCTTACGCTGCAGCTTCTTCTCTGTTTCTACAAAGACTTCATCTTCATTTCTAGAATTCCCCGGCTGCTTGTTCTTCTTCCTCTCGGCTTTGCTATGAGTCCTCTGAGGCACTAACACAGCTATAGCCAGTGCTGTCTGTGCCTGCTGGGAGGACAGCGAGATTATATTCTCCAGCGACCATAAGTATATAGTCAGGTGGGCAGCTCTGAGATCGCCTTCATGATAACTGTGTGACCGGAGCCTGTCTTATCATCCATAGTAGCTGCAATAGGACTTTGTATCCCCCCCCTCACCCCTTGTCCTGCAATTCCCACTTTGGGCAGGACAAGCCAAATTTTCTGGGATTACTTCAGAAAACTTGAGACAGACATGAAAAATTCAGGACAGTTGGCAAGTTCACATTTCATGCCCATCTCCTAGTCAGCAGTCTGATATCTGCACAGTGTGAATGCCCACTAATATCCTGTAGATCCTTTCCACCAGGGGTGTACCTATAGGGGGCGCAGTGGTCATAGTTACCACCAGTTCTATAGTCTGGGCCACCTAAGTAATTTATGTAAATCAAGATATTCCCATAGTACCAACTAGTGCCCGACATAAGAAAATACACCGGACCTCTTATGGGTACAGTGACCGCATACAGCAGCAATGTAAGGGTTAAAATACAATCTACATCTAGAACTTTCCAGGAGAAGCTGTTGGGGCGGGTGTGAGGTCGGGTCACGACTTTTTGTGTATATGCATTTTACATCAGTCTCATTTCACGCCTGAGCGGCCCCCCTGAAGGTATACACATCATTTACATCCCCCTCCTGGATTTTCTGCACATATAATTAGGCGCCATTCACACACCATGATAAATCCTGCAGTTCCCAGGAACAGGGATGATTCCCGGGGTCATGTGATATTTACAACATCCCGTTTCTTTGCTGTAGGTTTTTTGCATTTTTTTTTTTGGCAGAATACATCTTCTAAGCCTGGCATTTACTCCGCATAGAGGTCATTCTACATACATATATATACAGTCATATGAAAAAGTTTGGGCACCCCTATTAATCTTAATCATTTTTAGTTCTAAATATTTGGGTGTTTGCAACAGCCATTTCATTTTGATATATCTAATAACTGATGGACACAGTAATATTTCAGGACTGAAATGAGGTTTATTGTACTAACAGAAAATGTGCAATATGCATTAAACCAAAATTTGACCGGTGCAAAAATTTGGGTACCCTTATCATTTTATTGATTTGAATACTCCTAACTACTTTTTACTGACTTACTGAAGCACAAAATTGGTTTTGTAACCTCACTGAGCTTTGAACTTCATAGCCAGGTGTATCCAATCATGAGAAAAGGTATTTAAGGTGGCCAATTTCAAGTTGTTCTCCTATTTGAATCTCCTCTGAAGAGTGGCATCATGGGCTCCCCAAAACAACTCTCAAATGATCTGAAAACAAAGATTGTTCAACATAGTTGTTCAGGGGAAGGATACAAAAAGCTGTCTCAGAGATTTAACCTGTCAGTTTCCACTGTGAGGAACATAGTAAGGAAATGGAAGACCACAGGGACAGTTCTTGTTAAGCCCAGAAGTGGCAGGCAAAGAAAAATATCAGAAAGGCAGAGAAGAAGAATGGTGAGAACAGTCAAGGACAATCCACAGACCACCTCCAAAGAGCTGCAGCATCATCTTGCTGCAGATGGTGTCACTGTGCATCGGTCAACAATACAGCACACTTTGCACAAGGAGAAGCTGTATGGGAGAGTGATGCGAAAGAAGCCGTTTCTGAAAGCACGCCACAAACAGAGTCTCCTGAGGTATGCAAAAGCACATTTGGACAAGCCAGCTTCATTTTGGAAGAAGGTCCTGTGGACTGATGAAACAAAGATTGAGTTGTTTGGTCATACAAAAAGGCGTTATGCATGGCGTCCAAAAAACACAGCATTCCAAGAAAAACACTTGCTACCCACTGTAAAATTTGGTTCCATCATGCTTTGGGGCTGTGTGGCCAATGCCGGCACCGGGAATCTTGTTAAAGTTGAGGGTCGCATGGATTCAACTCAGTATCAGCAGATTCTTGAGAATAATGTACAAGAATCAGTGACGAATTTGAAGTTACGCCGGGGATGGATATTTCAGCAAGACAATGATCCAAAACACAGCTCCAAATCTACTCAGGCATTCATGCAGAGGAACAATTACAATGTTCTGGAATGGCCATCCCAGTCCCCAGACCTGAATATCATTGAACATCTGTGGGATAATTTGAAGCGGGCTGTCCATGCTCGGCGACCATCAAACTTAACTGAACTGGAATTGTTTTGTAAAGAGGAATGGTCAAAAATACCTTCATCCAGGATCCAGGAACTGATTAAAAGCTACAGGAAGCGACTAGAGGCTGTTATTTTTGCAAATGGAGGATCTACTAAATATTAATGTCACTTTTCTGTTGAGGTGCCCATACTTTTGCACCGGTCAAATTTTGGTTTAATGCATATTGCACATTTTCTGTTAGTACAATAAACCTCATTTCAATCCTGAAATATTACTGTGTCCATCAGTTATTAGATATATCAAATTGAAATGGCTGTTGCAAACACCCAAATATTTAGAACTAAAAATGATTAAGATTAATAGGGGTGCCCAAACTTTTTCATATGACTGTATATATATATATATATATATATATACATGCATACTGTATTTGTGTATTATCACTTTTTATCATAGGAATTACTCTAAAAACTATGCTACACATATTCATCTGCCCCAGCTCAGTTTTTCTGCTGTCCTCCTGGACTGGTGTGGAGCGTGTTCAGGATACCAAATATAGAAATGACTACAACTTTAATGCAGGTAAGTAAATTATAGAGGGTGTCCCTCCATTTATTTAAAGCTGTAGTCTATTCATTTTTCCATGACGACAGTCCTGGACCTTCTTTAAGGAAGGCAGACACTCTTAACAGTTGAGCCACAGACTCTACAGTTCTCAGTGGGAGGATTTTCTCAGACTAAGTCTCAATAGTATTCTCTATAAATCTGTATATTGTAAGCTTAAAAATTATATTAATATATTTTGGAGTCTACTACTAATCTAATACTGTGACTCAACTACTAGGGTGTCTGCCTCCTATAGAGAAGGTCCTGGATTTGAGACCCTGGATAGATCTAATATGAATAGCATAAAACTTTACAGAGGGCAGACAACTGGGAGTCTCCTAGTAAAATGGGGGAGTTGACAAATCATCATATCTTAGCAGGATGATCAATGATATAGATGGCACTCTCACAATAGTTGAGATATCAGTAGATAAGAGACTTTGCGCTCCTATAAAGATGCAGTAAAAATGGTGAGTTTATTCACGAAACAGTCGTGCATAGGAATTCAAAAATTGTAGAGTTTTGAGATATGTAACGTTTCAGTCAGTTCGACCTCCGTCAGACTCTGTAGCGGGATAAAGAAGAGGGAGGGTGCGATAGAAAAGCAAAGATTTGCAGAAAATAGGTGCTCTAATGGTTGAGCCACAGACTCTACAGTTCTCAGTGGGAGGATTTTCTCTGACTAAAAGTCTCAATAGTATTCTCTATAAATCTGTACATTGTAAGCTGTAAAAATATAATAATATATTTTGGAGTCTACTACTAATTTAATACTGTGACTACTATGGTGTCTGATTACCATAGAGAAGGTCCTGGGTTTGAGACCCAGGATAGATCTAATATGAATAGAATACAACTTTAGAGAGAACAGAAAACTGGAGTCTCCCAGTAAAACGGGTGGGTTGACAAGTCTTCATATCTTGGTTGGTTCCTTCACCTGGGCTAGACCCTGGAATGATGGACAGAATTGTCCCTTTAATTTGGGGGTAACAAAATCTGGTTCAAAATCTACAACCCCCTCTGGAGGAAATGGATACTAGTCCTCGGTAATAGGCAGTCCCTATGAAGGCAGCGGCTGGTGTGTATTTAATTGTGCCTGTCACCTTCAGAGACAGAAGCATTTGGAAAAGGTCTACGGAACTGAGAGGATCTAAAAATAACAAGTGCGAGGAGACTCACGGTGACATTACCGCTACATTGTGAGATCTGCCGTGATTAGAGAAGCCAAACGGTAATTGTCAGAGGCCAAAGGACCAACAAACACAAGTCAATGCTGCTTATACAGATATGACTAATGTACATAGAGCGGAAAACACAAGCTTCAGACCACGTAACATCAGATCTTTCTATATCCTGCAGAAATAATTACAGGACCATTCCTTGAAAAATGGAAAAAGCCACTTGTACATAGTCACCTAGCCCCTAACACAGGGCGGCATCCCTAACAAACAAACCTGGGCCCACTAGACACGGAGAGTCAATGAGAACCTGGGTAATCCTAGTCTAAGCTTGTCAAGGCAAACGTGGGACAAAGTGTGACTTTATTGTCCATTGGCCAACAAACAAATGCGTCCAGCCATGTCTTCATATGCTCCCAGGTTTTGACTGAATAATTATTGTCTACAAGCAAACTGGATTTTTGGATAAGTAATACATGGCACTAATATTTGTCAAGGGCGTCCTAATAGTGAATGTTCATCATAAAAGTCACCTGCTGCTCCTTGGGGGTGGGCATTATGGTCACATGAGGCGTAGCAGGCCAATAGCATTGGTTCATTTTTCAGTTTTTAAATATATTATTGAGATTTGTTGTTGTACTCAGCTGTACCTTATATACTGGTACTGTATGTGTTGGAATATTGAATATAAGTGTCCTATTCCTTTAGGACAAATGCCCCATCAGCCCCCCACCTATGAAGGAGGTTGTCCTGTCAGATAAAGTCCGTGGAATTGTCACAATAAGCTGTCTTACCTGTGCCTGGTATCCTCCTCCTGGCCAATGCTGTCCTTCTGCACCATGCCACCTTGCTGTTCAACATCTTAAAGTCCCTGAACTTTCTTTTCTCAACTGTGTATTTTTGATCTTGTCTACTTGTCTGCTGACAGTCCTGACCTTGGCCTGGCTACTGTTTACAACCTACGTGCCGACTATGATTTCTGCCCGTTGCTTTGGTGCCACATCTTTTGTTCCACAGGGAATCTATGTTGGCATTCCTTGTTGGAAAGTACTTTGCATCCCTTTGCAGGATTTAAGGGTGAGCCTTCACTTGACTACCATTTACAACCCTTATGCTATGATTCATTCCAGATGCCTTTGTCCCACATCTCGGTGTTCTCATCTCATCTACCTTAGGATTCCTTGTGGGAAAGTCCTCAACCTTTTGGGGGGGGGGGTTAAACGTAAGGAATTTACAGTTGACCTCCATCTAACCACTGTTTATGACCCATGTCCAATGATGTCTGCCTGTACCACATCTTGGTGTCCTGATGTCATCTACAGTACATTGGGATTTCTTGTGTAAAAGTCCTTTGGGAGACCTTCATCTGACTACCGTTTACAACTCCTGTGCTATCTGACTATGAATCATGCTAGCAGCCTTGGTACAACTTCTTGGTGTTCTCTTCTCATCTGCCTCGTGATTCTTGTGGGAAAGTTCTCAGCTTTTTCTAGGAGTTAAAGGTGAGGAATTTATGAGTGACCTCAACCTGACTACCATTTATGAGCCGTGTGCTATGATTCCTTCCATTTGCCTTAGCACCACATCTTGATGTCCTTTCTTCATCTACCTTGGTATTCCTTGTGTGATTGTCCTCACTCCTTTGCAGGGGTTACGTGTGAGGAATTTATGGAAAACATTCACCTGATTACCATTTACAACCCCGCTGTTATCTGACTATGATTCCTGCAAGCTGTCTTAATACAACTTCTTGGTGTCCTCTTCTCATCTACCTGGTAATTCTTGTGGAAAAGTTCACAACCATTTCTAGGAGTTAAAGGTGAGGAATTTACTGGGTGACCTCCACCTGAGACCCATGTGCTGTCTATGCTTTTTGCCAACTGCCTTGGTACCACATCTTGGTGTCCTCTTCACATTTACCTTGGGATTCCTTGTGGGATAGTCCCCAACCCTTTACACAGGTTAAGGGTGAGGAATTTACAGGTGACCTCCACCTGACTATCATTTATGAACCACGTGCTGTCGATGTATTTATTATGCTTACTTATATAGCGCCATCATATTCCACAGCGTTTTACAGACATTGACAGTCACTGTCCCATATAGGGCTCACAAACTACATTCCCTATCAGTATGTCTTTGGAGTCTGGGAGGAAACCAGAGTACCCAGAGGAAACCCACACAAACACGGGGAGAACATACAGACTCCTTGCAGATGTTGTCCTTGGCAGGATTTGAACTCAGGACTCCAGCGCTGCAAGGTTACAGTGCTAACCACTGAGCCACCGTGCTACGCGTATAAGATTCCTTCCATCTGCCTTGGTACAACATCTTGGTGTCCTTTCCTCATCTACCTTGGGATTCCTTGTGGGAAAATCCCCAACCCTTTGCACAGTTTAAGGGTGAGGAATTTACAGGTGACCTCCACCTGACTACCATTTACGATCCACGTGCTGTCTATAATTCCTTCCATCTGCCTTGGGACCTCATCTTGATGTCCTTTCTTCATCCACCTTGGGATTCCTTGTGGGAAGATCCTTACCAATTAGTGGGGGTTAAGGCTGAGGAATCCCCTTATGATCCCCTAGTTTCCACTCCCTGGTATAGCCCTATGCCAAGAACAATGACCCACTCACCTGCACCCACAGTTGGGCGGAGCTTCACTTTAATTTTAGACTCTTCATTTTTGATGAACTTTCCGATGTCGGAGGCACATCCTATAGCTGGCATCATAGACAAAAGACACAGCTTGACTTCGGTTCAGTCAATTTTCTTTACTTTGTTCCATTTCATAGAGAAACATTTAAGAAGTAATTACACAATATTAAGCAAATTAAATTACTGTCGATGTAACGGCGCGTTCCATCAAGCCCGCTGCAGGTAGAAAAATGAAGGAATTTTTTTTATTTTTTTTCCTTTTTCCATTAATTTAATGTACCTGCATATTTCTTAATTGTTTCATTTAGTCCCTGAATGTTGGTAATTCCATTATTTCCATATTGATTTGTGTTATATGTTTAATCCATTTTAATAACTATTCATTAAAATCTGTCTGGGGCGTTCGTGTCACAATGTGGCTTTTTTGTTTAATGCATTATAATAGGGCGAGCGGCTTGAAATAAGGTTTCAGAACAGTTGCAGCGCCCATGTAAATCAGTCATGAGTGAAACTCAATAGATTCTCTGGACTTCAGATGTTTGTAGCTGTTATATTCCGTTTCATCAGTGTTGGCTGACTTGTTTTTATAAGTCTCCATTAGGTCACAACTGTGAAGAATGACTCCAACTCAAGTTACCATGTCTTTTGGAGCCTGCGGTAGTCAGAAATAAGCCTCCTGAGTCTCAGACTCGGCTTGTTCAGATTGGCTGCTGGCTAGAAGCACAAGCTCTCCTCCAATTAAATAGCACCTGGCCCTCTGGGTTGCTCCACCTCCTTCTTCTTCATGACTAGTTACCTGTGCTGGCTTAACTATAGTCTAGTGGAGAGGATGGAGGTGGTGGAGTAACCTAGAGGCTGGGAGCTCGTTCTGTTCACATGAGCCGGTGTTGGAACCAGCCCGGAATCTCTAGGGGCAACATGTAAAAAACCCCGAAGGAAGGATGACTCTCTGAATAACCCCTTTAAGGAAATATAGGAGCCATCATGATAATAAAAATGACTGGCTGGAAAGAGGTTCTTCAGGATTTGAAAAACATGGCTACTTTCTTCCAAAAACAGCACCATACCGGTCCTCAGGTTGGATCTGGAATTGCAACGTAGTCTTATTCACCTCAATGACATTAAGTCGTAATACAAGTCATGACCCATAGTCAAGTGTGGTGCTGTTTCTGGAAGAAAGTAGCCACTTTTTTGTCATCGTAATAGAATTTGTCACCCCGCAATCAGCCAAGTCACGACATCTAGTAACGGTATAATATAATTTCTGTCATTTTCTATAAATTTCAGTCTTTACCTGGTAGGCCGCATCTGGAAGCAATATCCGAGCTTCATGAAATCTCCACAAAGTGAACATGACACTCGTAATAGTGCAAGACTCAGATACAGTATATGCAGAGTGGAGGTGGCAGGTCACGTAGATGAAGCCCGTTCGGCATCCCAATGGGAGAGTAACAAAAATACTTCCATCAGCACAAAATCAATACGTGTGAGGGAGGCACGTGGGTGTAAGCAGACGGAATATTGCTTCGCTGCACTGTCTAGAAGTCCGGGAGAAGGGATTCTGCTTTTATGAAAAATTTCTCCTGGGAAGATCGATGTTACTCAGAGTTGATACTGGCATTGATAGTAAACGTTCCTAAGGATAATGAAATTTCTAAAAAATTAGGTTTGCAAAATTTTATTTTCAATATTACTTCTATGATATGATTTTTGTTCTGTACATATGATCGCCCCCTGCCGACTATTATCTGCTGTAAGTTCTTATTCCAGCTCTACAGTGTAGATACAATTTTGGGAGGGCATAAAAAAATTGCTGGACACGTCTTAATACATTTTTAGTTTTTTGATGGAATTGTTTTGCTTGGTATAGCTAAGAAAATTGAAAATGATTTTCAGGGACTTAGGAAAGTTCATGATTGGAGATAAGCAAGGTTGAAGAGGCCGCAGTGTTCTGGTGGGCGCTATGGCCTCTTCACTGGATACCAAGGTTGTTGGTGTTGCAGCTCATCCCCATTCATTTGTATGTGTACCATGAGATTGATGAACATGACATCATTGGCACTAGTGATGGGTGAACCTCACAAACCAAGGATCTAGGATACTCACTTTTCCTCACCTTTCCTGCTCGACCAGTCTTCTTTCCCAGTGTCCAGGCTCTTGCGGCCTCTTCTGATGTCTTCTCCAGGGTCAAGCGTCCCGGCATCACTGATGAGGCCTGTGATTGGGTGTGCTAACATCATGAACACCAAAAAATTTGAGTTCGGCCGTCCCCTAAATTCTTGGAAAATTCAAAACAAACTGGTTCCTCATCTGTAATTGGCACAGTTGATCGTCAGGGGTCCCTTGGGTCAGACCCACGCCAATCACATAAGGATGACTTTCCTAAAGATAGGTCATCAAGAACATTCACCGATTCCCCAATGTGCTCCCTGGGTTGGTTGAGCATGCATGTGTTCTGAATAGGAAGAGGAGAGTAAGCCATTTTTGGACACCTCTGATGGTGGTTTATCTTCCCTAAGAACAAAAGGATTGGGCATGTTGAAATTCATCAGCCTGATCCTTCTTTTTCTCAACATCTGCCATCAGATTGGACAACCCACTACACATAAAATGGGTGGTTGGTCCAGCCAAAATGGGCAGGTTCAGCTGACGTTAATCTTAGACTACACATGTTCCCTACTTGGAAGGAAAGAAGGGCACCATGGTCTTGAAACTTGTCCTCCACCCACTATCTTGTTTGCCAGCATTGTGTTACATATGCCAATGAGGAAGTTGTGTGTGACCAACCTGGGTAGCTCCTACTTTTCAGGGGCTTCATAGCAGCTTTCTGTGCTTCCTCCATAGTACGCACACCCATCGAGGGATATATGGTGTTGACAGTACTCTAGAAAGCAAAAATAGCATATATATGTGACCCCTATTTTGACATGTGCTTGCCCTGGAGAGTAATTTTAAAGGCTTTAGTCTATAAACTGAGAGATGACATGTGAAGTGGATGCCTGGCTGGAGGAGCGGATTACACCGCTCTTATCTACAGGTAGAGTCCTGAATCTAAATTACTGTGATGAATTGGCCACATTGAGGAATCCTTCAGGGAGTGCATTAGATGGATTACCAGAGCTCGGTGTGAGCACCTCTCCAGCCATATGCCAGTTTTGATTTCCATGATTAGGTCAGGGCGAATGATCACGGGTCAGGCTCAGCTGTTCTGCCCTTTGGTAATTTTCCGGCAGCTCCATCATCCTCCATGATGTGATCAGTGACCCCTGGGATGAGGAAAGACAGGATGAAGACAGCAAATAGGTTGTATCTAAAATCAAGGCATGCATTAGGACATGACTAATGGGTGAAAGGTGAGGGGAACTGAATTTTTTGAAGTGCTAATCCCATGTCTCATGATGTTAAAGTGAACCTGTATTTGGTTTTGGATTTATCGCTCTTGTCTATGACCAACTTTATGAATTGTTGCATACTTGTCTCAACCCCATGACTATGAATATTCGTGAGTAGAGATGAGCAAAGTTTTCAAAAATTCGATTCGGCAACTTCGCCGAATTTTCCGATACGATTCTCTTCGATCCAAATTAATTCACAGCGAATAAAGAGCTATTTCTGGGCTGCAGAGAGCCAGGGTGGGCGGCAAAAATGGCGGTAGCCCTTGGATGCCGCGGTCATGTCTCTCTCTCTCCAGCACGGACAACTTTTTTTTCATGTGGAAGGATCTGCTAACAAGCAAAGATACGCCTACCCAATCACATCACTAAAGAATATCTTGTGACCGTCTGATGTCAAAAAGGTCCTTACTAAATATTCGTTACCACGAAGCATCAGGAAATCCGGAATCATGGAGAATCGAAGATTTCCTGAAATTCGGATCGAATTCCATTTCTGCAGCTTCAATTCGCTCATCGCTATTCGTGAGGTTCACCAACTAGTTACGGAAATGCTATTATTATACTCTGGGGGGGTCTTCAGACCCAAAAGTGGGGAAGGGAGGTGCAGAAAAATAATAAACACTGATACTCATCTTCCCTCACTTCTCCTGGGATCCCGGTGCTCTATCGTGTTCTCTTCCAACCTTTTCTTGTCTCCTCGGTGACGTCACAGGCCTTGGAGGACCACTGAGGCCTGTGATAGGGTCTCAAGAGTCAGGTGGAGTGAGCCAAAGCCATGACACTTGGGTCAAGGCATCATGATGTCGGCACGCCCCACACGACCGCTGAGGCCCAATTACAGACCTCAGCAGTCCCCTTATGATGTCACCCAAGAAGATGGCTGAAGACCATTATGAAAGACCAGACATCACAAGGTAGCTCAGGAGAGGTAGGTAAGGGAAGGTGTGTATAAGTGTATATTTTTTTTTCTGTGCCTATACTTTTGGGTCAGAAGGGACAAATGCAAGATTTTTGGAGAAGTTGGGCTCATCTCTATGTTTTGACATCAGTTGACTACCTACAACCCATCTCCTGGCTACTCTCATGATGACATAAGATGTTTTCTGGTTGGCTGCCTCGACTAATGTGCCATCATACATGACATCACATATATGGACCAGCTCTAGCGCTACTTCTCAACAGTCTTATTCACACGTAACAATAGAACAAGGCAACTAGTGTGGCAAGAACATGCAAGAGTCTTGATTTTTTTCACCCAGCGCAACATTTCAGCTCCTCCTTGAAACTTTTTGACTTGAGAAGAGCTCCATGGAGATGCTATCAGGGACATGGAGACATGGCGGCGATATAAAGCATTACTTATTGCCTACATTGCTTCCCTCAGAACACGGCTGATTGTTTACATTTCGCTCGTAGCCATTGTGAATACTTATGTTCTACAATATGTTAAATGAAATGGCTCGAAAATTACAGATTTAATGATGTTCTCGCACATTCATCTCCGCCTGCCTGAATCCACAATGCTGGGCTGTAAAATATCACACGTAGCTGTCTAGTGACTAAGTAATGTTGTGAAATGGGTCAGACTTTACTAAAATTTCGGTGGCATTTGAAGCGTCATATCGGTTATTCAGGATTTAAATGGAGCAGAATTGCAATACCAGAGGTGGCGCTATGTCTGGGGGAAAAAAAGTTCCTCTATTCTAATCCGGAGAACACCTTTGATACAGGGCCTGACCTGTGCCAAGAAGTTAGTTTCCTTAACGTTCCACTGGCTCACCTGTGCTAGAGTCTGGCTCGTCACTCCCAGCCATTACTCTGGCCATTGGTTATGACCATGTGCCCCAGGGTCTTAAGAACCCCTACCTTATCTCCCCTGGCTACGTTTCCAGTCTGTCCTCCTTAGAACCACATCCTGGTGTTCTCATTATCTATGTGCCAATTGTTGCCATACAAGACTACTCCGGAGGAAGTAGGTTGAGGTATTCCAGTAGGCAAGGCAAAACTTCCTTAAAGTGTATTCCAGTGTTGGACAACTATGGCATTTCCATAGGATATGCCTAGAGATGTTGGTTCCACATCTGAAATGTGGACTTATCTTAAGAACAGAGGTCCTATCTTTGGAACCTACCTTGAGAACAAGATTCCCTTGACTTCTTGCTCATGACTACTGTGAATGGAAAGGAGGTCGCACATCTGCATCTCTCTCTATCTACTTCTATACGAGTTCTGAAAATAGTTGACCAGAGAGAGAGAACCAGCCACCTCTTCATTCAAAGCAGCCGCAAGACTGGTTTGGGCA
This sequence comes from Leptodactylus fallax, assembly GCA_947044405.1. Classification (NCBI taxonomy): domain Eukaryota; kingdom Metazoa; phylum Chordata; class Amphibia; order Anura; family Leptodactylidae; genus Leptodactylus; species Leptodactylus fallax. The sequence continues at coordinate 2,272,232 of CAMRHE010000180.1, forward strand.
GTGTCAGTACCAGAGGATCCTCTGGTGGTCCCAGGTTCTAACACAATAATGGTCCAGCAGAAGACACCCAAATTTGAAGGGTACTATGGTTTATTTCTTAGGGGTTGTTGGACGGTGGACTCCCAGAATCATTTTATCTGGTGGGCCCAAGAAACCACATTCTAACACTCGGTTGGGGGATCCCCATTATCGAGGTAGGTGGTCCCAGAGGTAGAACCCACAACTATCAGACATATTCTGTTGATTTCCCATTAATATTGAAAATGGGGATAACCCATCAAGGTGAACACAATCCCTTAGAACTCGCTCCCTGGTTTAGCCCTAGACCCCATTGGGTCCACACCTTCAATTGGCCGTGTTCCAACTTATACAAGAAAGTCATAGCCTCTACATGTAGAATCCCGAATCATCTCCATATGATGTTTTATATAATAGTGGAGGAGCTTTTAAGAAAAATATGTAATCCATCCATTTTGGGACATTTACAGAAAATCCTAAGACGAGACGATCCTTCCTGTTATAGAATATTTTAAGTTAAAAGCCGCCTGAACAGTCTTTGAGCTCCGGCACATCACAGAGGGGAAAGTTACGATATAGAAACATATTTTTCCCTGCAGCAAACATGGATGTAACCCTCTGATGATCTGTTCTTTAATAAACTATTAGTGGAGATACGTGTTCATGCTATTCCCATGTGGATTTTGCGATTCTCAGCAAATTTTTTGAAAAAGTCACCTAATGGGAAGATCCGGGGCTGCCATAAGGGTAATATTGAGGTGCCACTACTAAGAACCCATTCAATAGAGCAGTGGTTCCCAAACTTTTGGAGAACAGAGACTCCCTAATCAGTAGATCCTTCCACTTTTATAAATGTTAGATACGTGGGGGTCCGACGCCATCTCACTCAGTGTTGCTCGGTATAAAAGTGACTTAGAATCCTAGAAAATGCTTGGACGGCAAACCAGGGTGAAGGGTGGTCACTAGTCCTTGAGTTTTTTGGGGCCCTTGGAGTGGAGGGTCAGGTCATGAATAGAGCTTCTTTCTCATTTCAGAGAGGCCTAAATATAGGCTTGCAACCAATCATAATAACAGTGTCTTCCTTTGTGGCAGAAGGGTCTTTGGTCCCCCTGAGGCCCCAGGAACTGGATGCGATTACCTTCTGCACCCCTTGCAGCTACACCTCAGTACTTATGTCCCTCCTATTGTTCTATGGGGATGTGTGGTCTTTAAGGTGGGGGAGTCAAACTGGACCTAGAACCCTGGGGAAAGCTTGCGTGACAGCCTAGGTATAGACATTAGGGCAAAAGGTGGTTGCTACTCCTTGACTTATTTAGGGCCATGGAGCGGAGGGTCAGGCAAAGAGGTTCTTTCTCATTTCAGAGATGCCTTTAGGTAGACCGCCCACCTGTGCATAATAACAGTGTCTTCCTATGTGGCAGAAAGATCTTTGGGCCCCCCAAAGATACAGGAACTAATTGTGACTGCCTTCTGCACCCCTTCCAGCTACACCCCTGCCCTTATGAGAAGTCCCTCCTTAAGGTCTATGGAAAGATGTGGTCTTCATGTTCCTCTTACACTGGAGATGCCAATCTAGACCTAGATCCATGGGAAAAGCTTGGACGGCAGGCCAGGTAGACACCAGGGTGAAGGGTTGCCACTAGTCTTTGAGTTCTTTGGGGTCCTTGGAGTAGATGGTCAGGTAATGAATGGAGGATCTTTCTCATTTTGGAGAAGCCTTGATATAGATCCCCACCTATTCATAATAACAGTGCCTTCCTATGTGGCAGGAAGATCTTTGGGCCCCATGACCCTTCATCTACTGATTGTTGTATTCTGCACCGCTTGCACCTTCTGCACCCCTTGCAGCTACACCCCTGCCCTTAAGAGATGTCCCTCCTTATGGTCTATGGAAAAGTGTGGTCTTTCATGTTCCTCAAAATTGGGAGGAGCCGAACTATACCTAGACCCTTGGGCAGCCTAGGCAGACACCAGAGAGAAGGGTGGTCACTAGTCCTTGAGTTCTTTGAGACCCTTCGAGAGGAGGTTCAGGTCATGAACAGAAGTTTTTTCTCGTTTTCGAGAGGCCTTGAGATAGAGAACATCCTTGTGCCCTTTTTGGAGATTTATTTCACATTTTTGCACCTATGTGGAGGAAAGTTGTCAGACGGACACTCAGCTTACAGCTGTTTTAAGAAAAATGAACCATCTCATCACATAAACATCCATTTTATTGTGAATTACAAGCACAAAACCAGCAGAGAAAGCTTGAAAAGAAGAAAAACAGTGAAAGCGTCAGGGGTGACATCCATCTGCCACCTGGGGTCGTCTATTTATCCTGCTACTCTTTTCATTGCTTTGACGCAGCGGGTCTCGAGCGATTCAGAGATAGCAACGGGCGCACAATTCAGCATCCAGATACAATGTAACATTGTGGGATGATTACAGCGCTATATATTTGATGAGAAGCATTGATCATTTTCATTCAGAAGTGGAAGCGGAAAACCTGTGTGTGACCCCAGCGCAGGCGAGGTTTTATAATATAATAATATGGTTTATATTTTGATTTTTTTTTCTTTATATATTATTAACTGGGCCAATTACTCATGACAAAAACATTTTCGAGGGCATATTTTTGGAGGGGTGTTTTTTGGAGATGACCTTTTAATAGGTAACTGCGAGTCCCCCGACAGAACGAAGAGGCTGCACCAATTACATCTTCAGTATGTGACACAGCGCCACTCTTGTCTATGTGGCTATATGTGGTACTGCAGTTCACCTCTTCTCTGAGGGTACTCCAGATTTTGTATCTGAATTAAATCATTAGTCTTAATGGGGAGTGCTATGGGGCCCAACAACGGAGGCGACCTATTTCCACTGAGACCTTGGGTGCAATTACTGATAACTATGGATGATGGAAGGGGATCTAAAAAACTGAATGTGGCTCAGTTACTGTACTGGGACATCATAATGACTGCAAGTGATATCATTATATTTACTGTCTACATATGCTGTGATATCATAGTGTACACAGTGATCTTTTTGTGCATGCATTGATGTCATAGTGGGCATTATCCCTGTGTTGTGATATCAATGTGTTCCATATCTTCTTACTGTGACATCACTGTGTGTATTATCTATGTACTGTGACATCACTGTGTGTATTATCCCTGTACTGTGACATCACTGTGTGTATTATCTCTGTACTGTGACATCAGTATGTGTATTATCCCTGTATTGTGACATCACTGTGTGTATTATCCCTGTACTGTGACATCAGTATGTGTATTATCCCTGTATTGTGACATCACTGTGTGTATTATCCCTGTACTGTGACATCACTGTGTGTATTAACCCTGTACTGTGACATCGCTGTTTATTATCCCTGTATTATGACATCACTGTGTGTATTATGCCTGTACTGTGACATCACTATGTGTATTATCTCTGTACTGTGACATCACTGTGTGTATTATCTCTGTACTGTGACATCACTGTGTGTATTATCTCTGTACTGTGACATCTGGGCATAATAATAGATCGCAAACTCAACATGAGTCAACAGTGCGGTGCGGTGGCTAAAAAGGCTAACCAAATTCTAGGATGTATCAAGACGAGCATTGTAGCTAGATCAAGAGAGGTAATTATTCCGCTGTACTCTGCCCTGGTCAGACCCCACCTGGAATACTGTGTACAGTTCTGGGCGCCCCAGTTTAAGAAAGACATCGATTCATTGGAGCAGGTCCAGAGAAGAGCAACCAAAATGGTGGAAGGTCTACAAACCATGTCCTACGAGGAGAGGCTAAAAGAATTGGGACTGCTTAGTTTGCAGAAGAGAAGGCTAAGGGGAGACTTAATAGCGGTATTTAAATATCTGAAAGGTTGTCACAGTGCAGAGGGATCTACCCTATTCTCATTAGCAGAAGGCAGCACGAGAAGTAATGGGATGAAACTAAGGGGAAGGAGATTCAGATTAGACATTAGGAAAAACTTTCTAACAGTAAGGGTAGTGAGAGAGTGGAATAGGCTGCCACGGGAGGTGGTGAGTTCTTCATCAATTGAAATCTTCAAGCGGAAACTGGATAGGTATATAGCTGGGATGTTTTAGGAATTCCTGCTTTTGCAGGGGGTTGGACTCGATGGCCCTTGAGGTCCCTTCCAACTCAAACAAACAAACAAACAAACACTATGTGTATTATCTCTGTACTGTGACATCACTGTGTGCATTATGACTGCACTGTGATATCACTGTGTGCATTATGACTGTACTGTGACATCACTGTGTGCATTATGACTGCACTGTGACATCACTGTGTGAATTATGTCTGTACTGTGACGTCACTGTGTGTATTAATTCTGTGTGTAAAGTAACTAAACCTGATGCTTAAAGTGGCTGTAATATAATTATGTATTCTATGGGGCCTCAGGGTTACTTGTTACTCCCCTTCATATAGCCTAATAAATAATACAATCATAGAGAAGATAATTAATATTGCAGTACTGAATCCTAATAAATATTACCATCATACAGTACATAATTAATACCTCCATATAATTCATCATTAATATAGCCAGATCATAGAGGGATCATTTTTGATCTGGCCTCCTATGTCTTTGTAATGATCAAAGGGATTAAACATGAACAAGGAGAAGAAGCACGAAGACTAACTAGTCCAGCCCGATCTTAGTCAGTCCCCTCCCCATCTACTCTACTCCATAGTAACTGACACAACCAGATCAGCTATGAATCATGGAGACCTAGATGTGTCAGCCCCTGGTGGTGATCCTGACTAACGGAAAGTATCCCTTTAAAATAATGAGATAACTTTTTACTGTATGTAATGTATGTGTTGTTTGTGTAGTATACTAGGGCAGCATTCCTATATACCAATAACTGTTACCTACACATGACAATTATATTTTTCATAACATTTACCCCTTCTACGCGAATGCAAAATTTTACAGGAAATAAAAATTTAAGTAAACTTCTACTTTAATTTCCAGTACATTGATGGCAATGACAGCGGCTCAGCTTTCTTGCATTATCAAAACTGATTTCAATTTGCGGAGAATTACTGGTAATAGCGCTACTTCGTGTTGTCTACGTCATTTCCCTCGGTCCCCATGAGTCACTAATGGAGGAATAAGTGCATGTCCAGGATTCCTGCTGAGATTATTAGTGCTAAAATGTTGTCTGGGACGGAATAGAACGACATTGCTTTTATAGGCAAAAAGACATAATGTGTTTTCTAACATGAAATGAGTCATAAAATAGCAGTTTTCAGCCCGACGGATAAAGTTATAAAAATATAAGGCGAGGAAGAAGATTTATCACAGCCTAGTAATACACAAGGCTGTCAGACTGGCTCTCCTATTATTTGTGCTCGTCTACTTTTATAGGGTTGCCTCATTAACCCCCGTGCTTATACCCTACATGGAGGATGAGTCCTTCTCTTGGGATCCACCTCGATGAGTCAGTAAGTTGGCTACTATTACTACTACCACTATTTGCCCATCCCTACATTACATGGACCGCCTTTTATTCGAATGTCCGCAGGGGATAAGAGTGGGAAGATGCAATTTTTACCTGGGGGTTAAAAAAATCGGACTCCCTGAGCAGGGGTAAACCTAGCCTCTCTGTTGCCTGAGGCACCCCCCACCCCCCAAAAAAAAGATACCCAACCCAGCTATCTTTGGTTGCGCGCCCCCCATTTGCAGATCAAAAAATCCCTGTATATGGCCCTCAAACAGTACAAAAGGCCACTACTTGTATTATTGCAATCGGTAGCGGACGATACTTTTTACTCACCCATCCATGCTCCTGTCCGGGCTGGCTCTGCTGCCGCCTCCAGGGTGCGCTGTAGCTGACGTTGAAGAACGCTAGGACGCTGGGCATTGTGACGTAAGTGCAGTGCCACCTTAGAGGGGGAAGCGGAGACCGGCCTGCACAGGAGTGTGGATGGGTGAGTAAAAAGTATTGGCCGCTACCTATTAAAATAATACAATAAGTAGTGGCCAATTAGAAAAAAGAATACCACCCCCTAGTTTATTCCATGAGGCGCCACCTTAGATCACCTCTTGGAAGATGTACCCCTGTCTCTAAGATCTAGTCAACCCACTAAGACTGAGCAACCAAGTAAGACACGGTGGTTCCAAGTCTACAAAAACGAGAGCTACTCCAACAGATGATGGTTACTGCCTTCTTAAGAGGTAAAACAAATCTTAATGGTTACATCTAGAGATGAACAAAACAGTTCATAACAAACCGGATACTTTACAAATTTTCCAAAAATCTTGGGTTTGGCCATCCATGAATCATTATTATTTTTTGGGGTCTCACCATACCCCAAAGAATATTAATTGGAGGCCCACTAAAGTGCAGAAAAAAATACAAAAAGTCACTCTCTCCTTCCCTTACCTCTTCTTGGCTTGTTTGTGGTGTCCGTATGTTCTCTTCCAGTCATCTTCGGACCTCTTCTGGCCTCCTGGGTGGCCTGTGATTGGGTCGCAAAGTTCAACCATCTCTAGTTACATCACAAAAGGTGGCACAATTGTCTAAACATTGCAAACAGAAGAATGTTAAAGAGTTGTAGAACGTACTTGTCTCACAGTCGCTATACTTAGACTAGGTTCCTTCACATAGTGTCACACTAATCTCTCCACTATCGACAAATGTCAGGTGTCAATGACTCCCTGTCTCTGTCTTCAGGTCACAGTTTCCTGCGTTTCAAGAATTCTGTCCATTTATCTTGGACCCGTCTATCGCAAGGGTCCTATCCTCCATTCACTTCTTTGCTATTTGTCCAGTAGAAAACCACATCTCACAACATACCATACTACCTGTAAGACTCCGACTTCAAGTTAGTACACACAGTTGTATTTTTGGACTACACATGAACAGCACATAAATCCACAGTAGTGAATGCTACAAGTCACGTAACAGTGTTTCAACATGATCTCCTCCGTTAACACACACCATGGATGAAAAATCAGATGTGGATACAACAGTCAAGGCAACCCGTTACCATCAAAGCTACCACGCCAGTACACTAACATGGACCTTCTCTAATTCCCCCCAGGAGCGTAGGTCTCTATGTTCCTTCAACACTGGCTCCCATTTCCACAGCATTGTGGATTGTCCAGAGATACCAACATGAGCTGACAATACACTTAAGTCAATATGGTTCAGGATGTGGCCCACACCAAACTCTAGCAGGTCTATCTTCCACACAGCCTTGCTATAAGACCTTTAATGATCATCAGCAGCTCACTGTCCACTCGCTGGACCTCGTTCCAAGTCCTCACTTGGCGAAGAAGTCAGATTACAACCATCTTAAGACTCTGCACGCCTACATGGTAGGATCTCCAATTACCACTACTCTTCGGTAAACCAGGTTTTGGCCTATCACATGCACAATCCAAAATAGTGCCAAACTTCCTCTATTCATAAGTCCTCCACCCTCTTCTACCAGTGTGGTGGGGTACTGAATCAATCTACTGCAACCATCCTCCAGAAAACCGCCACTTCTGAGCAGTTTCACCAACGCACTCGCATAGTTACCAATATTTCAGCTGTTAAAATTTCACATTTAAAGGAAGTGTGTCACCAAAACCAGCATATCACCCCAATCCTGCAGATAGATAGGTTAGTGTCACCAGAACCAGCATATCACCCCAGCCCTGCAGATAGATAGGTTAGTGTCACCAGTACCAGCATATCACCCCACCCCTGCAGATAGATAGGTTAGTGTCACCAGAACCAGAATATCACCCCAACCCTGCAGATAGATAGGTTAGTGTCACCAGAACCAGCATATCACCCCAGCCCTGCAGATAGATAGGTTAGTGTAACCAGACCCAGCATATCACCCCAGCCTTGCAGATAGATAGGTTAGTGTCACCAGAACCAGCATATCACCCCAGCCCTGCAGATAGATAGGTTAGTGTCACCAGAACCAGCATATCACCCCAGCCCTGCAGATAGATAGGTTAGTGTCACCAGAACCAGCATATCACCCCAATCCTGCAGATAGATAGGTTAGTGTCACCAGAACCAGCATATCACCCCAGCCCTGCAGATAGATAGGTTAGGATGAACAGAATCTAAAAGTGTTTTCCCCTTGTGAATCGGTGTCTCCACTATTGTATATTTTTTGTATATTTTTAAAAAATGGTGATGTGATAAGCTGTCAGAGATGGGAGGGGGGGGGGAAGGAGCATATATGTTGTGGAGAGCACATAGCCGGGGTTCTTACCTTCTGCCTTCCCTGGACTGGTGAGAAGTACACCTGCCCATGCTGCACTTGTTTTTATAGTGGTTCTTTTGGTTGTGTTTTTTTGTTTTTCTTCTCTCTTTGAGATGTCACAGCTTGGTGGGAGACCATGCCCAGAAAATCTTGGATAAGGAAATAGGATCTACATGCCCGCTTCACAGCGGGGCACTCTGCAGTCTGCAATAGAAGTGCCGATATTTTGTAATGCATTGCATTAGTGATCAGACCCCCTGGCGTTCAAGCCCCCTCAGTGGTCTAATAAGTGCAATAAAAAAAATATAAAAAAATAAAATATATTAAAAATTCAAATCACCCCCCTTTCCCTAAAACACATATAAAAGTACTTAAATACTGTGAAACACATATACATTAGGTATCCCTGTGTCCGAAAATGCCCAGTCTACAAATCTATAATAACATTTTTTCCCGTATGGTGAACGACGCTGTATTGGGAAAAAAAATCAAAAGTGCCGAAACACCGTTTTTTCACTGTTTCGCCTTTGCTAAAAATTTGAAAAAAAAGTGATCAAAGAAATAGCAATTTCCCAAAATAGTATAACTAAAAAATACACCTGGATCCGCAAAAAAAGACAACCTCTGCATCCCTGTATACGGAAATATAAAAAATGTTACCGATGTCAGAACATGGCGACTTTTAGAAAAAAATTTTTTTCCCAAAGTTTTACATTTTTGTTAAGGGGTTTAAAATGTAAATAAAACTATATAAATTTGGTATCCCAGGAATCGTACTGAAACATAGAATACAGGTGACATGTTATTTTGGCTGCAGAAAAACGAAGCCCGCAAGAAAGTCGCACAAATGCACTTTTTCTCCAATTCTACCCAATTCTGAATTTTTTTCCAGCTTCCCAGTACATTGTACAGAATAGTTAATGGTACCATTATGAAGAACAATTTGTCCTGTAAATATTAAGCCCTCAAATGCCTCTGTGAATAGAAAAATAAAAAAGTTATGGGGTTTGGGAGCTGGGGAGTCAAAGACGAAAATCAAAAATTGTCACCAGCGGGAAGGAGTTAATAATAAGCTGTGGCCGACCCCACATTGTCCACAATACCACACAGTAGAAGGAGAGGCCGCAGTCTATTATCTGCTCCTCTTACAAGTATATAAGAAAAGCGTGAACTTACTACAGTGAAGTCAAAGTGTTCTTTTATGTCCCTGTAAACTGTACACAGCCGAGTCTGATCTGTCACCAATAAACAGTTTTTCAGTGAAACCTTATGGGATTGGTTTTTGAGGTCTCTGTGTCCCTTGATCACCAGTCACTATGGAAACGGGTCTGTTTTAGTCTGCTTCTTGCAAAAGGGGAATTAAGTTTCCTTGCCAAAGAATATAGGAATTTCTCAGATATGCTATCTAGATCCGAGGTATAGAGTACATGGAGGACAGGAGGTTTATCTGGGCTCAGAAGAAGTTCTCAGCGAAAACAAACATGTCATTCATTGTGAAACTCCTAACACAATAAATAAAGTGATCTATATTCTATCTATCTATCTATCTATCTATCTATCTATCTATCTATCTATCTCATATCTATCTGTCATATCTATCCCATATCTATCTATCTATCTATCTATCTATCTATCTATCTATCTATCTATCTATCCCATATCAATCTGTCATATCTATCTATCTATCTATCTCATATCTATCTATCTATCTATCTATTTCATATCTATCCCATATCTATCTTTCTATCTATCTATCTATCTATCTATCTATCTATCTATCTATCCCATATCTATCTATCTATCCATCCATCTAATATCTATCTATCTATCTATCATGCATATATGAATCATACTTATATCATCTATATTATATTGATCATAGAAGGCGCCTACCAAACATTCAAGATCTGAAGACTGTTTGTGTGAAGGAATAGGCCAAAGTCACACCTGACAATGCCGGCCACCAGTGTCTCCATACCGGAGGCGTCCTGAAGCTTCATCACCAACAAAGACTTTTGTACCAAGTATTACATACATTTCAGTAAGCGGGGTCAATACTTTCCCCCGTGTAATTTCTTACTATTACACATAACTTATGGACATCTATGGTTTGGTTCTTTGCCTGTGTGGATTGGATGGGTTGTTACCGATATCTGGTGAGAATTTCAGGTCAATAGCACCTTTAGAAATAAATTTACTTAGAAGTCGGTGATGTGTTCAATACTTATTTCACCCACTGTGTGTATTAATCTATTCTGCACTTGACAACCCTCCGTAAGGCTTCCACTGAAATAGGTGCCCTCCCAGTGTCCCACAAGACAGTGCAAATCTTCGGGGCCCTGGTCATACTGTATTATGCATGACATGGGCAATATAAAAACCCCAAAAAGTGGAGTGACCGACACATTTCCCGCCCATGTCCTAAAAGGGGGGCATGATGTACATCTGAAATGGCTGGGCTTTAAATATGGGGGCGAGGCCAAGTGAAAAGCAGAACTGTCATTGAATCTCATTGAATGAGATGACACTACTCATAATGTTCAGGTCTACACAGCAAAGCTGAAAAGTGAGCAGCAGAAAAATATATGTTCTATTACTGACCATAAAATTAGCAAATTTCCTTTGCTTAGAGCGGCGATGTCAACTCCATTGGTCCCAAGGTCTTTGCAACATCTCTTGACTATCATAGAGAAGGGGTTGGGGGCAGAGCAGGAATTCACAGGATTAGAATTTTTTTTTCCTCCAAAAACAGCATCAACCTATCAGTAGGGTTGGGTATGCTTTGCTTTTGCAACTCAGATCACACATTTATGTGCCCCACCACTGGGACCCCCACCTATCTTAACAGGATCTCCCTCCTCTCCATTCACTTCTATTGAAGTATGGCACACTTATTTGGCTGTTTTTGAAATGGATGAAGGGGAACACGTGTGCAGCCACTTCTCCACTTTCAGTAGCCACAGGACGGGGAGTCAAGATACGTGCAGGTATGGAGGTGGGACCCGTATCTTCAAGACATATCCTGTGCATCAATGTCTGATCCTAAACAACCCTTTTAAGATCTCTAGTGGACCGAGAATAGTTATGGGACTTGTGCAATACCCTACACATCCTGTGGACAGGCGTGGTGCTGTTTTTGGTAAAAAAAAAAAAAAAAATCTCAAGGATATCATTTGGCTTCTGTATGGTCTCTGAAGGACCTGTTATTTGTAAACCTGAAGGACCTTCTCTTCATAAAACACATATGCCACGATGTCCTGGCTTACAATGGCTTGGTTACAAAAAGAGTCAGCACCGTGTCCATTCCTATGTGATTTTCTGCCCCATTTCGCCTGTAAGAGGCGTCCCTGACTTATCTGTAGGGGTCTGAAAAGTGTTAAATACGATGCTACATTTTACAGAGAAAATACATTTCCATATTCCCACCTGGGGCTTCCTAATTCACACCATGGCTTCTCTTCATATGATCCTACATGCGGCCCCGCTCAGCCTCTTTCTTTTGTCGATTTCTATAAGCAAGTCATTGCAAAATGTACCAGGCTGGCGAAACGCACAGAGATTGCTCGGTCCAATAATAGAATCGCCATGGCAACGTCATAGCAACGGCAACCCCATGCAAGACCACTGATACCATTCATAGGGAAATTAGGATGTTATGTATTAGGAGAGTTTTCTTCCTTGATGTTCATTTATGTATTACCCTTACACCAATGTCCTGTTCTGCCCCATCACCCCCAACAGGAACCTTCTGTTTACACTGGTACATGGTTTTATACAGACAAAATACAGATTTAGACTGGAAGATACCAATATTTGGCGGTCTGAGCTGGACAGTACTGATCCACAATATTTATACTGTATTAATATTATTTTATATTATTTTTCAATTTATGTTTTCTTGTAAAAATAAAGTCCGTACAAAGAAAACAAAAATGAAAAAATATTTAACTTTTAATATCCTATTTTATCATTTTATATATTTATTGTATTGATTACATTAGATATATAATGAGAGCTAAATATGAGAGATAAACAGACATATAGATAGATATGACATAGATAGATAGAAAGAGATAGGTAGATAGATGATAGATCTCTGCATTTTCTTTCTTTCTTGATTTTATATTCAGTATAAAAAGTTGAACCCTGGATCCAAAAACAGAGCAAATGCTAACAGGACTCCCAGGAGAAGTGAAAGTCCTGCTTACCCCGCCCACACAGGGTGATTGATAGCCTTTTGTGTACACACTGATGCATGGAGAGCTGTTAATCATCCTGTGTGTGCGGTTTAAACAGGACTCTCACTGTCAACCATCCTGTGTGTGCGGGGTAAACAGGACTCTCACTGTCAACCATCCTGTGTGTGCGGGGTAAACAGGACTCTCACTGTCAACCATCCTGTGTGTGCAGGGTAAACAGGACTTTCACTGTCAACCATCCTGTGTGTGTGTGCGGGGTAAACAGGACTCTCACTGTCAACCATCCTGTGTGTGCGGGGTAAACAGGACTCTCACTGTCAACCATCCTGTGTGTGCGGGGTAAACAGGACTCTCACTGTCAACCATCCTGTGTGTGCGGGGTAAACAGGACTCTCACTGTCAACCATCCTGTGTGTGCAGGGTAAACAGGACTCTCACTGTCAACCATCCTGTGTGTGCAGGGTAAACAGGACTCTCACTGTCAACCATCCTGTGTGTGCGGGGTAAACAGGACTCTCACTGTCAACCATCCTGTATGTGCGGGGTAAACAGGACTCTCACTGTCAACCATCCTGTGTGTGCGGGGTAAACAGGACTCTCACTGTCAACCATCCTGTGTGTGCAGGGTAAACAGGACTCTCACTGTCAACCATCCTGTATGTGCAGGGGAAACATCAGGACTCTCACTGTCAATCATCCTATGTGAGCTAGTACAATTTGGCATTAAAATTGAAGCTTCTTTTTAAAGGGGATATACTGGATTAGAAAACATGGCTGCTTTCTTCCAAAAACAGCACCACACCTGTCCTCAGGTTTAGTTTGGTACTGCAGATCAGCATCATTGTGGCACATTTATTATGCCTTGTATGCCAGTTATCTGACATAGAAGGCATTAAAAAAAAAGTCAATTTTTTTTTTGAACAAATCAGATTTTGCACAAAATGTTACTACCCATGCCACTTTCATGGATGGAGGTGTGGTGTGGGCGGAGCACTAGATTTATTATCATTTATGACGATTTAATGATGCCGGAAGTCTATGCCAGATACAAGGTGGCACAGATTTCAGTGTGCAGGCTCATAGCCCTGCATAGGGTGTGCCCATCAACACAATGAGTTGCACCCTCCACTGCTGCCGGGGATATAAAAACCGGTGTAGAATATACCAGTCTTCATAAATCTGGGTCATTGACTTCAATGGAGCTGAGCTGCAATACCAGACACAACCTATACAAAGTTGTGGCGCTGTTTCCAAAAGAAAATCTTTACTAATCCTGTACAATCCCTATAAATATGCTTTCCAGAGCGGGCACCTCGGCCAGGCGATGTTGAATTTGTGCCAGTTAATTAATAGAGTATGCCAGTCATTCCGGGAGTCACGGGAGCATGGGCCAACGTGTAGGGACAAGATAATCCCTAGCCCGTACTAAATAACTGCTGCCCTATCACAGGAGTGACAGCTCTTCTCTTTAGTATCGGCAGGCGTAGCGTGAATTTTACTTTCTAGTTTGCGCTCATCAAACTTAAGACACAAAAAAAAGAAATTACCCAATGCCTGTCACGAAATAACAATCCACAATTACATTTCCTACCTCGCTGAGATTTGCGAGAAAGCCCAAAGGGGGAAAAGGTATATATTCTATTATGCTAATGCGATGGCGGAACGCGGCGACTCTATCCACGGAACATTTTATTTTCATGATATCTCGTACACATCTGAGAATCTCTCACCCAAGCAAAAGGAACATTGGATTAATTGGAATCTTTTCATCTCCATATCCAACAGTTAGCTTGGGAAAGGTTGCCAGTTACTTTGCACATCACTGAACCAGATGATTGCCAGCCGGGTAAGAGCTGGCAGAGCTAGGACACCAACGGGACTTTAATAAAAGACAGGACTGCTATAAAAATACCTTTTTTTTTTTAGAGGGATTCTGCGACTTGGATAATCTCCACTTGTTAGAAGAGTATTCTAGTGGAAGTGATTCCCAGTGATCAGTTGTGATCTGTGGGGAAACCTGCAGTAAGTGTTCAGTTTTACAACAGTGCCACCACAGGACAAATTAAGCATTACACTCTGTTCATTTAAATTAATGGGTTAGCTGTGTAATGGAGGACAGGACGGGTCCTCCAGAGCGAGAGACACTCTTTGTAAACATGCTATACTTTGGCCAAGAGATGAGGATCTTGAACAGAGGACCCCTACAGGATGAATTATGCATGACACTGTGTCCATTCAAATTAAGGGCTTAGCTATGTAATGTAAGACAGGACGGGTCCTCCAGAGTGAGAGACACTCTTTGTAACCACTCTATACTTTGACCAAGAGATTAGGATCTTGAACAGAGGACCCCCTACAGGATGAATGAAGCATGACACTGTGCCCATTCAAATTAATTGGCTGTCTGTGTAATGCAGGACAGGACGGGTCATCCAGAGTGAGAGATTCTCTTTGTAACCACTCTATACTTTGGCCAAGAGATGAGGAACAGAAGACCCCACCCCACTGGACAAATTAAGAATTATACTGTGTCCATTCAAATTAAGGGATTGGCCAAGAGATGAGGATCCTGAACAGAAGACTCCCCACAGGACAAATTAAGCATGACACTGTGTCCATTCAAATTAAGGGCTTAGCTATGTAATGTAGGACAGGACGGGTCCTCCAGAACGAGAGACACTCTTTGTAACCACTCTATACTCTGGTCAAGAGATGAGGATCTTGAACAGAGGACCCCCTACAGGATGAATTAAGCATGACACTGTGTCCATTCAAATTAATGGGGTGTCTATGTAATACAAGACAGGTTAGTTCCTCCAGACACTCTTTGTAATTACTCTATAGTTTGGCCAAGAGATGAGGTTCTGAACAGAAGACTCCCCTCCCCCTTACAGTACAAAATAAGCATTACACTGTCCATTCAAATTAATGGATTAGCTATGTAATGTAGGACAGGACGGGTCCTCTAGAGCAAGAAATACTCTCTTTGTAATTCTATAACTTTAGCCAAAAGATGAGGATTCTAAACAGAGGACCCATCCTCTTAACTAAGAATTCTTAAATATGGTATACAGTCCCCCCATGTTCTGACTAAACTCCCTCCTGTACTTTCGGAGTATTTCAGCTGATGACTAATGTACTGAAGTGCATCGGTACTGTTGTGTCATCCCTCGGTAAGGAGGTTTTCGGGTAGTAGTAGTGTTGTCTAGATGAAAGCCAGGTTGGATGTTCAAGGTACTTATTATAAGAAGCCTTTCCATCCCATATTCCAAGTCTTAGTCACCGCACAATCTACCACTAAGAAACCCAAGTATGTGATCAATCTACAACTACGACAAAATGGACACGAATGTCTCTTATCTGCAGACTGGATTGATGATCCTTTAGCTTCACACATACAACACGGATGGGCAGAGGCAATGTTTATTGATTTTAATAAGAAAAGTGTAATACTTTATTTCCCCTGTGGTGGCGCTGCTGAAATTATAACATATTTTAATAATTTTACTTGTGATCAGGAAATAACACCATCCATGGAGATACAGGTTGTGGACTTGGAAACCTTCTGATAGACTTTTTTCTGGTCTGTTTAGGGGAGCAATCAGATCCTCTCTGGTGGTGTCCCAGAGAACATCTGACCAATGGTTCAAGCAGGACTTACCATGGGCCTTATTTTTCAAACAGGTCTTGGATTTCTCCATATGGCGTTGCTTCTTAATGACCTTTGGAGACCTCCCTTTGATACAAGTCCCTGAGGCACAAATTGCAGAAAGTCTTCTTCCATTCTTCCTTCATAATGCCGACATTTTAATGCCATATAATACTGTCATTGAGTGCCACAATAATAGTGATATACAGTGGCCAAAAAATATAACAGTGTCCAATTAATATTACTATACAGTGACCAAATAATATTACCATACATTCATTACATAATACCATGAAATGCCCAAATAGTAATACCATACAGTGTCAAACAAAATTCCATACAGTGTCCAAATAATAATAACATACAGTGCCCAAGTAATAATAACATACAGTACCCAAATAATTTCACACAGTGCCCAAATAATGATACCATACAGTACTCAAATAATATTACCATACAGTGCACTAATAATAATACCATACAGTTCCCAAATAATGATGCTATACAGTGCCCAAATAATGATACTGCACAGTGCCCAAATAACAATACCATACAGTGCCCGAATAATTTGACAGTGCCCAAATAATAATAATAATACCATATAGTGTCCAAATAATATTATCATACAGTGTCCATATAATACCATACAGTACCCAAATAATACCAAACAATATCCAAATAATATTACCATACATTACCCAAATAATAACACCATACAAAGCCCAAATAATAATTTCAGTGTCCAAATAATAATACCATACACTGCCCAGACAATAATTTCATAGTGTTCAAATAATATTACCGTACAGCTGTCAAATAATAATACCATACAGCATCCATATAATATCAGTGTCCAAATATTATTACCATACAGTGGCCAAATAATACCATAAAAAATTGCCCAAATAATAAACTTGGTGCCCAAATAATATTATCATACAGTACCCAAATAATAATACCATACAGTGCCTAAATAATAATTTCATAGTATCCAAATAATATTACCATACAGTACCCAATAATACCATACAGTACCCAAACAATATTACCATACAGTACCCAATAATACCATACAGTACCCAAATAATATTACCATACAGTACCCAATAATACCATACAGTACCCAAATAATATTACCATACAGTACCCAATAATACCATACAGTACCCAAATAATATTACCATACAGTACCCAAATAATACCTTGCAAAACCCAAATAATTTCACAGTATCCAAATAATTACAAAATACATTGCCCAAATAATAATTTCAGTGCCCAAATAATAATACCATCACGCAGTGCCTGAATAATATTACCATACAGTACCCAAATAACAGTGACTAAATATACTATAACTTTAGATGCAGTGATCAAAAAGATTAAGGACTACCCACCATCGGAGAAGTTGAAAGTGTGCTATGTATGCTAGATGGCGACAAGGTAGCAGGACCCTCTAAATTATAGAGTCCTTATTAAAGCCAGAGTCCTTTTATTAGCCTTGGACATGGAGGTTTTTAAGCAAAAAAAAACATATTTCTGCACAACCTAGGAATATTGACATCTATGCTCATATTTTTGGAGATCTCATAACACATAGACGATAAGCAGATCACAGGATGGAATCCCTGGTGATCAGCTGTAACCTGTGTCGGTAACCAGCAGATGGTGTTTTATTTCCCTGCAGCACCCCCATAGGGAAAGTGTGGTATTACAGTTTTAATTGAAATCAAAACATAGTCGAAACCAGTCCAAATCCCATAGTCCAAATCCCTTTAAGGCCAATAATGTAGTTACATTTTTATCTGTATAACATCGGCAAGACCTGGGTCCTATGTGGTTGGTCTGTACCAAATTTACTCTAAAACCACTCAAAAAATTTTGAGAATATCCTCATCTATAGATGTGACGTAGCAATCCCTAGAATGGGCCACCGCGAAAATGAAAGATCATCCCTCCCCCACCCGTCATCCCGGCCGCTCCTCACCTCTACTTTGTAAATACTGGATTCTGAAGACTAATAGAGACACAAGGCAGAAGCTTCCATTGACATCCTTCCAAGTGCTCATTTTAGAAATATTTATGCAGCCTTATGAATATACAATTCCTGCCCCGCCAGCTACAACTGCAAAATAAATCTCAGGGGACGTAATTATAATAATTGGGTCTCACTAAGATTCCGCAGCTTTTTCTGAAGTCTCCTTACGTTTTTTAAGTACTTAGAATTATGCTAAAATAATCACGCTAAAGAGAATTGCTATGTGTTCCCTCTTTATGTGGGCACTTTGCTGGGTAGAGCTTTGCCGGTTAGAACAGTACGTGTATGTTTGCTTGTCAGGCAGCACACTGCGATGTCTGAACGACTGCCTAATTCTGTTTGCAGCAGCCAAGTGAGCTTACCGAATCTTCTTGGATCTCCAGACTGAAGAAGCTCTAGCAGCACACACTGAGGATTTGCTGCCAATACTTCCGCGAGTAGCATAGCCTTACAGGGGTGCAGAGGTAGCCGTCATACCTGGACTAGCGATGGCTGACCCTTGCCAGAGTCATTTTGTGAATATTCACTACTGAACAGCTGATCCGTGCGGGGTCTGGATTTAGCAATTTAGGGCCGGAAAACCATTTGACCCTTTCCAATTTTGAAAACCCATATGCTAATGATAGGTCATCAATATAAACCCATTTGCTAGAGAGGGGTCCTCTGATAAGGATTCTTATCTCTTGTGGAGAGTAGCTACAAAGAGTGCCTCTCACTCTAGAGGACCTGTCCTGTCTGAAGGACTTGTCTTGTCTGGAGGACCTGTGTTGTCCTGTCTGGAGGACCTGTCTTGTCCTATTTGGAAGACCTGTCCTGTCCTGTCTGGAGGACCTGTCCTATTCTGTCTGGAGGACCTGTCCTGTCTTCACGACCTGTCCTGTCTGGAGGACCTGTCTTGTCCTCAGTGGTGAACCTAGCCTCTTTGCTGCCTGAGGAGGACTATAAAAAGGCGCCCCCCACCCAAAAAAAAAAAAAAAAAATTGAGCTTCCATGCTACTAGCGTCACACGCTGCTATTGTCACACAATAAACATACAAAATACACAAAGTGATAAAACAGTTTTAAAGAAATCTTACTGTATTACTTCAGTATCAGAGACCAACAACACGGTATTAACAATGAAAGTAACTTCACACATCTTCTTGCCAGGTGAAACGTCAAGGTCTTTGACCAAACTCTTTAACTACAAAAGAGACAACAGAATACACAAATAAAAACTATTGCAATGCTTATTACAAAGAGTCCCCCGACATGCTCCCCAGTGATTAGCTGTAATCTATGGGGAAACCTGACATCAATGAGTTGTTTGTAGAATTCTGAAAAGGACAGGTCCTCCAGAGAAAAAGACCCTCCCTCATGCCAAAAGATGAGGATCCTGTAAGAGGACCACTTCTTTTTACTTACGATTCCCTATTATGGGCCGTTTGCACAGCAGTAAATGAAGAAGAATACCTGCTGATAAGACCAAGATGAATAGGCCTAATAAAAATGAGTTTTCTGAATTGCACTTTTTCACTGCCCCCAGCTTATTTAAACTTTAAAAGGGTTGTCCATTTTTGCCTGGACAACCCCTTTAATGTTTGTGGGACAAATTGTTCTTCATAATGGTACCATTTATTATTCTGTACAATGTGCTGGGAAGCTGCAAAAAAATTCAGAATTGGGAGGAAATGAAGAAAAACTGCATTTCTGCGACTTTCTTATGGGCTTTGTTTTTACGGTGTTCACTCTGCAGCCAAAATGACATGTCACCTGTATTCTGTGTTTGTGTACAATTCCGAGGATACCAGACTTATATAGTTTTATTCACATTTTAATCCTATAACAAAGATCTAAAACATTTTTTTATAAAGTCGCCATATTCTGACACCCGTAACTGTTTGTTTATATTTCAATGTACGGGGATGCATAAGGCCCCTTGTTTTGCAGGGCCAGGTGTACTTTTTAGTTATATCATTTTGGGGAATGTCTATTGCTTTGACCACCTTTTATTCAAATTTTTATCAGAGGCAAAACAGCGAAAAAACAGCGGTTCGGCACTTTTGATTTATTTTTCCCCGCTATGGCATTCACCGTATGGGAAAAATATTTTTATAAGTTTTGGGCATCTGCTGAGAATCCCACTGAGTCTGAGAATTGGGTCTTTTTTCAACCACTGGGACTTCAGCCTGACCACAGCCGCTTGGTGGATATATAAACCCACGCTCCCATTCTCTTTAATAGGAGCGCCGCAGATAGCCTATATTCAGCCTGGCTGTGGTCAGGAGGGGAAAAAAACTAATTCTCAAGCAAAAGGGGGGTCTCAGCAGACAGACACCCAAAACGCCCCCTCCCCAACCACTCCCCCCCCCCCCGCGGCACCCAACATCCACCGCACCCCAAACCTTGCCTCACCCGCCCCCCCTGCGACACTCAACATCCACCGCACCCCAAACCTTGCCTCACCCGCCCCCCCCGCGGCACCCAACATCCACCGCACCCCAAACCTTGCCTCACCCGCCCCCCCTGCGACACTCAACATCCACCGCACCCCAAACCTTGCCTCACCCGCCCCCCCCTGCGACACTCAACATCCACTGCACCCCAAACCTTGCCTCACCCGCCCCCCCCTGCGACACCCAACATCCACCGCACCCCAAACCTTGCCTTACCCACCCCCCCCTGCGACACCCAACATCCACCGCACCCCAAACCTTGCCTCACCCGCCCCCCTGCGACACCCAACATCCACCGCACCCCAAACCTTGCCTCACTCGCCCCCCCCAGCGACACCCAACATCCACCGCACCCCAAACCTTGCCTCACCCGCCCCCCCCTGCGACACCCAACATCCACCGCACCCCAAACCTTGTCTCACTCGCCATAGGATAGGGGATAAATACTTAGAAAAGCAATATTTATCTAATATGAAACTTACCTCAGTAGTGCTTCTGAGAGCAGGGACACCTTAGGAGACCGCGCAGGAGCCACTGTGTGTCCTATCACGTCAGGTCTTGTCACGTGATGCACGCAGCCAAGCGTGGGTACGGGTGGGGGCGGAGAGCAAGGAGCAGGCTAAGTGAAAGGGGACGGAGGCGGAGGGCAAGGGCCACTGGAGCAGCGCTGCTGCCAATAGGTGAGTGTTGAAGCAGCGCTGTCTCTGCACAGCCACCCCGAGCTACCGCTCTCCTCCCTTGCCTAAAACGCTAAACCAGCCCAGGACAGGTCCCGCTCAGCATGTTTTTTTAAAGCGGCCTGTCTTGGGCTGATTTAGTCAATCAAAATGCTGCCCCCCGAAACTGACAAGTTAGCGCCGCCTGAGGCGGCCGCCTCACTTCGCCTCATTAGCGGTGCGCCCCTGCTTGTCCTATCTGCAAGACCTGTCCTGTCCTGTCCGGAGGACCTGTCTTGTCCTGTCTGGAGGACCTCTCCTGTCTGGAGGACCTCTCCTGTCCTGTCTGGAGGACCTGTCCGTCCTGTCTGCCGGACCTGTCCTGTCCGGAGGACCTGTCTTGTCCTGTCCGGAGGACCTGTCTTGTCCTGTCTGGAGGACCTCTCTTGTCCTATCTGGAAGACCTGTCCTGTCCTATCCGGAGGACCTGTCTTGTCCTGTCTGGAGGACCTGTCCTGTCCTGCATTACACAGAGAACCCACTGATCAAATGGACAATGTGAAATACTTATTTTGTCCACTGGGAAATTAAACAGTTTCCCCACAGATCTTTGGAGATCCCAGCAGAATACTTTGTGGTCAACTTATTGCCAAGTACAGACACCCCCTTTACGAATTCCCAGATGACGTTACCAATGGCTGCCTCTGTTGTGTGTTGTGGACAGCTCTGACCGTATTGTATCTTCCGCCTCAGCGTACCTTGAGCAGGTGGATGTTTTTCTGGATTTACAGGGAGACACTAAACGCTTTAATTACAGTTTTCAGGTAACATCTGCTCCCGATATCTTTGCAGATCCAGATGAACACGGAGAAAGGGCCATGTCTGCGGCTCATCATCACCTGCCGCTGCCGGCTATGGTTCGGATACACATTCATATGAAAATATATTCACATTGTTTGTCCACCTGCTGGAAACTAAAAAAAATCACATTCATTTTATTTCAGCTACAAAGGTACTGGACAAAGTCTCGGCGGTGGGCCGCTGGCAGCGTGCTGCGGAGTTCTCTTTAGCTGCCCATTATAACCACATCCTATCCACTTTTATTCTTTAAAATTGGGCATTTATTCCTAAGAATGGCGCGCAAATCACTTCAGGCTTAGAGAATTTTATAGATGAGTGTAGTCTTATTATTTCCTACACACTAAAACCACCGCATGCCTGAACCATCTGGCAACATAGCTATACTGAGGTTGAGATGATAAAATAGCACCCCATGGTGGCCCACTGTCATACCCCACCTTCTACATTGTGGACATGATCCTGCCATAACCAGTTATATGGTCATATTGTATAAGGCTAGGAGGCTGTTTGATTTTTAAAGAGGACCTTTCACCACCTCCACCAACTCCAAGTTTTAGTAGGGTTCGCTCCACTGATTCTGGCACCATTGGAATTTTTTCTCTAGCCCCCACCATTCCTGAGCAATCAGTGCAGTTATTCTCAGCACCCGATAGGCTCTCTTATGTCAGTAGGTCTAGCAGTGCCCACCTGACAATAGAGAGCCCAATTTGCATATTGAGTACTGAAAATAACAACACTGATTGTTCAGGAACGTTGGGGGCTAGAGAAAAAATTCCAACTGCACCAGAATCAGTGGAGTGGGGCCTATTAAAGGATCCAAAAGAGGTGAAGGTAGTGAAAGGTCCTCTTTAAAGATACTTGAAGAACACACACATTGGCGGATGCAATGGCCCATCAGTTGTCATGAAAATGTTATACTATTGGTCTCTTTAAGGGCTAGTTACAGACAATACCTATATGCCCTAGGTCTTATAAGGGTGCCTTCCACGTCACTCTGGGCATGAGCAATAAGGTCCATCTTGTTTTTGTTTGCTTCTGTGTATTTGCTCCTGCTCCTTACCATTTCAACTTGGCTTGTTTTCCTGATTTAGTTCTCCTATTTGCTGCCTAGCCATTGCCTGACCTGAGGTTACATCTGATCTTTGCCAGCCTCAACTCTTGCCCTGCCTGAGCATGGTTCCTGTCCAGTGCCTCTGTACTGTGATTTCATAGCTCCATCTCGTCCATGTGCCATCCATTACCAATGGAGACTACTCCAGGGGTAGCAACGAGGAGTTCCTTATGGTAAGCAAGTCAATATGGTACCAGTTTGCTGGGCATGTGGTTTCTACATCATAGGCAATGTCTATCATGTGGCAATCCAATCCTATGAGCATTTCATAAAGACAAGCAAGTCAAAAAGAACATCAGTTCCATGGACATTGTTAAATTGTGAGTCGTATCGTTTGACTGAAATAGCCAAAATTCAGGGCGTGTAAAAATCCGAGAGGTGTCAACTCATAGGCTTTATCTGAACAAAGATGTTGGATCCTACAATGTCAGAGTCCAGGTATATCCAGGATTGTCCGTTAGAGAGTATGGACATAGCGGATGGCAGTCACACCCTGGGTTTGATGTCTGAAGAAGTCCAGAGACACTAGTAGTATAAATGGCACATGGTAGGCGGTGGGACACGATGGATATCTTCCTTCAGATCACTCCTCTGTGCATTCTAGTTCACTCATTATTCTTACTCTTAGAAGTAAAAGTCCCTCCGATTTCTTCCATACCATGGGTTTTCTTCATTTCCTCCTCCTCTCCTCTTTCTTTATTCCTTCTCCTCTGTATTCTTCTTCTTTCCTCTTTTTCTTCTCATTATCACTACACCTCTGTGGACTATTTTCCTCTTCTATGTAAAGGCTTTTCTTATTTCTTCTTTATATCCCTATTCTTCTTCTTCTTTACATCTTCCTTATATTTTCTTCTGATTCTTCTACTACTACTTTTTCTTCTTCTCATTTTTCTTCTTCCCATTCTCCTTCTTCTGCTCCTTCCCATTCTATCTCTCTTCATTATCTTTTACTTCTCTTCCTCCTTTTCCTTCATCTTTTTCTTCTTCCTATTGATTCTTTTCCTTCTTCTCATTCTACTTCTTCTCTTCCTTTCTTTCCTCCTACTTTATGCTACCATATTCTTTTTGTCCTCTAATTTCTTCTTCTTTCCACTTAATCTTTATTTGCCTTGTTCTTTTCCTCCTCTTTCTTTCTCTTTTCTTTTCCTCATCTTTCTTCCTTGACTTCTCCATGCCCCTCTTCTTTCATCCTCCTTCCGTTTCCTCTTCTTTTCCTTGATATTTTCTTCTCCTCCACATCCCTCTTCTTTTTGTTTTCCTTCTCTTTCTTTATTTTACTCCTTTCTCTTCTTTCCCTCTTTTTCTTCTTCTGCTCCTTTTTATTTTTTGTCTTTTACTTCTATCCTTCCTCACTCCTTTGGCTTCTTTTCCTCTTTCTCTTCTTTTTCCTACTTTGTCTTCTTTTACTTCTGTTCGTCTTGACTTCGTTTTCCTCCGTTAACCCTTCTTCTCCTCCTCCATTAATCTATGTTTTCATAGATCTTCTAGACTTTACCAGAGATGTAAGAACATTTTGATGCATCACTTGTGGTCATAGAACAGTTGACTCATGACTTATTATCAGTAATCTCTGGATATCAAAGAGAGTTGTTCAATGTCAGAACCCACACAAGAACGTCTGAGCCAAGGATCAACATCATGCATCCTGCTGTAGGCAGGCGTATTTATCTGAATAAACCTCAATTTGGTTCATTACGATTTATGGATACATAATGGCTACTGTCATGAGACTATGAGATGGACTATAATGTTGTATATAAAGTGACCCTGAAGACTTTAGAGCTAAGAATTTTTTCAATTACAATAGTGGAGTGGTGGACATTGTAACAAGAATGAATATTGTCTGAAAGAACTATGACCGTGTTCCTCAGCATTTTATCCTCAACTAACTTGGCAGACGAAATTGGAGAAAATATGGCTTGGGTGAGTAATTTATTATGTACAAATATATCAAGAGACAAGACAGAGATTTATCTAACAAGCTTCTTAGAGTATGTTCACACAGGAGAACTTGGCACTGATTTTGGGGCGAATTCTGGTTCAAAATCAGCGCCAAAATCCACCCAAGCAAGACACTGTAAAACTAAGCGCCTTACTCGATCTCGCTGTGGATTCCGCATCTTATTCAGCAACAAAACAAGAGTCTAAGTGAAAGCCAAACTGAAGGGAAGTCAAAGGGGTGGAAAATGGAGAGAAATTTTTGGTGGAAGTTTGTCTTAAATTCCAAATTCATTTCTACTATGTGATCTGCCCCTTATATCTAGTCCTGTCCCCATGACAAGAGGGCATCCACTTTGTCTTGACGAAATAAGGTTTCTACAACACTATCAGGAAGGAATCTTTAGGCTCAAAGCATATGACCGTGCTCTGTGTTTTTCATACTGACCCATCCATCTTGATGACCGCATACACACGCCCATGTATTATCACAGTGAGCCAGGGACAAAAACTACATTCAATACCAAGAACTAGTTGATAAATTGTTTTATGACTACAGTATTTGTCTGTAGTAGTCTGTTACCATGGAGACACATAAGCCATCAAAGGAAATTTATTTAGAAAACAAAAGGATGTGCTTAATCTCTTTGTAAAGCTGATTTCTCATTTCGGATGCATTGGTGGGCCTAGCCTTTGGAGCACTTGAAGCTGAAAAACCTTTGCTGCGTAGCGATGCAGAAGATTGCACATTCACCCAGGTCCTGATCCATCCCCATAGAACGTTACAAAACACTTTTATTTTTAGCTGTGACAAAATGTAATTTTTCCAGATTGCAGGAGATGGAAAAAAAAGTTAATTAACATCACTATCAAAGGGGAAATTGATTGCTTTGTTAGAAGGCGCCTGCATTGGGCTTCTGTGTGAAGACGCTCGGGCTAATTCGTTCCGTTGCGGGATAGAACCTGGTGAATCGGTGAGATGATTGCACCTTTGTTGATTAGACCTTTGTTAGCGATTGATTATAAGCAGAGCCATGTAATTATATGCGCGGAGAGCGAGCTCTGGCAGCCAGTGTCAATGCTTCCTTATTTGTCAAAAGTTGGAAACTCATTACGGATTTGCAATCACTACTAATAATACCGCGTGTGAATGGATAATCCTACTCATAATGAGCTGCCTTAATGAGAACTCATCAGACCGGTGATGTCATCAGTGACATCAATGCTGACATAATTGTTGCGATGGCCTTAAAGTGAACCTTCCACCTTTTAGCACTATGCTGTTGTTAGGTCTGAAATTCTTTACTAATTAAAGGGGTTACACCAGAAAAGTGACCACTAAGAACCCCACCAATAACCACCTTCACCAACTCTTTGCACACTTCAGTAGGCACTGCTTCCCTGATGTTGGTGCTGTTGGAATTTTTTCTCTAGTCCCCGCCATTACTGAGAAATTGATGCTGCTATTTTCAGCATTTAGCATGCTAATTAGGCTCTCTACTGTCAGGTGGGCGGTCCTTGGCTGGAGCAGAGAGTCTGGAACCACCCAACTGACAGTAGAAAGCCTGATTAGCATATTGTGTGCTGAAGTTAAATGCGCTGATTGCTCAGGAATGGAGGGGGCTAGAGAAAAAATTCTAACTGTGCCAGAATCAGTGGAGCGGTGCCTATTAAAGGATCCAAAGAGTTGGGGGAGGGGGTGAAGGGTCCTCTTTAAGTCATAAAAGTCTTTCTAAAAGGGAGTTTAGGAGTCGTTAGGTTCAATATATGCATAAAATCCCTTCTACGTGGGAATCTACTAGTTAAAATAGTGCGCTTAGATGATGGTGGCCATATTTAGTTTGGTGCTGCCACTCAAAAAACAGGCTGCTGATGGATTTGCTATTGGGAGCCACCAGACAGTTTGTTTTCATTGGGTAGCTGCCATATTTAAAGGGATTTTCCAATGTATGGCATTGAACAAGGACACCGTGACCCCAGTCAGTCACAGGAGGTGGTTGGTGACGTCTGGAAGGTGGAGGAGGCGGAAAGGAAGCCGAAAGTTGTCTGTGCATGTTGGTGGCTCCCTCCATTGTAGTCTATGGGAGTTACTGAAACGGTCAAGGTCGATATTTACATCTTTCTATTTCTAAGACTGTTTTTATATGGAACTATGGAAATTCTCCTATAAATATGCCAACCGAAAGCAAAGATCGAGGCCGAGATACTGAATAGGAGGCAAATACGGTTTTACTATTATTATATGTAGCTGAAAAGTTTCTAAAAAATGGATTGAGTGGCAGCGCGTTACGGAGGAGGATGATAGGACATGGATGGAGCGATCTACGTGTGATGTCTGAGTGTCGGCCGCTCTGCCAGGTTTATGGGATAATTAGTCGCTTCAGGTCTAACTATGGATTCCAGCACGTGCACCGGCATACAGCAAGATCTGGATTCAATCTTCACTTGTCAGTTCCTGTTCACACATGACATATCAGTCACCAGGCTTTCCTAATAAGGTGTCACTCATCCTCTTTCGTTGCTCTCAAACTGGGAATTGGATCTCAATGGAAGCCTAGGATCCCAATGTATAAAGCTAAGCCTTGGTCCTCCACCTTGGCACTAATAACTTCACATTGCACCATTTCTAAAGATAACGTGTTGCACACATATAGTATATTCATTGCTACAGTGACATAGCTAGGCATGACTATAGTATTGCATGTATTACCATATTACATGATTACTTAGTCCCACTAATGGACCCTACCTCTAGTCCTCCAAGGATAATAAGTAATCCTTTACAACTCTAGACCACCAGGGATATTACAATTATCCCTTTTACTTTCTGAAACAACCAGGAATATTAGGTGCTAAGTAAACTTCAAAGTATGTGAGGTGCTACCCATTACAAACCTAGACCACCAGAGAATTTACAGTTATCGCCTCTATAATGCGAATTACCCAGGAATATTATGTGTTAACTAGACCTCAAGGGGTAAAAGGTAATAACCCATTACAACCCTAGACCTAGAGTGATATTACAATTACTCCAATAATATCTGTAATGACTTGGAATATTAGGCTTTTGCTAGAGTGCCAGGGATATTAGGTATTACCCATTACAGCCCTAGACCACCAGGGATATTACAGTCATACCCTTTACTGTCCAAAACATCCAGGATTATTAGGTGTTAACTAGATATCCAGGGATAATAGATAATAAACTATTACAACACTAGACCACCAGGGATATTACAATTATCCCTTTTACTATCTGAGAAACAGGAATATTAGGTGTTAACTAGACTTCCAGGGATGTGAGGTGTTACCCATTACAAACCTAGACCACCAGGGATATTACAATTATCCTCTCTACTATGTGAAACATCCAAGAATATCAGGTACTAACTAGACCTCCAGCGATAATAGGTAATAACCCATTACAACCCTAGACCTCAGGTGATGTTACAATTACCCCTTTACTATCTGTAATGACTTGGAATATTAGGCATTTATTACAGTTCCAAGGATATTACATATTACCTGTTACAATCCTAGACCACCATGAGTTATACAGTTATACTCTTTACTATACAAAACAGCTAGGATTATTAGGTGTTAACTAGAGTTTTAGGGATAATAGATAACAAACTATTACAACTCTAGACCTCCAGGGATAATAAATAATAATGCATTACAACACAAGACCACCAGGCATATTACAATTATCCCCTTTACTATCCAAAACACCTAGGATTATTAAGCATTATGTTAACTAGACCTCCAGGGATAATAACCCATTATAACCCTGGACCTCGAGTGATATTAGAATTATCCCCTTTACTATGTGAAATATTAGATATTACCCATTATAACCCTAGACCACCAGGGATATTATAGTTATCTCTTACACCCAGGAATGTGATACTTTAACCTCTAATTGCCAATAGACTTAGAAGGAAATTAGATATTTACCATACCAACACTAAACCGCCACAAATATTGCAGTTAACCCCTTTTCCACCCAAAACCACCAGGGTGATGTTAACCCCTAATGCCCCCTAGGCCCCAAGGGTGATATCCAGTAACAACCCTAGACTACTACAGCCAACACATTCAACCCCTTAAGTAGCTGAAATCAAAAGGGATTTTAAATATTAACCCCCTAATCCCCTCTAGACCTCCAGGGATATTAGACATGAACTTATAACAACTTTAGACCACCAGGGTTATTACGATAACCCCCTCACTATCCAAAATCACCAAGAATTTTAAGTTTTAACCCTATAGATACTAGGCATTCCTCCCTCACCACCAGAGATCTCAACCTCTAAACCACTCTAACACAATATACAATGGTGGCGGATATTTCTAGAATCTAGCTGTAATATTGTTGCGTTTCCATTTTTTGTACTAATCCCTCCCATTGTCAGACTTAATCATGTAGAAATAGTCTGAACTAGCGCTATAGTATGTACATGCAGCTGGCTGTAATAATCTGATGATACGGAGCTTTGTAGTTTTATTTATAGCAGTTTATAGAATACCCGGAAAGTTCTAAGCTTCCGCGATTACACTCTTATGGAAGTTTCTTTGTCTGTACAGGTCACTACAAGATGTGACTTTGCGAAAGATTTCTTATCCCCTTCTGGCAATTTTCATGTGAGTTCCTTTGTGGTGAATATAACAAAATGTGTTCTGACAGCAGCATCTAAGCCTAGGTGTTCCAGACGAGCTAAAAACATCATGTAGAAAATAATTTTTTGTTGTTGTTTTTTTTTTTTCTAAAGGGATGGGGAGAGAACTACAAGTCGTGAACTATCAACTATCTTTAACCCCATAGATGGCATGTGTACCTTTGCAACCACATGACTATGTAAAAAAAAAAGACTTTACAAACCCGTTTGTGCCTACAGTTTCTATGCCGGGCTTTATGTCTCCATGGTTACAGACTACAAACAGACTCTGTGTAGTCTGATCCTGCAGCTGTATATTACACCCTTCTGCTCTCTCATCTAGAATCTGTAAATTTAGGTGAGTGAAGTAACACATGACTGCACTTCTGCAGGATGAG
Organism: Leptodactylus fallax; assembly: GCA_947044405.1. Classification (NCBI taxonomy): domain Eukaryota; kingdom Metazoa; phylum Chordata; class Amphibia; order Anura; family Leptodactylidae; genus Leptodactylus; species Leptodactylus fallax. The sequence continues at coordinate 2,302,415 of CAMRHE010000180.1, forward strand.
ACAACATGCAGGGGTTGTTTGTAGTCTGTTACCATGGAGACACATAGGTCCGAATAGAAATTGTTTACACAAAACGGTCACATATTTATTTATTTTGCAATTGCTAATATTTAGGGCTTTTTTAGCGGATTGTGCCATGATATGTTTTATTATATAATATGACCACCCAAAAATTTTTTTATTTTTAATATGCCTTAGTATTTGATCACAACAGAGGTTTGGGGTAAGTTGAAATGATTAGACATTGATATCTCTAGGACATGTGTTTTTTTTAATACTTCAACCATCAAGTCCCCTACCCAAAATTAATAGAATGAAGCATCATTTTGTTTTCAAATAGCTCAATTTTTTCAGATTTTTGCATGGGTAGCCATTGACTGTAATGGGGTAAGCTATAATTGGTGGCATAGCCTAACATTATCATCAGACTAAACCTCTAGTAGTTTACTATTATCACCCAGGTCTATCCAAGCTATTCTTTTATCAACACCATATGCATCTATCGTAGTGGTTGTACATGCGCCACCATGTGATGCCTTTGTGAAGTGTTCACCCTTGAAGCGATGTTCCATGGGACGATATCTCTAAAACAGGATGTGATGGAGCAACGGAGTTACATGGTGGCATAGTATGGGTCCCATAAATTATAAATCCATACAGCAATGTGCATGACACCTCATGGAGATAGTCTTTGAGACCTGACCATCCTTCAGTCCATGATGAAGCCAACCTTCAAGTCATCCTATGTCAACTAGAGAGTTCACATCTCCTGCCAAGTGCTTGTTAACAGTGGCAATGTACCGCCACCCTCCCGCTAATCACTAAAGCCAGCGTTCCACATCAAGTATGTCTTGACCTTTTCTCCTTCTGCTCTATAATTGCAGTAGGTGACATGTTCTTCACTTACCTTTTCATTTACGAGATCCTCCAAAGAAAGAAAATTTCTTTCGTACATTGTAGGTCAACGTCTTCTGTTGCTCTCGCCAACAATCGCTTTACGATGATGCCGGAGATTGATCCGTCGCTTCTTTTTGTCCTCTGGGCTCAGCTAATTATGTTGCTGAGAATTCGGGAAAGAAAGCATATGGATAGATCAACCATGTCGCTCTTCGATAATGAAAGCCATCGGTGGCATCATGTCACAGCCATGCCACATCGTCTCTCAGCTCAGCTCTGGTTTAGATAGAGATAAAAGTCCTACCCGCCATTATTTATTTAATATTCCCCCCGCCAGTACTCGTTTCTTCTCGGGTACACATGTCACCATGTCAAGCTTCTGAACAATACAAAAATATAGATGTAGAAAACTTTTACGGAACTTGCAAAACTTTGGAATGTTAAAACAATGACGGAGTTTAACAGAAGTATAATGTTGTACCGTGTTAGCCATTGAAAGTAGTGGAAGAGTGAAGAAATCAGGCGATACCTTTTAGAGGCTAACTGAGTATATTTATAAGTAAGCTTTCAGGAGTACTAGCTAGCTCCCTTCATCAGACATGGTGTGATACAAGAACTGAAAATTCACAGATTTTTATACACATGGTTTTCAAAGCATTTTAGAGTCCTTAAAAAAATGCAATCTAAGTAGAGAAGTTATTTACAACAGGTCAAAAAAACAGTCTGGAAACTTGTGGTGCGTGATGGAGGGATCAGTAATTCTTGCTGTTATCTGTTTGCTATCAGGTGGTGATTTGTGTCCCTCACAGTTCATACATAGTGTGATTTGAAGCTGGCATGAATATTGAGTTCAGTTCATGGTTCATACATAGTGTGACATGAAGCTGGCATGAATATTAAGTCCAAATTGCAGAGTTTGAAATTTTTGCATAAATTTGTACTCCGATTCTTTCCTTTTCACCTGCGTCTTAAAATGTCCCATTAAAACCACAACCCGCAAATCTTCAATAGAGTGGTTTTCTCCGGAGAAATGTGCGGCCACTGGGAGATCTGTTCTGCTGTTATTAATACTGGATCTGTGTGAGTTAATTCGTTGACTGAGTCTCTGCCCTGTTTCCCCCACATAGAGGCCTGTGGTGGGACATTGCACACACATTATGAGGTACACCACATTGGAAGACCTGCAGGAGAATGTCCCCCTAATTCTGTGCACCTGTTGTGACTGTGGGATAGGTACACTGTCAGTGGTGTGGATGTGCTTGCAGGTCATGCACCTTTTATGTAGGCAAGGTGAGGTGCCATTTTCAGTTGGTGCCTTCAGGGCACTCCGGACGATAATACGCCTCAGGTTTGGTGGTTGTCGAAAGGAGAGGAGAGGGGGGACTGGAAATATGTCCTTGAGTCTGTTGTCCCTATGTAGCACAGGTTGGAGCTCCTTGGCAATCCTTCGTAGGATCTCCAGCTGTGGGTTGTAGGTGACTACTAGGGGCACTCGGGCATCTTTCTGGGTCTCTCTATATGTGAGCAGACTGTCTCTGTTAATGGCTGCCGCTTTGTTTAATTGGTTGTCTGTTACTTTTGGTTTGTATCCCAATCTGAGAAATTTCATCCTCAGATCCATGAGGTGCTTGTCCAGGTCTGTTTTGTCGGAGCAAATACGATTGTATCGTATAGCCTGGCTGTAGATAATAGATTGTCTTGTGTGCTTGGGGTGGAAGCTGTCGTTTCTCAGGTAGGCCGTTCTGTCTGTGGGTTTGTGGTATATTGATGTGAGTAGCCGGTGGTCTTTAATGTATATTGTGGTATCCAGAAAGTGAATTTCACTCCCTGAATAGCTAAGTTTAAGGTTGATGGTCGGGTGAAAGTCATTGAAGTCATTATGGAATTGAAGTAGGGCCTTCTCACCTGCAGTCCAGATGACAAGGATATCATCGATATAACGAAGGTAAATCATAGGTTTGGTGGCGCATGTTGATAAATATGTTCCTTCCATTTCTGCCATAAAGAGATTTGCATATTGGGGTGCACATCTGGTCCCCATTGAAGTTCCCATTTGCTGTAGATATAGATCCTCTCCAAAGGTTAAATGGTTGTGGCTCAGGATGAATTGTATGAGCTGCGTTACTGGTTCTGTTGGGAGGTTTTGTTTTGCCAGGTGTACCCGACATGCTGCAACTCCATCCTTGTGGGGAATGTTGGTATACAGGGATTCCACATCCATGGTGGCCAAAATGGTACCCTCAGGTAGAGGGCCCAGGGCATTCAGTTTGTTAAGAAGGTCAGTGGTGTCCTGGATATAGCTTGGAGTATCCCTGACAAGGGGTTTTAGGAGATTTTCCACCCAACCTGAGATGTTTTCTGTCAGTGTCCCAATGCCAGAAATGATAGGCCTCCCAGGGTTGCCATCTTTGTGTATCTTTGGGAGCATATAGAAGCAGCCCGGTCTGGGATCTTGTGGGATAAGTCCTTTTACCTGATTCTGGATCTGGACTGGAAACTTCTTGATCATACTCTTTAGTTCTTTCATATAGGCCTCTGTGGGATCACTTCCAAGTTTGGAGTAATGGATGGGATTTGACAGTTGCCTTGGAAGTGATCCCACAGAGGCCTATATGAAAGAACTAAAGAGTATGATCAAGAAGTTTCCAGTCCAGATCCAGAATCAGGTAAAAGGACTTATCCCACAAGATCCCAGACCGGACTGCTTCTATATGCTCCCAAAGATACACAAAGATGGCAACCCTGGGAGGCCTATCATTTCTGGCATTGGGACACTGACAGAAAACATCTCAGGTTGAGTGGAAAATCTCCTAAAACCCCTTGTCAGGGATACTCCAAGCTATATCCAGGACACCACTGACCTTCTTAACAAACTGAATGCCCTGGGCCCTCTACCTGAGGGTACCATTTTGGCCACCATGGATGTGGAATCCCTGTATACCAACATTCCCCACAAGGATGGAGTTGCAGCATGTCGGGTACACCTGGCAAAACAAAACCTCCCAACAGAACCAGTAACGCAGCTCATACAATTCATCCTGAGCCACAACCATTTAACCTTTGGAGAGGATCTATATCTACAGCAAATGGGAACTTCAATGGGGACCAGATGTGCACCCCAATATGCAAATCTCTTTATGGCAGAAATGGAAGGAACATATTTATCAACATGCGCCACCAAACCTATGATTTACCTTCGTTATATCGATGATATCCTTGTCATCTGGACTGCAGGTGAGAAGGCCCTACTTCAATTCCATAATGACTTCAATGACTTTCACCCGACCATCAACCTTAAACTTAGCTATTCAGGGAGTGAAATTCACTTTCTGGATACCACAATATACATTAAAGACCACCGGCTACTCACATCGATATACCACAAACCCACAGACAGAACGGCCTACCTGAGAAACGACAGCTTCCACCCCAAGCACACAAGACAATCTATAATCTACAGCCAGGCTATACGATACAATCGTATTTGCTCCGACAAAGCAGACCTGGACAAGCACCTCCTGGATCTGAGGATGAAATTTCTCAGATTGGGATACAAACCAAAAGTAACAGACAACCAATTAAACAAAGCGGCAGCCATTAACAGAGACAGTCTGCTCACATATAGAGAGACCCAGAAAGATGCCCGAGTGCCCCTAGTTGTCACCTACAACCCACAGCTGGAGATCCTACGAAGGATTGCCAAGGAGCTCCAACCTGTGCTACATAGGGACAACAGACTCAAGGACATATTTCCAGTCCCCCCTCTCCTCTCCTTTCAACAACCACCAAACCTGAGGCGTATTATCGTCCGGAGTGCCCTGAAGGCACCAACTGAAAATGGCACCTCACCTTGCCTACATAAAAGGTGCATGACCTGCAAGCACATCCACACCGCTGACAGTGTACCTATCCCACAGTCACAACAGGTGCACAGAATTAGGGGGACATTCTCCTGCAGGTCTTCCAATGTGGTGTACCTCATAATGTGTGTGCAATGTCCCACCACAGGCCTCTATGTGGGGGAAACAGGGCAGACACTCAGTCAACGAATGAACTCACACAGATCCAGTATTAATAACAGCAGAACAGATCTTCCAGTGGCCGCACATTTCTCCGGAGAAAACCACTCTATTGAAGATTTGCGGGTTGTGGTTTTAATGGGACATTTTAAGACACAGGAGAAAAGGAAAGAATCGGAGTACAAATTTATGCAAAAATTTCAAACTCTGCAATTTGGACTTAATATTCATGCCAGCTTCATGTCACACTATGTATGAACCATGAACTGAACTCAATATTCATGCCAGCTTCAAATCACACTATGTATGAACTGTGAGGGACACAAATCACCACCTGATAGCAAACAGACAACAGCAAGAATTACTGATCCCTCTGTCACGCACCACAAGTTTCCAGACTGTTTTTTTGACCTGTTGTAAATAACTTCTCTACTTAGATTGCATTTTTTTAAGGACTCTAAAATGCTTTGAAAACCATGTGTATAAAAATCTGTGAATTTTCAGTTCTTGTATCACACCATGTCTGATGAAGGGAGCTAGCTAGTACTCCTGGGAGTTTAACAGACGACATCGAAATCTGACTTTACATATGTAAAGTAAATCTTGCTGTAAGTCTGACAACGATTTACTCGAAAGCTTAGTTAGGACTTATGACTGAAGCTTTCAAAATTCTTTAAAAAGTTTTCACCTGTGTATTTTTGTGTCCTTCAGAAGCCTGACGTTAGAGATAAGTGCGCCTTGCAAGGATTTGTCAGCCAGTTTTGTATGAGTTGCGCCCGTCACATGGAGGAATGAGCAAACAAATTCGGATAGAACTGGAATTGACTTGAATTTTCAAAAAGTTACAGGTTCGAACCAAACCCAAAACTTTGGGAGTTCATCACCCATGCAACACTCCTCAAACCCCAGAGTATATTAAGTGGAGACCCAGGGGAGGTGAGTAAAAATAACTGTTAGACTCACCTTGCCTCACCTCTCCTGGGTGTCTCTGGTGGTCCCGGCGGTATTCTTCAGGCCTCTTCCAGTCTGGTTCAAAGCATCATGACTTCAGAATGCCCCATGTGACCATCCGAAACGAACCGGAGGGCTGAACCTCACGAATATTCATCAAAACCAGTCTTGTGAAATTCATCCATCTGTAAACTACTGAGGCCCAATCACAGGCCTCACTCATCCTCTAGGGCCCATGATGTCATCCAGGAGGTCAAAACAGGCCAAAAGAGGACCCCGCCAGACACTGCAAGGGAGCCCAGGAGAGATGAGGGAAGGTGAGTATACCTCCCCTGGGCCTCCACTTATTATACTCTGGATTCTAATAGTGATTTGTAGGTGGTTCCCAAAAGTTTTTGGTTGAACCTGAAACTTTTTGAAAAATCATGACAAATTTGGTATATTACAAACAGGTTGACTCATCTCTGCTTGACATCTTTCAGTGGTGTACCCACCACACAATGCTACTGCTATACAACCACTGGGGAAAGGGGACCCACCACTGAACTACTCCCTGTCAGACAGCTGTAGAAGGTTGCATGCACTCGCCACTAGAGGGAACACCAATGTACAGGTTTTATTGAAATTAAAGGGTTGTCTACGAGTGGAAAAACATGGTCTCTTTTTCACAGTAGCAGCACTACTCACGTCTATGGGTGCTCCATTGCAGTAAACAGGGTTGAGCTGCAATACTACAATTAACCTGAGGACAGGCGTGGCGCTATTTTTTTCTAATTCTGGACAACGTCTTCATAGGTTTTTTCGGTAAGTCAGCCAATGTGTGATCTGGACCACGTTGTATTCCTAGAAGGGCGTGTGCTCAGGGACTATAGGCCCAAGGGAACCAGTCTAGTAAACAGTGGTCCAGCTGTGTAGTAGCCATGGACAACAGAGAAAAAGAGGACCTACTGAGGATCCTGGAGTCATTAGAGGAGCAAAGATGGTCTCATGGTCCAGGCGAGTAGGGGAGTGGGCCATCACAATTACCTTGATCAATGATTTCAGAGTCTCCAGGCACAAGCAGAGCAGTACAAGGGCCCTTCAGCGCCTGGAAAAGGGCATCTGGTGTACAGAAATACTGAGGTAAGTGGAGGCAACAAATATAGTACCTGCAATGGAGTGTGGTGGATCATAAGAGACTGATAACTGTATAGAGACTGTTGCTGGGCTAGAGACTGGTACATGCGGCACCAGCTTCGTTCTAAATTGCATAGAAATGGTCCCCGTGACCCTATCACCGGTACATTGGTTGTCCTTCCATGGACCACTTTTGGTAGGTACTAGCCACTACATACCTGGAGCATCTCAGAAGACCTTTTGTATTGGAGATGCTGTGACCTATTCACCTACCCATCACACTTTGGGTCGATGAGATCCTTACACTTCCCCTGTTTTCCTGCTTTAACTCAAAGAACTGACCGTTGACTAAATATATCCTACGAGATCAAAAGTCTTATTCACTTCACCTGTCAGTGGTTTTAATGTTATGACTTTTCTGACTACGACAACTTAACCATCTTACAGCCTACTTTCCTATAAATATTTTATTGGCATTTCATGACAGGACAATTAATTTCTAATTCCATATTTCCTTCCTTGTGAGAATCCCGTCTGACCTATTTGAAGATCATTTGCCAAGGATCATGCGGTGAAATTTAATTATAACCTTAGGTCTCGGCAAGTCTGGCTTATCAGCCCATTCCCCTCCCTGGCAGGAGGGTTGAAGGGGATACGAGTCCTAAACCTCTAATTATACCCACTGTATATAAGGGCTTGTAGATGCCGCTACGTGCCGCTTGTTCACAATGTCGCCAGCCGACCTTATTGTGTTTGGGAATGAATAGAAGTAAATTAAAGCCATTTCGGAAAATTGTTCACAGGCTAAGCCGCGTTCTAGTAGGAGGAGGAGGCGATAATATCCAGGATTAATGTAGAATGTAAGAGGTCAGTAAACAATATGCTGAATGTGACTGCAAATACTGCAAAGGGGAATTATGGACAATAAATATTCAATCTTTTCTGATATTTAATTTTATTTTTTTTAAGAATTTTATTATAAAACAAATTAACTCTTTTCATACTGTTTTTGATGCAACTGGGGGGGCGACTCACTAAGTGTGGATTTTCTATTAAAGGGATTTTTCTGGCTTTTTGGTATTGCTGATCTATCTTTAGGATATCTATCCTGATGATCGACTGGTTTTGGATCAAGAGTATTTTTCTTAAACTTGGTGCTCTTCATTTTTATCTTCTATTTATCTATCTAATATTTCTATCTATCTATCTATCTCATATTTATCTATCTATCTCAAATCTATCTATTATCTATTTCATATCTATTTATCTATCATAATTTATATTTATCTATTTGTATATCCTATGTCCATTCATCTCATCTATCTATCTATTATCTATTTCATATCTATTTATCTATCTATCATAATTTATATTTATCTATCTGTATATCCTATGTCTATTCATCACATTTATCTATCTATCTATCTATCTATCTATCTATCTATCTATCTATCTATCTATCTCATATCTACCTATCTGTCTATTTTCTATCTGAATCATACAGTGCTTTATACTTTTTCCTATATAATATCCACCTGTATCAAATGATTCAGTTTTATCCACAAGTCTCCAGAATAAAGGATCTTCTTGACTTCTCAGACAATATTACGTTAAGCCTGTGTTATTTTTGGCTGGGTGACAGGCCGTCACTTCACCTTAAGCATACAAATCCCTGAAAACTTTCTACCAAAACTTCCAGGTCCTATTTATAAGGAGGGAGATTATAAAATGACTGGATGATTTATTAGGGAATTCTCTCGGTGGCGCGGCTGGCGCTACTTACTAGTAAATGAGGCCGTGTTCATCACACATTCTCTTTGGATACGGAGGAGCCTCTTGACATCCAAGAAGTCAAGTTTTTCTGCCGGTACCAGACTTAGAGGAAAATAATGGCAGAGTCTGTCTAAATATATATATCACTGTTGTCAAGAAGGCAAAACACCGTCAGTCAAATTTGACTAATGTGATACATTGCAAGGACACGTCTAGTGCGCCATGGCTGTGTCTCGCGTGTGGCATTGTCACCAGGCATTCAGAGCCTCATACATTATTCCCTTACAAGCGGGTTCTCCCCAGGGCTTGGGCTGTCAGTGTCTCAGCCATACCTGGCTCCCAGTCTACTCATCAAGGCCTATATATTACATAGTGTTAACTCCACCGAACATACGAGGTCTCAGAAGTATACACTAACTCAAAGAATGGAGCCGTTGCCCATGGCAACTGCACTGTAAGAAGAACAGCTGGATACTGATGGGTTGTTATGGCAATTGCAACACTTTTGGGCCTCCGGTAGTCTTTTTCATGAGCCCCATTGTCGTATAGTGACTCTCCAGTCAGGATCTCAAAGAGATATATAAGGCAATGCCTACAGGGCAAATTTTTTTTCAGGTTTGGCTCCTTTGGGGCGGAGCTTTGATCTGTGACTACAGTTAATCTACAGTGCCTACAGGGGGTGTGAGGTAGTCTGGGGCACACCTCCTGCTCCATTATTGGCTCATCCTGAACCAATGATGAGATGGGGGCGTGTCTCAGACTACTGCTAACTAGGCAATGTAGCTAAACTGTAGTCACACACCACAGCTCTGCCTTTAACCAGTTCTGGGCCGCCCATAGTCCATTCTTAATTCTGCAAGGACATACCCATAAATCCTTGAGCTGTTAAGCAGCTGCAGAACTTGGGAGCCGACTGTAACTACAGCTGGAAATCCTCTAGAGAAGGCAGGGATGGTTTATTACCACAAAGCTCAATACTGCTATGAGAGCCGCCATGATGTTGCACCCCTCTGACCCGGCAGTCACATCATCTGTAAGAGCTGTTGGGTCCTAGAGGACAGGAGCCTGCATTCCTAAATGTATCAGACCCAGTTAGAGAGGAAATCATCCCCCCCACCAAAAAATACTGTTAAAATGCTCATTATTATGACCTTATGGGCATTCAATGTAAAAAATAAAATAAATAGAAAAGTAAAAAAAAAACAAAAACACCAATACCACACCCACATCATAGGTTCTAGCCCCATTCCCTACAACACCATACCAAATAAAAATTACCATAATGGAGAGGGAAAACTGTTTTAAAAAGTTTTTTAGTAGTACTTTGTGCTATTAAAAAAAAAAAGTGAAACGGGAAAAACACGTTTTCCCTCCTTTTTTGTTTACGTTTTCCCGGATCTAAAAAAAGAAAACACATTCAAAAATTAAAAAAAATAACATAAAAATAAAGCTCTATGTGTCACCGAAAAAAGATGCAAAAATTAGCTGAATAACCCAAATGAATAAAATGTTAAAGCCCTCAAAACCGCATGTACGAATAAACCTGAAAATGTGTTCGGTCCTGTACCAGGGAAATTGGACTGAAGTGGTTAAGGAGCTGAGCTAAAAAGAAGCCAAGATCTAGGGAAAATAAATAGTAGGTGAACATCTCCTGTAGGTTCCGACTTACATATTATGTGGGAGCCCCTGACGGTAGTGTCTCTATACATCTCTGGGCTAGTATTTTCATTATTCTACTTTGGTATAAGAGCAGAACAATAAAATTACGAGAAACATTGGTTCCCGAATAACCCCATTAACTTTGGGATTCTATCAGGGAGTCTGGCATTTTACCAGATGGAGGCGTAATCTTCACAATTTTTTCCCACCAATTTTGTTGTGAACACATCCTATAGGACTTCTTGGCATGAATTTTTGTTTGAGGTTACGTCTCCACTTTCTAGCTCCACTACAACACCACCCATGTTCTAGTGCCACTCTGCTACCCTACATTGGTGGAACTCCAAATGCTATGCCCATGTCCAGTTGCCACCTCAAATTTCATATTTCATCTTCCAGACCTCATCTGACTCTTCTAGCCCCGGTTATGAATTTACAACGTCCTGACTACATACCTGCCTTGCCTATGGTTCGATGTGAGTTGTAAGATCTTCTGGTTGGCCTTGACTATCCTGACCTACACATCTTGTCAAAAATGGGTGATAAACTGTGGGGCCATGACACAGAATCCAACTAGATATGTCCATACCTCAGTGAGAGGATACCTCTCCATTTTCTAGCTCTACTACAACACCACCCATGTGTACATCCACGTTCTAGTGCTGCTCTGCTACCCTACATTGGTGGACCTCCGAATGCTATGCCCATGTCCAGTTGCACCTCAAATTTCATATTTCATCTTCCAGACCTCATCTAACTCTTCTAACCCCGGTTATGAACTTACAACTTCCTGACTACATACCTGCCTTGCCCATGGTTGGCCTTAGCTATCCTGACCTACACATCTTGTCAAAAATGGGTGACAAACTGTGAACCATGACAGAATCCAACTGGATATGTCCATACCTCGGTGAGGATATTGTGATGGTGAATTCATTGTACAAGTTCAGGATGGGCCATTGAAAGGAAAAATATTATAGGTTATGCGCATGAGATTTATGGAGATGACAAGGAAGGAGGGAATATTTTCACAATTGACTTCAGCCTCTTGGGGTTTTTTTTGCTTTTTTTTTCTGGATCAACACTGTAGGGTTATAAGTTGGATTTGATGGCCTTGTGTCTTCTTCTTAACCTCATCTAGTATGGTACTATGAAATTATGAGTGAAGAACAACACGGTGTCTTGGTTAGTCAATGCCGAACCAGTTCCAGCCTAGCTGTTCCTCTATCTTGGTGGGTTCTGTAACATGAAGAAGCTATGCAAAAAAATTTGTGCTACGATACAGTATGTGAGTGGGGCTGGTGGCTAGATACAAGCTTCCTAGAAACCCCATTGAAAAGACTGTTGTTGCTAGGCAGGTTATCCCTAGCAACCAAACTGTTTCAATTAACTCAGCTGTCCAGAGCTAGACTGACATTGTGCAGACAACATAGAAGGCAGGGAGCCTCAGCATTAAACTTGATGGAAAATCTATTTAAAGCTATAAAATTGGAAAAAAGCAAAAGGCCAAGAGCCCAGCTGCAGCCGACATAGGCTGGTCACATCTGCTGGCTGTGTAATAGGCAGGAGATACACTTTCGGTAGAGATGACTTGGCAAGGGAAATGTACGGGACTTTGGAGTGACACAAATAAGATGACTTTTTATTTGTCCTAGGGATGGATTATTTTCCCATGGAAATTTCACATTATTTCATGGGTTGGATGACACGATGAAGAAAGAAACTCAAAATATTCTATTTTAATATTGTATTTCATTTTGATGCTATTAAATATATAGAATATTGGAAAAAAAAATCCTTTAAAATAAGTTCCTAAATCCAATAAATAAAATTGAGTTGTTTTTTTTTTTCTCTTTAACCCCTTCCCACCGGCTGCAGGCATTTTTCGATTTTCCTTTTTGACTCTTCGCCATCCATAACTTTTTTATTTTTCCGTTCACAGAGCCCTCATACGGCTTAATGCTTGTGGGACAAAATGTACTTTGAAATGTTACCGTTTAATATTCCGTACAATGTACTGAGAAACATTCAGAATGGGGTGGAATTGGAGAAAAACTGCATTTGTGCAACTTTCTTACTGACTTTGTTTTTACGGCGTTCACTGTGCAACCAAAATAACATGTCACCTGTATTTTATGGGTCAATACGATTCTGGGGATACCAAATTTATATATTTTTAATTACCGCCGTGTGCTGCGAGGAGGCCCAAAAGAGGAAACGGAAGGTGAGTATGAATGTTTTTTTATTTTTGTCACCTCTCCTGGGTCTATATCCATTATAGTCTGGGGTCTAAAGAGATCCCAGAGTATAATAATTTCACATCTGGTTCAAGTTAGGACCGACCCGAAGGATAGCTTGGTCTAGACATGGGACCAAACAAATATTCAGAGGTTCGTCCATCTGTAACACCCAGTTGTCAATATTCATAAATTTCTAGGAGGAATAACCAAGGTATGGCAAAAGACAGAAACCTGATTCTGAATTGTTATTTTGTGAGAAAATTTTGTCATAGAGCTCTAAAAAAAAAAAAAAAATGTAAAAAATGTGAAAAAAAAAATTTCAAATTAAAAAAATTGTGAAAAACCAATATACACATAAATAGGCCAAATTACTCTAGAACTGGATTTTTTTTTATCATTTAGCAGTTCTTGTTAGTTTTTATTTATGGTGTCGGTGGTATTGGATACTGGCGCTGTATTCTCTGCCCGTGGGCAATGCGCTCTTAGATCTATTTAAGGCAGTTGTATGTGGAGACATGGCGGGTAATTACAGCATCCAGGGCTTCCAGCTGAGGCCGGAGAATGCGAGATGGAGAAGGATCCCTGTATTCTAGAACACAAACTGCATTATTTCTGCCTCAGCACCTGCCTTCTAGCTGTCGGTGGCATTGATTTCGAGACACAAAAATTGGTTTGAATAGGAGGCTTTTGTGAAGTGCTGTGTAATGTAGGAAGTCATCGGAGCCAGACAGGTCTCCTGAATGACAGCTCAACCTAAGGAGAAAAACGACGTAGTCACATCCTCAACAACATACATAGGAGAAATAAAAAAGTTTGCTTTATATTCTATAATATCTAAACTTTGCCTTCTTTTTCTGGCTTGGGGTATGGGTACAAGCAATGCACCATGGGAAAAAAGTATGTAAATGATCTCTCCTCCAGATAAAAGAAAATTTCTCTCTACTGCCACCTATAGGTAGTTACTCTGTATATCAATATTTATTAGTATTTGAATGCCATGATGAAAAATTTTGCATGGTCCTAAAGGCCAAAATAGCTTGGGAACGTGTCACCAGAAAATGACTTATTTTATTATTATTATTTTTTAAAGAATACAAATGTTTTTTGTAATAATTTTTGTATTATTTTTTTAACCCTTTCGTTTTTGACTCCCTGTTTTGTTATTTTGTACTGTTCACAGTAATGGTGCCATTTAATATTCTGTACGATGTACTGGAAAGCTGGAAAAAAATTGAGAATGGGGTGGAATTGGAGAAAAAATGCGTTTGTGTGACATTCCTCCGGGCTTTGTTTTTACGGCATTCACTGTGCAACCAAAATGATATGTCACCTGTATTCTATGGGTTGGTACGATTCTGAGGATGCCAAATTTATGTTTTAGCCCCTTAAAAATTGAAATCTCTGCAAAAAAATAAAACATTCTTGGAGTCACCATATTCTGATACCTTTAACTTTTTTATATTTAGACTGTCACTTGCCAATTCTATAGGGGTATTCTTTGCATCAGTCATCTCATTACAGCACAGACGGTATTACAATAGAAGATAACACCTCTGCAGATAACCCCATTACATCACTACTGATAGTAGATGATGTCACAACTTATCTCCTCCCCCTCCCTGTACAGAGCTTGTCTAGAAAACTCTCCCATAGACCTCAATGAGTTGGCTCCAGACTATCACTGCCTATGGCCATGACCGTGCTGTAAAGCATATCACTAAATGCTGTTACCAGAGCCGAGGAGAAGCTCAGGCAAGATTAGGAAAAAGTGATAGATTTCACTATTTGGCGACACATTCCTTTTAAAGGGTTGATGAGCTAAAGGGCTTTTTCAGGGCTGTAATATTGATGACCTATCCTTAGGATGAGCCATCAATATCAGATTGCATTGGGTCCCACCATGTGTGTGACCTACCTATAACCTTCAACGTTGATGCCACTTCTGATCCCTTGCGTATCGGTCCCCACTTAACATATCCTCTTATACCTCTTCCTCAGTCTACGTCATCTTCTTATCCAAGCCTCAAATATTCGAGGATGAGCAATATGACGACTCTCAAAAGGAAACATTTTAGTCCTAAAATTCTCGAGAACAGTAAACATCAGATTTGTTATGTAACGACTTTTTATATATTCATTAAATTATACGGAGAATTTCCATCTCCAAGATATGAGCTCGGAATTATCATGTTCAGCTATTTCCATGTAAATAATTGCCTTCAGCATCGCTAATGGGATAATTATTATCAATAAAGATTAGTGTAATTAGGAAGATTAATCACATTTCTCATTCCGTCATCCCCAGATGTGAATCGGAGGATATGGTGTAGAGTGTGATATCACAGCTGACTCGTGACCGATCACTGGGCTTACGTAACAGACTAATCCAATGTATCCGAAAAGGCAAATGTAGTGGCTTAGAGTATGTCTGTAGGGTGAAACGTTACACACCCCAACATTCTGGGACATACGGATGTAGCAGTGCTCATTTTGTTATACGACTCATGGTTATACTTAGAGATGGGCGAACTTCACAAGATTCATTTTGTAAAAAATTGTGATCTTTTCCCAATCGTTTCGTTTCGGACCAAACTTGTGCAGTTCGAACTGGAAATCCTATGGTTATACTCTGGGGTCTATTCAGAAATATAAAAAAATAACAAACAGTGATTTCAGAGGCGTGACTTGAAGCTCTTTGGGGCCCACTAAGGGTTCAGGGCCCCGGGGCAATGGCTATCTCGGCACCACAAATAGCTACGCCCCTTCCCTTACCTATTCTAGGCTCCGTTTTCATCATGTTTGCTCCTCTTCCAGCCTCCTGGGCGACCTTTGACCACTGTGATTGGGCCTCAGAAGTCACACGGGAGAGAATGCTTGGCCAATTACAGGCCTCAGTGGTCCCCCAGGGCCACTGATGTCAACCATGAGGCTGAAAGAGGCCGTAAGTCAACTGAAGAGGGCTGAAGAAATCTACGTCGAACCACGGGTCAATTATTCTGTGTCAGGTAAAACTACATCATAAGGTGTTGTCCATCACTAGAAAATCATGGCTGCTTTCTTCCAAGATGGCGGCACACTTGTCCACAAACAAAATGGTTATTTCATGAAGAATACAAAGAGTCTTCTAAAATAGATTCACCTGGGGAGCCGACATGTCCTCTTTAAGAAAGTTACGAAAATGTAAAAAATTCCAAAAAGTTATACAATTTTTATAAATGTACAAAAACTTGTGCCCCCACCCCATTACCCCCACTGATCACAGCCTTCCAGAGCCCTTTTTCATGATGTCAGTATAATAACCACTTTGTACAATTGCAAAACTTTTCAGAAATCTATCACATGGAACTTTTTGGAACTATTCAGAACTTTTTGTATCTTGCAGAATACCTGTCAAACGTGCCCTGCTATGCCAGAAAGTTAGAAATAACTTATCCATTCTGATTATTGCCGGGATTTCATTCCGACCTAATTGACGTCTTCTGTCTTGAACGTAAGCGTCTGTGACTGTTTCCAGCAGGTTCCACAGAGATCGTGTTATTCTTTGACTTTGATCAACAGAAGAAAGATGAAATCTCCGTCCCGCTTTCTGGCTTTATAAAAAGATGTTGTCTAATCATTTAGACAAGACTGATTTCATGGGGCCTTCTGGAAAAATGCTGAAGAATAGACTTCTCAATGGCTTCTGACAAGCGAACTGCCTTACTAGCTACCCCCTCCTTGTAGCTGACAAATTAATGTATCACAAACAGATAGGCTATTGTCAACAATGGATGACAGCCGAGACGAAATTACCATCAGAGTAGGCAAATAGGCTCTGAATATATTCTCTAAGGAAGGTGGAAGCTAAATGTCTTCTCCAGGTTCAAGTCTCATCTGTTTTGATAAATATCCTTTAAATACGACATCTATCCACTTCACTTATCTCCTAATAGAATAGATAGCTTAGTATTTTTGTACTTGTTTTTAAGAGAGGAGCCGATCTACAACCAGCAAATTGGTATATTACTCTTACTAGTGTCAGAAGGGCCCACCAAAGAATACTCCGGAGGACCTAGACTCTGAAACATTAATGGGTCCCAAAGGTACAGCAGAAGACAACCATATTTGGATCTGAATTTGGAGCCAGTCTCTTCACCCTAGGGTTTTAATGGGAGTCTGTCACCAGAACCCAGTATATCACCCCAGCCCGGCAGATAGATAGGTTAGTGTCATCAGAACCAGCATATCACCCCAGCCCTGCAGATAGATAGGTTAGTGTCACCAGAACCAGCATATCACCCCAGTCCTGCAGATAGATAGGTTAGTGTTATCAGAACCAGCATATCACCCCAGCCCTGCAGATAGATAGGTTAGTGTCACCAGAACCAGCATATCACCCTAACCCTGCAGATAGATAGGTTAGTGTCACCAGAACCAGCATATCACCCCAGCCCTGCAGATAGATAGGTTAGTGTCACCAGAACCAGCATATCACCCCAGCCCTGCAGATAGATAGGTTAGTGTCACCAGAACCAGCATATCACCCCAGCCCTGCAGATAGATAGGTTAGTGTCACCAGACCCCAGCATATTACCCCAACCCCACAGATAGATAGGTTAGTGTCACCAGAACCAGCATATCACCCCAGTCCTGCAGATAGATAGGTTAGTGTTATCAGAACCAGCATATCACCCCAGTCCTGCAGATAGATAGGTTAGTGTCACCAGAACCAGCATATCACCCTAACCCTGCAGATAGATAGGTTAGTGTCACCAGAACCAGCATATCACCCCAGCCCTGCAGATAGATAGGTTAGTGTCACCAGAACCAGCATATCACCCCAGCCCTGCAGATAGATAGGTTAGTGTCACCAGAACCAGCATATCACCCCAGCCCTGCAGATAGATAGGTTAGTGTCACCAGAACAAGTATATCACCCCAGCCTGCACATAGATAGGTTAGTGTCACCAGAACCAGCATATCACCCCAGCCCTGCAGATAGATAGGTTAGTGTCACCAGAACCAGCATATCACCCCAGCCTGCACATAGATAGGTTAGTGTCACCAGAACCAGCATATCACCCCAGCCCTGCAGATAGATAGGTTAGTGTCACCAGAACCAGCATATCACTCCAACCCTGCAGATAGATAGGTTAGTGTCACCAGAACCAGCATATCACCCCAGCCCTGCAGATAGATAGGTTAGTGTCACCAGAACCAGCATATCACCCCAGCCCTGCAGATAGATAGGTTAGTGTCACCAGAACCAGCATATCACCCCAGCCCTGCAGATAGATAGGTTAGTGTCACCAGAACCAGCATATCACCCCAGTCCTGCAGATAGATAGGTTAGTGTCACCAGAACCAGCATATCACCCCAGCCTGCACATAGATAGGTTAGTGTCACCAGAACCAGCATATCACCCCAGCCCTGCAGATAGATAGGTTAGTGTCACCAGAACCAGCATATCACCCCAGCCCTGCAGATAGATAGGTTAGTGTCACCAGAACCAGCATATCACCCCAGCCCTGCAGATAGATAGGTTACTGTCACCAGACCCCAGTATATCACCCCAGCCCTGCAGATAGATAGGTTAGTGTCACCAGAACCAGCATATCACCCCAGCCCTGCAGATAGATAGGTTAGTGTCACCAGACCCAGCATATCACCCCAGCCCTGCAGATAGATAGGTTAGTGTCACCAGAACCCAGTATATCAACCCAACCCTGCAGATGGATAGGTTAGTGTCACCTGAATCAAACTGTGTTTTCCCGTTATGAATCAGAGCCTCCATTGCCTTTTTTTTCTGTTGATACGCAAATGTGCTCTTTGGAGCAACAAGGACATTGCATTCATATGACTCTAACCTATCTACCTGCCAGGTTGGTGACACTCTCCCTTTAAGACTCCAATATGAAGATCTCTCCTGTCTTCAGTTCTTGTGAAGCTTAAAGAAGTCAGCTCTAGATATTTCTTTATCAAGAAGCTCCCTCAATCAAAAACTTGATTTCATGTTTTTACCTAGTCTGGGACCCCCAGTGATTAGCTGTAATCTTTTAGGAAATCAGTAGCAGGTGTTTAATTTCTCTGCAGCACCCCCACAGGAGAAATTATGCATTACACACAATCAGTCCTCCAGATTAGGAGACAGTATTTATCACTGCTCCAGGCTATGGGTAATAGATGGCAATCTAAATGGGGAACCCTTGCAAGAGGGGTTCCCAAAACGAACCAAGGCATTCAGGAACAAGTGGTTTTACTGAACAGTGGCATGACTTAAACAGGGACCGGGAACCACTGGAGAGACTGGTTGCACCAAAGTCGGATATCAGCTCGACCTGAATTGCATTCTCTGAGAGGCCCGACACAATATGCCACTCACTATATAACACACACTAGGTTGCACCAAACACAGCCTGTGGTCAAGGTATGCCTCCATATTAAATTGGAGTTACGTTAAAGGTATAGTATGGGTGTATAGCAGGCTACGGATGGCGAGTTATGTGTCTCCATAGGTCCTGTGCCACGGCACTTGAAAGTAATTGAAAATGCTTAATATTATGAAACATAATAAAAAAATAAAAGATAATAAAAAAATATAAAAATGTATATTCTCCATTATATTTTTTATTAATTAGGTCTCAGTATTTTATTATATTATAATAATTCTATCTAACATGAGCTGAATATTCATGGCTATGACCATAACTTGGTGTTGTCCCTAATAATTACTATGTTAGATAAGTTAATATACAATATGTGACCTCTCATATAAAACATGATTGGAACACATTAACATACATGTAACAGATGAACGACTTGTTCAACTTATTATAATATCAGCTAATGACCTGGCACACAATACTGCCTAGTAGCTATTCATCCATCATCTGGCATCACTCATTACATGAAATTAAAAAACTATTACCAGTTTATCAAAGGGGAGCTGTGTGACCTCATCTCATCAATCATGTAACAACAAGGTCATATATGGAATATCACAGTGGGTAGAGATGACTTTCTATGGTGACTGTCGGAGTTGCATCCTCCACCTGTAGGGTAATACCATGTACTATTATGAACACCTTCCACTTACTACTCTGTATTGCTCCAATACATCAAAAATAAAAAAAGGAGTCAACTTTGTATATAGTTTTTGTTCTAAATGTCCTTGTGTACTCATCTACTATTCAGTCTTATGCATCTCCATGGTAACAGACGACAAGCAATCCTTGTGTAGTCTGATCCTATAGTGATTCTCATTTTTTATTAGCAGGATAGTAAAAAGTCAAAACAGATTAAAGGCATTATCAGATTACTCTGGGTTTGTTTGTAGTCGTAACTTTGGAGATTCAAACAATAGTTCTGCATAGTAGCTGTGTGAAATTATTCAGTCCTATGCTCCTCCATGGTAACAGACTACAAAGAAACCTGATGTAGTCTGATCCTCATTTTTTTATTAGTAGGCTAGTAAAAATGTAAAGACAGATGAAATGTATTATCAGATTACTCTGGGTTTGTTTGTAGTCTATAAATTTGGAGACGCAAACAATAGATCTGCATAGTAGCTGTATCAAATTATTCAGTCCTATGCATCTCCATGGTAACAGACTACAAACAAACCTTGTGTAGTCTGATCCTGTATTAATTCTCCTTTTTTATTAGGTTAGTAAAAATGTAAAAACAGATGAAAGGCATTATCATATTACGGGGTAGGCAACCTTAGGCATGCCAGCTGTTGTAAAACTACAACTCCCAGCATGCATACTTGCTCTGCTGTTCTTGGAACTCCTATGGAAGTGAATGGAGTATGTTAGGAGTTGTAGTTTCACAGCAGTTGGAGTGCCGAAGGTTGCCTCCCCATCATATTACTTTGGATTTGTTTGTAGTCATAAACGATGGAGTCGCAAACAATAGGTCTGCATAGTAGCTGTATCAAACTATTCAGTCCTATGAATCTCCATGGTAACAGACTACAACCAAACCTGGTGTAGTCTGATGCTATATTAATTCTCCTCTTTTATTAGGTTACTTAAAAGTAAGGACAGATGAAATACTGTATCATATTATTTTGTAGTCTGTAACCTTGGAGACACACACAATAGGTCTGCGTAGTAACTGTATCCAACTGTATTCAGTTTTATGCGTTCCCATGGTAACAGACTACAAAGAAACCTGGTGTAGTCTGATGCTGGATTAATTCTCCTTTTTGATTAGTAGGTTTGTTAAAAGTAAAAACAAATGAATATTAGATGACTCTGTATTTGCTTGTAGTCTGTAACCTTGGAAACGCATACAATAGGTATGCATGACCAGTGTCGGACTGGGATGTCTACGGCCCACCAGTGGAATTGCTTCTAGGGGCCCGCCATCAGGATCCCTGCAGATCAGCGGTACCGAGACAGGGCGGCAAAAGCTAATAACATGTTGGGAGCCATGTTGCTCACCCGCCATACCATGTGCACCACTGCACTACCTAAACCCACTGCTACACGCTGTATGGCAAGTGAACAGCATGGCTCTTAGAATTGTTACCTGTAGCCACACTGTCCTGTAAAAGCTGATCTGCAGAGGTCCTGGCTGTTGTATCATCGCAGATGTAATATTGATGGCCTATACTAAGGACAGGCCATCAATATTAGAAATATGGATAAATCCTTTAAAGAGGTTGTCCAGGAATTGGCACAACCCATGTTCCTTGCGGGAGGTGTAAAATAAAAAAAATAAAAAAATCATACTCACCTGTCCCTGGCGTTCCGTTGTCCGCTGCCAGTGTCCTTTCAGTCTCGTGCCGGCGACTCCTTGCTGGGAGTTCTGCACCTCATGTGACCGCTAAGACCAATTAGGTACAGGATTTCCAGAAATGAGGGGCCACCATGAGACCGAACAGATAGAGGCAGGGGACAACGGCATGCTGGGGACAGGTGAGTATGCTTTTTTTGAAATTTTTTTTTTATTTTTACACCTGCCTGGCGGCCGCCACAGTGGTCGCTCTAGTTTATGGACAACCTCTTTAAAGGGTTGTCTGGGCCAAATTTTTTTATGGCCACTTCACTGGTCCCCCCATACGGTGGCCTCTACACTGGTCCCCCATACTGTATGGGGAATAGTGATGGGGTCATTATATTGTGTGGGAGCAGTGATGGGGGCTAACATCCTGTGGGGGGGGGACATTAAACTGTGTGGGGCATATTAAAAGAGGTTGTCCAGGGTTAATCTTTTTTATGGCCTATGGTCAGGATAGGCCATAAATACCTGATCGGTAGGGGGCTGACACACGGCCCCATCAGCTGTTCGGAGCCACTTCCGGTGCCCGTTCTGTACACAACACAGGGCCAAAAGCAGAAAGCTCCATCCGCTGTATAGCAGTCAGACGCCTTCACTGCAGCTCAGCTCCTACTGACTTCAATAAGTGCTGAGATGCAGTGAAGGTGCCCGGCTAATACACAGTGGACAGAGCTTTCTGCTTCTGGCCCTGTATTGTGTACAGGACGGGCATCAGAAGTGGCTCCATACAGCTGATCAGTCCCGGGTCAGCCCCGTACAGATAAGATGTCTATGGCCTATCCTGAGGATAAACCATAACAAATTATGCCTGGACAACCCCTTTAATATACCCCCCTAATGAGCCACACTTTAAAGAGGTTGTCCAGTATAATTTTTGTCTTTTTTATAATTAGTCCAGGAGAAGTTAATCCCCCCCCCCCCAAAAAAACAAAAACATACTAAACATACTCACCTGTCCCCGGTACTCCGGTGTCAGCAGGTCCCAGCACGGTCCGGTCCTGCAGCTCCGCTGTCTTCTTTTGCCGGAAGTCCTCACTGGCTGTGATGTCCCAGGTCCCTTCCTTTAGGCCGCTGATTGGCTTCAGGGGTCATGTGACGTCACGGTAGTCACGTGCAGGGGGAACTTGCGCTGGAAGAAAACAGAGCTGCAGGCCGAACCGCACTGGGAGACACTGGGGACAGGAGAGAAAGTTTGTTGGGTTTTTTTTACCTGCCCCAGTGTAATAAAAAAAAAAAATGTTATCCTGCACAACCCCTTTAATGTCCCCCAGGCTATTGGCCTCCATCACTGCCCCCCCATACAGTATAGGGGACCAGTGAAGCGGCCACTGTACAGGGAGGAATATTGATGTTTATGCCCATACAGTGGCCCCTTCACTGGTCTCCCCTATAGCAGTATTGGAGTTTCTGCGACTTAGGTATTGTTATGCTGGAGCCCTAGAGCAGGCACCAGCATAACAATACAGTGAGAAATTAGCTGGGGTGGGAATTACAACTCTCAACAGACCCACAGCATCTGGAGTTGTTAGGGGTTGTAGTTATCAGAGTTGTCAGTGAAGTTGAAAGATTTGGGGGCAAAATAGGGGGAAAAGTTGTTTTTTTGTTTGCGTGGTTAAGTTGTACTTACCTTTCACACTGCTGGTCTGGGATCCTATGCAGAAACCGCCGCCGCGCACAGCATCAGTACGTCAGTGACGCTTACTGCAACAAGCTGCAACTGGATTGGTTCCAACGGCTGCCCATCAGGATCCCCCTACCCCCTCCCTAGAGTAAATTCTTGATAGTGACGGTTACGGGTGCTGCAGCGATATCTCAGATACTTGAAAGAGATACAGCTTTAGTACCAATAACCGCAGTTATCAAGAACATGGTGAATGAGCAGCGCAGCACCCGGCATGTAAACAATACTGGGACAGTATAATATGCTCCGCAGTGTCCCCAACACAGCATTATATGCTCCGCAGTGTCCCCAACACAGCATTATATGCTCCGCAGTGGCCCCAACACAGCATTATATGCTCCGCAGTGGCCCCAACACAGCATTATATGCTCCGCAGTGGCCCCAACACAGCATTATATGCTCCGCAGTGGCCCCAACACAGCATTATATGCTCCGCAGTGGCCCCAACACAGCATTATATGCTCCGCAGTGGCCCCAACACAGCATTATATGCTCACAGTGGCCCCCACACAGCATTATATGCTCCGCAGTGGCTCCCACACAGTATTATATGCTCCGCAGTGGCTCCCACACAGTATTATATGCCCTCAGTGGCTCCCACACAGTATTATATGCTCACAGTGGCCCCCACACAGTATTATATGCCCACAGTGGCCCCCACACAGCATTATATGCCCTGAGTGGCCCCAACACAGCATTATATGCCCTCAGTGGCCCCCACACTGTATTATATGCCCTCAGTGGCCCCCACACTGTATTATATGCCCTCAGTGGCCCCCACACTGTATTATATGCCCTCAGTGGCCCCCACACTGTATTATATGCCCTCAGTGGCCCCCACACTGTATTATATGCCCTCAGTGGCCCCCACACAGTATTATATGCCCTCAGTGGCCCCCACACTGTATTATATGCCCTCAGTGGCCCCCACAAAGTATTATATGCCCACAGTGGCCCCCACACTGTATTATATGCCCACAGTGGCCCCCACACAGTATTATATGCCCTCAGTGGCCCCCACACAGTAATATATGCCCACAGTGGCCCCCACACTGTATTATATGGCCTCAGTGGCCCCCACACTGTATTATATGCCCACAGTGGCCCCCACACTGTATTATATGCCCTCAGTGGCCCCCACACAGTAATATATGGCCTCAGTGGCCCCCACACCGTATTATATGCCCTCAGTGGCCCCCACACTGTATTATATGCCCTCAGTGGCCCCACACCGTATTATATGCCCTCAGTGGCCCCCACACTGTATTATATGCCCTCAGTGGCCCCCACACTGTATTATATGCCCTCAGTGGCCCCCACACCGTATTATATGCCCTCAGTGGCCCCCACACAGTATTATATGCCCACAGTGGCCCCCACACAGTATTATATGCCTACAGTGGCCCCCACACTGTATTATATGCCCAAAGTGACCCACACACACTATTAGGTGCTCCACAGTGGCCCCCCCCCCACCCCCAGAGCCGGTGCTATTATTATACTCAGGGGTCTCCTCAGACCCCAGAATATAATAAGTACAGGTCCAGGAGAAGTGTTTAAAAATAACAAACACTTATACTCACCTTGTCTTACCTCTCCGGGGTAAACTCGCTCCGTCCTGCTGTCTTTCCCATCTTCCTTGGTCCCCTGGTCTCCACGTCCTGTGTCCCAGACGTCACCGCTGGGGCCTGTGATTGCACCTCAGCGGTCACGTGGGGCGCGATGACGTCATTACGTTTAGCGCTCTCCATGTCTCCGCTGGGGCCTAATCACAGGCCCTGCAGTGAGGCCGGAAAAGTGCCGGAGACGACGCTGAGTCCAGGACAGCCAGGTGAGTATTTTTTTTTTTTTTTTTGTCACTTCCCCTGGGCTGGCATCTAATGGAAAGGGGCGCAATAGGTATAGCGGTTGGGGAACCAGGCCTTCCCCGACCACTATCATAATAGTCCGGGGCCCCGACCATTTCCAGCTGGCCGCGGGCCCCGCACCCCTCTGGCCACGATCGTTACGCCACTGTCCATTGGTCAGGGGCCCCATCGGGATAGTCAGGAGCCGGTCTGGCCCCTGACCGTCCCGATCAGACCCTTGACCTTTCCATTGAGTACTAATAGTCGGGGCTCGGGGCCCACCGGGGGATTCACCGGTTCCCCGGTGGGCCAGTCCGACCCTGTGCATGACAATTGTATACAGAAAAGCTGCGTCAAACTATATAATTGCAAAAGTATACATATATACAAGTGGTTTGAGTTTTTTTTTCCTAAGCCACATTTGTCACATTTTGTTTTATTTTTGGCCCGTCAAGCTAAACACATGTGACTTTTTTGAAGGCAAAGTCTCATTTTGCTATAACTAGCTAATACCATTGATAGATTGAATGCTGGAAACTGCACACATATGTTGTTCCCCTGCCTGATGGAGGGAGCATGTGTCATGTAATGTAATGACGTTAAATGCAGCTGCCGAGCTGATCTGTCACGGGACATCTGGGAACATTTACCGATCATTAACATTTATAACCACTGCAGGAATCGCAGGCCATGAAGCTTTCTTTGCAGATTTTGGTATTCACGGGCGTAATAAAAAATAATGTGATCATGTTATTTTCTAATATAAAAAGCCATGGTGAATAGAAAAACTTAGTGTTGCATATTTTTATTACATAGTATGGCTAGTATCTTATTAATTCCTGGGCCTTATCCTATTATCTTGGTTTTATAGGTCACAACATGTATTATATACCTGGTGGGACAGGCCAAAGGGCTAGATGGAAGCATCATAGATGTCACTGATGGAAAAAATCAAGCGGATAGCAAGAGGCATCATCTGTGACACACAGGAGATGGCAGTGGTCAATGGACAGTATCTTAATTCCTGTGCCATATCCTATTATCTTGGTGTTATAGGGAAACATGTATTATATATCTGGAGGGACAGGTCAAAGGGCAGATGGTAGATTCAAGGATTTCAGTAAGAGAAGTGTCACTGATGGAAAAAAATAAAGCAGATGGCACTAGGCATCATCTGTGACAACCGAAGGATCGCAATCTTTAATGGCCAGTGTCTTAGTAATTCCTTGGACATAACCTATCAGGGGTTAAATATAAAACTGCACAAAGTCTCCAAGGACTAGACTGGCAGCATCAGAGATGTCAGTAATGGAGATGTCACTGGTGAAAAAGATGTAAAAAGAAATGCAAAAAAAATTTGGAAACATTATTGGACATGAACAGGGGCACTTATTGGTAAATACATAGTAACTTAGTAAGTAAATGTAAGGTCAGATAGGTTCACCAATAGGTTAGACTGATAGTGTCAGGTGGGGGTCAACAATGCAGCTGTCACAGATGAATTAAAAACAAGCAGGTGGTGTAAGGCATGGTCAGATGTAAACTGTATTGGCATTTGGCCTGTCCTGTTATCCTGGTGTTATATGTCACTAGTAAAAAGGGTAATATACAAATCTGTCCACCCGTACAACAGATGGGCAAACCTCTCAGGATTCATTTTATTTTGGGTTCAGCAGCTCCAGTCCCTGATTTGTTTCAGGTCCAACAATTTTGGTAGGAAACCACACTTTAAAAAGTGTAGAATACTCTTAAGGCTCTTAGGAATCTATCTATAAAACATAGTGTAGAACACTGTCAGGGCTCCTAGGAACCTATCTATAAAATATAGTGTAGAATACTCTTAAGGCTCTTAGGAATCTATCTATAAAACATAGTGTATAACACTGTCAGGGCCCCTTGGAACCTATCTATAAAACATAGTGTAGAACACTGTCAGGGCTCCTAGGAACCTATCTATAAAACAGAGTGTAGAACACTGTCAGGGCTCCTAGGAACCTATCTATAAACATAGTGTAGAACACTGTCAGGACTCCTATGAACCCATCTATAAAACATAGTGTATAACACTGTCAGGGCTCCTAGGAACCTATCTATAAAACATAGTGTAGAACACTGTCAGGGCTCCTAGGAACCTATCTATAAAATATAGTGTAGAATACTCTTAGGGCCCCTTGGAACCTATCTATAAAACATAGTGTAGAACACTGTCAGGGCGCCTAGGAACCTATCTATAAAACATAGTGTAGAACACTGTCAGGGCTCCTAGGAACCTATGTATAAAACATAGTGTAGACACTCTTCAGGCCTCTTTTGTGACCTCACCAGTCTCTTGATGTTGGTGCACCTCACATGACCGCTGAGGCCCAAACACAGGGCTCAGTGGTCCCTTGGAGCCCGTGAAATCCCAGAGGGTGTTTATTAAACTCCAGGGTCCGAAGAGACCTCAATGTATAATAATAGTGCTTTTGGTTAAGACCAAACTTTAAACAAAATGGGGGAAAATCTTTGCAAATATTCTCAAAACTAATCTATGAGGTTCACCCATATCTACCCAAGACCTGATGTCACTGATGAAAAAATGCAAAAAATCTGTGGAGCAGGTAAATGGATGTAGTCTTAGTAAGTTATAGGCTATAATCTGTTATACTGGTATTATACAAAAATTGCAAAAAGATTTATGTACAGTACATAGTTAGGCTGGCTCACCCAATGCCAATAGTGTCAGCATCGGGGGGTCAGCCATGATGTCACAGGTGGAAAAAGCAGACAACAATGATCAGCAGCAATGACCAAAAACTGCCCTTCTTCAAGTCCCGCAGGTCTGGTTATCCATCTCCTTGGCATTCCAGTTTGTAGAATTTATTATATCGTTCGTGACATATAGTCCAAATTTTTATAACATTCCTAACAATGGTTATTATTGCGTGAGAGAATAAAAAAAGATCACTGATGAATTCTAGAAGATACGAGGCTGAACTCATTTTCTTGGAGTAATTAGTTTTCTTAGATACAATAGAACATTAAAGTGTAATTATACTGAGATTAAATGCATCAAACCCAACCGGTCTTCAAAAAACACAAAAAAACATCATGTATAAACCGGTAACCGCCCTCCGATAAATGGATTTGACCCCAATTTCCCAAAATGAATTTGTTCCTGCTGTATTTGCCGCCTTACGCTTTTCCCTGAGAAGGAATTAACATGAAGCCCATCGATCTTGAGGAAGCGACATAGATTCCAACACTTCCAATGGACCCAGATGTCGGATGAAAGTATGTGTGAGTAATGCACCGGCTTGTTAAGTTTTGATTACAGCCGGAGACTAAATTTGGAAACATGTCTAGTTCTCCGATTGCTCATGATTTGCAGCCTTTATATAGATGGGAATAAAATAAATCTGTCTGAAATACTTAAGACTGGAAGGAAAACTATGCATAGTATTATGCATCATGGACGGTCATAGCTTTACTCTTCCTGGTGGGTTCTTCACAGACTTTTTAGGTGTGTAGAGGCCAAACCACCAGCATTTCCTTATGGACCTGGGGTTTAGGGACCTGCATGTGGCATGGTCAATAAAAGGCAGATTGTCGTGGTATGATGTGCCCCATCAACGTGTCACTTATTGCTGCTTCTTGCAAACTTGAGGAACAGAATCCTTGATCTGAGAGACCTTAGCGATCGCTACATGTCTAGGTCGAGATGTCAGCACTGTTCAACGTTGCGTGTCCCTGTAGTTGGGAGAACAATGACAAACCGAATTGACAGCAGGAGGTGTTCAGAGGAGAATTTCTGCTTGGACGTATCATTCGTATGAAAAAATGGTCGTAGTGATCCGTTGGGTGTCACATCTCAAGCACAGGGCGGCAAATAATGTCAACACAAACCGTCAGGAAGTGTCTGCACAACATTGGGCTACGAGCCAAACATCGAGGTACATTTGGTTTATTGATCTCATGCCACCGCTCTCAAGGGCTATAGAGGCTGTGATGGAGGTCTATCCTCTTCATCGATGAGTTCCACGTTTGTCACAATGTCATAATAAAACCCGGAGATTGGTCTGAAGACCACATGTCATGGAGAGGCCTTCACAAGAGAACATTATACAGGTCCTGCTCCTGGGATTATGGTGTGGGGTGGCATAACATATGGTAGCCGGATACCTCTAGTCTTCATTTTAAGTCTTCCTTAGGTGACATTTCTAATACAATTGGTATGGACGCACCACTTAGTATTGTTGATTAAGGTAGATGCCTATCACACTGATCCACAGGGTGCTTAAAATTGTCATTTTTAGACATTGAGGCCATTGAAGGCCATTGTAGAAACACATCGAATTGGCAGCAGGAGTCCAGAAGATGTGAATGGATGGGCATTCATTAACATTTGGTATAGACAATGGCCAGAAAGGTCATATATTGGAAAGTCAATAAGAAAAATAAGATACTACTGTAAGAAATGCCAGAAGGAATAATAGAGAAAGGGAAGAAAATGAATCAGAAATGACCTCTCTCCTAAATCAGATTAGAAATGAAAGGTAAATTTCTGATGAGGACTTTTGGGTATAGTATAGACATAGAAATCAATGTCAATAAGTCTTCTCTACAGCCATGTAGATACAGTAGATGTAGACATGACATGCAGTGATTTTTTAGCATACCAAATGTGCAACAGAACAAAGTAGTTACTAGCCATATTCACCAAAACATTAGTAGTGGTGATGCCATAAGTGAAGAGGTCTTGAAGAAGGGTATGGGATCCTTGAAAGTCAATGGTTTGAATGTAGTGAACACCAAAAAAGTAAGAAACCAATAAGAACTGAAAGGCCCTATTGTTGTATTTGTTACCTGTTGACTTTCATAAAGGGGTATTTCTCATCACTAGGATACGTCATAACATTCTGATCAGTGGTGGTCTGACCTCCAGGAGCCTTACTTATCATGAAAACAAATACCAGGGACAGACGTTTCTTTGGAAGTGCTCCTGGGCACTTCCATCAGTAAAGCAACCACAGGACCTCTTCATTCTGAAGATCAGTGGTTGTCCAGATCTGATTTGGACTTCTCCTGGACCAAGTTCCTGGTCTGTTCCATGACTTGCATGCCGTTCCTGACATTTCTTGTGCCCAACCTTGGCCTTCTCATGGACGTCGTTCCTGGTGTCACCTAGCTTTGACACTGTTCAGTTTCTGGTCCTCATGTTTCAGTTCCTTTATTGTTCCTGGTCCAATCATCCAGTCCTGTGACCATGATTGAGCTTGTTCAGTGACACTTTTCCAGACTGCCCGGTGACCATCTACCAGTCTGTTCTGTGACCACTTTCCAGCCAGTCCACTAACCTTATTCCGTTCCGGGACCACATTCCTTACTCCACAGCCTTGTTCCACTCTCTATAGCTGGTCCTGCTTCCATCATTGCTGTAGCAGACGCCAACTGGTGGACCCCAACCTACAGCAAAGTTAACCGGGAAACTCTGCACCCTAGTCTATCAAGGTAAAATCAGTCTAAGGATCCAACTCCTTGCAAAGACACTAAAACAGTAATACAAGTCTCAAGAGTCATAGTAGACAGGCATAGCGAGGGGGAAGGGGGCAACATGGACTATGCTTTTCTAAGAACTACTATAAATGCTCCATCGCTCCTGAAAATGGCTTTTTTGACGTAACAACTTCCTAGACACATTTGCAAGTAGTAGCTGAGAAAAAGCAAGGAATCAGGCTTGGTGACCTGGATAAATATCAAGGTCAAGTCAGGAGGAGACTAGACAAGGGACCCATTGGACCTCCAAGGGCTCATATACATTTGGGGGATAACATTAGTGGATTACATAGTTAAGTTTTAATCTTGGATGAAGTGTATTATACATATATTCCGTTTGTCTAGATGAAAGAACATGGTAGATTTTTGCTATCTCAAAGTCGATACTTGTCTTGTAGCACAGGTTGGTGCACCAGAGGAGGTCTCCTGCATGTAAACAGCAATTTCCACAGTCTGTCAAGCGTGCTGTACATATATATTAAACATCCACATTCAGCACATGCCAAGCAGATTGTAGGTGGTTTTAATATACCATAGATCTGTTTAGTTGAGTTTGGATGACGTAAGTCACGAGCACAAACACGACCATCAAGCCATTCAGAATCCAACGGAAAAAAACTGAAAGACTTTAGAAGAACATCCAAAAAGAAATTGATGGCAGGCAAGGTTAATGGGAAAAGACGTGAGAGGCAGCAAAGTTTCTACAGAGGGTCAAGAAAAGGTCTCCTCGGCCAACACTCGAAAGTGTCAAAAGAAAAGTGCCAAGACTACCGGTAAAATATGTAATCCTATTAAATATAGTTTGCGATCTGTAGTCTCCAGCTTTACGTAATCCCATCTGTCAAAACTGTCAGTCTTATAAGGAGAAAAAAGTGTCTGCATATCTGTGAATTTGACGGAACAGATGGCCATGTCAAGCCTCTGAGGTCCAGCTAAATGTTAACCAGGATAATAGCAGATGGGAGTAAGGGACGGTTCATAAATAATGCAAGGTTAGGGGCTCGCACTTTGTGACTATTATTAATAGAGCCAAAAGTCAAGGAACATCCCCCCCCCCTCAAAAAAAAAAAAAAAAATACCAATGCATTTACAATAAGTCATTGCAGGAGGGTTAGTGTTGGACTGAGGTTCCTTGGAACCACCACGAAAAATGATTCTGGAAGCTACCCTTCAACAACCCCTAGAAAACAGACCAAATTTGGGTGTCTTCTGCAGGACCATTATTCTATGCATTGAGAATCCTCAGATGGGCTAGTCCAACACTTTATGAGATAGAATTTTGGAACTTGGAGAGATCCCCACATGTGTGGCTTCCTCAAAACTCACAGGTGATTGAGGGGGCTAAGGAAAATGTTGGTTGAGCACCACAGTGGTAAGGGAACTTAATATAGACTTCCTCTTGCACTCCACCACCGATCTACCTAACCTGCTTTGCCAAGGGCACAGGGGGCGGATTTCCCAGGTAACACTGCCTCCTTTCTGATGCAGCACTGCCCTCATGAATGATGCCCAGTAACCAATCAGCACTTCCATGAGTAATGATGGTAGCCAATGGGGTCCCGGAGAGAGCAGTGAGTACTCCTAGGACTCCTTACTCCTTGTGTGTACCTTTGTCGCTCTGACATAGGTACCAGGACTACACATGGATTAACCAATTCGTTCAGAGCCGGGTTCGACGCGAATATTCCAAATTATTCAGTTTTTAGCAAAACTGAACAACTGGTGATTCAACTTGGACGCACTAAAATGGCCACCGCTTCATGCATTGCGGTAAATTATTATATTCTGGGGTTTCTTTGCGGCATCTGGCACTCTCCTGGTGACGTCATGCGCCTGGGGTCACTGATTGGGCCACAGAGCTCACATGGGCACATTGAGTGCCGTGATGTGTGACCCCAGGCACATGAGGTCACCGAGGAGAATCCCGTGAGGAAGCCCAAAAGGAGAGAAGGCGAGTATAAATTGTTGCTATTTTTTACACCTCCCCGGAGTAAAATAATTTCACTTCCCGTTCTACCCGAATTTATTCGATCTGAAATGAATCAAGGACCCGAGCTGATCGAACCAGAAACAAAACAAATCTTGGGAGGTTCGTTCCATCTCTAACCAGGGCCAGATGAGAAACAAGGAGTTCAAGGAGCAGTAAGTTCTAAAAATTGTAGCTACATCTATAGTGTGAGGGACGCGAGGGTGCTATATCGTATGCTATCTGGGGACATTATACTATGTGACATTTAAGGGACACTATAGTGTGTGGGAGAACTCCTATCACAATAGTTTTCCCTCTATCGCCCCCTCTGCAGTGTGCCCCCCGGGTCCTGTGATATGCCCCCCATTCCTACAATATTCTTCCCCACCAGAACTCCTCCTGCCTCTGCAAGACAGATAGTACGTCCAACCCTGCCAGTCTACTCGGTATCCTCGGTACACCCCTGTAGGGGAGTGTAGAACTAACACAGCAGAATGCTAAAAGCAGCTCTGGATGTGAATGGAGCGTGAAGGCAGGGAACAGGTGATAATGTGAATGTAACAGGGAAATAACATGGCGGAAATGTTTCCTAAATAAACACTGTTGGAAATGAATGGTGTCGCTTGTGTTGGGGTAGACGCCATGTGCCGGCGTAATTGCCTGGCGCGACATTTCAGATCTTAATTCATATTTGAGACCTAAAAGCTTCGGGGTCTAATTAGTGAAAGTGAAATGAGGATTTATTTTGGAGTTATTTGGCTTAGTCAGAGGCAGTTCCCGGCCACGAGTTCACACTAGGAGGGACTGTCAGTAGTCACATCCTAAATGACTGGCAGAATTAGGGGACAATTACATAGTTTAGCCTGCAGAGCTTTAATGAGCCAAAAAGGAAGCGTCGAGTGGCACAAAACTGCCTGGCAGTGCCCAATGAGCTGCCAATATCTACAAGGGGGGTTATAGTGACAAGTGGTACCCATAGGTTGGAGAAACAAGCAGGCAGAGAATAGTTGGATTGACATTGCCCCGAATTTATCGAAATGACATGGAATTTAAGATTTGAAGCAAATTGCTAAAATGAATGCCCTTGAACACCATTTTATTTTCTAATTTATCAAATTTTTAGAAGTTTCAGTTTTCGGATACAGAGCTCCAAATCAATGCATAAATATAGTGATAAATGACTAAATTCTTGCTGCTTACAGACACCACTAGGGGGAGCTTTGGAGCTCAATGCATACTGGCTGTACATTGAACTCTATAGTAAAACAATATGCAGAATACATATCAAAATTAGTCTCCTTCCTCCTCTGGCAGCTGACAGTCTAGTCCTTTATTACTTTTGCTGCCGGACATCTCTCTGCTATACTGCCATTCTATATTAGAGGCTCTTCTCCTTCCCTGACAGGCAGAGCAAAAAGTTATTCTTACTGGCTGCATAGTTCTATGTAGAGAACTAGTTAGGATAGGGCGACTGAGCATGTGTGTCCACCTCTCAGCTCATTAGGTGGACGTGCACATTGCTATATAGTTTGAACACCAGGTTGTGCCATACTGCCGTCTTTTTCTTTTGTACATGGAAAATATATATATTTTTTTATAATTTATACAATGCCAGTTAAAGGGATTATCCAAGATTAGAACGAGTGTCCAAAGTCAATTAAAGGGTTGTTCCACCATTAAAGGAGTTATCCATAATTGTGGAAAACATGGCTACTTCCTCTTTCTCAGGAAGTGACATCACGTCTGTTGGTCACACGGCAATGCCACACCTCCACCCATTCAAATGAATGGGAATGAGCTGCAGCATGAGGGCAGGTGAGTATAATCGTTTATTACTTTTTACACGCCCCCCAGGCCTCCACCTATTATACTCTGGGACCTGAGAAGACCCAGAGTATAATAAGTTCACTTTTGGTTTGCAGGTGTCGAACTCCTAAAGTTTTGGGTTCATGACGAACCCGAAATTTTTGGGTCGAATCCAGTTTGTCACTTACTGATTTGCCCATGTGTAGTTCCAACCAATGTCAGACTGGCCAGAGGATTCTCCAGTGGGCCCAGGCTCTAACCCAATAATGGTCCAGCAGAAGACACCCAAATGTAAAGGCTACTGTGGTCTGTTCTCTAGGAGTTGTTGGATTTTGGTCCCAGAATCATCTTATCCCATGGGTTCAACACCAAACCCTTATTAGGCAAGGTTACTGGAAACCCCCGAAGTTGCCCCCTGAGTCTTGACTTGCCCCATAGCCACCACAAGGGTTCCTTCTATGACAGATCCACCCTTAGATGGCTCCTTTAACATGCTGATCACCTGCGAGGCTCGGATGCCCTCCCGCTCTGCTCCCATTAATTGGGTAGTAATAAATCTTGTGTTAGTCATGCTCTTTATTATACTTTGGCTAATTTTAAGATGATGGCTCGAGGTCTGAATGGTAATTAGCAGATTTATTTGATAATAGTTCATTACGAGCTGCGGATGCGCCTCAATATAAATACAGATTTTCACACCTCTGGAACATTAGCTACAGTAATATTAGCACTTACCGGGTCCTCGTGATCTTCACAGTTTTTACACCAGTTATTCGATTAGACGAGAATGCAGAATGTATTAAGATTCCTGGTAGAAATATTTTTTTTTTCTTTCTTTTTTTATACGTGCCAAGTTAATAGATCTAAACCCCTCTTCCAGTGCAGCAGCTGCCGGCTCCGCACGTTAGAATTTAGCATGTAAATATATGTACAACCGGTTATTATTTTACACTATAATCAGCAAATGAATACACAGGCCTTCATGCAGGAACGGGGGACCGATCCCACTTAAAGGGGAAATGCAGTTTTTTATACAGTTTCCCTTTATATGTTTTATATGCTTTTGTGTGGACGTGGTTACTAAGATAGGCATTGGTAAAATTGGGGCTATGCCACTAAACATTGAACACCTGTGGGTCATCCATATGAGATCGGTCAGATGGGCTATCTTAAAGGGATTGTCCAGGATATATAGTTTTCACAAAGAGGATGGGGAAAGTAAAAAAAAAAAATAAATAAATAAAAAACAACCCATAATCACCTCCTACCGTGGTCCGGTTCTATTGCTTTCAGGGGCATGTTCTGGTGAAAGTCCTCACCTCACATGACTGCTGAGGACAATCAGCAGTCTAAGGAAAGGAACCGGAACGTCCCGTGTCCCTTCCTTGTCCTCAGTGGTCATGTGAAGTGAGGACTTCTGCTGGAAGAAATACCAGGGCGCCGCAGGACCGGACAGCAGCGAGGGACAACGGAGCACCAGGCACAGGTGAATATGTTTTTTCACCTTCCTTGGCCTCCTTGTGTAAAACTGTATATCCTGGACAACCCCTTTAATATAATATTAATAAAATTTATTTATATAGCGCCAACATATTCCGCAGCCCTGTACAATTTGTAGGGTTCAAGTACTGACAAAAAAGATACATTACAAAGAAATAGTCAATTCACACACTGGGACTGAGGGCCCTGCTCGCAAGAGCTTACAATCTATGAGGTAGAGGGGGTGACACAAGAGGTAGCAGGGGCGGCATCGGAGGTAGCATTGCTTGTACAATGGTCAGACAATTCTGTAATAGAGGTTACTGTCATTACACATATATAAAGCTGTATGAGCCGTCACCAGTCGTGTCCTGTAATGTGCAAATGGTGCCTGGACATATAAAGTTAGTTTGATATGGCATCATATCCTGTGAGGTAATGCGGGAGCGTGAACAGAGGAGGGTATGTTTTAGGGATTCTAACTATGGAAGGGTTTACATTAGGAGTTGTGATAGGCCTGTCTGAAAAGATATGTCTTTAGTTTACGCTTGAACTGTGGAAATTGGGGGTTAATCTAATAGTCCGGGGTAGAGCATTCCAGAGAAGTGGTGCAACTCGGGAGAAGTCTTGTATACGAGCGTGGGAGGTTCTGATAATAGAGGATGTTAGTCTTAGGTCATTGAGTGAACGGAGAGCACGGGTTGGGCGATAGACAGAGATAAGGGAGGAAATGTAGGGAGGTGCAGCATTATGGAGAGCCTTGTGAATGAGGGGGATAAGTTTATATTGTATTCTGTATTGAATAGGCAGCCAATGTAGTGACTGGCACAGACTCGAGGCATCGCTGTAGCGTCTAGACTGATAGATGAGCCTGGCCGCCGCATTCAGAATAGATTGTAGAGGGGAGAGTTTAGTAAGGGGAAGACCAATTAGTAAGGAGTTACAGTAGTCAAGGCGAGAGTGAATCAGGGCAACAATAAGTGTCTTTAGTGTATTTGTGGTAAGGAAAGGGCGGATTCTGGAGATGTTTTTGAGGTGGAGATGACATGAGCGTGCGAGTGATTGGATATGGGGGGTGAAGGAAAGGTCTGAGTCAAACAAAACCCCGAGGCAACGGACATACTGCCTAGGAGTTATGGTAAGGCCGGAGACTGCAATGGAGATATCAAGGACAGATCTATTAGATGGTGGAAACAGCAGTAGTTCAGTCTTTGAGAGATTCAGTTTCAGATAAAGCAAAGACATGATATTTGAGACAGCAGAGAGGCAGTCACTGGTGTTCTGTATTAGTGCAGGGGTGATGTCACGGGATGACGTATATTGATCGTCAATATCATATTCTTGGAAAACCCCTTTAAGTACTGATTCTAGGAATGCCCAACCCTCAAAGAAACACCTAGTTTTGTGTGAAGTTTACATAATCCCCACCATGCCATGTCAGGAACAAGCCAGATTTTCTGGGATTATCTCAGAAAATTCATGGACTATCCCGGCAAATTTGGAACTTTTGGCAAGTATAATGCAAGAGATGCCCTGAAGCCCTTTTATCGATGACATCCTGGTAACACAGCAGTCCCAAGCTTTTTCATCTTCCTGCCCATCCCTAGAAGAACAAAGGGGACATTAAAGTTTAGAGTCATGAAGTTGGCTTGCCTGCTGAGGCCCATTCATAGGGCCCCGTGATGTCATCCAGGAGGCTGGAAGAGGCCCACGATGGAGCACCAGACACCATGAGGGAGCCCAGGAGAGGTGAGGGATATGAGTATCAGTGCTTATGATTTTACCGCACTTCGCACTGAAGAGACCCTAGAGTGTAATAGTGGATCTTGGGTGGAAAATCCCAAAAACCCGAGATTTTTGTAAAGTTTATAATGAACCCAGGTCATTACAAAAACATTCGCTCACCTCTAATAAGAGGTAATAACCCCAAAATAGTCATGGTCTCCTTCCTTTTTGGAGGAGTTGTTCCAGTTTGGCTTTAATCCTAGGTCATGTCACTAGGCTTCTTGAAAGCTAGACACGGATCAATAAGGAGTTACTTTCCAAAAGATGGCGCTAGAGTGACAAATTCCCCTTGTTGACTATGCATCCAATAACCATATTGGATATTGCGGTACATGATATTATAATCTCAGCCGGAAGCCAATGAAGAACATTGCAGGCAAGTGTTTTGTGTCTAATAATC
This sequence comes from Leptodactylus fallax, assembly GCA_947044405.1. Taxonomy (NCBI): domain Eukaryota; kingdom Metazoa; phylum Chordata; class Amphibia; order Anura; family Leptodactylidae; genus Leptodactylus; species Leptodactylus fallax. The sequence goes on from CAMRHE010000180.1 coordinate 2,340,339, forward strand.
CTCGCCCTGAAAGAAACAGATGTTTGCCATTATTTCATTGAGGGAGATTTTAATAATCCTTCCAGGTCGCCTCAAGATGAATTCATGAATTACAGAGGAGTCAAAAGCTATTTAACACAGTCATCTCGATGCATCTGGGACCCGGACAGTGTGTAGGAGAGGTATGAGTATCCTGTCCTATGGAAACTTTGAAGCATGTGAGGGGTTGTCCCCTTGAAGGCATCTACTCCTCCCAGAAGATTACTTCAAGGATTTTGATTTCTTTGAGCCCATCTTACCCATTCTGCTTATTGTAATAGGACATACCATATTATGATGCTTATTATAGTCCGAGGATGCTCAATGACTACCATTAGGGTTGGAATGGCCCAGCAGAAGACAACCGTACTTGGAGGTAACTTGGCACTATCACTTACCACTAGAGTCTATGTCCTCTGTAGAGATGGGTGGACCTCGTGAGATTCAGGGGAGGTGCGTAAACATAACAAACACTCATACTCATCTTCCCTTACCTCTCTTAGGCTCCCTCCTGGGAGTCTTCCAGCTTCTTCTGGCCTCCTGGTTGACGTCAGCAGCCCCAGAAAAGTGAGCAGATCTCCCAGGGGTCTCTGTCCATTATATGTGATGTGGGCACATGATGGGTCAGTAAGGCATGCAATGCATTGTCTATGAGATCCCTAGACCAGGTTGGCCTTGTCCAAATTTGAGTAGGTGGTGAGAACCTTCAGAGGAATCATGTCCCCATATCTAGTGCAACGTTAGGCTAGTTTGTTTGAGATTCCGCTGCAGAAACCACCGAAAATTGGCAGAGAGAAAAGTCCTACATGGAAATTTTAGTCTATGGGGTCCGTGGGTGTCCGCAAGTAACCACTGTTTTAGCAGACGGGCTCTCCAACATTTGAGACCCCAGCGCAAGTGTGAACCTAGCCTTAGCAAACAACAAAGAGGAAAATGTTATGAAGATATCAGGATCTTCTGCCTTCTTTTTGGGTACATGGTCATGTAGCCACGGACATGTGCAGCCTCCACAAATCCTGATCCTCAGCATGCACCCTTATTGGAAGTGCGGTGGTGTCAAGCAGCACCAATAAAGGCCTTCATTTCTATGTTTGCTATGGACTTCCTCACCTTCCTCACACCGCTACCTCCAGTTATTGATTTACCGGCCAAGAATACGCTACAGTTTTCCACTGGGATTCTGAACTCCCTTACAATATGGTCAGACGGGACTCTACAATGGTCATTATCTTGTTCTTCGTTCTGGTAAGAAATCCCATTTGAGACTCTGAGATCTTCTGTAGAGAAAAGGGAAAGTTGTAGTTAATATCAGCAGACGAGGAGACTTTTATCTATAAAGTAACAACATTGTCGAGTGAATCTTCCATGGTATTATGAATCTATCTTGAGACCTGACTTATTTCTTAAGATTTATCAGCCGCCCACAGAACTCTGTTCTTGAGGTCATTTCATCCTCTCCTGAATGCTATATATTAGCACTTGACTCACAGAGAACCAGATCTTCACATCCTCTGTTTTGTAATCTTTTGCCCCGGGGATTTTCCAAGGTCAGTTTTTCCTTGACCAGTGCGCGAAGCTCTACAAAAGATACACATTTCATAAACCGCTGAGTTTGTCATAGAATTTTCCCTCATCCAAAGCTTAATCTTTTTTCTAGAGCTTAACATTTATCCTATACTTATGAGATAAAAGAGCGAAAAGTGTATCATCGTATCCAGTAGTGAGGTCATGCTGGGAGTTGTAGTATCCTACATCTGTAGGGAAAATAATAGAACTGTATTATGATAATATTGAGCAGTCAAGTCATGCTAGAAGTAGAGATGAGAAAACAGGTTTGTTATGAATTTGCAAAAAATTCTGAATTTGACTGAACTCTAAAGTTTTGAGGTTAGCCACCCATAAGTCTCTTCAGACCCCTGAGTATTATAATTGGAGACGTAGGGGAGGAAACATAAGGGGAGTGTTACAAAAAAGAAGACATACTCATCAATTTCTAGCACTCCATTGTCCGATCCCACTTCCATTGCCTCGCTTGTGGGGGCTTGCGGAAGCCGTGAGGCTCACTTGACTTCTGGGACCAATCAGAGGCCTCAGTGGTCGCTGGTAGGGAACCAGTGATGTATGTGAGTGACATCACCAGTCCCTCTCTAGTGAACACTGAGGACACAGATTGGTCCCAGCAGTCAAGTGAGCCTCACGGCTTCCACAAGCCCCCAGATTTGAGGGAAACGGAAGCGGACAACTGAGCACCAGGGATAGGTGAGTGTCTTTTTTTCTTTTACACCCTTGAGGTTGCTCCAGTGCCTAGAAACCCCTTTAAGGGACTGTGTAACCACCAAGCCTTGTACCCATTTCTGACTGCCTTATTTTATAACTGTCAAGCATTGTGCCCTCTGTTGGGGTAAAGTCTACTGCTACGTGCCTGTTACTTCACTGCTCCATCTTTCAGTGGGGTCGCAGTCAAGGGCAGTATAGGACTGTGGTTTCTTGCAGCCCACCCTCCAACAACCCCTAGGTAATAGACAATAGCACCCAATAAATTTAGGTGTCTTCTGCTGGCCCATTACTGTGTTAGAGCCTGGGCGCACTGGAGGATCCTCTGGTGGGCCAGTCTTATCTGGGTCAAGGGCCACACACCAAACTCACCCTCTTACATGATGAATGTATTGGGATGATATTGAAGGTTTGTGGTGTTTATTTCCTTTAATATATAACCTTTATACTGTGAGACTCGGGGTACCAATAACCCCCTCCGAAAGCACATAGACTAATAGTAACAAACCCTAGATGTACAGTATATGACAACATGAATAACTGCAGCACCATCAAGATAACCCCCAGTGCTGACCAATATGACAGTGTCTTCCACATACACTTAGAATATACTTTCACAGCCCAGATCCCAAACCGGAGGGGCCCTTCACAATGTATCATCTACTTCGCACTTCCAAATTTTTTTCCTAGAGGAAGCAACCAAAGTGAAAACAGTCCCCGGCCTCGAGAGTCCCTGGCTGGGGGTGCCCTCCTGTTGAGCCTTCAGCTGTCAGGTTAATGGATACCAGACTATGCTATACATAGACATAGTGCAATATTATGCGGTATTATATATTCTGAATGCATGGTATGTGATGAAATGTGCCCCAGGTGCAAATATACCGTGCAATTCTTCTTCCTGTACGGTATAATGTTACAGCTGCACACGCCAAGGATTTCTATAGCGTATAAACAACCAATTTCCCATGGAAAATATATAAATAGTAGATAATATCTAACCACTGTCTATTGCAATATACCGCTGATATGGAGGACAATAAATACCCCCATTGCTTCTTGTTGCCCCATTGCCATGCTGTATTATATAACAGATACACCATACACTGTTACGTAATAGTCCTACTTGTGAGGAAGGACATCAGATTCCGGACACCTTCTTCTTTATGCCCTGTCCGTTTGTAGAGAACCCACATAGGGTATTAATAATACAAATGCTATATATAAGACCTTACATACATGCCCCACCTCTATAGACCCTAGCTCACACTTCACCACATCTATACAGACCCCAAATCAGACACCACCATCTATACAGACCCCAAATCAGACACCACATCTATACAGACTACAAACAAGACCTCAATCATCTATACAGATCTCAGACCAGACACCGCTATCTATATAGACCACAAATTAGATCTTCTCATTTATAGACACCCCAGACCAGATCCCTCTCTGTTATGATCCCAAGCTAGACTCCAACTATACAGACCCCAGACCAGTTCCCTAACAATACAGACCCCAGACCAGACCCCTAACTATACAGACCCCAGACCAGATCCCAACTATACAGAACCCAGACCAGACCCCTAACTATACAGACCCCAGACCAGATACCAACTATACAGACCCTAGATCAGATCCCCAACAATACAGACCCCAGACCAGATCCCCAACTATACAGACCCCAGACCAGATCCCCAACTATACAGACCCCAAATCAGATGCCCCATTTATACAGACCCAGATCAGATCCCCCATATATACAGACCTCAGTCCAGACCCCACTTCATTTATAGAGACCCCAGACCAGATCCCTATCTATTAAGACCCCAGACCAGACTCCAACTATGCAGAACCCAGACCAGATCCCCACTATACAGACCCCAGACTAGACCCCCAACTTTACAGACGCCAGACCAGACCCCTAACTATACAGACCCCAGACCAGATCCCAACTATACAGACCCCAGACCAGATCCCAACTATACAGACCCTAGATCAGATCTCATTATCTAAACAGACTCAAGATCAGACAGAACCATCTATAAAGACCACAGACCAAACTCCCATCATCTATACAAACCTTAGGTCAGATGCCCTTACCTATACAGACCCCAGACCAGACACACTATTAATACAGACTCCAAAACAGACCCTTCCATCAATATAGACCCTAGACAGGACCGCTCATCAAACCAGACACCAGCCAAGACCATCCGTCATCCTCAGGCACCCCCAAATCATATTCAGACCTCACAGAAGGTGCCCACACAGTTGAGCCTGAGGCTGCAGCGTCTGGCGCCAGGACATAAGGCAGTTTCCTGCAGTTCTCCCTTCTGAGACATTTTGACGGAGGTCTTCCATTCTCCTTCAGCCTCTTAGACTTTCCTGGAGAGTTGGCAAGTATTAGTCAAGGGTGACAGATGTAAGCCTAAGCCTCTGCTTGCACTGCCCAGTTATCAAATAAAGATCATAGTACATGGAAGTAATGTGCAGTCTACCTGACTATATACGGGCTACCCCTAGCACCTCCTAATTTAACCCTATAAATGCTTTATAGATGTACCTGCCCATAGTTCATCAGTCATGTGACTTTTGCATTTTAAATCCTCTTAGGCTCTGTTCACACTGCTAGTAAATTTGTCACATTTCAATCCGATCTGCAGGCGGTATGTTATAGAGCTGGAGGATCTGAACAGATTGATATATGGTTTTGTGGGAAAATACTCAGTAGAACTTGTTATTTATTGCTTTAAACCTCTGCTCAGTCTGGAGTCCAGTGGGTGGTCCTACTCCAAGTCATTCTCCGCCCCCTGGACTCCTAACAGTAAGCAAGGCGTCAAATCAATGAATCACAAGTTTTACTGAATATTTTCCCATAAAGTTATATATCAATCTACTCGGCTCGTCCTGCTCTATAACATGCCGCCTTCAGGTTCACTTTTCCATCATGTTTAGATGCATCCACTTTGATCAGGTACCATTGATTCGGTCCGGTACTGTGTATAGTAGATCAGCAGACTACAGAGTTCTGACTATGGAAAGTAACAGATTTTCGTAGACATTCCATATTTAGGATCAGACCTTCTTCTATTCTTTCCGTAGAATTGATTTTTTTTTCAGCTTCCAATTGCAATTTTACAGGACAGCACATTATTACGACGCCCGCCCAGGGCCCCATCGTGTCTAATCTGGGCCCACTGTTCTACCATGACTCTCATTCTCTCTCTTATCACTTCAGTGTTTCTGTCTCCTCTCAGAGCAAAAAAGACAATAATCAGAAAATTATTTAGAAATATCGGACAGATGAATTGTGGAAATTGTTTTTTCTTCCACTTGTAAACATTTCTAGCGGAAAATAGCAATTTCCCCATTACAAGAGCAATAGTGACTTCAACTGGCAGGAAATCAGATGATCTATAGCGAAGGAGATGAGAAAATTTCTACCTGAGACCCGACCGGCAACGTGTCCTATAACGCCGTGTTTGTAAATTCATGTGTCCGTCTCTTAAAGGAGTTATTTGGGATTAGAACAACATGGCGATTTTTTATTTTTATTTTTTAAAGAAACAGCGCCACTGTTATACATAGGTTGGGTGTGGTATTGTAACCTATATTTATTTAAAGGGAATGTATTGCTAATATTTATTTATTTATTTATAATTTATTTATTTATTTATAACATATATTTATAATTTATTTATTTATTTTTATAAATAATTTATATCATTTTTTTCCAATCTGTTTTTATTTTCTATTTGTAAATTTTTTTTAATTCTATTTTCTGTCAATGATTATTTGGGTGGCCATCTTGCCTGAGCTTCTCCTCTGCTTTTTTAACAGCATTTAGTGATCTGCTTTACAGCACAGTCACAGTCATAGGCAGCAATAGACTGGAGCCGACTCATTGAGGTCTATAGGAGAGTTTTCTGGACATGCTCAGTGCAGGGAGGGGGAGGAGATAAGCTGTGACATCATCTATGTGATGTAATGATGGGCCATTGTTTTTATCTATAGAGGTGTTGTCTTCTATTGTAATCCTGTCAGTGTTGTAAATGAGGTGACTGCTGCAAAGTAAAAACCCTAGAGAATTGGCAAGTGGCAGCCTATTATTATGCTTAGCGGTAAGAGTGAAAATTGAAGGATTTACAACTTTTAATATAGTGATATGAAAAAGTTAAAAAAAAAAAAAAAGGTCATTTTCTGATGAAACATTTCCTTTAAGCGAATTAAGTGGAGGACAATACAAGAGACAATTTGGGTAGATTCCGGTTCATTCCAAACCAGTTTGTTCATCTCTAGAAATAAGCTCCTACTTTGGATCTCAAGGCTTTCCATAGCCAGAAGTGAAGTGTGGAACTTCAAAAAGATATATTAACACATAATTTTGGACTTTTGGCCTTAAAGGAGGGAAGTTCAGCTGTTATTGGTAAACCAGTCTGCATTCTGCCAATAGAAATTTTTTGCAGCTTTGGATGTGACTAGAGTAATGATAGTAATGTAAATCCAGATAGGCACAAGCTATGCAAAGAAATATTCCTTAAGTGATTCTGAAAAGCAAAGCTACATGATTCAGGGTACCACTGTATACTCTATTCCTTACCAAAGCTGCAAAATAATCTCACATTAATACTGAAAAATAATGAATGTATAATATTTCTAAACTATATTTACTTATGAAAATTTAGGGGATTTTTGTTGTTAAATGATCCATAAACTTCCGGTTCTCGTCGTACTATTTTCATTCTGGTCGGACATGGTGACGTCATTTCTCAGAAGTTTCCTGGAGTTGTTTGCTATTATGAAGGTTTACGCTCCCTTTGATTTTCAAGCTGGGAGATCGCAGATCTGTAAATATTGGACGGGGGCCTAATGCTATAAAATCTATGGGTCATTAAATGCAATTTCAATTTCACAGGCCGAGGCATCTACAGAGCCCAATAATCATCTAAAGGAACAGAAGCCAAATAATTCATCTATAAATCGGGAAAAAAGCAAAATCACCAGCCAGCGCCGAACAGTAGGAGACGGACGTATACTAATGGAGAGGCAGAGGCATTCTGGGAATTATGGAATATGCAACAGCTACTGTACAATACATAGCGATCCTAAAATATTCTGTTTATTTCCTGTTCCCTCTCCTTCCCAGCCAGCAGGGACAACTCCTCCCTTTATTCCTATGGGTTGGTATTGTCCCTTTAAATTGTGCAGCATTTCTTCTCTAGTCATCTGCATCAGCCCCCAACTTGTGTGTGGTTCCCTCATGTACCTGTGGTCCTGTGCTCTCCCCAATGTGTGTGTGGTCCCCTCATGCATCTGTGGTCCTGTGCTCTCCCCATTGTGTGTGTGATTCCCTCATATACCTGTGGTCCTCTGCTCTCCCCAATGTGTGTGTGGTCCCCTCATGTATCTGTGGTCCTGTGCTCTCCCCATTGTGTGTGTGATTCCCTCATATGCCTGTGGTCCTCTGCTCTCCCCAATGTGTGTGTGATTCCCTCATGTACCTGTGGTCCTCTGCTCTCCCCAATGTGTGTGTGGTCCCCTCATGTATCTGTGGTCCTGTGCTCTCCCCATTGTGTGTGTGATTCCCTCATGTACCTGTGGTCCTCTGCTCTCCCCAATGTGTGTGTGGTCCCCTCATGTATCTGTGGTCCTGTGCTCTCCCCAGTGTGTGTGTGATTCCCTCATGTACCTGTGGTCCTGTGCTCTCCCCAATGTGTATGATTCCCTCATGTACCTGTGGCCCTGTGCTCTCCCCAGTGTGTGTGTGATTCCCTCATGTACCTGTGGTCCTGTGCTCTCCCCAATGTGTATGATTCCCTCATGTACTTGTGGTCCTGTGCTTTCCCCAATGTGTGTGTGATTCCCTCATGTACCTGTGTTCCTGTGCTCTCTCCATCCTGTTGGTCATCCCTCTCTGCTTCTGTGCCAGATTGTATATTTTGTAGTTGCCACTGAGGAGAAAAGTTGTAATTGACCCTTTAAATTGCGCTGCATGTCTTCCCTTGTTATTTGTATCAGTCCCTAATGTGTGTGATTTCCTTATGTATCCGTGCTCCTGTGCTCTTCCTATCCTGTTGGTTGTACCACTGTGCTAGATTTCATATATATATATGTAGTAGAGAACTGATTGGAAACTTTACAGCTGCCAGAGGGGAAGGAGACAGACTAGACTAGGAGGAGGAGCAGAAGAAGCAGACCAACTATATTAGGAGGAGCTATCAGAGGAGGAAGCAGGATGACTAGACTAGGAGCAGAAGTTGTAAAAGGATGTTAACCAACTATCGCTAGGTTCACACTAGCATTCAGGTTTCCATTCTTTAGGTCCGTTTGGGTACACAAAAAATGGAAACCCTATCTGCTTAAAAAGCAGTTACCTACGGAAATCTGTGGACCCCATTGTCAAAGAAGGAAGCAAACCAACTATCGCTAGGTTCACACTAGCATTCAGGTTTCCATTCTTTGGGTCTGCTTGGGGACCCAAAAAATGGAAACCCTATCAGCTTAAAAAGCAGTTACCTATGGAAATCTGCGGTCCCTAAAATTGGCAGACAGAAAAGTCCTGCTTGTTGGACTTTTCTCTCCGCATATTTTAAGCGGAATGGGGGACAAAATCCCCAAACGGTTACTGAATGCTAGTGTCTATATAAGGAGGAGGAAGCAGGCTGACTAGAAGGAGGAGCTGCCAGAAGAGCAAGAAGACTGACCATACAAGGAGGAGGGGCTGTCAAAAAAGGAAGCTGGGTGACTAGACTAGCAGGAAGAACTGCCAGAGGAGTAATAAGGCTGACTAGACTAGAAGGAGGAGCTGTCAAAGGAGGAAGCAGACCAGCTATACAAAGAGGAGTAGGAGCTGCCAGAGGAGGAAGGAGACCAACTATACAAGGAGAAGGGCTGCCAGAGGAGGATGCAGGCTGACTAGGTACTTGAAGCCTCCAAAAATGAAAGGCTACTTTTTGGTAGTGATAAACAGTAAGGGAGAATTAAATTAAATTAAATTAAGGAGTTTTAGGCACTGTAACACTGCCCAGCACTGCCTACAGTAGCACAGATTGGTAGTGGTACTAAAAAAAGGATAAAAAGATGAAAAAAGTATAGTCTTTATATACAAACTTGTGTAGTGGGATAACCTGATAACTGAGCCCCTTCCAAGCCCCAACAAGAGTAGCTATCCTTTGGAAAGGGAGGGGCTGTGACAACCACTTGTGTTATGGTGTCACATTTCTTAGATAAAATATTGTTCGCGGCTCTTTATGGGGTAATTATACATTTGGGGTGGTGTAAAGATATTGTATGGCCTCACATATTCTCAGCTGCTAGTACTGTAGAGATATGACAATGTGAACGTCGCCGTAAAATCTGACCTTCAGAATTATAGAAAATGATTAATGAGAGGTTCGCAAACATGAAGAGAGAACTGAAAATAGAAGCATCTTTGGCGACTCTGCCTAACTGGATTCATTAGTCTGAAGAATTCTTACTTCTGCCTCGAGCTTCCTCCTACGGGGAGGCTTCACCGACTCGCCGCCTTAAGTTATGAGGCCGGGAATAATCTACTAATATGATTAAAGTTTATAAATACGGTCTCCGATATTAAAGGTTTCAGTTTGATTTATTATCTCGCGCTCGGAGAATCCGTTTCGCATCACAAAATTAAAATAAAGTGAGGAAGATCCACAAGACAAGCTAATGACTATTTTTATAGGGGAGGCGGGAATTTAACCATTTTAGTCCGGGATGGGAAGTGATTTTTTTTTTTTTATCGTGGATCCAGAAGATTAAAGTCGGCTAAAAATTTGCTTGGTGCCCCATCCTATGGAACAGCAGATCTTATATACAGGATGGAGTATATAGGAGAGGAAATGCATGGGGGAGTCTATTGTAGTTATGGAGATAGCCATGTCAGTGACTCCTTTAGGCTGCTCATGACAAGTATTTCTGAGACAGGCATCGGAGGCTGATCTAGATTTCTTTTATTATTTTAATATTAAGGCTGTAAGGTCGGCTGTCTGTACCTGCCGCTGCACTACATCTCCTAGCAGGCACAGGCACCACGTTGTGCTAAATTTGTGCATAGAGTGATCTGCCTGATATCTGCCTCTGACTTTGTTCCTGACCTCTGCTCCTTTGCTGCATGCCCTGACACCAAGATTGTATCTGATTCCGCCTGAACTCTGCTCATCCTGACCTTGACTTATTCCTGACCTCCTCTCCTTTGCTGTCTGCCCTGACACCAAGATTGTATCTGACTCCACTTTGATCTCTGCTCATCCTGACCTTAGCTTGTTCCTGACCTCTGCTCCTTTGCTGACTGCCCTGACACCCAGATTATATTAGTTTACACCTGAACTCTGCTCATCCTGACCTTTGGCCCATACCTGACTACACTATTGTCTGTCCTTTTGGTGATGCACATTGGTGTCCCCTAGAGCCCCTGGTCAGTCATCAGGAAAACTGAGACCACTCCTAATGGTAGTGACCTGGTAGCTTCCTGATAGTGAAGACCAGATCATTGTTCAAGGATTAGACAGTGAAGTAACTAGGAAGTTACTTACATAATGTCCTTGGAAGTGGTCTAAAGCCATATGGGTCATTTTGCATAGTAGCTCACAACTCATTGTGTATCACACAAGCTCTGGGCATAACTATAGAGGATGCTGAGGTTGCAGTCTCATCTGGGCAATGAAGACTCAAGGGGCCAAAAGACCCTTCTGTCCCATACAGGGTCATAGCTAAAGGGGGTACAGAGGTAGCAACTGCTACTGGGCAATTGTGCCTTAAGGGGGCCTAAAAGGACTCTCTACAACATAAGAAGACATCAGTATTATAGATAGCACTTGGTAATGGGGGCCCCTTCACAGGTTTTGCATTAGGGCCTATGAGCTTCAAGTTACTTCTCTGGTAATAGAACTGGTATAATATGAGAGCTTGAACTTTCCTTCCAATTTTGCATTATGGGCCAGGAACTTGTTGTTATGCCTTTTTTGAGTCAACATGCCATATTTGGAGAGGGTGCCTAGTAATAAAAGGGATACAATGCACACTATAGTACAATGGTTCCTATATCCAGCTGTTTTGTGGGGGTGCCAAGAGTCAGACCCCCCACTAACCAGATATCGATGACTCATCCGAAGAATAGACCATTAAAGTTATGGCACTGGAAAATCCTTTTAATGGTCAACGTCACTCAACTAGCAATCTGTATGATAAATTTTTTATAACCATATAACCCTATAATTTAATCCCGTAAATGAAAGGAGCGTATGTAGAGGATGTAACATTGGAGTCATCTGGATAGCAGGCGGCACGTCTAGGCGATTATATGAGGCATCTATGTCAGTTCCCATCAAACATGAATTCATTACACTCATTATGCAATTCCTCCTTGTGCTACCATTTTATTACAGAAGATGAAATCTTGGCTTAAAGTATTTAGAGATCTATGGAGATAAATTCCCAAATGTCGCTGGTTATGATTTAATTTTGGGAAATGATATAGTTGACTGCTATGGCAGGGATTACGCAGAGATTGTAACTGGTTCTAATATAAAGGAATGAAAAGTGTATTTTTCTTTGGTTACAAGGAGCCTTAAAGGGATGTCGTTCACTGGGATGCAGGGATCGGTAAGCCAATAGGTAAGTGGTCAGTAGTAATGGGGGGTGAGTTTATCAACGAGGGTTTCCTCTGGATTACACGATCCCAAGAGAATTCCCCAGTGATATCACAAAAACAACCAAGGTGACATCATCACATATGGTTTTGCATACAATTGTATATGACTGATGTCACAAAGGATGGAGTTTAGTGTCTCTGGATCCTAGACAATACCCAGAGAACAACCCCAGATTGCCATTAGTTTTGTATAGTGTCCGAAGAGTTCCAGTCATGATGTCACAGAGGATTCCAGGGTGACATCATCAGCTACAATTCCTGCATGGTTTAGAAGCCCCTTGTTGTACTCAAAAATGGGGAATTCCCTCATTGATGTCACTAAGCCAACCACTGTGAGGTCATCAACTAGGGTTTTTTCAAGATTGCCCTTGGTCTTGTCACAGGTAATCAGGAAGACATCATCAACTACAGTTTTCTGCATGGTAAAGAAGATCCATGTTTTAACAAAACACGGGAAACTGATTGATGTGACTGATGTCACAGAGGATACCAATGTGACATCATCAGCTGCTTAGTTTAGAAGCCCCTTGTTCTACACAAACATGGGGAATTCCTTCATTGATGTCACTGATGCAACTACTGAGAGGTTATCGACTAGGCTTTCCTCCAAAATGCCCTTGCCCTTGTACAATACGTAAGTAATTCACTAAGGAAACCAAGATGACATCATTAATTGAAGTTTCCTGCATGGTTAAGAAGCCCCATATCAAAACATGGGGAACTACCTCATTGATGTGACTGTGCCAACTACTGTGAAGTCATCAACTAGGGTTTCTTCCAGATTGCCCTTGGTCTTATACAATACTCAACAAATTCCACTGGTGATGTCATAGAGGAAACCATGGTGACATCATCAGCTACATTCCTTGCATGGTTAAGAAGGCCAATGTCCTACCCAAACATGGGGAACCCCTCACTGGTGTGACTGAGTCAACAACTGTGAAGTCATCAACTAGGGTTTCCTCCAGTTTTCCCTTGGTCTTGTACAAGACCAACGGAATTCCCTCAATGATACCACAGAGGGAAGCAGGGTGACATCAGATACTTTTTTGTGCATGATGAGGAATCTCTATATCCTGGACAAAATACCCGACACTTATGTGACAGAGAATGGAATTTAGTGCATGACCACCTGGGGTTTAGTGAATAATCAGACAGTCCAAGGAATTCCACCAGTGATGTCACAGAAGAAAGCAGGATGGGAACCATCATCCACTAGGGTTTCTTGCATGGTTTGGCTTAGGTCCAAGAGCAGCCATAAGGAACACCTCCTGATGTCAGAAAAAAAACAAATTAGTGACATCATCAACTGTTCAGGCATTCCGGATCCTAGACAAAGCCCAGAGAACTTGTGATGTCACAAGGAAACCAAGCTGACATCATCAAATATGGCTATGTGGTGGTCATAACTGTGTGCAAATGGTACAGGTTAAAATAAATATTGTAAATATGGATCTATGATATATTCAGGAATATAGTTTTAAGGGTGCAGAGGTAAAAATCGTACCCAGGTCTAGATGACACAAAAGTCCCTTTTAAGAAACACTATTATAAATGGCCCATGGTAGTACTAGGTAAGGGTCCTACACTAGGGCCCTGGGTTCTATTGCCCTAGTAAATTCATACTTGGCAACCTTTTCATGGCCAAAATTAAGACACCTAAGACCCACCCCCAAGGAGTACTTAGAAACGCCCCCAAAGAGCCTGATAATGACCATTTGGGGGCAATCCTGAGGTTTGGCCCCCGGGATGTGTTCAAAATTAGGGCTGTTGATATGTATGGTAGATTTACATTGTAAGGTTGTGTTCGGGCGATGGATAAGGCAGATTTGGTTTCCTGTATCTATATCTACAGGTATACAGCATTCATTGAGCTCTGCATAATGTATAGAAACTGAGGAAGCAGTAAGAGTATAACATTGGAGATTATTTTACTGATCACATGATCGCCGTAATGTCATATCTTTCACACAAGAAAAATATAGAGTATACCTAGGGCAAGTGCCTAGGGATCTATCCAGAGAGAATGTTATATAGAGATATTATAATGGCTGTCAGGTGATATGCCATGACTTCCTATAGTGGGAATCCTGGGCAGGCTCTAGAGAAGCAGTACTTCTTCTCTAGTGCATCACCGGTCATTACAAACAAGGAAATGTCACTATTTTTGCAAAAAAAGCCATAGAATTAATGATTTTTCTGCATTCTGCATACAAGAAAGTCACCTGATCGGCATGTAAAGCCTCAACAGGAACTGCCACCTTCACTCTACAGGTGCCGCGGTGGTGCAGCTTTGTAAATGACACTTTACGCGTTCCCAGAAAAGGCTGTTTGTCTTCATTCTATATAAAGCAAGCGCTGAACAGTAAACAAACAATTTCTCGCACTGCGTTGATGGCTGAGATAATAAGCTCAGGATCTTTTCATGCTGAGTCATGAACATTTGCAATATTTTCTATACCCAGAATACCACGCACATACTTCTCCTCGAGCCCTTCTCACAGATATGAGACACCAAGATTAGCAGCAGATTATAGCCAGTTAGGGCTACAGGGCCATCTCTCAGGGTATAATAAGCGGATGCCTTCACCTTCCCCCACCCCTTGTGGCATCTGGTGTATGTTCCCCGGCTTCTTCTGTCCTCTTCGGTCCTCCATTATGTGACGTCATGAGCTCACCAGGGTACTGCTGAGATCTATGATTTGTCCTCAGTAGTCACACCAACGTCATGACACTTGCGTCAAAGTGGCATAACATCAGCGCAACAACCATGACATCACCGGTATTGTACATGTGACTAATAAGGCCAGCTATTGTCAGCGTTGGTCATTGTAGCCTCCAATTGAGAAGGAATGGGGAACGTGCCACCTAAATGGACCACTGGTGGGACATCTCTCCCCGGATACCAGTGAGTTTTCTGGATAGACTGGAAAACCCCTTTAAGCTTTAGCTTGTTTTCATTCTTTCTCATCTTGGAAGAACCTACTGCCAAGTTGTCCTCCCATGATAAATCCAAAATAAGACGACGAAGAAACCCTACTGCGAATGCCTGAAGATTCTGGGAAGCCAAGGAATATCGGAATCTGGTGACTTGTGTTCAGTGCTGTGTAACTACTAAATCAACGAGAACAAAGTCAGATGTGGAACACGAGACAAGCATCAGGCTTGTTACATGTAATAACGGGGTGTGGATGAGATCTTGTGAAGGACTGCAGAGTTAATTCTACTTCTATGGAGGTGGGAGGGCGTTGCATGGGAACACAATCTATAATGTTCACTTTGCTGACATGAAGCTACGGCTCCTCAATGTTGCTGAAAGTAATGCAAGCTGGTAGAGTATGTACAGGTACGGGACAAATGCACAGGCTTAGCCAGAAATGGGTGTGACCTTCAATGAACCATCTCCACCAAAACTGGAGTAAAGATTTGGCACAAACTAGGCAAACCAAGAGGTGGTTTGACATTTTACATATCTACATATAGAAGTCTCCAGCCTTGGCTACTGTGATAAATCGGACGTCTTTTCAGAGTACCTGCTTTAAATAGTTTTCCAGGCAAATTGAAAAACCTGAAGAAGAGTGGGTCTGAAGAAGAGTGGGTCTCTGTTCCGGTGTCAGGTCCCCCCATTTCATCCCATGCTGGCATTGCAACTGATGTCCTGAGTGTCAGGAATCTAAGTATCCATATTCCTGCTTCTCTGCACACCAGTCTCCATTCTCTTCTGTGCAGTACTCTTGGGGGAGATTCTATATGTCACCTGCATTTGCCACATAGCTGTTGCTTTAAGGTTGCTATACCTACCTGTCAAACTTTGGCTGGGTTGATTCAGCCAGTTAGAGGTTTGAGATGCAGAACTGATCAGGGCTCTAGTTCACATTGAAACTGAGGTGTGGTGTTTAACTCAGGTGCCTGTGATTACATTAGTATTTTAGGCTCTACGTTCTTAGAACACTCCATGTTTCCTGATTCCATTGGATTCTGATTTTGACTTGCTTTCCTGATTATTTCCTCTCTTACTTATTTATTAGTGTGACCTCCTGGACTCGACTGTGATCTGAACTTCTGAGATTCCTCCATTTTCATTCTGGTTCTTGACCTTGGCTTGTGGTTTAATTTCTTGCCCGCAATAAGATTTGCAGTCTGTCCTTAGCCTACTAGTTCACTTGTCTTCTTGCACCTTGTTCTGGGGTTGAAACCTGGGGTCCGAGCAGTGAAGTCCATCCTGAGATTGCACAGCTTCAGAAGAAGTGAGGCAGCTGTTACTACAGTCGGACATCCCAGAGAGAAGGCAGGAATATTTTTTTACTGTCCCTGACTTTCTGATCCTTGCATACACAGCTGTTTCTACAGCTATGGAAGCTGCCATGATGCCTTCCCCTTCCGACCGGGCAATCATGTGATCTTCTATGGGGAATTACAGGAGATGCTGGGTCCCAGAGAACCTAGACCAACTTTGCACTGTACTGAAGGATGTATAATGTATCAGTCCCAGTTACAGGGGAAATCAGCAAACAAAAAACAAAATTGATGTGAAATACCCTCAAAGGTCTGTTATGACGTTATGGGGGTACAATGTATAAAAAAAAAAAAAAATTCTAAAAAGACAAATAAAAAACTAAAGTAAAAAAAAAAAAAAAAAATAACCACAATACCCAATACCTCGCCAGCGTGACAGGTTCTAGTCCCTCCCTGGGATATAATGGAATTTTTAAATACCGCAATCCTATAATTTCCCCGCTGATTTCTCCCGTCTTCGAGGATGATTTCAGCAGACCGCAAATGTATTTATGTTAAATAGGAGCAATGAATACAGTATAGAAAACCTAATGACATCAAACCCGACCGGATCTTTATCTCCTGACTTTGAGGATGGCTCTTAGGCCTTTTGTATGGTGCATTAAGAGCTGGGGAAGGTGATAACCCAACTTGTCATCTCCCTGCTGTCGACCAGGCCACTTTCAATCCATTATGAGCCAAGACCTATCAAGTAATAACACCATGTGAAAAGGTTATTGCAATTATGTTGGATAACATACATCTCGCCAGGACATTTCTGATTCTTATAATGGATTTTCAAAAAAAAAAGAAAAGTTTTTGTTGTTTTTATTCAACATCCGGAAAATCAAAAAGTGTCTGTGCTCAGATTTAGGTCTGCATGACCGTAGCTCTGTACAGGTTGTACAGGAAAAATAGTAAAGAGGACGCAACACTAATCAGTGCTGAAGCCCCTTAATTCTCAGGATGGGTGGAGGTCCTAGAGTCATGTCCCCCACTAGTCATAAAGCCATGGCATATCCTATCAATATTCCATCACTTTATAATATCAGAACGGATATGTATAGCTCAAAACAGTCTGCAAGAGGTCTACCATGTGAGGGCTACCATGATCAGGTAATGTAGTACCTTCTACTGGGACAACCATTCTTTGTGAGGTTGCCATACCTTTCTAGATTCATACCCCAATATGTTTCGTTCTTCTCTTATTTCATGATGTATAGCTTAAATAGTGTACAAGAGTTCTACCATGTGAGGGCTACCATGATCAGGTAATGTAGTACCTTCTACTGGGACAACCACTCTTCATGAGGTTGCCATAACTTCCCAGTTTCATCCCACGACATATTTCATTCTTCTCTTTTTTTCATGATGTATAGCTCGAAATGGTCTGCAAAAGGTCTACCATGTGAGGGCTACCATGATCAGATAACTTCCTATATTTATCCCCCAAGAGGTTTCATTCTTCTTTTTTTCATGCTTCCATTGAAGAATTGGGAAAGGGGTAACCCAATAGTACTCATCAATAGAGAACGTCATGTCAATCTGAATTATTGATGCGCTTCGCAAATTATTAAACAGAGGTGACCTAAATTGACGTGCAATGGACTCCCATCTGGTTTTCAGGAGCCATGCTGAGGACCTCCTCCACATTGATCTGGCATAAAATGCATAAAATGAATAACAAGATGGAGATCAATAGACAGTTGTTTGGTGGATGGGCTCCTGGGGCGGTTCCTATATAAATGCTGACTGTGGGTAGTCTCTGAATTTATCATCTTCTGCAGGTGGTGACTACCTATGACATGTATATACTTGAGCTGGGAATATGCCCCAAACAGTTGACTTCTTTTCTAGCCAAATTCAGGTCTGATGTGTATGGATCAGAAATGATGGATGGAAGAACAGACAAACAATGACATTGTAGGTGACCTGGTACTGTAAGCAGGTAGCCATTGGGAGAGTCCTTCTGGCAGGGGTTGACTCCTGCAATGTGTATATTCATTAGTTAGAATATCCTCCAAGCAGTTGACCTTCTTATCTAGCCAACTTTAGGTCTTATGGGTGTGGACCAGAAATGGTGGATGGAAGATCAGATAAAGAATGACAATATAAACTGGTAACCATTGGGAGAGTCCTACTAGCAGGAGTGTAGCTGTAGGATGTGCAGAGGTAGCAGTTGCACCCAGGCTCTGGTGCCAGAGGGGTCCCAAAAGTCCCTCAACCATATAAGAAGACCTCAGTATTGTAAAGTAATATACAGTATGGCCATAAATTCCATATTTTGTAAAAGGGTTGTCCACCTTGGAAAATTCCTTTATGTTGGAAAGGTACCCCAATAATAAGATGGCCAAAGAAGGTCCTGCTGCAGGGACACTCAGATGTAATATGTGGAAGACAAATATACAAATGGGAGAGGGGACACTCAAGATATTCCAGCTAGAAGGATAGAACCAGTATGCAAATTAGCTCTCTAAAAGGTGGAGAGATAGGTGGCACTAGAGAGACAGTTTTGTGAGAGATCCAATTTGCATATTTTCCCCATAAAGCATTGCCAGTAAGACTCCATAATTCATTTGGATATCCTAAATAAGAACCAGTACCCTGCCTTGTTTTCTCTCTTCCAATCATACAGATCTATGGACCACTGTAGTGATATATTCATCATCCATTGGTACCAGACGGTTCTAGGAGCCAGGCCGAATGGTTGGGTTTGCCTATCGTGGACAATCTTGCCTTGCTAGATAATAAATGATCACCTGGAGTCTACTGGAAAACCCCAGTGATCAGCTGTAACTACAGAAGATCATAGATGCAAGGTTTTACTTTCCCTGCAGCTCCCCTACAGGGGAAATAAAGTATTACACCATTCAAATTGAAATCAATGCACTGTTCATGTAATACATGGTTGTGTTGTGTCCTCCAGCAGTGTTTGTAGCCACTTTTTGCTATGGGCAATAGATGAGGGTCCTAAGTAGGGGACGTCCTCTCTCAATTAACCTAGAATTGCTAACTAAGGCATTTGGAAGTTGTTTTCTTCACCAGACAACCCTTTAAATACTTAACCATCTTCTATTCTTCACCAGCAGTGAGGTCTTCAGGGACACAAGTATGACCCACATATGAAGCAAGTACAAGGAGTACATTTGCCTCCAGCATCACAAATGTACCAATATGGAGTGAGAAGAGGAAGTGAACGTCTCAGGAGGGTCATCAGACGTCAAGAACATAAATATTCACATCATGTTCAGCTTCATGTGTTGGAACTTGTTTTACAATTTGAAAGAAAGAAAAACATTGTTTCCCCCGATTTATTTATCGAGCCTGTACCGGGAAGAACGACAAGAAGGACCCAGAATAGCAGGCGGGCTGTGTCTGTGCGGTGTGAGCTTTATATAGTCATGTGCGATCCAAATATTTGTCCTCTCGATACAAATAATTTAGCAAACAATTGTCTCATGAGAATAGATTTCCCACCAACTACAGAGATGTTTGTAGCACACACGGAGAAACATAATTTGATGGAGGAATAATGAGTCTGTGCAGGCCAGGATAAATAGAGATAGATAGATAGATAGATAGACAGATATGAGATAGATAGATAGATAGATAGATAGATAGATAGATAGATTGATAGATAGATAGATAGATAGATAGATAGATAGATAGATAGATAGATAGATGATAGATAGATGATAGACTGATAATATCCTATATTTCTTCATGCTCCTGGACACTAGTGGTAATATGATGTGCCCTAGTTTCCCAATGAAGTAGATAATAAATGGGATGGCGGCCGCTGCTCTGAGATCTGGTCTGGGCTTTGATTCCAGATCTTTCATGATTTTTATCCATTGCCTTCACCAATTAGCTGAAGTGTCTGAGTAATATAATATTAGAATAGATAATGACATTTCCTGGAAGAGAAAACATTTAAAAAAATCATGGAAACTATGGCCGAAGGTCAAAACTAAGAATCTGACATTTGCTCTTTAGTTGAGTGCAGTCTGCTGCTCGCTGTTATCAGCCATTTCACCCTGGATGACTGCAAAGTTCTGCTTGGAACAACTGGCAAGAATTATCCAGAAATATCCCGGCCATGACAAGGATATATATATCCAGTAACCCCTATTTCCAGCCCCCCATATGAAGTGTCAAACATAAAATGCCCCCCATATTTAGTGTCAGTCAGATAGTGCCTGAGTATAGAGTTTTAGGCAGAAGGTGCCCTCATATTCAGTGCCAATAAAATGGTACTTGCTTATAAAGCATTAGGCAGAAATTACCCCAATATTCATTGCCAGTCATGTAGTGCCTACGTATACAGCATTAGGCAGAAGGTGCCCTCATATTTAGTGCCAGTCAAATGGTACCTGCATACACAGTTTTAGACAGAAAGTGCCCCTAAATTCATTGCCATCAGATTGTGCCTAGATAAATAGTATTAGGCAGAAAGTGCCCCCTGTACAGTTCCTTCCAGAATGCCCAAATACTCAGTCCCTGCGACAGAATGCCTCCCTAAACAGTGCTAGACAGAAAGTGCCCTCATATACAGTATCAGCCACCATGTGCTCCCGTACTCGTTGGCTGCAGGGGACTGCTATCATAAGCAGTGTCTGCCTGAGCCTGTCCTTATATCCAGTGCCTGCCTCTATAAACACTGTCAGACAGAGGGTGCCCTAATATACAGTACCAGTCACAAAGTGCCCCCATTCTCGCTGGCTGCAGATGAGTGCCACCATGCTCAATGCCTGCCCAAGTCTGCCCCTATATTCAGTGTTTGTCAGGAAGTGCCCCTTTATACAGTGTGCAGAAAAACTGCCCCCTGTACAGGAGCATTCCAAAATGTCCCCATACTCAGTGCCAACCATAGAGTGTAACACACAGCTTACTGAAGAAGAAATTGATCCATCGAGCTACTACAGATTTGGCTTTGGCCTAATCCTGGGAGCAGAGTCTAAAGGATTCCCAAGGTTTTATCATTCACCCCCTATATAGGGAATTGAACTTTGCAGCAGAGGTTGCTGCCCAAGGAGTAGACACTGTTAGCAAATGCTGAAGAAAAACTGACACCAGAATAGACACAAAATCAGTTGGGTTGAGGTCAAGGCAGGAAGAGTTCATTCACAACAGTAGACAGGCTGAGGTCAAGGCAGGAAGTATTCTGGTGCAATTGTAGACAGGTGTTAGGTTAGAATCTTAAGAAGGCAGGTAGATGTGATCAGAAGACAATCCAGATAAAAACTCAAGAATTTGGAAGAAAAGAAAACCTTTGCACCCAGTGGTGAACCTAGCCTCTTTGCTGCCTGAGGCAGACTATCGAAAGACACCCCCCTCCCAAAAAAAAAAAAAAAATATATAAAATTTAGTTTCCATGCTGTTAGCATCACACGCTGTTATTGTCGTACAATAAACATACACAAACTTTTGAAACAGTTTTTAAAGAGGACCTTTCACGTCCTCATGTATATGTTGTTTTACATACTGCTAGAAAGCAAAAAGCTCGCTGAATTCAGGTATGTGGCCCGGGGCTGGAGATATCGGTGGTCTTAGTTTCACGGTTCACTGTCAGAAGGGTGTTCCTGACAGTCTAGCTGCACTGTGAGGAACGCCCCCCCCAGTATAAGTCTATGAACGAGCACAGCCCTTCTGACGGTGAACGGTGTAACTAAGACCGCCGATATCTCCAGTCTGAATTCAGCGCGCTGTCGGCTTTCTAGTGGTATGTAAAACAGCATATACATGAAGACGTGAAAGGTCCTCTTTAAGAATTCTTCTTCCTGTATTACTTCAGTATCAGATCAACAACACGGCATTAACAATGAAAGTAACTTCACACATCTTCTGCTTGGTGGATGGACGAGCCCACGTGGCCCCCATTCTCTATAATAGGAGCGCCACAGATAGCTGAGTACTGGACTTCGGCTATTTTCGGCACTCCAATCGAAGTGAAAGAGAGCCCCGCGGGTTCGTCCTTCCACCAAGTGACACACCTATATATATGGCTGCAGTCAGGCTGGATTCCCACCCAGTGGGGGAAAAAAACCCAATTCTCAGGCTCAGTGGGGGTCTCAGCAGACAGACCCCCATCACTCAGGTATTTCTCCTCTATCATTTAGGTGTATACAGGGCAGTAACATTCTGTGACTTACAGGTGACTTCTCTGACTAATCGGTCACATTTCCCATCTCTTCCCTCTGGACCGCCATGACCACTTCTTCCAGCTGTGACTTGTCTCTGTAAAGTTTGCAGCACAGACATCTTTGGCTCCTCACTTTTCCAGGCACCCGACCCACATTGTCCTCACCTGCACACCCATCCTGCTGCTACCCCAATTATAAAATATACGATATAACACCCCATAATGAATAACCCCCAAGTGCATCTTTATATTAATAATGTCCTTGTGTACCCTGTATAAATAGTGCCCCTTATTAATAATGCCCCAGGTGTTAACTAATTAAAAGGTTTTCCAGGTCATTAATAAGCTAATCAGTGGGGCTCAAAAACCCAGGACCCCCACTGATCAGCTGTTTGAATGAACCGTGGTACCTGCGTAAGTGCCATGGCCGCTTCTCTCTTTACATAGTGTCATTCATCTCATAGCGGCCATGTCATGTAACTACAGCCTCGTCCTATATACGTCACAAGGCTGTAATTACATCACACGGTCACTATAAACAGACAGCGTGTGATATAAACAGGCGCCATAGCCCCTTCATACAGCTGATCAGAGGGGGGGGTCCACTGATCTCTTATTGCTAATCTGTCCTAAGGATAGAACATCAATAAAAATGAGCTGGAAAGACCCTTTAATAATGCCCAAGTGTCACCTTAAAGGGGTTGTCCAGGATAACCACTTTTTTAATATGAGGCTGGGGAAGGTGCTCCGGCATTTCAGTCCTGCTGCTCCGGTGTTTTCTTCCCCACAGCCCTGTGATGTCCCGTGTCAGCGACCTCAGCGGTCATGTGCGGCAGGGACTTCCGCCAGAAGAAAACACTAGAGCAGCAGAACCAGACTGCGGTGGGAGACATCGGAGCACAAGGGACAGGTGAGTAGGTGTTTTTTTTCTTAATACAGTATTACACGATATTATGGCCCACAGCGGCCCCTGCACACAGTATTACATGGTATGCCTCACAGTGGCCCCTGCACACGGTATTATGCCCCGCAGCGGCCCTTGCACATGGTATTATGCTCCATAGTGGCCCCTGCACACGGTATTATGCCCCACAGCGGCCCCTGCACACGGTATTATGCTCCATAGTGGCACCTGCACACGGTATTATACCTCATAGTGACCCCTGCACACGGTATTATGCCCCATAGTAGCCCCTGCACACAGTATTATGCCCCGCAGCGGCCCCTGCACACGGTATTATGCTCCATAGTGGCACCTGCACACGATATTATGCCTTATAGTGGCCCCTGCACACGGTATTATGCCCCATAGTGGCCCCTGCACACAGTATTATGCCCCGCAGCGGCCCCTGCACACAGTATTATGCCCCGCAGCGGCCCCTGCACACGGTATTATTCCCTGCTCCATAGTGGCTCCTGCACTAGGTATTATGCTCCATAGAGGCCTCTGCACACGGTATTATACTCCATAGTGGACCCTGCACATGGAATTATGCTCCATAGTGGCCCTTGCACACGTAATTATGCCCCACAGTGGCCCCTGCACACAGTATTCTGCTCCATAGTAACCCACCCATGAAGTATTATTATACTCTGGGGTGTTTTCAGACCCCAGAGTATAATGATCGGAGACCCAGATGGTGACAAACATAAAACCAGTGTTACTTACCTGGGCTCCGCTGCGCTCCCTGCTTTCGGCCCTCTTCAATGTCGCACAGACCGGCATCGCCACATCATGACGTCAGCCTGGCTCACGTGACGCCTAGGACATCACCAAAGAAGGCCGAAGCCTGCTGGGAGTAACATCGGATCGCCGGAGAGGTGAGTAACACTGGTTTTATGTTTATCACCTCCCCTGGGTCTCCGATTATTATACTCCGGGGTCTGAAAAGCCCCCGCAGTATAATAATAGTAGTATTTGGCCTGACTTAGCGATCCCCGCTGCCGCTCACAGCCGCTTCTGATTCCCCCTTCTGCGGCCACAACCAGCAGCGGGGATCGGTAAGTAAATAGGCCGTTATCTGCCGGGGATACTCCAGCAGGTTACGGCCTATTTATATATATAAAAAAAGTTCTCCGCACCTACCTGCGATGCCTTGATGGCGCCGCCTCCTCCTCTTCACCCGCGTCTGCATCTCAGCGTAGACGGCGTGATGACGTCATTGTATCGCCGCCTGCGCTGAGATGCGGAGATGTCGTAAACCAGCCAAGGACAGGCCTAAGGTAGTCACAGCTCTCACATAGTGTCTTAAAGAGAGTGCCCATATACTCATTGCCTCAGAGACAGTACTCACATAAATAATACCTTCTAGAAAGTATCATATACTCAGCGACTCTAAGATACCTTCTAGAGAATGCCCACATTAACAGGGCTTCCAAGAGAGTACTCATATAAACAATACCTTCTAGAGAGCACCCACATACTCAGTGCCTCTGAGAAGGTACTCATATAAACAATTCCTTCTAGACAGTGCCCACATATTCAGCGCCTTTAATATATCTTCTAGAGAGCACTCACATACAGTGTCTCTGAGAGAGTACTCATATAAGCTATAACTTCTAGAAAATGCCCACATTCAGTGGCATAACTAGGAATGGCTGGGCCCCAAGGCGAACATTTGACATGTGCCCCCCCACATTCGCTGCCCCCAATCACCCCCCCCCCAAAAAAAAACAAAAAAACGCATTCCTGCGCACACTATTATGTGTCATAGTGGCTCCTGCACATAGTATTATGCCCCATAGTGGCCCCTGCACACAGTATCATGCCCCATAGTGGCCCCTGCACACAGCATCATGTCCCATAGTGGCCCCTGCACACAGTATCATGCCCCATAGTGGCCCCTGCACACAGTATTATATCCCATAGTGGTCCCTGCACACACTATTATTCCCCATAGTGGCCCCTGCACTGAGTATTTTGCCCCATAGTGGCCCCTACACACAGTATCATTCCCCATAGTGGCCCCTGCACACAGTATTCTGCCCCATAGTGGCCCCTGCACACAGTATTCTGCCCCATAGTGGCCCCTGCACACAGTATTCTGCCCCATAGTGGCCCCTGCACTGAGTATTTTGCCCCATAGTGGCCCCTGCACACACTATTATATGTCCCATTGTGGACCACCCATGAACAATTATTATACTCTGGGGTCTTTTCAGACCCCAGAGTATAATGATCGGAGACCCAGGGGAGGATACAAACATAAAAAAACAATGTTGCTTACCTGTTCCTCGCTCCGGTCCACTCACTGCTACTTCGGCCTTCTTCAATGTTGGATCAGGCCGGCGTCACGTGATGCGGGCCGGCGTCGCAACGCAAAATGACGTCCGCTGACGTCTGGGACGTCACCAAACAGGCCCGAAGCCTGGAGAAGCGTAGGAGAAGTAAGTACATTGTTTTTTTATGTTCCCTCACCTCCCCTGGGCCTCCGATTATTATACTCCGGGGTATGTGAACCATGCCTAGTGGACCCTGCTTAGAGTACAGGTACCTCCAGCATTGTAGGTGCAATAGACAACCCTCTGAGTATTTAGATATATCCCGGCACAGCAGACTGAATTGTTCTTGTTCCTCTCGTGGATCTGGAGAGACCACCTGGCAAACGGTGAAAGTTAAACTCATTTTACAGCGGCAGCTCAATATAATTCCACTATTTGTTAGAATAATTATCCCGAATATTTACTTCGCAGACATAACAATCGTTTGGGAAATTAAATCTCTCCAGAAGTCAAACATTGAAGTTTTGCCAAATCCTTCTGTATACCATGAATCTTATTGAGTGTGTGGGCAGCAGCGAGGCTGGAGCAGTCAGGTACGAGAACAAACAAACACAAAGTCATTATTTCTGCTACTTGTATGGTATAAATGTTGCATAAAAGGAAATATTCACATTCTCCTGACTTGATGGTCTGCAGCCAAGAAATCTTAAAGAGAACCTTTCACCACCTCCACCAACCAACTTTTTGCATCCTTCTATAGGGGCCGCTCCACTGATTCCAGCACAGTTGGAATTTTTTCTCTAGTCCCCACTGTTTCTGAGCAATCGGTGCTGTTATTTTCAGCACAATTAGGCTCTCTACTGTCAGGTGGATGGTCCTGGGCTGGAACAGATAGTCTAGAACAGCCCACCTGACAGTAGACAGTCTATTTTGCATACTGAGTGCTTAAACTAACAGCACATATTTCTCAGGAAAGGTGGGCCTAGAGAAACAATTCCAACTGTGCTGGAATCAGTGGAGTGGTGCAAAGGTTGGTGTTGGTGGGGGCGGTGATAGGTCCACTTTAACAGCCTGACCATCATCCTAATGTGGTTGGGTGGTGGTACATGCGCTGTCACATGGAGAGGCTACTGTGCAGAGAGTGGGGGAGAAACTGAACTCATCTATTGTTAATGGTATGAGACAGTGTTGTCTACTTCGAGTTGTATTATAGAGATGTTAGCTTTCATTGTAATCCCTCTGATGATAATGGGAGGACCATTGACTTGTGCACAGAGAAAGCTGAAAAATGACAGAAAGTGGCACATATTGTGAGGGGTCAGCGATTAGAGTGACTGCTGCAAGTATTTTAGCACCGACTAACCAGTGAATGATATCCAAGGGACGTCCCTTATCTTTACCTTTAACCCCCATTGTAGTATGGACTTTGTAAGTCACAGGTAGAGATAAGCAAACCAATTTGTAATGAGCCAGATTTGTTACGAATTTTCTAAAAATTTTAGGTTTGGCCATATCCGAAATTTTTGGAGTTCACCAACCTGGAATATACACTGAGGCTCTCCAGACCCCAAATTATAATAAGCAGAGGCCCAGGGGAGGTGCAGAAACATAATAAAAACTGATACTCACCATCCTTCTCCTTTACTGGGTTCTTGTGGCCTTCTTTGGTCGTCTTCCGGTCTCCTGGTTGACATCACAGGCCCTAGGTGGACCGCTTAGTGCTGTCAAAGTGTCATAAAATTGGCGTGACCCCTGAAGCCCTATCACAGGCTCAGCAGTGCAACAGGGTCCATAACATCACCCAGGAGGCCATAGGACCAGGAGTCCATTGAAGCACCAAACTCCACAAGGGAGTCAAAGAGAGGTGAGGTAAGGTTCCTCTGAGGATGTCAGGCAGGTACATCATGATGAGTAGGTTGGGATAGCCAATGGTCAATACCAAGGAGTCAGGCTGGAGTACCAGAGGAGTTCTAAAAATGTCCATAGACATAAGAGCTATGTTGGTGTTGCTGGGACTAGCTCACATGTAGAGGGTGTGCCACTTCTCCCTGACATCACCTTTGCCAGAGTTATCTAGCAGTAGCTTATTCACCTCTTCCCATTGAGAACACATGTATGCTCTTGCAACCCGAGTATGCATGTGTATGGGGGTGACAAGAGGAATAGCTGTTGACTAAATGAGTGTTCAGGGACAACTATTGAAGATGCAGGTTCATCTTAAGAAAGTGCCAAGACAGGGCCAAGGTCAATATATTAGAGAATTCAGCAAGGAAGGTCACAGTCGTAGGTAGAAAGTTGGAAGGTCAGGACAGAGCGAAGGTTTGGAGGCCCTAATGAGGTATAAAGAGTGGTTGGATTTAATAATGGAGCAAGTTCTGCTTCGGGCCAAGTGATTTGAATGAGTAGCTCCATGGAAAATCACATCATAAATTCACCAAGAGCAGCATCTCATAAATACATGATACTGTCCACGACTCAATAATTCATAGCCCGCCATTAATATAAAACCAAACATTGAGAGTCTCAGCCCTCTCCCGATAATAATTATTTACTTAAGAGCAATAACCGAGATCCTGGGACTAGGACTTCTAATCTGCTTTACGGCCTCCCATGCGTCACGTTCTGTTCCGCTTCGTGAGCAGAACTGTAGCTACAGTAGACCCCGCGGTAAAACTTGTCAGATCATATGCCATGAATTAGTCATTATGTTACCCGCTATAACTCCTACTTTAAATGAAACTTTATGTTTGAAGTTATGAAAATGAAAATTTATAACCACATCTGCTGCATTTTTAGTTGGGAAACAGTCATAATGGAGCCCATAGTCATGAACCTGACTAGGTGGGGAGGAGTAAAAGTCAAGGTTCATCTTATAACTTTCTTAGCTACTTTGTTAAATCAGTTATATTAACACTTTAATTAATAAGGCATCGCAATAAAACATGATTTTTTTTAGTTGCAGTACCATGCCAGAACACACGGAGTGCTGTACAAAGTAACATATGTTTGAGAATTTTAAAAAGAATCTGTCACACGAGATTTGATTCGATCTTGTTCAGCACAAACCAGAAGCGCTTTCATTATACTCTGGGGTCTTCTCAGACCTCAGAGTATAATAATTAGAGGGCCAAGGGAGGTGAGTAAAAATAACAAACTGTTACTCACCTTGCCTCAGACATCCTTGCGGCATCCTACGGTCCTCCAGCATCCTTTTCAGGTCTCTTCTGGCCTTTTGCGGATGTCGACACTCGGGGTCACCAATGAGGCCTGTTTTTGGGTGACAGCAGTCATGTGTGATACTGGGTCAAACCGTCATGACATGGGCACACTCCACCTGTCATTGGGCCTCAGCGGTGACACCTGATGCGTATGACGTCAGCCAGAGGCCAGAAGAGGACACCAGGGGACTGCCGGATGCCCAGCAGAGGTGAGGCAAGGTGAGTATAAAAATTTGTTACTTTTACTCACCTCTCCTGGGCCTCCACTTATTATACTCTGGGGTCTGAGGAGACCCCAGAGTATACTAATGTTTCATTGGTGGTGAACCTCCACCATATCAGGACTGTTCCTCAAGACCTCGATACTGCCTGGTAAGTGTGTACAGATTTTGCTGTGTTTGTGCAGGACACATTGCGGTACCATAGTTTGTCTCATACAGGTTTTTTTTTTTTTTTTTTTGTTTTGTTTTTTTTAACATTATGTTTACTGATGAGAGTTATCTCTGCTCATAAGGATTTTTATGTAATGAAGCTTAAAAAAATAATAAATTTCGCTTATTTTAATCTCCTTCAGCAAGGGACGGATAATCCTATTTATCTCCGTCCTCTTGTATGTTTACTTGTAAAAATATTTGTCTAATTACGACTATAATACTGAAATCTGAATGAAGTTTATGTCACAAAGCGTTAACCAATGGTTGCTACAAGGAATGATTTAAAGGGTCCAGGATTACAAAAAAACATGGCTGCTTTTTTCCAAAAACAGCAGTTGTATGTGGTATTGCTGCTTTACCCCATTTAATTCAATGTAGCTGAGTGGCACATGAAGCCCATGGGCATGCATGGATTTTGGAAGAAAGCAGCCATGTTTTTTTTAATCTTGTACAACCCCATTAAATGGAATAAAATGGGCACATCTCAGTCTCCAAACCCAGCGCTAAATCTGGAGGTGGTGACCACAAGTGGGAAGGTTTTGTTCATATGATATGATTCTTTGGACAACTGTTTCAGATCATCCAGTAGATGTTGGAGTCTTTATGTTGGAAACTTGTTCATGCTTATGTTTCCCCCCAAAATGGAAATTTCACCCATTATTTAATTGGCATGTTCTTGAAATCTTCCAGTGTCCAGAGCTAAACTGGAGACAACTCAAGGTTATTCCCATATGATAATGTTATGACCTATTGCTAGGATATGTCATACCTTTACGATCGGTGGGAGTTCGAACACTGAGACCCATGCAGATTCCGAGAACCAAGGAATCACTTAAATCCCATTTACATAAATTTGGCATGGAAAGCTTTGTAGCAAACTGCGACCCTTTCATTCTGAAAATTGGCAGAAGTCCACTGTCAGCCTTGACATGGTGGTTTTAGATCTTGCCGACTATGCCAATTGCAAAGTGCAAGTCAACCAGGACTTTTATCACCATTCTTTCATGTAAGGAGGAAGTGTCTAAGCTTCACCCACTTTACAGACGTCTTCAACATCTTAAAGCCATCAGAGATGTTGACATGATAAGTTAGATCAACTAAGAATGATCTAAGGTTACTAGGCCAGCCAAATAAAATGACTCAGAAGACCCACCCTTCAACAACGCTTAGGAAAAAGACCATAGTAGTCTTCAAACTTTGGTGTCTTCTGTTGGACCACTATTGTGTTAGAACTTGGGCCTATTGGAGGATCCTCTAGTAGTCTGGTGGCATATCTTAGGAATGGACTGTTATTTTCCATTGTGAAGAAGACCATTTCGAGACTTTGTGTCATCGACGACCTCTGGGGGAGAGATGTAGCGTTTCAAGGCAGGCATTCAGAATAAGAGCTGCTCTTACAAAAGGACCATAATCCCCGAGTAGAGGACCCCCTTTCTATGGTGTCTAAGTGCCCTAATGGACTGAAATTGTCTTCATCAGATCACCCCTTCAACAAAAATTTGTCTGGGTCTAAGCACACAAGCAAGAATGGCCTATACTAGCCTGCCATGGATAAGCCAATTCGTAAGGGTCAAGTAGGTGAGACTTCGAGGGCACCATCACTCCAAGAAATAGCATCTGGTACTAAAAGGACAGGTCAATAGACTCGGAACACGGGACAGAACATTGCGGTATATTTATTCACCCATGGTTTGACGTTTCCGCCATATTGGCTTTTATCAAACTGCTGCGTAAAAAAGTCTTGTCTTCAGTCTGCTCGATCAATCCGTGAAAACAACTAATTTCTAGACATTATTCAGCAAGTGTTTTCAATGCTGGCACATGGCGATATGGAGAATAAAAGGGAACAGAGGTTCTCGTAGTCGTTGTCCCATGGGGCAGCGAGGTTAAATGAGAAACGCAAAGAGAAATTTTATACTCTTTAGTGAAGCCGCAGTAAATGTCGCTTTTCCTCTAGAGAACGGGTCTCTTATAAATAAGCTGAACGTTCAGTCAAAAGGTTTTTGTTTGTGGACTGGGGCATGGATAATAAACATCCTCCGCTCTGCCGAGCTTACATAAAGGGGAATGTGACTGGGCCATTGCTCATTTTATTACCAGGATGTTCACAATTAGGCGATCGGTAATGAAGTCTCAGGTTCAGCGCCGGGTTCGCTGAAGTGATGAACATACATCACCGTTTAGGGAGTAAATAGCCCGCTGGGGATCAATACTTTCCATAGGAGTTAATATAATACAATATTTGTGCAATTGTGTCTTCTAATACTGTGCCCTTAAAGGGGTTATCCAGAGATCAACAAAGCTTACCAGTGCAGTCCCCTAAAGGGAGTCTATCACCTATAGCATGCGTTTTGTACTGTAATGTTGGTGCTACAGATACAAGACCAGGCAAACTTTTTTTTTTTTTTTTTAGAGATTATCCCGCCAGGATGTGTGTAATAACTGTTTTTTTTTTTGTATATGCAAATGAGTCTCATGGAGGGGGGCGTTCACAGCCGCGTCATCACAAAGAATGCCCATCCATTGACGTAGTCCGGCCCCTCGTCCTCTTCAGACCTGCGTCATTCACAGATCATGACATCATCATGAAGCTGAGCACTGAAATCTCACACATGCGCTGTACTTCAGGTCACGGCCTAGTGTACTGCGCATGCTTAGTCACCCGATTCCTTAGGCCCTGCTCTCGAAAACTGGAACAAAGCCAATAGCCAGTCAGGACCTACTTTGTCGTAAGTAGAATCTCCAGTGATGACCTCTTTTGCTCTGCAATTGCATAAACCCAAAAAATGAGGGAGGTACCAGTAAACAGCTGGGTACCTGCAGCTAGAGCCTGCCCAGAGCATAGTCCTTGTATTAAAGCTAGAACCTCTCTGAAACTGGGTCACCAAGTGATCCCCAAATCTTATACTCCCCTACACTAGTAATCCCTGATAGTCTAGTAAAAGAGGTCCTACTGTCTATTGGACCAGTCTACCCCCACCAGTCAGTCTCGAACCAAAATTCAATCCTTTGCAATGCAACGCAGCAGAATGTACAATAGAATCACCTGATATTTTATCAGATCTTTCTCTATATTTATATTTGGACGTGAAAACTTTCCACAAAACAAAATTTTTAATTTTACTGAGATAATTTATTTTTGTATTCCCCAGACAAAGATCCAATTAAATGTGAATTTAGATCTCACAATTTCATCACTACGTCTCATTTCTATGCGCCGAGACTGACTTCACCTTAATTAAAACTTGTAATTATTTTCAAATGAATTGTGTTATACAATTGCGGTATTACTCCGGTAACTGTGCTTGCCATAGGCGGCTTATTATAGTTGTCATTTAGGGATAATTACTGCATATCCCACTGGTCTGTATCGTCTCTCCATTGTCACTATGCAGCATTTCTGCAGTCTCCTTTGTGCATTGGTGTTTTTTTTTCACTTTTTATACATAGTCTTTATCTACTTTTGCAAATACTCCATATCTATCAACTCTCTCATTATGTCCAAGATGATACTGGAAAAAGCAGAGATCTACCAGGAGAAATGTCAGTGCCTTGACCAACTCTACCGGAACTTCCGGGATGCTCATGAAATATGGGGTGACCTCCCAAAGTCCCAGAAGAGCTGGCAAATTCCCCAGCCCCGGCAGAGGGCTCTGGCATGCACCAAGCTTTCTCATTGTATACGTGATATGGGCACAAGATCATGGCCACCCTCGAAAATGTGAAAATTTAGAATTGAGCTTCCAGTGCACTAAATTCAGGCTATGCACCTAATGGGTCCATTGGGAAATGCCAGTCTTTAAAAATCTTCCCTCTAAGGCTAGGCTCACACCTGCGCCTGCTCTCTGCTGGGGGATTCCGTTCCCCATTCCGCTTGAAAAATGCGGAGAGAAAAGCGCTGCAAGCAGCGCTTTTCTCTCCACATTTTTTGCCCTTTTTGGGCGGAAACCCGGTGGAAACCCAGCGGACCCCATTATAGTCTATGGGATCCGCGGGTCTTCGCAGGTAACTGCTTTTTTAAGCAGATTAGGTTTTTGTTCAGGGAGTCCCTAAGCAGACCACTGGAATGGAAACCCGAACGCAGGTGTGAACTTAGCATAAGTCATAATCCACTTGATATTGGTTAGACTGAAGTGATTTGAACTTCATTTGTGAAGCCACATCCATTTTGACATGTGACACACACCCTTCTGCCCTTTTTTGTCATGTGGGCATGCCGAAGTGCTGCCCACAACACTTTTTTGTGATGTGAACTGTACATACTGTGTCTACATCACAGATAATATGAAAAAGAACACAGAAGACATGGGAGAATTCCACAAGGCCAAGGAAATTTGCCCATTGTTCCAGGACTCCACAAGGTCATACTTTTTTCAGTAGTCTCCTGGACATTCCAGGAGAGTCAGTAAGTATGAGTATCACTGATGGAATAGTAGTGTTTTCAGGAACCAAGAGTTATCAGTAGGAGAACAGTCAGAATTGTGACAGGCTAGTGGTCAATATGGAAGCATGGTCAAGAATGCAAGGTCAGAGTCAGGAGCAGAGACAAAAGGATATAGTCAGGAACAAGGCTGAGGTCAGGATCAGAATCAATGTCAGGAATAAATGCAGAAGCATGGAAACAAAAATCAGGGCAGGATAAACCTGAAACACCAGAGAAGGTAAGGACAAAACCCCATAAATAGGCCATAAGCCTTATTTCATCTATGGGCACCTTAGCATCCAGATGCTACATTGGACCCAGAGGAGATGAGACAAAGCCTGAACCAGCAGTATTGTAGTGAAGACCAGTAGCCAAAGCAGTATCCAACCCCCACTAATCCAAAATCCCACCCCCACCTAAATTGAAGGCCTATCCTAGTAGTATGCCATCATTTTATAGGGCAGTAATACCTCTTTAAAAGGATTGGCTTTGTTTGACAATCCAATTTGGTTAGAAGGGCCCCCTGAAAGAAGCTGATCATATGATGCTATGATCTGCCATTTGAAGAGAAACCTAGAACCAATGGGGAGGTTTATGAAGACTGGCGTATTCAATGCCAGTCCTCGTATCCCCTGCACTAGCAGAGGGGGCGCCTCATTTATGAGGATGCTCACTCCTCTTCATAAATCAGACACACCCTCCATTGGGCCATGCGCCTGCATTGAAAGTTTGTAGCTGGCGTACATTTCAGGGAGCATTTATACCATGAAAGTGGCGTGGGCAGTGCAAAGCCAAAAAAAGTGCAAAGTTTTGAGAATAAACATGATTTGCACAAAAATTTGCAACTTCCATTTTCACTATATTCTTAAGAAGGCACCCCATTAAGGACTGCATTCCCCCCATATAACCCCTTTATGATACCACAGCACATTAATATTCCACAGGCATATATCACTTATTGCTCATGTTCGAGTCCTTAGCCCGGACTTTATATCCATTTAATTGGATATTTACTCTTCTGCTATTTTTAACAGGATTTCACAGGATAGAAATCATCCTGGGAACCTTTCTAGTTATCCGGCAGATAATCTCTCTCCCCGGCATGGCGGAGGGCGAGGAGGAAGCAATAGCAGGAAAATGTCAAACTAGTTGTAGGGATTTTTGCATCTGAGAATCGAAAACACCGCCATAGAATATTCAGATTGCATATGCAAATTAGACATTGTTGACTTCATATGAACTTTACTTTCTTCCTCTTAAGCATATTGAAGATTTATTTTATCATGAACAGATTAGGGAAAGGACATCTCAGAAGAAACTGGATGGCTATAACCAAAATGGTGGTTAAAGAGGACCTTTCACCACCTCCTCTAACTCTTTGCATTGATTCCAGTGCAGTTGGAATTTTTTCTCTAGCCCACACCATTCCTGAGCAATCGGTGCTGTTAGTTTCATCACCCAATATACTAATCAGGCTCTCTACTGTCAGATGGGTGGTCCTTGGATGGAGCTGACAAACTGGGACCACCCACATGACAGTAAAGAGCCTAATTAGCATATTTTGATGCTGACACTACCAGAATTAGGGCTCTGGAATGGAGGGGGCTAGAGAAAAAAATCCAATTGTGCCAGAATCAGTGGAGCGGTGACTATTGAAGGGTGCAAAGAGTTGGAGTTGGTGGAGGTGGTGAAAGGTCCCCTTTAAAGGAAACTATTAAATTTTAACATATAGGTTTGTAGGAGAAGATTCATTATAAATTGCAATTTATTGATATAAATCCCTGCTTACTCTTTAAGAGTCTAGTGGGCGGTCTTATTTTTGACAAGACTGTCAATCAATGATTGAGACCGCCCACTGGACTCTTACAAGTAGAGATGTATGTCAATAAATCAAAAGTCCTTTCCGGAATCCTTTCCAACAAAAGTATATATATTGATCTGCTCACTATGTGATCACTGGGGACAACAGTCCTCACACGGATCTGCTATTGGGGCCACTTCTGACACCCGCACTATACAGTGCACTGAGCCAGAAGTAGTTAGCTCCAGTCCCTGTATAGTGGCAGTAGTGACTTAAATGGGAGCTGAGCTGCAGTACCAGCAACTGGCCACTATACAAGGCACGGAGCTATCTGCTTCCAACTCTGTGCACTATATATTATAGGTGTCGGGAATAGCCCAAACAACTGATCCGTGCAGGGGCCAGATGTTGGCCCCACTGATGAGATATTTATGGCCTATCTTAGTTAAAGTGAAAATATTTTGGACAGCTCCTCAATATCAGGTAGTGAGTTATAGGTAAAATGAACTTAGGA
This sequence comes from Leptodactylus fallax, assembly GCA_947044405.1. Lineage (NCBI taxonomy): Eukaryota > Metazoa > Chordata > Amphibia > Anura > Leptodactylidae > Leptodactylus > Leptodactylus fallax. The sequence goes on from CAMRHE010000180.1 coordinate 2,376,336, forward strand.
GACAATAAAATCTTACAGTAACACATACTCTTGTTGATGGTTTCCACTTAGTAAACTTTTGTATATACTGTGTCGAAAAAAACTGAAAGAGAAAAAAAAAAAATTCTAAAATTATAATAAGACTGTAAATAACTACTCAAAAAGGAGCTTTACTTTGAAAGGGTCTCTTTATGATATCCCTTTGAAGAGCTCGGAAGACCCTGAAGACATCCATAATGGTGGCCATACCAGTTATCATTAGCTTTCCTCGGAGGATTTTTTGAACACAGGCTCCGGTGACTATAGAGACCCTTCTTGTAAGTACCTGAAGCACCGAGCTGTGAGGACGATGTAATGTCTGCGCCTTGTATTCATCATCCCTGAAAACTAAATGAAAAACTCAGCAGAGCCCAACAAGCTCATGTCCTCATCAGCCTGGACCGTGGAGCGGGGAGCACTGGTCTATACGGAGGAGACGGCCGCACAGCGGGAAGGAAGCACCGGGAGGGTTACTTAAATGTAAAACTAATAAGACAAGATATGAGCTATGAGAGCAACAGTAGAAGCCGTGGGGTGGAGGAAAACACGAGGCTGGGAATCGCCGTACAGTGCAAAGGAATACACGTCGGGATGTTTTATTGGTTTTCTCTTCTTTTTTTGTCTTTTTTGCTTCCTCACTTCTTCCTTCTTTCTGTGTTATTCCTTATTCTTTTATTTATCTTTTCATGTTCTCTCTCCCTCCTTCCTTTTTCTGCATACTTCACTTTGTATCCCGCTTCTTCCTTCCCTCTTCCTTCATACTTTTCTTGCCTTAATTCCTTCCTTCCTCCTTCCCTTCCTTCCTCTCCATCTTCCCTCTTTCCTTTATGCCTTCTTCCTTTCCCTTCCTTTCTTCATTCCATTCACACTTCCTGACTCCCCTTTTACCTTCCCCGTTTCGTTCCTTCATCCATTCCTTCCTTCTTCCTCCCTTGACCTCTCTCCTTCTTTCCTTTCTTCCTTCATTCCCTTCCTCTCTTCTTCCTCCATTTCTTGTTTCCTCCTAGGTTTCTTATCTCTTCCTCCCTCCTTGATGTCCCGTATTCCTTCACTCTTTTAGGATCACCTGAGTTCGTGATCAATGGGGATCCCAGCAGTCGGACCCGAGAAATCACAAGTTACCCCATTTCCTTTGGATAGGGGGTAACTTGATGTTACTGTAATACCCCTTTAATTGAATGTAACAGGTCCCTCTAGTTACTTCCAGGGCTAATAACTCACGTCATGACCGTCAAACATCCAAGTACTGGAAAATTCCGAACCTGCATTAATCCTTTCCATCACAGATGGCCCTGTCAATGAGTCCACTGACATTAACAATACAACCCGCCCACGAATTTTCCAGCACTTGGTGTATATATATGTGTTAAATAATTGATGAATATGAGCCAGCTTGTCAATGTCTCCTATAATAATATAAAAAGTAAACACACAGCTATGACCGAATATAGCCGGCTAACAATGTGACGGGAAAGTACAATGTCAACTGCATGGTTCCTATATACCAGGCATCAATTGACTTTGGGTTACCGGCGTGAACTTATAATGTGAAGGATTCGTGTCACGGTAATCAAACATAGGAAAGTTTGTACAAAAAATAATAAGGTCTCTCAGATACCTCTCGCGTGGTGTTGACAGTCAAAATCAGCAGCTGTGTATAAAGAGCGGGAGCAAAAGTACAGGAATCGTGATAGGAGCTCACAGGATACCACGAGAGCTGTCTACATGTCATCTGGTTTCTGTAGAGGCATTCAACTGGCTTGAGAAGTGTTTGTAGGATAATTTGAGCAGAGCTCCTAAGCCCTCACCCAAAAAAATATGAATTTTTTTTTTCAATTTTACAGGACTGATGAAGGTTCCTTAAAGGGGACCAGATCTGAAAAGCCCAATGACATCCATCTTCTGATCGGCACTGTCACCCTGAGCAGTTCGGTGCTTTGTCTATCCAGATCTGTTCAGCCATACCAAAGATATAAGCCCTTTTAGTGTTGACGTAAATTAGGGTCTACTAGTCAAGTAGGCGGAAACACTGCATGACATGCAGCAAACAGAGACTCCACCCACAGATAAACAACAGTATTACCACTAGAGATGAGTGAATCGGTTTGTAAGGGCCCGAATATTCGAAATTGTTTGTTTTTTAACTAAACCGATCACCCCCTTAGCCTGTATACCCTTGGTAAAAGAAAAAAACACATGGAATAAGGCTAGCCTACTTAACATAATCATTGCCATTTTCTAGGTTGCCCGCGCACAAGCAGATGTTTATGGGCACTCAAATCATGAGAATGACTGGGTTGATGGGCCCTACAAAAAGTGGACAAAAGCCTTAAATTGGAGGTGATTGAACTGGTTTGTAAAAAAAACTGGGTTCATTACAAATTTTTCAAAAAATCTCAGGTTAGGCCAAACCTTAGGGTTTTGGGGTTTGCCACCCATGAATCACTATTATACTCCGGGTCTCTTCAGACCCCTGAATATAATAAGTGAACCCAGGGAAGGTGCGGAAACATAATAAAGACTAATACTCACCTTCCCTCACCTCTGCTGTGCTCCCTCATGGTGTCCAGTGCTCCATTGTGGTCAACTCGGTTGAAAGGTCCTGCATGAACCAAAGTCATAAACTGGACAACCTAGGTACTAAACAGAGAAAAGCAAACTGGTTTGTAAAAAGTCAGGTTCATTACAATTTTTCCAAAAATCTTGGGTTCGGGCAAACCGGAGATTTTGAGGTTCATCACCCACGAATGATAATTATATTCTGGGGTTTCTTCAGACCCCAGAGTATAATAAGTTGAGACGTAGCAGAGGTACAAAAAAAAAATACTGATACTCACCTTCTATCACCTCTCCTTGACTCCCACGTGGCATCCAGCGCCCCGTCATGGTAGTCTTTGGTTGTCTTTGGTCATCTTCTAGCATCTTTGAGTCTTCTGGGTAACATCACCGAGGAGGTCAGAAGAGGCCAGTAGATGACTCAAGACGATCCACAATGGAGCACTAATAGCCACAAGGGAGTCCAGGAGATGTGAGGGGAGGTGAGTATGACTGTTTTTAGCGCATTCCCTGGGCATATGATAATAGAACTTCTGGTTCAAAAAGAAACTGGTGGAAGAACCATGAGAATATTTGCAAAACAAATTCATAGTACTAAAGGACCCTCAGTGGGTCAAGGTTCTTCTGACATAATAATAGGTTCCTTTAGAAGATGACCTCATTTACAGAAGATTTAGAGTCCACCACTTGCTGAGGAGAACTCTTTAAGGTTTGTTCAAAACTTCTTCATCTTAGAAACGGTATGTTCAGAGACGGGGAAGAGTCTGTTTCAAGAGGTTTCTGAATAAAAGGTGATTTAATAATCTTATGTCAGTGAATGCTCTAACCAAATTGAGTAACGCATCAGTGAAAAACATTGGGTTGTAGAAAATTGTTATTGAGATAGATATGTGGCTGCACGCTTCAGAGAACCCGCTGATGGAGTAAAAGTGATGGGCTAAAAAATGCCATATTACTGATTCTAGAATTCTGATGGATATGAGATGAAATAGGGAAGTTTAGGACGATGGTAGGACTAGAGGCACCATAGAGTTCAGACCCTGTTCCTAGGAAATTGGAGGGCCCCGTAGAAAAATCTAAAAATTAGAGATGCGAGCTTCATTTTGAGCATATTCGTGATCTTTGCCGCCAGTTTAGTTTCAGACTGAACTGGTTGATGTTGACACTGTCTACATGACTGCAGTCACAGGCCTCAGCAGTAGCCTAGGAGGCCAGAAGAAGCTGGAAGACACCCAGGAACAAACAACGGATGCTACAAGGGAGCCCAGGACAGGTGAGGGAAGGTGAAGATCAGTGTTACTATGTTTTCGCACCACCCTGGGCTTCCACTTATTATACTCTAGTCCCCAGGATGTAATAAGAGCACTTTTGAAACAAAACAGGTGGTCGAAACCCTTGAATATCCCCAAAACGAATCTCGATAGGTTGGCCTATCTCTAGTTCTGGGCGAGAGAAAGACTATTTCTGACTCTGGTTATATTAGGGGTTGTAGTTGCCCCTCAAGTTCCAGACTACTTCCTATCCTATCCCTCTGTAAATAATCCTGGTAAAGCTCGGAGATGTTTCTGTATACCGCCACTGGGTGGTATATAAACACCTCATTGTTTTAGTGTGACACTAATGAGATGCGTGGAGAGCGCCAGGCTGCACACGCTCCCCCGCTCCGGTATCCGGGCTGAGTCACTTATTAATAATGTCACAATCGGATTATAAATACTAATTATGAAGGTAAATGGGCTGTCTCCTGAGCGAGCGTCTGGAAGTGGTGCCATCGATTGTTTACCACACATGGCTCCTTCAATGTAACCACACTCCTCACACAGCTTCTCCGACACCTCCCACTGCTCAGAGCTTACTATTCCTGGTCCCACGCAGGTGCCTAAATACATGTCACCATGGCTAGATCTCCTTTTGCACCTCAGGCAGCGGTGACACGGCAACTAGGGATGAGCGAACCGATTCGGATAGAACCAGATTCAACCCAAATTTTCCAAAAGTTTCAACCAACGCTGGAAACTTTTGGGATTTGCCACGATCGAAACACTATTATACTGTGGGGTCTCTTTAGACCTCGCGGTATAATAAGTGGATTCCCAGGGTAGGTGAGTAAAAATACCTCACCTCTCCTGAGAGTCTAACATTCCCCCGAGATCCTCTACAGGCCTCTTCCGCCTCTGGCTGATGTCACCTGTCCCAGGGTCAACCCTGAGGCCTGTGATTAGGGGTGCATCATCCTTTGTGGGTCGGTCTTTCTTAGGAGTCATGTTAGTATTTACGCTGTATTTCACTCACAAATCCTGCTTCAAGTCCTATATAGCCTATATATCACAGAGCTGAGCTTCTTTCCCTCTGTCATATAACCTACATATCACAGAGCTCAGCTTCTCTCCTCTATCATATAAACTTATATATCACAGAGCTCAGCTTCTCTCCTCCATCATATAACCCTATACTGTATATCACAGAGCTCAGCTTGTCTCTTCCATCATATAACCCTATATATCACAGAGCTCAGCTTCTCTCCTCTATCATATAACCCTATATATCACAGATCTCAGCTTCTCTCCTCTATCATATAACCCTATATATCACAGAGATCAGCTCTCCTCTATCATATAACCCTATATATCACAGAGCTCAGCTTCTCTCCTCTATCATATAAACTTATATATCACAGAGCTCAGCTTCTCTCCTCCATCATATAAACCTATACCCCCCCCCCCCCCTGTATATCACAGAGCTCAGCTTGTCTCTTCCATCATATAACCCTATATATCACAGAGCTCAGCTTCTCTCCTCTATCATATAACCCTATATATCACAGAGCTCAGCTTCTCTCCTCTATCATATAACCCTATATATCACAGAGTACAGCTTCTCTCAAACACCAACCAGGCCCCTTCTCTCCTCTATCATATAACGCTATATATCACAGAGCTCAGCTTCTCTCCTCTATCATATAAACCTATATATCACAGAGCTCAGCTTCTCTCCTCTATCATATAAACCTATATATCACAGAGCTCAGCTTCTCTCCTCTATCATATAACCCTACATATCACAGAGCTCAGCTTCTCTCTTCTATCATATAACCCTATATATCACAGAGCTCAGCTTTCTCTCTATCATATAACCCTATATACCACAGAGCTCAGCTTCTCTCCTCTATCATATAACCCTATATATCACAGAGCTCAGCTTCTCTCCTCTATCATATAACCCTATATATCACAGAGCTCAGCTTCTCTCTATCATATACACCCTATATATCACAGAGCTCAGCTTCTCTCTTCTGTCATATAACCTATATATCACAGAGCTCAGCTTCTCTCCTCTATCATATAACCCTATATATCACAGAGCTCAGCTTCTCTATCATATACACCTATATATCACAGAGCTCAGCTTCTCTCCTCTATCATATAACCCTATATATCACAGAGCTCAGCTTCTCTCCTCTATCATATAACACTATATATCACAGAGCTCAGCTTCTCTCCTCTATCATATAACCCTATATATCACAGAGCTCAGCTTCTCTCTATCATATACACCTATATATCACAGAGCTCAGCTTCTGTCTTCTGTCATATAACCTATATATCACAGAGCTCAGCTTCTCTCCTCTATCATATAACCCTATATATCACAGAGCTCAGCTTCTCTATCATATACACCTATATATCACAGAGCTCAGCTTCTCTCCTCTGTCATATAACCCTATATATCACAGAGCTCAGCTTCTCTCTATCATATAACCTATATATCAGAGAGCTCAGCTTCTCTCCTCTATCATATAACCTATATATCACAGAGCTCAGCTTCTCTCCTCTATCCTATAACCCTATATATCACACAGCTCAGCTTCTCTCCTCTATCATATAAACCTATATATCACAGAGCTCAGCTTCTCTCCTCTATCATATAACCCTACATATCACAGAGCTCAGCTTCGCTCTTCTATCATATAACCCTATATATCACAGAGCTCAGCTTCTCTCTATCATATAACCCTATATACCACAGAGCTCAGCTTCTCTCCTCTATCATATAACCCTATATATCACAGAGCTCAGCTTCTCTCCTCTATCATATAACCCTATATATCACAGAGCTCAGCTTCTCTCTATCATATACACCTATATATCACAGAGCTCAGCTTCTCTCTTCTGTCATATAACCTATATATCACAGAGCTCAGCTTCTCTCCTCTATCATATAACCCTATATATCACAGAGCTCAGCTTCTCTATCATATACACCTATATATCACAGAGCTCAGCTTCTCTCCTCTATCATATAACCCTATATATCACAGAGCTCAGCTTCTCTCCTCTATCATATAACCCTATATATCACAGAGCTCAGCTTCTCTCCTCTATCATATAACCCTATATATCACAGAGCTCAGCTTCTCTCTATCATATACACCTATATATCACAGAGCTCAGCTTCTGTCTTCTGTCATATAACCTATATATCACAGAGCTCAGCTTCTCTCCTCTATCATATAACCCTATATATCACAGAGCTCAGCTTTCTCTATCATATACACCTATATATCACAGAGCTCAGCTTCTCTCCTCTGTCATATAACCCTATATATCACAGAGCTCAGCTTCTCTCTATCATATAACCTATATATCAGAGAGCTCAGCTTCTCTCCTCTATCATATAACCCTATATATCACAGAGCTCAGCTTCTCTCCTCTATCATATAACCTATATATCACAGAGCTCAGCTTCTCTCCTCTATCCTATAACCCTATATATCACACAGCTCAGCTTCTCTCCTCTATCATATAAACCTATATATCACAGAGCTCAGCTTCTCTCTATCATATAACCCATATATCACAGGGCTCAGCTCTCTCTCTATCATATAACCCTATGTATCACAGGGCTCAGCTTCTCTCCTCTATCATATAACCCTACATATCACAGAGCTCAGCTTCTCTCTCCTCTATCATATAACCCTTTATATCACAGAGCTCAGCTTCTATCCCTCAATCATATAACCTATTATACTCTGGGGTCTGAAAAGATCCCAGTGTATAATAATTTCCTCAATACATGTCACAGTGGCCATATCAGACCATCTGAAATCCGAACAATTTGGAAAATTCGGGTCGAATTTGTTTTGTTACGTACTGATTCGCCCATCTGTATTTGTGATATTGTATCACAAAGTGATATGCTATGTCTCCATGTGCAGCTCACCAGTGGTTGTGTTATAAGTTACAGATTATGGAAGGTTTTGATAGCATGTGAATGGACCTGAGCTGAGTGAAGATAACGTCTCTGTATTCGGGGCCATTGTAAACTTTTTGGAAATTGTGACTATAAATTGTGTCAAAAATATTATGATGTTTATCATGTAGAGAGAAAATCTTCATTGGATAACTACAGATGGACAGTGAATTTAATCATAATTTTAAGATGTAGACAGGGACATGAAACTGATTTTATTATGCGCATAAACTTTGCATATTATTCGACAGAACAATATGCTATCTTTCCGCGCAGCCACGCTGGGGGCTGATAGTTTTTCATTAATTAGGTTTGACTTTGGAAAGTGAATTAATTACCTTCCCGAGACTAAAAGAGTTTTCAAAGAGAAAAAATAATGAGTTTAGAGAGACTATTTTATATTTAATGTCAATGTTTTTGCCACAGAGGAGGCGGCCATTTTGTTGACATACTATTCATACTTGTACACAGTTAAAGGGGTTCCTCCAAAAGTAGAACTTTATAATTTCCTTGAGCCAGGGGAGAACTGAGAATTATCTTGGTCATGGGACAATAAGGGTTATGGGTCTGTTTTGACCTACTGTATATAAATTTTTTATTTTTTTAATTTGGAGTTGTCCATTTTCAAAAATAAACTGATGGAGTCCACAGCAATAAAATGTAATCTATGGAGGTATGTGACATAAGTACAGCATCACTACAGGGCAAATGAAGCATTGCACAGTTGCTTCCTCCAGTCTCTGTTTCCAGCATTCAAGTGTTAATGCCAGTAGTCCCTCATGTGGTATGTAATGTATGTACACAGTGACTGCACCAGCAGAATAGTGAGTGCAGCTCTGGAGTATAATACAGGATGTAACTCAGGATCAGTACAGGATAAGTAATGTAATGTATGTACACAGTGACTGTACCAGCAGAATAGTGAGTGCAGCTCTGGAGTATAATACAGGATGTAACTCAGGATCAGTACAGGATAAGTAATGTAATGTATGTACACAGTGACTGCACCAGCAGAATAGTGAGTGCTGCTCTGGAGTATAATACAAGATGTAACTCAGATCAGTACAGGATAAGTAATGTAATGTATGTACACAGTGACTGCACCAGCAGAATAGTGAGTGCAGCTCTGGAGTATAATACAGGATATAACTCAGGATCAGTACAGGATAAGTAATGTAATGTATGTGCACAGTGACTGCACCAGCAGAATAGTGAGTGCAGCTCTGGAGTATAATACAGGATGTAACTCAGGATCAGTACAGGATAAGTAATGTAATGTATGTACACAATGACTGTACCAACAGAATAGTGAGCGCAGCTCTGGAGTATAATATAGGATGTAACTGAAGAGGATAGGGCTGGGAGAAGCTAGGGTGCATAGTGTTAATTAATTTAGGGTCACATATTAGTGCTCTAATATGAATTTTAAATCTTATTTGGATAGTAAAGCTAGTGTTCAGTCAGGAGCTCAAAATGTGTATATAAGTCAGTACCTATAGGGCGCGATTACCCACTTTTTATTTTCCTTGTTATTTAACAGCTTTTTAGTGCAACTACACCAAGGAGAGCTGTGATCTGTGACTACAGCTTATCTACAGAGCCTACAGGGAGTTCAAGGTAGTCTGAGACACGCCTCCTGCCTCATGAGTGGCTCAGACTGCAGCTCTGCCTCTTCAGATTGGCTTCTGTGTATAAGCACGAGACCATCACACTATGACCCTATGCTACACATAGGGACAAGAATGTCTCACATTGAGGAGAGCACCAGTGAAGGTGTGTAGAGTTTGAATTGCCTTTTGCCCTCTACTTAGCATCTACATATCATATACTGAGGCAAACAAGAGGAGGAATCAGAAGGGTCCTGTAATCTGCAGATATGTTACATAGTGCCTAAGATTTTCTATGCTGTTTCTATACATTAAGGAGAAATTCTGACTTTATGGACTGATAACAACTCTTATTTTTCTATACCAATTAAACACGGTACAAACCAAGAACTCTGCTTACATTAGGGTCGAATGTCCCGCTTAATTGACAGTAAAACACATTGTACCTGCCAGCGCGGCAGAACCCCACGCCTTACACGGCCATGTAGCAATCAGAGGCTGATTAAGCGACGATAAGTGATTTCCCCTCGGGTGAAGTAAGGGGCCATTAGACAAAGGCGCTCTAATTCGGGCAGATTAATTGTACACACCAGACCATTTCTTCCCGAGCAGGTGACGCCGAGGAGGATGTAACAGTTCATTACAAGAGACACAAATCCCATAGACCTGTTAAGGCCACTTGTAATTCCTGCAAGAGATGATTCAAGGGCAATAACATCGCCACCTCTTCCGCGTTTAATTTCCTTGAAGATTGGAGACTCGGGGCTCTACGGCCCTTGCTATGTATTAATAATGCCTTATTTTCTACAGACAGAACCCTATAGCTATGCACAGTTTCTGGGGTGCAACAAGTAACTATTGGTGCCTATAGCAGCTCATGTGTGAGAGGGGATTGGCCATTTTGGTTCCTGGGCCTAGGGTCAGACTGAAGTTCCTTGGGCCTACCAGATAAACTGATTCTGAGGGCCCCAACCTGCAACAACCCCTAGTAAATAGACCATAGTACTCTTCATATTTGGGTGTCTTCTGCTGGACCGGATCATTATTGTTTTAGAGCCTGGGCCCATCAGAGGATCTTCTGGTACTCTGGTGGGTCAGTCCAACACTGTCCTGGCCCCGTAATAGCTGCTATGCCTGTTTCCCTGGTGGTTACACCCATGTAGAGGCAGACATAACGTATTTGTAACTTGAAGAGTTATACAAGGGCCCACTACTACTTTAAAAATAGATGACATGTGAGGGTCTCTGCTCCTTCCCATCCATGACTTACAAATACAGGTTAAATTGTACACAGTTGCAGGATTAGTGAGCTTCAGTCTGCAAAGTTACTGTGACATCATAAACAAGTGTCATGACATCATTAGTTGGTTTAAATCAATTAAGCAACTGTGACATCACAAACAGGTGTCATGACATCATAAGTTGGTTTAAGTCAATTAAACTACTGTGACATCACAAGCAGTTATGGTCTATATTTATTTACAACCATGCTACTGAAAGTTACTGCTGCTGTGACATCACAGCCACGATTCTGTCAGACAAGCAGTTGCGAATTTCCCACTCAGATCTCATGCTGTATCTTCCGGCGCAGTTGGAATTTTTTTCTCTAGCCCCTACCGTTACCGAGCAATCATCTCTGTTAGTTTGTGCATAATTATGCTCTCTAGTGTCAGGTGGGCAGTCCCTGACTATCTGCTCAAGCCCAGGAACACAGATTGCTCAGGAACGGTGAGGGTAAGAAAAAAAATTCCAACTGGGCTGGAATCAATGGACTGGAGCCTATTGAAGGGTGGAAAGAACTGGAGTTGGTGGAGATGATGAAAGGTCCCCTTTAAGTCAAGGAAGGCACAACTGTGAGGTAACAGTGACATCACGAGTGAGTGCTATGACATCATCATTCTCATCTATGTATTGTGGATTGTTACGCCAGTAAGGAGCGGAGATGAGGGACATTTTACACATTAAACTCTATAGAAATCATGTTGCGGGTTTCACAATCTAAAAATAAATCCACAAATATGGAGATGAGACAACAAAACTGTTTAGCGTAATTATGTGCTCTTTTCAGGGGCCGGCTTCTTCCCGTACATGCCATATGTTCCTTTTATGTATGGATTTTACATTTCAAAGTAAGTCATTACTAGCGATAATTTCATGTACTTTATGTGATCTTAACAGAACAATAAAATACAATTTACAGCCAAATTAGAAAGAATTTTAAGGGAACCGAAAAACATATATATTGTGTCTGTTCATATCCTCATGACCCTTTAATGGGCAATGTGGGTAATCAATGGTTAATTCTAAAGGCGACTGAGGAAGGAGCCCATTCTGCTGACAGCTCTTCCTCCCCACCTCCAAATACATGCATGCCCGACCCAGCTGAGCGAGTATGTGTTAAATGTAAGCCACTGTCAAATATCAATTGGGATTGGGCATGTTGAAATCCAGCATGCCCGATTCTCCTTTCCCTAGATCTCTGCTATTGTGGGAGTGTTGCAATGCCCCCCATACACATTAGATGATCAGTCAGTTTCGATAAAATTGGTGCATTGGTCTGATCATTATCTAATGTGTATGGGCGCCTTATGCCATGTTCATATCATAGTAGAAGCGAGGTGTCCGTTGTTCTGGTCTGTCCAAGGGCATGAACAACGGACAAATGGACCGCTAAGATAGTGGAAACCAATGGAGAATGACAGTCCCCATTGACTATCATTGGGTTCGTTATGTGTTTGTTCTTGAAATCTCCAGACAAAAAGTTGCGCTTGCAGGACTTTGTCGTCAAACGGAAACAAAGCACCCAACTTTCTCTAGCTGTCGCATTGAAGTGAATGGAGCGGTCCTCACATTACATTCTAAACTGGGGTGCAAAGCAGCCCAGATCTCATGATCAGCATGGATCGCAGAGATCAGACCCCCACAGTTTGGCAAGTTACCCCCTATGCTTAGGATAAGGGGTGACTTGGTCTGACTGGAATATTCCTTTAAAGGGCTTGTGCCATTAGGGACACTTATTCCTTACCCACAAGTTACACCAAACGTCGGGTCCCCCAGTAGTCAGGATACGGGGGACCGAAAGTCCACTTAAAGCCTCCTTGTCAATGGAGCGTCGCTCTATTCACTTCAATGGGGCTGTAATGGAGCATCAGTCACACAAGCGCACTGGAGCTCCATTCACAAGGAGGCTTTAGGGTGACTTTCGGTCCCCCGTCCTTCTGATCACTGGGGGACCCAGTGATCGGACACTTATCCCCTGTCTTATGGATCGGGGATAGGTGTCCATAAGGGCACAACCCCTTTAAGTTTTATTGACATAAAAATTGAATTCACATAAATTTTTGAAAATCCCTCTAATAACCCACAGACTCTTCCTTTCACGAAGCAGCAACATTGACAGCTGAACCTGTCGATGATGAATTCCTCAGGAGCCTCAGGGTTAAAATTCGGCTTCCATCCCCATATTCTCTGGGGTCGCTGTAACACATGCTAGTAATTGCCGGTGAAGAATTTCAATACATTATTAGCACCGAGCCTGTTTTCTGTCTGTTTTGTCTCCGTCGGAGCTGTGCCTCGCGTGTTGCCATGACAACGCTGTTGCTTTTGCCTGAATCGGAGTCATTATGTGTCTGATAACGTGGATCTTACGTAGGCCGCATCTCACAGCTTGCTTCAATCATGGGATTCCCACCTAGTTCTCCAAGACGCGGTCTCCGCTGATCCACCGTACACGCTCTCCCGGGGAACAAATCACAATTTACATTTCACATTTTACAATTCATAAATCAAATGATTTGCAGAGAAGAAGTCACCGACCAACGTCTCAGGGGCCTCTGTCCATAGGCCTAAAGCCGCCGAATCTAGGGCAGCTCTGACGGCAATTTTGGAGATGGCTGTAGTAGGCCTCATTAGGGATTCTGTGGCAAGCATGTGTAATGGCCGCCAGCCCAAGGTCTGCCCAAGGGGTGAATAGGACAAGGGGCGCCTGTCTTCTCCACTTTTTCTAGTCAAAAAGAAAGCACTCACACACTCGCGGGAACTTTGTTTCCGCTACTTTACTGAGGTAAATCATCAGTACCGCAGGGGTTAAGGCTAAAGCTAGGTTGACATCTGTGCCGGGTGTCCACAAGAAGGGGAAAATGGATGGCAAAAACAGCAGACATGAGCGGAGTCTGAGGGATGTCCTTTCTTTTTAGCTAAAATAGCTGGCCGAAAAAGCCAAGTTTGTAGCACTTTTTTGTTCGCCAATTTATGACAGATCTATGCCAGACGGACACCCAACACATACAGTATGTGAGCCCAGCCACACTCTTTTTGGAGAGTGACACGGGGACAAAATATACCACTTGGTTTATTATGATGTGCTGGGAGAGTTGGAAAGTATGGGTCAACGGCATAGCAGTAGTTAACAATAGTTCCTCAGCAGCTTCTTAGAGTGTGTTCACACATACAGGGACAAATTCCGGCCTGAATATGCAGAGATGGAAGCAGGACACTGAAATAATATGTGTTCTGCTCAATCTTGTACAGTAAGGTAGGTTTCGGGGAAGACTTGGGCTCCAAAACCCAACCACAGCGCACACTGATAAGTGGCCACAATGGTCATGATGGATAGTCCAGATGGAAAATCGTCTGCTATACAGAGGTGTTCCTTCCCGGAGTGACAACAAAGTTTTAGGCCTCGGTGTGCAACCTCAAGGAAAATGGACAGAGAAGGAGCATGGCCAAACACAAATGGGGTGAAGTTTGGGTAAAAGTAACCAAAGTAGGCAGTTTGTGGGTGTTCCTTGGCAGAAAAGGGGTGTTCCCTGTTGGGCGTCTATGTCCGAAAATTTTATTGACATCTATGTATTAGTTGTTTGGTGTTTTTTGGAAACTATCCTGGGAAATTTAGCCATATCACAGACCAAAACTTGCCAACATTTGGAAATTTTTCGGCCAAAGCCACACCCCTATATGAGTGGCCATATCTCTTTTGAGCATGACCACACCATCTTTTTGAGTGTTTTTTTTTTAATGGGCACGAAATGTGTCTTTTTGGACGTGCCCAAGTCACATGTAAAAAGACAGCTAGTCCGACGGATGCAGGAGCTTTCTGGTGGGCCCGGGAATTTGACAAGCTCTTCCAGGAATCCAGAAGATAAACCATTTTTCTGAGAGTCTCCCACAGTGTCCGAGAGAGTTGGAAAGTATGAGTAATGGGTTCTGTTTCTTGGTGACAACCACTAGAGCTAGGTTGTCCCCCTGTTTTCAAGGGTCCTTAATGTCATGTTTCCCCAATAATTTAATTTGGGAATAAAAGCTATGACGGCAGCCATATTGGTTGTCACCCAGGTTTCTGAGAAACAGATACCACTAAGAAGTAACTAACAGAAGAGGACGACTCAAGGAGCACTCTTGCACCTCAGATGGCTGCGTCTTCCATCTCCCGCTTAATCCCCCTAAGCCCCCCGCTATCCTGCAATCTCGGAATAGCCGCTTTGTGTCTACAATGGGAGATCATTTCCGCTTAATGATGATCGAGCTTGGACTTTAATACTTTATAATTATTTATGTGAAGTTGTCCTCGAATCCAGGAGGATCTGACTGTGCGCTCGACAAATGTAATAGCTGCGGATTAATATTAATCTCATCATTATACATCCTCCTATTAATGGACAAAGCGAGACGCTAATACCTCGAATGGAGCCGCCGCGTAAAGTAATTACTCGCCGTAGTCTGCCGGAATATGACCAGCAAAAACAAACTGTAACCATCAAATACAATGTACTCAGGAAGGGGGTGACGAGGGGACTGTCAGGATGGTTATACCTCAAGCTTTTTACTATTTGACACACGGAATAACAATTTTCGATACAGGACACTTTTTTTTTGACTCATAACATAATTTAGCAAATTTAAGGTTGGAACTGTTAGGTTTGGTGTTCCAAATCAGGAAATTTTTATAGGGGGTGCTCTATGCTACACAGTCATTGTAATGATGCTAGTTATCTGATTTGGAGTCCAATTGGTGAGGCAATGGCACAAACAGTAGTAAACGAATTAAATAGCAGGAATAAGGAGCAAGAAGCAACCGTGGTCAGACGTATGCAGGAGTCGGTACACAGGAGTACAAGATCAATTGTAGTCAGACGTAAGCAGGAATCGGTATAAGGGAGCAGAAGATCAATCGTAGTCAGACATATGCAGGGTCGGTATAAGGGAGCAGAAGATCAATCGTAGTCAGACGTATGCAGGGGTCGGTACACGGGAGCAGAAGATCAATCGTAGTCAGACATATGCAGAGTTTGGTACACGGGAGCAGAAGATCAATCGTAGTCAGTCGTATGCAGAGTTCGGTACACAGGAGCAGTAGAGTAGTGGTGAGGATCAGGGCAAAGAGGAAGCAGACAGCCAGAATAATCAGGCACAGGATGGAGTAAGCTGTGGGTTTATATAGGGATTGCTATACTGTGATTGGACACCGAGCAGGTGAGATCCATAAGCTAATCATTCAAATAGAAAAGTTCAAGCTAAACAAGGCAAAGAACAAACAGGCTTCTCCAATGGCATACTGGTCAAGGTTGCAGAACATGGCCGGGAAGTAAAGGGTTCAAGACCCAATGAGCACAGTTGCTGACAGTCATACTTGGGATCTCCAACCTGTAAAGCCATACTAAATAAATTTATGATAAAATTTCCAGCACTCAGTCTTCTTTTGAAAAAATCTCATTACCTCCTATAGTCCAAGGAGATTTTTTCGGGGCACCTTTTTGATACACGATGGATTTTCAAACTATTCAGTGAGCGGTGAGATACTTTTGTTTTTTCTGTAAAGCAATACTGCTGTTGTAGGGGTGGTCCATACTACGCAGCCAGACTGCTATGATACAGAACAGTCCAGACTGCACAGGTAAATTGCTGTTATAGAAGACTGTCCAGACTGCTGTTATAGGAGGCGCTCCTGACTATACAGCCAGACTGCTGTTATAGCGGGTGGTCCAGACTGCTGTGATATGGGACGGTTCAGACTGCTGTTATAAGAGGAAGTTCAGACTATAGAACCAGACTGCTTTTATAGGGGGTTGTCCAAACTACACAACCAGACTGCTATGATATGGGACGGTCCAGACTGCTATTATAGGGGGCGCTCAGACTATACAGCCAGACTGTTGTTATAGGGAGGGCTTCAGACTACACGGCCAGACTGCTGTTATAGGGGGAGGTCCAGACTACACAACCAGACTGCTGTTATAGGGGCGGTCCAGACTACAGAGCCAGACAGATGTTATAGGGGGAGGTCCAGACTACAGAGCCAGACTGCTGTTATAGGGGGGCTCCAGACTACAGAGCCAGACTGCTGTTATAGGGGGGCTCCAGACTACAGAGCCAGACTGCTGTTATAGGGGGGCTCCAGACTACAGAGCCAGACTGCTGTTATAGGGGGCGGTCCAGACTACAGAGCCAGACAGATGTTATAGGGGGAGGTCCAGACTACACTTGCAGACTGCTGTTATAGGGGGTGGTCCAGACTACAGAGCCAGACAGATGTTATAGGGGGAGGTCCAGACTACAGAGCCAGACTGCTGTTATAGGGGGGCTCCAGACTACAGAGCCAGACTGCTGTTATAGGGGGGCTCCAGACTACAGAGCCAGACTGCTGTTATAGGGGGGCTCCAGACTACAGAGCCAGACTGCTGTTATAGGGGGCGGTCCAGACTACAGAGCCAGACAGATGTTATAGGGGGAGGTCCAGACTACACTTGCAGACTGCTGTTATAGGGGGTGGTCCAGACTACACAGTCAGATTGATGTTATAGGGGGGCTCCAGACTACAGAGCCAGACTGCTGTTATAGGGGGGCTCCAGACTACACAGCCAGACTGCTGTTATAGGGGGAGGTCCAGACTACACAGCCAGACTGCTGTTATAGGGGGAGGTCCAGACTACACAGCCAGACTGCTGTTATAGGGGGAGGTCCAGACTACACAGCCAGACTGCTGTTATAGGGGGAGGTCCAGACTACACAGTCAGATTGATGTTATAGGGGGGCTCCAGACTACATAACCAGCACTTCAAACTACATAGCTAGACTGATGTTCTAGGGGGCACTTCAGACTACACATTGAGGGCAAAATGAGACTGCTCATATGGGGACGTTCTAAAGCTACATGATAAGAAACTAAGAAATCTCAGAAGCTAATTCCCAGGTCTACACTTTCCCCCAGTGAGATGGAGCTGTGTCTTCCTCGCACGCTACTGATTGTGCACAATTACCGGGCTTAGTTGTGTAATACATTTATTAGATCTGTCAGCATCTATCACTTAGGTCAGCATTTCTGACACTATAGGGAAAGGATGACAAAAGTCACTGAAGAAAGTGTGCTTCACAGAAGATGGATCCTATGTGATCAAAGCCTGGGAGGGCGTATTGATCGGTAGTTTTACATCAGACAGTGGCTCAGCACAGTCGGCCTCCAGACTCCGGGACTTCAATCACTGAGGAAGACAAGATCTATACCTACCCCGAGAAATCTGATAATGCTAGTATCTCTCTTTCCATGTAACATCACTCATCCCATAAAGACACCCTAGGAACCGACATCAGAAAACAACACTTATCAGTCCTTATGATGGACAGAAATAATTTGCACATATGGTGTCTGTGTAGTGTCCATGGAATATCTACATTCACTTCAATAGAAATAGGTCAGACCATAAACCATGGGTCTTCCTGCCAAACAGTGCACAAATAATGTGCGTAAACCACAAGATCTCAAACAATTCTATCCTACACTATACAATACAGTGAATGAATAATACCGCCATATAGTGCACAAGCAATATTGCCATGCAGCGTCCACCTAATACTACCTAATAATACCTCATTTCTGTATGACCGTATTGCTTATGAACTCTGTGGTGGTATTATTCAATCACTGTATGGCGGTGCAATTTCATAGTGTATGTCAGAATTATTTCTAGTATTATTTATGCAGTACCATTCATGTAGGTATCACATCTTCTATTATTTAGACTTGCGGTATTATTTACTTTCTGTATGGCGGTATTGCTTGTGCACTCTGTGGCGGTGAAATTGAATAGTGCATGACGGAATTCACACTGTAAACCATACGGTGAAAAAATAATACTGCCATATAATGCACAAACAATATTGCCATGCAGAGTACATATATTACTGGAGTGGATCTATCAACTGTATGTGATGGATGAAAATCTATACCATAGTCCTAGAATAGATAAAACCGCCCTCACTTCAGTGATCCCATGAGGAATTACAAGGAGGTAATTAGCTAATTCCTTCTTCACCCTCTGACCTCTATACATGAATTGTCCTGCATGTCGCTAATTATCCGCCTTATTATGGATGACCTATAGGCCCCATACCTGCCCCTAATATAGACAGGCCCCTTGTCTTCACCAACGGTAATCCGCAACATGTAAGTGATTTTAATGAGGACGTCTGAAGTAGAGAATAATCTCTGCAAGCAAAAACCATCAAAACCTAATATTAAAAAGTGTAACAGAAACAGCAAGGACTAGTCCGACCCCTAATTGTGTAATAAGTGCGACACCTTACCCCAGCAATATTATGTGCAATTTATCAACTGAAACAAAACAGTCTATGCCGCATTCTAAGGGAGAAAAGTATTAATAAACCTAACCCAGCATGTCAGTACATTATAATGTATGTACGCAGTGACTGCACCAGCAGAATAGTGAGCGCAGCTCTGGAGTATAATACAGGATGTAACTCAGGATCAGTACAGGATAAGTAATGTAATGTATGTACACAGTGACTGCAACAGCAGAATAGTGAGCGCAGCTCTGGAGTATAACACAGGATGTAACTCAGGATCGGTACAGGATAAGTAATGTAATGTATGTACACAGTGACTGTACTAGCAGAATAGTGAGCGCAGCTCTGGAGTATAATACAGGATGTAACTCAGGATCAGTACAGGATAAGTAATGTACTGTATGTACACAGTGACTGCACCAGCAGAATAGTGAGCGCAGCTCTGGAGTATAATACAGGATGTAACTCAGGATCAGTACAGGATAAGTAATGTAATGTATGTACACAGTAACTGTACCAGCAGAATAGTGAGCGCAGCTCTGGAGTATAATACAGGATGTAACTCAGGATCAGTACAGGATAAGTAATGTAATGTATGTACACAGTGACTGTACCAGCAGAATAGTGAGTGCAGCTCTGGAGTATAATACAGGATGTAACTCAGGATCAGTACAGGATAAGTAATGTAATGTATGTACACAGTGACTGCACCAGCAGAATAGTGAGCGCAGCTCTGGAGTATAATACAGGATGTAACTCAGGATCAGCACAGGATAAGTAATGTAATGTATGTACACAGTGACTGCACCAGCAGAATAGTGAGCGCAGCTCTTGAGTATAATACAGGATGTAACTCAGGATCAGTACAGGATAAGTAATGTAATGTATGTACACAGTGACTGTACCAGCAGAATAGTGAGTGCAGCTCTGGAGTATAATACAGGATGTAACTCAGGATCAGAACAGGAAAGAACCTGCATCAACTTGCCAGGACCAGGGGCTGAGGGCCTTCTTATAAGTAATAAGTTATTACTTCTCTTATAGGGATGAGGCAAGGGAAAAGAGTGTGCCTTTATCCATAAACAGCGCCACTTCTGTCCATGGACAATGTCGGACAATGTTTTGTAGCTCCGCCCCAATTCAAGTAGATGCAATACCACACGTAGCCCACAGGTGTCTCTGTTATTGACCTTGTTTTTTGAACCTCAATGAACCCCTTTTAAGTCTATTACAGGCACATTTAAGCCATTTCTCCATGTACAGTAATCTGGAATCTCTTCTCCCCCGTTTTAGTCTTGCATATTCCACTCTCCGTTCTCTGCCAAGATAAATTGGTGCCACTTTTGTTCTAATCCTTCATCTCCGCACCTGAAATCTTGACAGACGTATTTAAAGCAGCTCTGGAGAGCGTCATTAGGAATTTTTACCTTCACTCGGGGGTCTGTAAAATGTAACACGTCAGAATGTGCTGCAGCGGTTGGGATAAACGAGATTCGTTTCGCCGAGTGTTGCGTGTACATAAGTTGCTGACATCTGCGCTCTCTTTTAGAGCGTTCGCCTGCGAGCGGAGGATACATTTATGTTTCATGTATTCATCTTTATCAGACATGCAGACAGCCCCGCTATAATGAGCACCTACCGTATATATTGCTTTTAAAAAATTCTGTATGTTGGAGCAATTTTTTATTTTGGTTCGTAAGGTGAAGAATATGGCAGAATTTTTTTTTTTTCTTAGAGTGGATGAAAAGGTTTTAGAACTAATAGAACTAGTTTTGCTCATTTATTATATGGATACAATTATATTCTATTATTTCCTTGCTGCGTTGATCCAGAAGAAGGAAGAATATAACCCTGTCCTTTTCTTTATAGTAAAGCTGGTCCAATGGCTTAAAGGGGTTCTCCAGACTAAATAATTGTTGACTTATCCTTAGGATAGGACATCAATTAAAGATCAGCAAGGATCCGACACCTGGGCCCTTAGTCTATCCGCTGATCTGTGCAGGTCTCAGGTATTAGACACTGATCTTCAACTGATGACCAATCCTGAGGATAGGTCATCAATTAAAAGTCATGGAAATCCCTTTAATTTGGTGGTGGATCAAGGACTTGAACATTTTTGGCATTAAAGTAGTGAGGTTAAAGGGGTTGTACAATGACAGTTCCTTACTCTTCTGAGGTTGTCTTTAGTATTACAACTCAATTACTTGCAATACTAAGCACAACCTGTGGACAGGCATGGCACTGTTTTTAGAAAAAGGCAGCCATGTTTTTCTACAATCTTGTTAACGGGGTAATTACAAGTCATCCCATATCCACTTAATAGGGGATAACTACTAGATTGGTGGAGGTGCGACTGTGTGTTCTGTGTCCCCCACCTGTGTTTTTCCTTTCCATTTATCTCTATGGGACTGCCAAAGATAGTCAAGTGCCCTAGAGATGACGTGAAAGGGTATCTCATCTGTACAACTTCCTCTCTAAATGATGATCTGGTGGTGATCACTTGAATCACTTTGATCATCTGCTATCACCAGAGGAAGTTGTGAGACGCAGTACATTTCTCTGCAGTGGCCACTACAGGAGAATTGTGGTGTTACACACCACCCATTCAAATGAGTCCTCCATGCTAGAGTCACTTTTTGAAGTTTCTCTGACTAATAGAATGGTGGGTAATAGATGCCGTAATAGGACCTGTGGGTGAAGAATGGATGCCCAGGAGAGGTGGCCAAGCCCGAAATTTTGGGAAAATTTATAACGAACCGGTTTGCCATTCTTTAGTTAGTAACTTTTTCTTCTGGTTTTTACAGCCAACTTCTTAGATTTCCTTTTCGCACTTAGTTCGGCTGGATACCTAGGAGGAGGCATTCATAGCATTTGTATATACTCATTTGTTCAGCATTGTGTGGTTACTGCTCTAACCCCCAACTGGTGTCGCCTTTGTCTTTCATGTAAAACCTTCGGGGGAATAAAACGACTCTATAAAACACAGAATATGAATATAAGTTATAAATATCCAAGCAGCACCTCCTATACAGTGCACATAATAACACCACCACCACCTGCTGAATAATTTACCGCCAAGTAGGTCACAGCCATATATTCATCCAGTATCATTGTATGAACCCTTTGTAAACATCTCTTTCACTCTACGTAGGGTGAGAACATACTTTAGTTGGAGACATTTCTTTAGATACATAAGATCTAGAATAAATAACAGTAGGCGATATTAACTCCACATCAACAAACTTAGAGGAAAGCTGCCATGTTGAAAATTCACTCAATCTGCATTCTATCAAAGAAAAATGCTTCTTTCTCCATTTATCAAGCTCCTTTCCACTCTTACACTAACATTCATTCTGAAATCTCTGCTGAATACATATTGGTCTTCCAAGGCAGACTGTAGCTCACTGAAGTATCAAATTACATGTGTCCATAGAAAGACAAGTAAGTGCGAGAAGGAAGGAGAAGCAGAGACAAAGGCACACACACAGTGCTGCAGTTAATAGTAAGCTTGCTATCTTACCCCAAGTGCTTTATTTACATCAGTACGTTTCAGTAGAACTCTATTATGTCCTCCATGCTGCTTCTGATAAGTTAGAGAGAGTTGAGGAGCAGAATCTACTGTTTTCTCCATGTGTTTTCTTAGAAGCTCCGAAAGAACTGAGAATTAGAGCTAGAGCCTGCCACAGAATGCAGAATATCAATCATATAGTGGCCAGATATAATGTTGCACCGCATGGACGCACAGTTTTTGGCAGAAAGTAATAAAAACTTTAGACATGCTTTAACTCTCTTCTCATTCTGGCCTTGGGATTCTAGTAGGCGGTCTTGTTCAGTAAGTGACAGCTATCTTTGTGTGTACGCCCATTGAGGTGGGGCAGTCAATCACTGATTAGAACCTCCCACTGGACTCTTATTTTACACACACACACATATATATATATATATATATATATATATATATATAGTTTTATTAATTATTTATATATGTTATTGCATATAAATAACATATTATTTTTATTATTGTTGTTATAATTACTGTTTATATTATTATTATTATTATTATTATTATTATTATTATTATTAGAGCAAAAAGCAATTCTAGACTTACTCAGATATTTTTATAATAACTTGTTATTTATTTTACTTATTTATTGCATTTATTTCTAAAGGTGTAATGTGCGCTTGTGTCTAATAAGAAATTTTACATAATATTGTTATTTAATTTACTTTTTTCTTTATGTTTATTTATTGTAATCATTTTACTTTTTTTCTTCCCTTTTTCTATTTTTGTTTTTTATTAAATGTTTTTATGTTTCTTAATTTATTTATTTCGATGTTTTTAAATCAATGTTTTTTCCCCACATATATTTACTATATGAAATAACTTTCTAAAGGGAAAAAGAAATTCCTTGTGCAATAAATTTTGTCTTAAACCAATATCTATGTGACACAGCAGAAACCAGAACGTAGGGGTGAATTACATATATTCTAGAGGTGACTCTTCCTATAGTCAGCCCCTAATCTCAGACACAGGCCGCCCACTCATCCAGCTCTCCTGGTTGTAAGACCTAGTGACTAGTCAGGTGTAACATTTCACCCAGGTCCATGGACAATACAGACACAACTAAAGGAGATGCGGGACTCATTCCTTTGGTCCAGACTGTCCTGAGATATCCCCCTGGGAGTGTCACTGATATTTGGTGAGAATGTATTGTATATGGTATGCTATAGTATTGGATGCTGGCTGCAGTTATGATTGACATATAGTAACCTTCAGGACATCACAACCTAATGAAGTGAACGTATGGTAAAATGCAACATGTCTACAATAGATCGTATATCTGTTATGTCCATATACAGTGCAATTCATTTGTCCTGCTTCTTTTAAAAGGCTATTGCCATACAGTGCACATAAAATACCACAATATAGAGGTGAAATGTATAGGGAATGTAGATTGTGAACCCTATATGGGACAGTGACTGATGGTGTCTGTAGAGCGCTGCGGAATATGATGGCGCTATACAAGTAAGCTAAATAAATAAATAAATAATAAAAATAAATAGAGGTCAAATAATATTGCCATACAGTGCACAAATAATACCACAATATAGAGGTAAAATAATATTACCATACAGTGCACAAATAATACCACAATATAGAGGTAAAATAATATTACCATACAATGCACAAATTATACCACAATACAGAGGTAAAATAATATTACCATACAATGCACAAATGATACCACAATATAGAGGTCAAATAATATTACCATGTAGTGCACAAATATTACCACAATATAGGGGTCAAATAATATTATCATACAGTGCATATAAAATACCATATTGTAGTGGTCAAATAATATTACCATGTAGTGCACAAATAATACCACAGTATAGAGGTCAAATAATAGTACCATGTAGTGCACAAATAATACCACAATATAGAGGTCAAATAATATTGCCATACAGTGCATATAAAATACCATATTGTAGTGGTCAAATAATATTACCATGTAGTGCACAAGTAATACCACAATATAGAGGTCAAATAATATTGCCATACCGTGCATATAAAATACCATATTGTAGTGAGCAAATAATATTACCATGTAGTGCACAAATAATACCACAACATACTGTACATACTGTAATACTGTCATAAAGTGAAAACATTATACCACCATATACTGAACCTGTAATACTACCATGCACCACACAAATAATACAGCTTCTCCTACTTTGATTTCCATAAAAATCACAACTTATAGATTTCAGATGATTTGAGTCACAAACAACACCAAATCGTCAGAATGTATGTGATATTAGATGGCGGGATTTTTGTCGCGTTTGTTATTATTATCTATTAGGCACTTTGATTCCATACCAAAAATAATATCAATTTGCATTGGGTACATCAAACCTAGACCCAAATATGTTGTATTTTTCGTATTTCTTCATAGTCCTCTCTCGATTTCCTTGAGTTCTATTTTTGACCTCTCTTCTAGATTGATCTTGCCGTCTTGTTAGAAACTCTTCTTGGCAGAGGCTGGAGGACATATGGCTGAACTGCGATCACACATTACCCACAAGTGCCCGCTCGCTTGGCAGGGGCCATGTAACACTCTACAGATGCGCACTCTCAAGGTTCTCTTAAGATTTTACTTTCCATAAAACTCAATGTTTCCTGAAACACTTCAGATTTGCCGTTACCATTTTGCAAAACTTTATTTTTTGGCCGCATGACAAAATTGTACTGAAAAAAATACTACACAAAATACAAGAATTTCCTGACTGGTGGAATGGGAAAATAATAATACAAAAATGTTGTTCTCAGGTTCTCCACGCTTAAAGGGGTTATCTGAGATCATAAAAAATTTGGCCAAAGGGAAAAATTGCCAAAAAGTGATAACCACATACGTAAACTGGCACATGATGTCTACAGCTAAGTATACAACGATCACTGGTGATCACCAGAGCAGCAGTGATGGAGCAATGGCGGATCTAACAGGTAAGTTTTGGGTCTTGTGTTATTTTATGCACTTTGGCCAAATTTTTTATGATCTCGGAAAACCCCCTTAAACCTGGTAAGGACTTTCCTGACTGCACTCTTAAATTGCACCCCCTAGACTAGTCCTGTCTCTTCCTCAAAGTAGTCACCCAATGATGGAGGACGTTACGCAACAGTCAGTATGGCCACTGGTGAGTACCAGGAAGACAGCCCAGTATAGGCAGAAATACCAAGGATAAGCAAGTTGGAGGTGCAACAGTGCCACGGTCGATACATGATAGATAAGAGTAGAGTCCCAGGTGTAGATACAGGGGGTAAGTACACATCACAGCACCAAATTCACAATCCTAAGGTTTCGGCATGGTCTGTACTGCAATGTCTCTTCATATACGGTGTGTTGTCATTTGATGACATCATCAGACCAATTGTGCAGTTACAAGTACCGCCACTGTGTGGCAGTAGAGTGCTGTTCAAATACACCAGAGGGCGGAAGCCGCCAACAGAGAGCAGGCTGTATAACGCTATGGCTAGCCACATGCAAACATGTCAATACATGACTTCAGGACCTAAGGGGGTGGAGCATGACACAGCGATTGTCTCTTTTTGTTCTTCAAGCCCCCTTGGTCCACCATGAAGCATTATACATAGGGGTGAATTTATTAAAAAGTTCAAACCAGTTTTATGACAAAAAAGTGGCACGCTTTTTGGTACGACTTTGCGTTTTCTAACTTTTTTTGAAAAGTTGCAAAGAGGGGGTCAAGACAGGCTACTTGGCCCAAAAAAATTTCTTATAACAAGCGCCAGAAAACTGCCATGGATAAAGGGATCAATTTGGATAGAACTGGATTCGACCAGAATTTTCTAAAAGTTTCAGGCTTGACCAGAATCCGAAACACTTATACGCACCTTGCTTCACTTGTCGTGGGTGTCTGGGGGTCCCTCTGCGTTCTATTCAGGCCTCTGGCTGGGTCAAAGCATCATGCCTACGGAACGCCCCTATGTGACCGCAGAGGCCGGTGATGTCAGCCAGAGGCCGGAGGAGGCCTGAAGAGGACACCACGAAGATGGCCAGGAGAGGTGAAGCAAGCTGAGGGAACTGGAAGGCTGAACATTACGAATATTCCCTCACCTGTCCTGGGTGTCCAGGGGTCTCTCTGCGTCCTCTTCAGGCCTCAGGCTGGGTAAAAGCATCATGCCTAGGGAGTGCCCCTACGTGACCGCTGAGGCCTGTGATGTCAGCCACAGGCAGGAGGAGGCCTGAAGAGAACGCCACGAAGATGGCCAGTGCAGGTTAGGCAAGTTGAGGGAACCAGAAGGCTGAACCTCATGAATATTCATCGAAATGAATCTCATGAGGTTCGTCCATCTCTACCCATAAGTCATAGCTGAAATTTCCGCCAGCCCTGCCGGAGATTTTAACTCTGGTGCATGGGACATCCTGGAGATGTGCCAGAATTTTTAAGGGTCCAGAGCCTCTTCATAATTCTAGTGCGTCTCACACCAGAGGAGGAATGGATAAAGACTTCCATACGAAACGCCAGTCTTAATAAATTCTCCCAAGTGTATCCATTTTGCCCGGAATGTTCCTTTAAAAATTCCACCAAGTGACCTTCGTAGTCACTAAATCCCTTAGATTTCCTTTAAGAGCCTGGAAATTACAAGCCATAAAACTTTGACTATTGACTTAGAGAGAAAAGGTTTATTCAGTTATGGCTCATACCACCGCCACGGTTCAGGTAGTAAATCAAGGTTTGCTCTCGATCCCCATGGCGGTAGAATGTAATGAAATGTGTTAGCCGCTTTGTTTTCCGCAGTCAATCTCCACAAGAGTCAGGTCTATAAGACTTGTCAAGTCTCCTGCTCCACTGTACAAGACGATAATCAGATTGTGGAGATGATGATGACACGTACACTGTCGCCCTGATCACAGGGACAATCTATTGTGGTGGCGGTGGAGGACGGCATATTTATTTTCGAGACTTCATCGGATGGAGATGACAAGTTTCATTAGGTATTTTAATGTAGGAAGGTTCTTATCTTAATTGTGCTGTCACTGCAGGATGGCGACATAAAAACATCCCCGGGGAGATATTACATCGAAATATGTTTGGAAAACGAGCTGCCACAATGCTACAGCTGCCGGCGGACTGTTCCGTGCGACCAACATTGTTAGAATCTGAAGGACAGAATAAACCAGACCTGCCATTTTTTCCACGGAATGACTTGCAATTATCCTTCACCTTCCGTCTCTCCTTAAAGAGGTCGTCCAATTTTGACAATTCTTTTTGGTTCAGAGGATATCCCAAAAGTAGCTTCAGTAGTAAATTGTAATCTGCAACAAGTTTTTGATTTCCCTACAGCACCCCCTCAGGGAAAATGAAGTATTACACATTACCCAATTAAATCAATAGGCTGTCATGGACGTGCTGGGTCTTCCAGATACAAAGACACTCTTTGTAGCAAGTTCTACATAATAGGTAGCTACCATCTATCAACCATACTCTATCAACAGTAGAGGGGCAAAAATTCTGTTCAGTGCCCTAGCACTGTATCTAAATACCTGGCTATCCTTTTGGCTAAGAGAATATCCCCAAATAAGTCTATCAGCCTTTAGAAATCAGCTGTAAATTGCAGGGATAATCTGGCGGTGGCAACTTTTTGATTTCTCTACAGCACCCCCGCAGGGAAATCAAAGTATTACATGGTGCCCAATTAAATCAATAGGTTGCTATAGACTTGCTGGATCCTCCAGAGACAAAGACACGTTTTGTAGCAACTTCGACATAGGCTAACTGATGGGGATCTCCCCTCTATCAAGCGTAGTTAGACTTTCTTCACCAGGTAGAGGGGCAAAGATTCTGTTCAATGCCCTAGTACTGTTTCTAAATACCCTGGATATCCTTTGGACTTAGAAAATATCCCAAAATGGATTCATCACCCTTTAGAAATCAGCTGTAAATTGCAGGGTTAATCTGGCAGCAAGTTTTTGATTTCTCTACAGCACCCCCACAGGGGAAATAAATTATTACATGGTGCCCAATGCAATCAATAGGTTGCTATAGACTTGCAGGGTCCTCCAGAGACAAAGACACTTTTTGTAGCAACTTCTACATAGGATAACTGATGGGGATCTCCCCTCTATCAACCGTCCAAATGGATTGTCTCAATACAGACCACCCCTTTAAGAAAGAACATTTCCCTTTAAAACAAAAAGAAAAATATCCACTAATTTATAAACCACCCTTTAATAGGAATTTAATGCTGGCAGCCATTAAAGTATCCAACTCGGATGTGATCCACTTTTCCCCAAACCACATATAATTCTACATCCTTATGCTGCTTTATTGTGTCAGTCTTTACTGAGGTTTTGGTATTCCATTCAAGAAACAGGGATGAATCACTCCCAGACAGAAGAGCCTTTGAAACTGTGCAGATCCAGCACATCTGTGCATTATTATAGGCAGCTCATTAAATGAAATGATGTGTGTAATTCTTCATTTCCCCTGCGGGGGTGCTGCAGATGAATGAAACACTTGCTGCTGAGTTCCACTATAGATTATAGCTGATTGCTAGGGTTTCGAGCGGTGTTACTCCCTGTATCCCCTTCCACCATGAATCGGAGACCCTCCTTAAATGATAGGAATTTTACCAAATATAGTAGAGGGAAAGAAAACAGATTTCTATCTTCTCCTCGAAGTACCGTATTTGCAGTAGTGAGATGAAGAGCAGCTACTACCGCCCAGACTCTCCATTGTGCTGCCGCTTGCTGTATCGCGCCGTATCTACATTGCAGCTATTGAATTTGTCGCACTGTACGTCTCTTCCTGTCAATTGTTCTCCGCGAACAAAAAGAGCATCCAAGATATTGTGATCCCTGCGCGCTCCATGATCTTTTCAGATGCTTTTCCATTCTCGAGATTTTACCGCTTTTTTTTAATAAACGTTGATGATGAAAGTTACAATTCACATACATGACGAGTGTCGCCCTCTAGTGTGGAGTCTGCCTACTGCATACTGAACATTTATATTAAAAAATTATTTTAAAAGGGTTAAAGCCTTGTACTAGTTTCCATAGCAAAAGAGGTAGGGGGCAGAGTGGCACATGCCCCAGGAGGGAAGGGCGTGGCACATGCCCCAGGAAGGAAGGGCATGGCACAAGCCCCAGGAGGGAAGGGCGTGGCACATGACCCAGGCAGGAAGGGGGTGGCTCATGCCCCAGGAAGGAAGGGGGTGGCACAAGCCCCAGGCAGGAAGGGGGTGGCACATGACCCAGGAAGGAAGGGCGTGGCACATGCCCCAGGAAGGAAGGGCGTGGCACATGCCCCAGGAAGGAAGGGGGTGGCACAAGCCCCAGGAAGGAAGGGGGTGGCACATGACCCAGGAGGGAAGGGCGTGGCACATGACCCAGGCAGGAAGGGGGTGGCACAAGCCCCAGGCAGGAAGGGGGTGGCACATGACCCAGGAAGGAAGGGCGTGGTACAAGCCCCAGACAGGAAGGGGGTGGCACAAGCCCCAGGAAGGAAGGGCGTGGCACATGCCCCAGGAGGGAAGGGCGTGGCACATGACCCAGGCAGGAAGGGGGTGGTACCAGCCCCAGGCAGGAAGGGGGTGGCACATGACCCAGGAAGGAAGGGCGTGGCACAAGCCCCAGGCAGGAAGGGGGTGGCACATGACCCAGGAAGGAAGGGCGTGGCACAAGCCCCAGGCAGGAAGGGCGTGGCACATGCCCAAAGAGGGAAGCGGCGTCAAAAATCCATTAAGCTTTCTCCAGAGCTAGGTCAGCTTACCAAATCTTTGCTCCAGGCAACTTAGAACTCCTGGGCCACTATGCAAAATCTGTAATGTCTATAACAATGGTGTCTTCTTATATTGTAGAGGGGTCATTGGGCCCCCTAAGGCTCCAGGGCCCAATAGCGATTGCAACCTCTACACCCCCCATAGCTACACCTCTGGCCCCTGAGAAAGTTGACTACACATGTCTGGCTTGGTAGTCAGGGGTTGGACCTCCAGGGTGGCACTAGTGAGTATTTTTCCTTCTGGAGGAGAGCTAATTTGCCTACTTTTTCCCATGAAGCATTGCCAGCTGAGTCTCTTTAATGTGAACCAATAGCCCAAAAGCCCTAGAGATGAAAGGTCTTGTATGACATCTACAGCCAAGGCCTGACTGTTGTCAGTTATTATATTACTACTAAGTGTTGTCACGAGGATTGAAGGATATGGTTGCCCTTTGGGACCCTCCCGAGGTCTAGGGGGAAGAGTTGTGTAGCCATTAGGTTCCCTCCTACCCGGCCCATCTCTGCTTCTGTGGAGGTGGGTGCAACTTGCTGAAGGCTCCTGGTAGTACTTTGGGAGCCCATGTGGAGGCCAGGAGCAAGATGGTTCCCTGACCCTTTTAGGGCTGGTCGGGGGCCCTTCTCTTTTCTTGCCATAGTTTGCATCCTTGTGAAGGTCTATCAATATGGATCCATAAACAGGGGTGATGAGCTCTCAAGCTCCATAGACTTCTAAGGGGAGGACCACGGTGGTGTGAGTAGCCACATTAACTAGAATCTGCTCCAAACTGGTCATATATGATCTTACAAGTACATTCATGTGAATGAGGTCTTATATAATTTAAAGGGACTCTCCACTCTGAATGATAGGGCCACATATGGCATCTGTCCTCTGCTGTAATATGTCAGACTGTAACAATCAATTACCAATTATATATAATCCTACTGGAACACGTGTCAGATTTATCAATGAGAGCCCCAGCATCAGACACCATCTAGGCCGGCTGCGCTATTTATACCCCATGACCTCCCGCCAGCGAGATCTAATCCGTTATCAATGACACCGTCATGAGGTCTGAGCTAAAAATATCCAACACGGATATAACAACCATTTTTTTTTTCTCGGCATCACAGGATCGCACCGATTGGGTTGTTACTAGAATAGATAATGGTGTCAACAGCCACATGTTATTGTATCCAAGGAACCGCCATCAAAGCGTAACGTTAACACCTAAGTGGCCGGACTGCACGGAATACATGAATAAGGAAATTAATAGAAAGAATCATTTTCAGAGAATTATATACATTATTTATGGAGTAATAAATAATAATGATGTTCTGCAGCAGCTGAGGTCTGTATTATGATGTTCTGCAGCAGCTGAGGTCTGTATTATGGGGTTCTGCAGCAGCTGAGGTGTATATTATGATGTTCTGCAGCAGCTGAGGTGTGTATTATGATATTCTGCAGAAGCTGAGGTGTGTATTATGATGTTCTGCAGCAGCTGAGGTGTGTATTATGATGTTCTGCAGCAGCTGACGTGTGTATTATGATGTTCTGCAGCAGCTGAGCTGTGTATTATGAGGTTCTGCAGCAGCTGAGGTGTGTATTATGATGTTCTGCAGCAGCTGAGGTTTGTATTATGATGTTCTGCAGCAGCTGAGCTGTGTATTATGAGGTTCTGCAGCAGCTGAGGTGTCTATTATGATGTTCTGCAGCAGCTGAGATGTGTATAATGGGGTTCTGCAGCAGATGAGATGTGTATAATGAGATTCTGCAGCAGCTGAGGTGTCTATTATGATGTTCTGCAGCAGCTGAGGTGTGTATTATGATGATCTGCATGAACACAGACAACCTGCCAGGACTCTCCGAATTTGTCGGGTGTTCTTGTCTTTTTCTGTAAAATCCGATCATCTCATGGGCAGCAAATAAGGTATTCTCGTCACCTCCATGAAAGGTTGATGGGCCTGGTGGGGGATCAGTGAGGAGGGGGCAAAGATGGATGAATGAACTGTCTGCCGCCCACCATTTACCACTAGAAGCTACAAGAATGGTTCTATTTATTAGGCAGTAATGGGCAAACCTGGTTCCCCCCATGGTGCCCGTCATTCCACATAAGGCTATAAGAAGTCATCGTTGGGGTCAGATTTCTCCAGGATTTTTTTTACCAGACTTACAATCCCAATTATTGCTCTTACTACTTTCCCATCCAGATTGCGGCCGAGTAAAAAATAGTCTGTTTAGTTTGTTAATGAATCTGACCTTTCTATAAGCAGATGGAAAACTCAGATAAAAGGCTGGAAGTACCTTGGAATGAGGGTTGAAGGCGGGCAGACGTTATCCAGAACCACGCTGCTATGGTGTCCTTCCAATCTGCTCCAGGCATTTACAATTTTTTGGCTCCAAGACTCAAAGCTGGGGCCAACATCATTGTAAATACTAAGGGGATTTACTCTTTAAGAAACGCAAATCTGCCAGCCAGTTAGCTTGGGTGTAAGGCTGTGAAGTGACAACCCTTTATGAAGTCCCCAATTTATGTGGTTCACTGTTTTTCCAAAAAGCAGACAAAAAATTCACTCGAATGGGACAAAGCTCTACGACAGGACAATGAGAAGGAAGGGGTGAAGCAACACAATCGTGAAGGTGAAGTTACAACTTTGATGTCGGAGGGTTCACAGCATGGGTAAGACAATTCGGCTCTATCTACCCATTACAGAAGATCTTGGTGCAGTAGCACAATAGAAAAGAGATGGTTCCCTAGTGGTATTAAAAATAGGTCTCCAGTATGGAAACTCATATTATTTGCCCCCTTTTACAACCTTTTGATGACCCTTGGGCCTGTAACCTGCATGGACACGGAAACGACAATAGGCTGGAGCTTCAGGTTTCATCGCTGGAACCTCTAGAATGTTGATCACTTTGGAACAATGGGGATGAAGACGTCTTACACCAGTGGTCTTCAACCACCTGGCTGGTGCGTGGGGGCCCACTTCCAAAATGTTGACTACAGTGACCATGTGCCAGGAACCATGTAGCTGTCTACCATTCTCCCGGTCTGGGACTCTCCTCTGGATTCTTCCAAGCACCGGTGGTCACCCTCTTCTCGATTTACTTCCCCAAGTAGCTGAGTTAACCCTGCTCTCCAAAGATCGACACACCAAAAACCAAGGTTTTCAATCTCCCATAGCTCCGCCACTCTCAGAGTCCCACACTTAGTGGGCCGACTCTGCTGGTAAGACCGTGTAGTGAGCGGTTTGCGCTCCATGCTATGGGCCAAGTCTTCAATTTCTTGTTTGGTAACTTTTAGTCAAGTTATTCAGTAGTAGAGATGAACAGATCGGTCCATAACAGGCCAAGTTTGTTACAAATTTTCTGAAAATCTTGGGTGTGGCCGAACCCAAGATTTTTGGGGTTCGCTACCCACGAATCACATCATACTTCAGGGTCTCTTCAGACCATGACAAGCAGACCCCGTCTCCTTGGCTACCAGGTAGAGATGGCCAAACCTCCCAAGATTTGTTTCATGATAATTCCTTTAGGTTCGCCCTCCATTTAAGTTTCTTATTAAACTCCGAGGTCTGAAGAGGACAATAAGTGGAGGTCCACGGGAGGTGCTGTAAAATGATAGAAAAGATAAGCACTGATCCCCCTTCCCTCACCTCTCCTGGGCTCCTTCGTAGGTCCAATGTATGTTTCCCGGCCTCTTGACGTTGGAATGTTCCACATAAACCCTGAGGCCCAATGACAGGTCTCACCTGGGTCTTTGATGTCACAGAAGAGGTCAAAACAGGACCAAAGATGCCTGGAAACTCGTACCAGATGGTGCAAGGAAGTCCAGGAGAGGTGAGGGAAGGTGAGCATCAGAGTTCATTATTTTGCCGCACCTTCTCTGGTCTCCACCCATTAGGGTATGTTCACACGGAGGAATTTGGCACTGACTTTGAGGCAGATTTCGTCTCAAAATCACCTCCAAATTCTGCCTGAAACCAGCCACTAGTGGAAAGAATAAGCGTCATGCGCGATCTTCAGGTGGATTCCACCTAATAACTTCCATTGAAGTGACTGGCAGGTGGAAGATTCCACCTGGTAGATGTGGAATTTGATGCAGAATTTGGTCAAATTTTGGTCAAATTTCTGAAGCTGAATTTTTCAGCCAGACAAAATTCCTTAAGCTGAATTTTTTTTATCAAGGAAAATTCCACTGTGTGAACATACCCTTATTCGGACTGAGCTTCACTGGTGGCAAAACTAATTTCGTAAGGTTCACCCATCGCATGGGGTGTGCTCTCTCTTCAAGGATTCCATGACCGGCCTCCATCCCATTTTCACATTGAGCACACTTTCCATTTCCTTGAATTCTAACAAGGCCACATATGATGTTTCCATGTGTGTGTTCGTACAGTACCAGGAGGAGTAACAGAGGAAGGACAAAATACAGGTTTATAAGAAAAGATTATGGAGAAGGCAATTATGTACTAAAACAGACATGTCAGGAGAGGCGGTGGGTCCTCTTTAAATAACATTTACTTAGAGCTCATCTCCTATTCCAGGAAGTCGCCGAGTTCTGCGTTCCGTTAGAATCCTCGTGTTTTTCCAGAGAGTGTCACCCCTGTGCCGAGAGCTGGGAATCCCAGTGCAGACAGTCGCAGAGCGAGGCTCAGGTTATACGCTCACCGTTATACGCGCTGACACATTGCTATCCTTGTATATTAGGCCGGGCTGGTAAACCTGCCGCACATATGACAGCTCTTATTTATCAGGCCAGGAGGAACGTATGGAAATGAAGACTGCGCTGTCTGCCTGCTCCGGATTCACCAGCCTCGCAACATGTGCCTTGTATCACATTTCACAACAGCGCTTTCCTTCCCCAGCAGGGCTCTGCAAGAGATGTGTCCAAGCAGGGGCGTAACTTGAGGGGTTGCAGATGGGGCAGTCCCACCAGGGCCCAGGAGCCTTAGGGGGCCCATAAACACTGGCATCAGTATTGAGATTGCAGTTTCCATCTGGCCCATAAGCCAAGGAGACCCACAGATTACCCTGACCACACTAAGGTTGATTAAACTCCTTAGCACCCGTAACCATCACTATCAAGAATTTACTGTAGGGATGAGGTAGGGGGCCCCGGATAAAAGACTGCACCGGGGCCCACAGGTTACACCACTGTGTCCAAGGGCTGGAACCTGCTTAAAGTATAACATGCTGTGTCTTTTTATTTCATAGGTCGGAAATCCTGTGTTGGTTCAATGTGTGATATATCTTTTAGGTTTCTGCTACAGAGCTCAAAATCCCCTGCTTTCTAGTCTTAAAGAGTTAAAGTGTGGACGCCTGGAGCTAACAGCAGGGGGAGCTGTGAGGCTCAGTGCACATTTATCACTGAGTTCAATGAGAGCTGTATAAATGTATCTGCAGAGCTCCCCACTACTGGTAGCTGCAGACAGACAGAAATTTATTACACAAATCTGGACAAATCGAAATATATCTATCTATATTTTCTATCTGTTTGTTTATCTACTATATAGAGATCCATTCCATATCTATCTATCTACTTATATATCTTCTATCTCATATCTATTGATTTATTTATCTATCTATATTGTATCACTTATCTATCTATATTGTATCATTTATCTATATATCTATCTATCTAATAATGAAAAAAAATCAGAACTCCAAAGTAGTGAAAAAGAACCAATATCTATCTATCTATCTATCTATCTATCTATCTATCTATCTATCGATCTATCTAATATCTTTATCTGTTTGTTTAGCTAACATATATCTCATATCTATCTATCTATCTATCTATCTGTCTGTCTGTCTGTCTGTCTGTCTGTCTGTCTATCTATCTCTGTCTAATATCTATCTATCTGATATTTATTATCCCTATCTATCTATCTATCTATCTATCTCATATCTATCTATCTATCTATCTATCTATCTTTCGATTTATCTATATATCTATCTCATATCTATCTATTTATCTATCTATCTATCTATCTCTATCTAATATCTATCTGATATTTATTTATCTCTCTATCTATCTATCTATCTATCTATCTATCTCATATCTATCTATTTATCTATATATCTACCTAATGTATCTTCTTTCTTTCTTTCTTTCTTTCTTTCTTTCTTTATCTCTCTCTCTCTCTCTCTTTCCTTCCTTCCTTCCTTCCTTCCTTCCTTCCTTCCTTCCTTCCTTTTCTTCTTTCTCTATCTATTATTACCACTATTCCTTTCTGCCATCTCTGTAGTCTCTGGTTGATACATTCCCAGCTCTACCCAGCCAGCTGTGCCACATCCATAATAACCCTAGAATTTGTACGTGGGCACAGAGCCCTGCAGGGCACACACGTACCTAGGATGGACACAAGAATGCCTCAAATTCCAAAGCTGATAATGAGGGCAGGAAGGTACGGGGACATTGTGACACCTGAAATGATGAAACAAATGTGGGAAATGCAAACTGCTCCCCCCTCCACCCCCTGCCTGAAAAGAAGAGGGGGGAGCAGTGTGTATAAGGGTGTGTTATATGGGTGGGGGGAGTGAGGCTGGCAGCTAAAGAGACTCAGTAATTGCCCAGATCCTGCACATCAGAGCTGTCACTGGCAGAGGAGCACAGGCACAGGCACCATTTGACCTCTCAGATTGAGCTCCTGGATGGAAGCCAGTAAGGCTGGGGAGCTGGGAGAAGCGCAGGCAGCTTGTTTCACAGAGCTCCGGGGGGAGAGAGGAAGACAATGAGGGGACATTCATCCTCCTAGACCTTACTTTCCCACAAAAGTACAAGGGATCTGGAGAAACCCTGCGCCTTGGAGATACTTCTACGCCTTGTGCTCAACCTTGCGCTCCTTGGATTCGGTTCAGTCGAAACCCTTTGTGGAATAATTGCGTCCCCCGGTTCTGGCCAAGACCCTCATATTCCCACCGCCCTCATGATGAGGATTTAACCCCCTAGGTCTTCTGTGCTATGAGTTACTTTAACACTTTGGAGTACAGGATTTGGGTGAGGATGAATCTGAACACTGAGCCAGGGTCTGGGAAGAGAAATCCCCTCAGCTCAAAGGTAAGTTCTTGTTATAGTTGTAGGGTCACCTATACACTGAGGTGCACGTTCTGTGGTCGTCTATATCCTGATGTGTACCTTCCATCGTCACTTGTAGTCTGCTTTGGTCACCTATGCTAGATTGTGAACCTTCTGTGGTCACCTATAGACTGAGGTGGACTTTCTTTGGTCGCCTATATCCTGATATGCATCTTCCATCATCACTTATAGCCTGCTTTGATCACCGATACCCTTTTGTACACCTTCATGGTCACGTATATCCTGCTGTGCATCTTCTGTGGTCATGCATACCCTGTTTTGATCACCTTCCATGGTCACCTATACTCCGAGGTCCACTTGCCATGTGCATAGCCTGCTGTGGTCACCTAAACCCTTTTGTGCCTCCACATGGTCACCTAGGAACTGTTGTGCATCTTCCATGATCACTTCTACCTTGCTTTGGTTACCTATACTATTTTCTGCACCTTTCCTGGTCACCTATGCTCTGAGGTGCACTTTCTATGGACACATATATCCTTCTGTGGCCACCTAAACCCTTTTGTACATCTTCACAGTCACCTTTATCCTGTTCTGCACTTTCCATGATCACCTATACCATGCTGTGCATCTGCTGTGGTTACCTAAATCCTTCTGTGTATCTTCCATGGTCACTAATACTCAGCTGTACATCTTCCATGGTCACATATAGCTTCTGTGCAACTTTATTGTCTCCTATATCTACTGTGCATCTTATATGATCATGTATAACTGATGTGCATCTTTCTTGGTCATCTCCTACTATTGTGGATCTTTATGATCACCTCTACCTTGCTGTACATATTTCATGGTCATCTATACCTGATATGCTTTCTCCATATATCTACTGTGCGTCCCCCATTGCCACCTATGCCTGCTGTGCATCTTCTACATTCACCTACACCTGCTGTGCACCTTCTATGATTACCTACACCTTATGAGCATCTTCTATGGTCACCTACACCTTATGAGCATCTTCTATGGTCACCTACACCTTATGAGCATCTTCCACGGTCATCCACAGCTGCTGTGCATCCTCTATAAAAAGCTACACCTACTGTGAATCTCCCATGGTCACCAACACCTGCTCTGCACCCTCCATAGTCACCAACACCTGCTCTGCACCCTTCATCATCACCTACATCTGCTCTGCACACTCTATAGTTACCTACATCTGCTCTGCACCTTCCATGGTCATTCACAGCTGCTGTGTATCCTCTCTAAAAACCTACACCTGCTGTTCATCTATTATAGTCACCTACACCTGTTCTGCACCCTCCATGGTCACCTACACCTGCTGTGCAACTTCCATGTTCACTTAGACCTGCTCTGCACCCTCCTTAGTCACCTACACCTGCTGTGCATCTTCCATGGTCACTTAGACCTGCACGGCACCCTCCATAGTTACCTACACCTGCTCCTGCATCCTCCATAGTCACCTACACCTGCTGTTCAAGTTTTATAGTCACCTACACCTGCTCTGCACCCTCCATAGTCACCTACACATGCTCTGCACCCTCCATGGTCACTTAGACCTGCATGGCACCCTCCATAGTCACCTACACCTGCTGTGCATCGTCCATGGTCACTTAGACCTGCTCTGCACCTTCCATGGTCATCTACAGCTGCTGTGTATACTCTCTAAAAAGCTACACCTGCTGTTCATCTTTTACAGTCACCTACACCTGCTCTGCACCCTCCATAGTCACCTACACCTGCTCTGCACCCTCAGTGGTAATTTACACCTACTGTGCATCTCCTGTGGTCACCAACACCTACCGTGCATCCTCTTCTTGGTAACTCAGAGCACAGATTATTATAGAAGTTTCTGGATTATATATCATCCCTGGTCCTCAAGGATCCCCTCTCTCATTTTGCTTCCTTGTTATGTTATATAGAGGATATTATGACAATACATAAGATGCTACAATGTAACACCAAGTACAGTTTATTATAGTGTGCCTATAAGTGATACAATGTAAGCTTCACATGTGTCTCCACTATACACAGGAAGGGGCGTAGCTGGCATGTGCCCAAAGTGCTCAGTGCTAGAGGGGCACCAACAAGCCCGAGGATGCAAGACTAGGGGAGCAAACTGAATCTTTTCCCCACATGTTGGAAGTCCTCTGATTCCAAGTATGACCCTCCTATGTCTTGAAGGTCTGCTCCAAGGTGTGGCTGAACATGGACACATAGGTTCTGTCTATGTAACAGGGGGCAGTGGAGATTTCCACATGGTCGATATCCTTATGAGATGCAAATATCACATATAATCCTACAAAGGCTTCTCCTGTTATGTAGCAAGGAAAATCCAGTCTATACAGTAGTGCACAACAGGTGGAGGGGAATACAGTGCACGTGACATGGAATATCTGCATTATATTACATGCCAAATATTCATAGATGGTCCTAAAATATCCAACCTGACTGTCCAGCTTGCCATGCATTGACATGTAGCTTTGTGTGTCTGTGCTATGGAAATTTTAGATAAATAGATGAATAGATAGATAGATAGATAGATAGATATGAGATAGATAGATAAATATATAGATAGATATGGGATGGATAGATAGATAGATAGATAGATAATGGATGGATATATAGGTAAATGGTGATAGATAGATAGATAGATAGATATTAGATAGATAGATAGATAGATAGATAGACAAACAGATGAATAGATAGCTATGAGATAGAAAAGTAGATGATAAATAGTTAATGTATGGATAGTAGATAGATAGATAGATAGATAGATAGATAGATGAGATAAATAGGTAGATAGACAAATAGATAGATAGATAGATAGATAGATAGATAGATAGATAGATAGATAGATAGTTGAGATAGATAGAAAGAAAATAGACAGGTAGATAGTTAATAATTTAAATAAAAGACAAGGCTGGAGAGGCAGCAATGATAGATAGATAGATAGATAGATAGATAGATAGATAGATAGGGAGATAGATAGATGAGACAACATGTCACACATGAATTGAACCATCTCTTCATAGGGACATGACACCCGCTGATCCTTCTTTGTCTGTTTTTCTACCATTTCTAGACATATACCATGTATCACACTCCTCTCCGGCTTCCTTCAGCTGAGCGCTGTGTTCTCGTTCACATGTGGTGACAAATCGACGCTTTTATCTCTCATTTTACAAGGAACAATCACCCTCCATAATAATCTCAGTAAGTTCTAGACTCTGTGGCAGGTGGTGGTGATATACCTGCCCTGTACCATGTGACTGGAAGGAAATCTCTATCCCACAGGTCCTTTTTCTGATTTTCTGCACATTTTCAACTACTTTTAACCCAATCACTACCACACATGTTCAGTGTTTTTATATTTCAAGTGCTAAAGGGCGCACCCTGCTGACTATTCCTGTGTATAACTTGTAAGCCATGTGTTCCGTATTACCAAATTCCACCTTTAATTTTAAAAGATACGTCTTTCAAAAGTAAAAACACAATTCATATAAAAAATTGTATAAGTGATATATATATTACTGCAGGCCGTGCTATGACTTGTAGTTTTAGGACAGCTAGGAAGCCACACAATGACTAGTAGTAAAAGTACATGATATATGAGGCATATGAGTTTACATATAGAATGTAAACTTGGTACATACATTACATTACTTATCCTGTACTGATCCTGAGTTACATCCTGTATTATACTCCAGAGCTGCACTCACTGTGTACATACATTACATTACTTATCCTGTATTATACTCCAGAACTGCACTCACTATTCTGCTGGTACAGTCACTGTGTACATACATTACATTACTTATCCTGTACTGATCCTGAGTTACATCCTGTATTATACTCCAGAGCTGCGCTCACTATTCTGCTGGTGCAGTCACTGTGTACATACATTACATTACTTAACCTGTACTGATCCTGAGTTACATCCTGTATTATACTCCAGAGCTGCGCTCACTATTCTGCTGGTACAGTCACTGTGTACATACATTACATTACTTATCCTGTACTGATCCTGAGTTACATCCTGTATTATACCCCAGAGCTGCACTCACTATTCTGCTGGTACAGTCACTGTGTACATACATTACATTACTTATCCTGTACTGATCCTGAGTTACATCCTGTATTATACTCCAGAGCTGCGCTCACTATTCTGCTGGTGCAGTCACTGTGTACATACATTACATTACTTATCCTGTACTGATCCTGAGTTACATCCTGTATTATACTCCAGAGCTGCACTCACTATTCTGCTGGTGCAGTCACTGTGTACATACATTACATTACTTATCCAGTACTGATCCTGAGTTACATCCTGTATTATACTCCAGAGCTGCACTCACTATTCTGCTGGTGCAGTCACTGTGTACATACATTACATTACTTATCCTGTATTGATCCTGAGTTACAGCCCCCCCCCTGTATTATACTCCAGAGCTGCACTCACTATTCTGCTGGTGCAGTCACTGTGTACATACATTACATTACTTATCCTGTACTGATCCTGAGTTACATCCTGTATTATACTCCAGAGCTGCACTCACTATTCTGCTGTTGCAGTCACTGTGTACATACATTACATTACTTACCCTGTTGCATACTGTTTTTCACTCCAGAGCAGCATTCACAATATTGCAGGTTTCAGAGCTAAGCTCTCCCAGCATTACTTGCTGGTACAGTGACTACACAAAGATTGCATTATATCAGGCACTGTATAGTAATATAATTTAGAAAAAGTAACCACAGCCTTTATTGAAGGAGCTTACTGTACCTCGGCTGTTAAAAGTGAGTCTGTCAACAAAGTTTGTCAGCCACCAGCAGAATAGTGAATGCAGCTCTAGAGCACAACACAGGCTTTAATTCAGGATCAATGCAAGATAAGTAACACAATTCATTTAGTATACAATGTATATAGATCACTATCATGGACTGGATGGGCATGTGTCCTGTGCCGGAACGGAGGTTCCCACAACCCACTCTGCCTGAGCCAAGACACTTACGTACAGGTCTAAGACAGCAAACTTGACCCTTGCCTCAGGTGAAGAAACACTTAGCTATGACTGTGACTAAAAGGTGCAATTGCTCAAATGAACTGGTTTCCCAAAGTGCCAGTCTGAGGATGTTAAATGTTCATCCCCTTAATTAGCTCCGCCCCTGCAGAGTCACTGACACACCTAAGTGGCCCATAAGGGACTTGTACAAAGGTCCCGAAAGCTCCAAAGAAACAGTCAATATTTCTAATAACTCATTCATATACAATTATTTTTACCCTAAGTTTTTATTTTCTGAGTAATTTTGTATTGTACATGACTTAACCATTAAAGTGCCAGTCAGACAATGTAACATGTTCAGCTTCTCAGTAAGCTCCTCCCCTGCGGAGTCAAAGAGGTCACATGACCTGCAGTCACTACCTAGCATTACAGAGAGATATTTAAAGGGCACAAGACGACCAGCAAACACCAGCCAGGTTTGGGGCATGTCTTACTATTTTCTCAGTCTCCCCCATCCTTCTGTGAATGAGTTTTAATACGTTTTAATTTGACAATGAGGGGTCCCGGACTCTTCAGGTGCAATTGGGTGCATTCGTGTTATGGTGTTGAACATGAAGTCCTAATGGCATGGAAAGCGAAGAGAGATGGATTGTCCACGGCTTCTAAAACACAATGGCTATGCACTCTCGGAAATAAGACTCATGCTTATGATTTAGGGGCCCTCAAACAATGACAGGCTCCCTTTAAAAGTGACTTTTTCTTTTGACTCATTCATAGACAATGCTCATCCCAAATTTCTGAGTTTTAACTTAAAAAGAGTTACTAATTTTGCACATGATTTAGCCATATAATATCACCCAAACTGTCAATCAGAGGGTATAAAGTGTTCTTTCCTCTCGGTTAGCCC
The DNA here is from genome assembly GCA_947044405.1 of Leptodactylus fallax. Lineage (NCBI taxonomy): Eukaryota > Metazoa > Chordata > Amphibia > Anura > Leptodactylidae > Leptodactylus > Leptodactylus fallax. Next base: position 2,419,597 of record CAMRHE010000180.1, read on the forward strand.
CTCCCCTGAGGAGCCAGCAACTGTAAGAGCATGCGTGTTGCAGTGTTAAACCAAAGGACTTCATTGCATATGCGCAGTGAGGACAGATATACTGTCCACAGCTTCAAAAGTATTATGCTCATGTACTGGGAGCCATTGGAAATAAATCTTAAGACCCATGCTAGTGATTAAGGGGCCCTAAACCAGTGACAGGCTCCTTTCAAAAGTGACTCATCCATAGACAACTATTCTCATCCTAAATTTTTCTTTTAATTTAACTATGGTGAATAATTTTGTATATGATTTAACCGTAGAAGTGTCAATCAGTGGCTGTAAAATATTTTTCCCTTCAGATAGCCCCTCCCCTGCGGAGCCAAGAGGTGACAAAACACACATCCCTGCAGCCTTCAGAGAGTGAAGAACCTGTGTGTCTCCCTTAAACAGTGACTCTTTCTCTTGCTAATTATTTTCATCCCACACAGATATTTCTTTTTAATTAAACAATGATGAGTAATTTTTAACGATCGAAAAAACCCACAAAAAAAATAAAATTATTTATTTTCCTGGCAAGTTTTGAGCCAGCGAACACATTTCCTGCAAATCCCAGCGAGCTGAGTCCCATATGACAATGCTCTGTTCCATTTGGCTAGGGCGGCCTCGTCTACTGGTGGTGAACTCTGTGCCACTGACCATGTGTGCAGAATTTACTGCCACCGCTAGCATTGGCGGCGGATCCAACAGACGCTGAGGTTGCATAAACAAGCTGTCTAAGACCGAGCAGATAGGATTTGGCATGGTAAGACAATAAAATAAACAGCTAATGGCCTAACACTATGAACCTACACAAATATTTTCCCCAGCACACAGCCTACAACAGCTCGGTAAACACAAACAGCCCCGGACAAGCGCGGCGCAGACTAATAACACTTGCCCCAAGCCAAATTTGTCATACAAATTGAATCTTAGCTTAGACGGAACGGAAAATGTTCCAGGTTTTTCTGTTCTTTCGACTACCTTTAATGCGGTTACATAACGCGTCATTAGAGCAATCTGAATGTCGGAGATAACTACGGGGAGAGGATTTGGAAATAATGAGAAGTTGCTGATGTGTATGGAAAATTCTTAGAAAATTAGATATATCTGTAGGGTTCGTGCTCGTTCATACAGAAATATCACAGGGAGTCAAGAGCAGAAATGAGCAGATCATACACACCCGTCTGCTCTCAAGCCTTGTGTCACAGATCACTACTCACTACTCACTGCCATGAAGTATTTTCACAAGTGCGTGTTTATGATCCTCAGGGGCGTAACTATGACCCACCCTGTGGAACGTCTCCTTGCAACCATCAGCCACGCCCCATCCATAGATTTTAGCATCATTTGTATTTCCCTTCTGTATCTGGCCCCAGACCACCATGACGACTTTTTTAACCATGTCTGTGCACACAAGCTTCCCATCATTCCCATCCCCCCACATACTAATCATGGCCCCCTTTATACTAAAGCCTACCCCAAAAACCCTCCCTGACTTTATACCCAAATAACCCATATTCTCCTTTCTGACAGTGGAAGGCTGTGGATCATAAATCTTCTCACTCCAGAGGGCAGGGGGAATAAATTTAGGATGCGCAGACTGACAGATATGAAAGGAAATTATGAAGTAGATCAAAGTTTATCCAGCCCTAGGGTGGTGAGGGGGACCTGTGGACCCTTTTGGTTTCTGGCCCTACTGTGATCCGTATAGTTCCGCCAGTAGTGATCTACCACCACAACACTGTGGCATAACAAAAGTGTGCAAGTGAAAATGTGTGCCTCAATCTTTCTCAGAGGTGCCACTGATCCCTCTAAGCTGTGTGCTCTGGAAATTATAGCTTTAAGCCGGGGCCCCACGTTGCAAAAATGCAGTGTTTTACAGTACCTGCAAAGTGGATGGGATTCTAACTAATCCCATCCCCACGTTGCAGAAAAAAATCTGCAGCAGAAAAACTCTTTGTGTTTCTCTCGCTGATTTTTCCGCAGTTTTTTTTTTTTTTGCTGCGCTTCACTATATGGGGCCTTAGCCTTCAAGAGGTTTTCTAACATGTAAATTTTAATGACCTATCCTTAGCCTATGGGGGTTTGACCTGTAAGGAGTAATAGCAAAAAGTAGTGACCAACCGGACTGCCAGAAGAGCAAGCAAATCTGGGAGCCAGCAGGGCCGCATCGGCTTGGGTACTATATGGGATGTCCAAAAAGGTGACATTTAATGCCCAAAAAAATCACCACAAAAATGTCCTTAATGATAAAAAATTCTCATTGCCAAATCTACCTGGTTATGGAGCCATAGGGGTAGATTTATTAAAATGGCCTAAAAGCCCATAGCAACCAATCACAGCCCATAGCAACCGATCACAGTGCAACTTTTGTTTTGTATTCCGATCCTGAAAAATGAAAGCTGCGCTGTGATTGGTTGCTATGGACAACTAAGACTTTTAGACAGTTTAATAAATCTGCCCCATATAGTTCTTACTAATATCTGGGTGACAACCTCGGAGGAAGCAGCAATATCGGCCACAGTGGTTGTTACCCGACATTGCATAAAGTTTTTGAAATTTTTTGTAATACAAGGCGTTCCCCCATCCCCCGACATATCACCTCCAGTTGTCAACCCAAAACCCACAGGCAAACAGATATGTTTCCTTTGGACTAATATTTACATTCCTCTTCGCTATTAATCCGGCTGATATCTTGATTAAGTGATTAGTGTTGTTTCCATGACGACGCAACCAATGGCCCTATCGCAGATTTCATCGCCCCTCTCCGCGCTTATACACATCCACACGTCTGTGACACTCGTAAGCCTTTCTGTCTAATTAAAGCTCACAATATCGTCACACCTGGCTGTGCTCGAGAACTACCGCGCAAAATACACACGGCCCCCGATATCCAGGATTACTGTACTAGTACCATATAACATACCGTACAAGCCTCACCTGCCATGTATTGAAATACAGGGGTTAGATAGTCCACCGTAATGGCCTTCACACCATAATGTTGTGTTTTTGTGTCATATGGACTGTTATTTTAGCACTGTATGGCGGTATTGTATGGCACTGTTACTTGAGTATTATTTCAGTACTCTTTGGCGGTCTAAGCTGGGCATTATTATATGGCTACTTTATGGTTTTATGGGGTAATTGGTAGTATTATTTGGGTAATCTTGTGGCATTTGTGCACTATATGGAGGTATTATTAGTATGCCGCATGGGTCTATTATTTGTGTACTGCATGGTAGTATTATATGGGAATTGTATGATATGGTTATTTCTGTACCGTGTTGTGTTGTATTCAGACACTGCATGTTGTTGCTATTTGTACACTGTATCATTGTATTATTTGGGCATTATTTTAGCACTGTATGGCTGTATTATTTGAGCACTGTATGGCTGTATTATTTAAGTGCCGTGATGGTAATATTTCAGTACTATCTGACAACGTCATTTAGGCATCATTATACAACTGTTTTGTAGCCTTATGCAGATAGTTGGTGGTATTTTTGGGTAATACTGTATTGTTTAAGGAATTTGTGCACTAGATGGTGGTACTATGTGTAGACTGCATAGTGTCATGTGGGTACTTCATGGTGTTAATATTCAGAAAATTTAGGGATGGCTAACCACTTTGTCATGAGCTGGGTTCGACCCCAACATCCTAAAGTGTTCGGTTTTTAACAAGACCAAAAAATTGGGGAACAAAAATGGCTACCATGACATGCGTTGCAGTAAATTATTATACTCTGGGGTCTCTGAGAACCCGGAGTGTCATAGGTGGAGGCCCAGGGGAGGTGATAAAACGTAAAAATCATTTATACTCACCTTCCCTTACCTCTTTTGGGCCTTATTGCTGCGTCCAACGCTCTTCTGTGACATCATGTGCCTGAGTCACATGGGCACACCAAGCGTCATGATGTCACTGAGGAGGCCAAGAGAGAGTGGCGGCCGACGTAAGGAAGCCCAGAAGTGAGGGAAGGTGAGCTTTATTTTTTCCACCTCCCCTGGGCCTCCACCTATTATACTGTGGGGTATGAAGAGACCTCACACTATAATGTCATGGTTCTATCCAAACTTGTTTGGACCGAAACTTATCCGGTACCCAAGTCCCCGGAACCCGAAACAAAACGACTCTTGGGAGGTTCGCCCATCTCTAGTATTGCTATTTGTGTACTGTATGCTTTGTTATAATTGTGTATGTTTTGATGGTATTATTTGGGAATTGCAGGGTGCCTTTATTTGTGCACTGTATGACAATATTATTTGTGCTCTGCATACTGCTTTTATTTGTTCGCTGTATGTTTTGTATGATATTATTTGGAAATTGTATGGCATTGTTATTTGTATGCTGTATGATGGTATTATTTGTGCACTGCTTGGTGATATGACTTGTGCACTGTATGACAGCATTGTTTGGGAATTGCAAGGTGCTGTTATTTGTGCATTGTATGACGATAATATGTGTGCTCTGCATGGTGCATTTATTTGGAAAATTTATAGTGTTGTTATTTGTGCACTGTATGATGATGTCATTTAAAGAGAACCTTTCTTTGCATCTTTTAACAGGCGCTTCTCTGCTGATTTCAGCACAGTTGGAATTTTTTCTCTAGCCCCCACCGTTCCTGAGCAATCACTGCAGTTAGTTTTGATGCCTGATATGTTAACTAGACTCCCTAATGTCCAGTGGGTGGTGTCAGGCAGGAACAGGCAAGGGGGCGTGAGTCAGAGCTCCAATCAGAGGCAGGCAATGTAAGAGCTCAGAACCACACACTCTTGTCTGCTGCTGCCTGAACCCACCCTCTTGCTTGTTGCTGCCTGAACCCACCCTCTTGATATTAGAGAGTCTAGTTAGGATATCAGACACCAAAACTAACTGCTCTTATTGCCAAGGAACGGTGAGGGCTAGAGAAAAAATTCTAACTGCGTTAGAATCAGTGCAGCGGCGACTATTAAAGGATGGAGTTGATGGAGGTGGTGAAAGATCAATCCTCTTCAAGCCATTTATGGTGCTTTTTGTGTACTGCATTACTACTTCTTGGAAATTGTATGGCGTTATTATTTGTTCACTGTATGATGGTATTATCTGTACACTGCATGGAACTGTTATTGGTGCACTATCATACAATATTGTGTGCATTTTATTATGTAATTATCTGTACACTGTATGATGATATGACGTGCACTATATGACAGTATTATCTGTTCATTGCATGGTGCTATTAATTATGCATTGTATGATATTATTTCTGCATTGTATGGTGGTTTTATTTGGACAGTAATGTTATGTCCTATTTCTTTGTCACTATTGTTCGGTTACTTGTAGTACTTTGTAGTGTTATTCAGGTTGTGTATGACGGTATTATTTGGGCACCATATAATACCGTCATCTGTGCACTGTATAGTCACTCTTCTTTTTATTGCTGTATCTTACTATATTGTAGTTGTACAATTTTTAACCCTTTTAATCTGTTTATTCACAAATCCATAATGCATGTGACCCCTGTTATGTCCGGGCACACAATGCGGGTCTATTATATCATATACATACATTTATATATAGGTCATACTTTAGCTATGAACTTTTTTGTAAAGTATATTTTTGCTTTTTGTTTTATCAGTTTTTTGGGGGAATTTAAGGCTTTTTATATCTTTCCGAAACAACTTAAAATGTAATAATTACCACCCAGCGGAGCAAAGAAAATGTAATTTATTTCTTACAATTGAAGGGATTATCCTACAGCACTAAGTCACTTTTATCAAACAAGTAGCAGGAACAGAAAGTGGTGAAATAAAGCAAGGGCCGTTCTCAGGACTACGGGTAATCCTCGCAATTTTCTGTATTTATCGCCCTCGCTCGCTTGAAATAGCAAACAAATTAGTAAGAGGTTGATAAATGTAATCTGATGAACGCTAATGCCGACATACCTATATATTGAATTTACGTTAGCATGGCCATGTGACCAACAGACGTGATGTCACTTCCTGAGAAGAAGGAAGCAGCCATGTTTTCAAAGTCCTGAATAATTCCACAATATGCAGTTAGCTCTTTGGCTCCCTCTAGTGAAGGATGCAGGAACTCAAACTTTTATCAATCAAGGGGTTAATAAAGCTTACAATGAATTCCCACCACTGGTTAAGCCTTATTACTTATACCTCCCGTTCCTCTGTTGTTCCTGCAGCCGTTCCGACTCTGGCTGATGTCACCAACTCCCTTCTACTCAGGCCGCAGGTTCATTGTGTCGAGTGGAGTCAGTCATGAAACATAGTTGGCCTCAATATCAGGGGTTAATCTCCTGCCATTCTGCTCCATCTTTGTGTGGTGACATGTAAAGGGGTGGGGCTTAGGAAAGAAGGCAGTTTTTCATAATCTAGTTTATGGCAAATATGGCAGGGGGGGAGGCTCCTGCTGCAGCCAGTTGTCTTACAGCCAGACCCATGACAAAGAGAAGGTCTCTGTATTTTACTGTAGATATGGTGGGGAGGAGGCTCCTGCTGCAGCCAGTTGTCTTACCCAGAGACTCAGGACAGTAAGACCCAGGAGAATGGTCTGGTGCAGGGCTTCACAATCTCTGTATTGTACTGCAGATATGACTGGGGGAGGCTTCTGTTGCAGCCAGTTGTCTTACAGCCAGACACAGGACAATAAGAAGGGGGGAATGACAGGGTGCAGGGCTTCACATTCTGTGTATTCTACTGCAGATATGACTGGGGAGAGGCTCCTGCTGCAGCCAGTTGTCTCACAGTCAGACTGAGCACAGAGGGAAGGGGAAGATCAATGTCAAATTAGTGGAGGAGCTCCATTTTCTGTGTAGTGGCCAGACCAGGTACTGCAGATCAGCTCCCCTTTATTTTAATGGGTCCTAAGCTGCAGTGTCTTTGTTTTGATCGGTAGGGGTACAAGGTGTCAGATTGCCACAGATCTTTAAAGTTCTGTTCGCATTAATATCATGGTCCTGGCTTTCATTCATAATGGAGCCTCAAAAGCATCTTGACAAATCCCAATGGATCCCTATGTTTAACAGGAGAAATGAGGAATTACACAGTAGTCACATTGTGCTGTCCATGTAACACATAGACGTGTTGGGTCTTCTATAGAGGGATGATCTAATAGATGAAGGTCCTAAACTTGAATGGGGCTGCAATACTAGACATGGCCATATACAAAGGCGGCGCTGTTTGTGGAACGGTGCAGCTGTTTCTCTAATTTCATACCATTCCCTCTACATCTGAGAGGTTTAGCCATATGTTAGACTTCCTATACACCCTGAATCTAGACCTTTCCCCTGCATGCTATGCTTACTGTATGAAATCGTATTACATCCAATTATCCAGAGAAATTTTGGTTTTATTGTTGCGGCTACCTTTGTAGTTTTCCTGCTAGAGCAGCGCAGTCCTAGCAGGAGCCGGCTGTGATCTGAGATCAGAGCGTCTCCACTTTCAAGGCAACTTTCCTGTGTTGGTAGCTAATGATACAGTTGTGTCTCCGACTCGCTTTCCTCCGCTCCGGCTTTCACAATGACTCCTTATGAAAGGGATCCCGAGACTTTATTTTAACATCTTATTGCCAATGAAAAAGATTATATTGAAAATAATTCTATAAATCCATTTATATTAAAGGGATTGTCAAGGATTAGGCACAAATGGCTGATTTTGATCATAAACAGCGCCACACCTGTCTGAAGGTTGGGTGTGGTATTGCAGCTCATTCACAACAATACAACTGAGTTGCAATACCAGCTATGGAATAGGTGTGGCACTATTTTTATACTTTTAGGCATCCTTTTTAAGAAAAATATAAGCCTCTGAATTATCTTTGTATTAAAGGGGTTTCTAGGAGTCAAATAGTGATGGCCAATCCTTTGGATAGGTTGTCAGTATTTGATCAGTGGGGGTCCGACACCTGGGATACCCATCAATTGGCTGTTTGAAGAGAACAATGACTGCTGGGGCCTCATCACTGAATTCAAAAAACAGTGCTGTACATTGTATAGTGGTGGTCTTTGGTATTGCAGCTCTGTCCTATTCACTTGAATGGGACTGAGCTGCACACAGTCATGTGATGAATGAACGTGATGTCACCGGTCACTGAAACAGACAAAGCCCTCTCTAAAGCCCTGCTGCCATTTCAAGCTGTGATGTGTTGGGGTCCTGGGTATCAGAACCCACTGATCAGATATCGATGGCCTATCCTAAGGATAGGTCATCATTATTTAAGTCCTGGAAAACCCCTTTAAGTCATGTGATGGGGGCAGACATGACCATGCCTCTAGGCAGTGGGTTGATATGTTACTGCCATAAGCAGGACTGTGGAATTGGTGAGGAAAAATTCAGACTATTTTTCCACAGCCTGACTACGACTACAACTCCTGCTCCAACTCCTTAGCCTGTCCTATCTGATGCGGCCCGGACTGTCGGCCCGCACATGGGATCGTGAAAATCACGGTCGTGTGTACGGGCCCATAGAAAAGAATGGGTCAGTGTGCTCTCCGTGAAATACACAATAGTTCACTGACCCATACCACGGTCGTCTGCAAGGGGCCTAAGCACCATGGTCTTCTTTTCATTGCGTCCCGAGGTTCTGGAAATCTACAAAACCAATTTTTTTTTCTGATATTTTTTGTATTTTTGTATAACCCTATCCATAAAAGTGAATAAGTGGATGTTAATGTGACCTGCAAATGTATAAATAATGGATGGCTCTACTCAGAGGTGTAAATTCTTACATAACGCTTCCCCAGAGGATCCGAGTAAGAACACCAAAGAATTTTTGGCCGTTTTTAGCTTCTCCTCCAACTCCATCCAAGGATTTTTTGCTGTTAACCTGTTGTCAATTTACCCCATTATCTCCTCCATGTGCAGAGTAGCAGATGTTTGGGCATCGGGTCAATGTTGTGAATATGATATTTTTACATAACAAAATCTTTTTCTTTTTTTTTTTCTTTTTTTGCAAAACCAAGCAGGGAAATAATCAGAGCATGACAGTGGAAGCCAAGAAAACAGATGTGATGTGGAGCAGTGAAGACGTTACCTTGAGCCGCGCTCTGTAGATAATACTCGGCAACCCTGCTGGCTTTTCATGCGCTTTCTGACATCAGGAATTGCGAGAACCAGAAAAAGAGTTGGAAGTTTTATGTTCAGGAGCCTCCAAAGACCACAATCAGCAAAACACAATCTAAAGCCCGATTCAGCAAAAGATGCAGGTGGAGGATGAAGTTCATCCAGATCTCATGCTGTTTTTAGAACACTCAAGAATATTCTGTAGACCTTATCAACCACCAAAATTGGAAAATCTAGTCTTAAAGGGGACGTTTCACCACCTCCACCATCTCCAGCTCTTTGCATCCTCTAATAAGCCCCACATCACTGATTGTGGCACAGTTGGAATTTTTTCTCTAGCCCCTACTGTTCTTGAGCAATCCTTTCTTTAGTTTCAGCACCCAATATCCTTATTAGGCTCTCTACAGTTAGGTGGGCGGTCTTAGACTACCTGTTCCAGCCAAGGACCGCCCAAATCAGTTTATTAGGTGTGGAAACGAACACAACTGATTGTTCGGGAACGGTAAGAGCTAGAGAAAAAATTCCAACTGTGGCAGAATCAGTGGAGTGGTGTCTATTAAAGGATGCAAAGAACTAGAGTTGATGGTGGCGATTAAAGGTCCTCATTAAAGGGATTGTCCATCAAGAAAAAAAAATCAGGCTCACCAATACTCACTTCACGATACTTTACATCACCACTTCTGTTCTGTTGCTGCTTGGGTCACAACTGTTTTTGACTTTCTGTTCTTGTCTCGACACAAAGGAAATGCCAGTTCAGCCAATCACTAGCCAAAGCAGCCACTAGCCACTGCAGACAGTGATTGGCTGAGGTGGCATCTCCTGTGTGTCGAGACAAGACTAGGAAGTAGAGACCCAAACAGTGCCAGAGCGAGAGAGGTGGGGAATCGGTTTCCAACTCTTTCTCTGGTTGTCCTGATGTCAAAAAGCTCATCAGAAGCCAAAAACGTTGCCGAACATGATCTACAAGGATATGTCTTCACTGTCAGTATTTTGTTATTTTACATCATTGTATGCTGTTTAAAAAAATTTAAAAAAATGTTGGTTTTGGACTACCCTTTAAGGGATTAAAGTTGAATAACACTCTTGTTATGTATCACTTAAGGGAAGTTTTTAATAGGTATCTATGATATGTGTGCTGGAACTCTGCCATCTGTATAATTCACATTGTGTAGTCTAGTCTGTGGGTATTTTAGGATAGAAATAGGACATATGGTTCTCATAGGGTTGTGTTATATTGCAACCAGGGACAGATTCAAGCATGGACAAAAGGGCTATTGTCCCAGGGTCTTAGATACTGTATGGCGGTATTATTTTTCACTGTTTGGTGATATTATTTACCTACTGTATGGTAATAATATTTTTGCACTGTATTTAAATACTGTATGGCGGTATTATTTTTTCACTATATAGAGATATTATTTAGATACTGTATGGCAGTATTATTTTTGCACTGTTTGGAGATATTATTTTTGCACTGTTTGGTAATATTATTTAGCTACTGTATGGTGATATTATTTTTGCACTGTATTTAAATACTGTATGGCGGTATTATTTTTGTACTGTATGGTGATATTGATTAAATACTGTATGGCAGTATTATTTTTGTACTGTATGGTGATATTGATTAAATACTGTATGGCGGTATTATTTTTGCACTTTATGGGATATTATTTAGATACTGTATAACAGTATTATTTTATCACTGTTTGGTGATATTATTTACCTACTGTATGGTGATATTATTTTTGGGCTGCGTGATATTATTTAAAATTATAATAATATTTCATGGTGTTTTGCTGTCTGATGATATTATTTAGATACTGTATACTGATATTATTTTTGCACTGTATGGTGATATTATTTAGATACTGTATGGAGGTATTATTTAGATAATGTATGTTGGTATTATGTGAGCACTGTATGGTGACATTATTAAGACAATATATAGTGGTACTATGTGAACACTGTATGGTGGTATTTTATCCCAGTATTGTGATATTATTTAGTGTATAATGCCATTATTTTCGCTACCGCATGATGATATTAATTACAAAGTGTATAATGTTAGTATTTGAACAGTATATTGTTTTATTATTTACACACTGTTTGGTGGTATTATTTAAACACTCTGATGGCATTATTTGTTAGTGGTGCACCGCATGGTGACATTATTTGTTCAATGAATGGCAGTATTATTTGGACATGAAAGGTGTTATTAATTGAGACTATATGGTTGTATTATTTGAAACAGTGTGTGACAGTGTTATTTGCATGGCGGTTTTAATTTTGTGCAGCCTGGTGGTATTATTTGTCTACTATAAGGTGATATTTTGGACATTGTATTGTGGTATTATTTGGGCATTGTTATTTCTGGACTGTCTGGCGATATTATTCATCCCATACCATGGCCATGGATATTTTTGGACCTTAATCTGGCCCCAATTGCACTTTTTTATGCACTACTTTTTATAGAATGTGCGAATGTGTCGTACGGTAGTCACATAGAGTAGGCCAGAATGCTGAGTTAACGTTTTTTGTGATCACCCTCGAAGATATTTTTCATGGCCTGAAATTTTTGGACCGTGATGCTTTGCTACAAGATGCTGCATTTATACTTCTTCTGATTTGGGCAGGTTTTCCTCCACAAGCTAAAATGTCTCCTCCGCACCTGTTCGGGGAATGAAAAAGAACAATTGTATTTCACGGTCAATTTGGACAAAAACTTAAAAATTCACAAAGAATCCAAAATCTAAGAATCTAGTAGAATTGTCTTCTCCGTGATCGTCGCAGGAACGTGTTAAACAAGACATGGGGTGTAAGATCACAGATGTGCTTGTTAATAAGACGCTCGGGAGATTGCGAATGGCACTTTCGTGGCAGCTGAGCGTAATATCAGCCTTTACAGAACAATACAGTTGGCAGCTCCTAATAACGGCGGCTTGTGACATCTACAAAAAAATAATTGTGCCTTAAGGAAACTTTTCACGTGTTCAGTACCAGTCAGCAAAAATTGGTACAAATGGAACGGAGAGCTGAATGACACGTCTCAGTGTTATACCTCCACTCATCTAATGTGACACGACGGGTGCGCAGTCACTGGGAGGCGCCGCTTCTCCTCTAACCTTCAAATCCTGCATAGAGAGCAGAAATGAGAAGTTCTGTTCAGATCAGAAAGTTTTCAGATTCAATAAATGAAATAAGTCTATAATGAGCAATATCAGACATAGGGAATTATGTGGAGACCTGCATGTATCTGTCACCGGAGAGGAGAAGGAAAAAGTGACCTGAATACATAGAACGTCATAGGAGTATATGTGTGTGACATAACTGTTACTGAAATAGATAGATGGATGGATACTGCACATGTGAGGTAGATAGATAGATAGATAGATAGATAGATAGATAGATAGATAGATACATACATAGATAGATAGATAGATAGATAGATAGATAATGTAGATATGATAGCAAGAAAAAAATGGCAGCACTCCAGTTAGAAGCAAAAACTAGTGACCTTTAATTCAAGACAAGTGCGACGTTTCGGTCCTCACAGGAACCTTTCTCAAGCCCTGTGAGGACTGAAACATCGCACTTGTCTTGGATTAAAAGTCACTAGTTATTGCCACCCTCTGTTTGGATTTGCACCCACACTTTTTTTGCTATGCTGCTTTAAAATTTTCTTTTTTAATGTAGATATGATGTATGTAGGTAGATAGATAATAGATAGCTAGAAGAGATAGATAGATAGATAGATAGATAGATAGATAGGAGATGAGATAGATAGATAGATAGATAGATAGATAGATAGATATGACATAGATATGAGATAGATAGATAGATAGATAGATAGATAGATAGATGAGATACATAGATAGATAGATAGATAGATAGATAGATAGATGAGATACATAGATAGATAGATAGTGAGATACATAGATAGATAAGATAGATAGTAGATACATAGATAGATAGATTACTGCAGATATGAGGTATGTAGGTAGATAGATAATAGATAGATAGATAGATAGATAGATAAATAAATAGATAGATAGATAGATAGATAGATAGATAATGTAGATATGAGGTATGTAGGTAGATAGATAATAGATAAATAAATAGGTAGATAGGTAGATAGATAGATAGATGATAGATAGATAGATAGATAGATGATAGATACTGGGAGGTATGTAGATAGATAGATGATTGATAGATAGATAGATAGATAGATAGATGAGATAGAGGGATGGATAGATAGATAGATAGATAGATAGATAGATAGATAGATAGATAGATAGAATAGATAGATAATGTAGATATGAGGTATGTAGGTCGATAGATAGATAGATAGATAGATAGATAGATAGATAGATAGATACTGTTTTCCTTTAAGGAAAGGAGGCAATAGGGATTAATGAACTGGCTTGTAACAAACCAGGTTCATTACGAATTTTCCAAAAATTTCAGTTCGGCCAAACCTGAAATTTTTGGTATTCAACATCTACATACCATTATTATACTATGTGGTCTCTTGAGGCTCCAGAGTTTACTAATCAGAGGACAGGGAAGGTGTGTAAAAATTAAAAACAACAACACGATACTCGCCTTTCTCGGACCCCTGCCACAACTTCCTCCGCATTCTGGTTTCTTCTTCGGGCCCCTCCATGTCACTACTGAAGTCTGTAATTGGGTCTCTCGGTCAGGTGAGGATGTCAACATCATTGGGCCCCAGGTCACCACTCAGACCTGTGATTGGGCCTCAGTGGTCAGGTGGGGACTGTCAATTTCTTGCCACTTTATCCTCTCTAATGTCATATATCTAATATACACAGGGGGTTTTACACATTTTTGATAAAGGGCCAAAAGTACCATTTTATCCCATTTTACTACCCCCTGAGACACCATTCAGGACACTTTCTGCCCATTACGGAATATCTGGCTAGAAGCGGACATTACACATTGGCAGTTGTCAGAGCGGTTCCACATAGTAAGACATCCATTATTGATTCCTGAGTCACATTAGCCATAGAGTACGAGACGCAGATGATCCCCACGGTCGTTCATCCATTTAATGGAACGAGGCCGAGAATTAATGCATTGCTTTCAGGAGAACATATAATGTTCCGGGTAATGGAATCCGCTGTCATTTTTCCTTCTATACCATTAAATGTATGTTGGCGTCTACAGCCCGGAGAGATTGGTGATGAGCGCGGGTTGTGAATACCTAATGTTATCTATGGGAGGCAGACAATCAAGTGCATCGCATTACTTCACACTTACGATTATTTTCTATGGCTCTGTAAGATGTAGCGTTGAATAGGTCCTTATCCTTGAGAGTGACTTACAACACATATGTATGAAGGCTTAAAGGGAGTGGGCCTCCAGACCCAGCCTATAAACCCAGCACCAGAGATAGATAGGTTAGGGTCACATGAATCAAACGCCGTTTTCCCCTTGTGAATCGGTATCTCCGTTGCCGAGATATCACTATTTTTGGAGCAACAAGGGTGCCGCCATTGTTTTTAACTCATTTGCATATTGACAAAAACAGTTATATCTCGGCAATGGAAGCAGCGATTCGCAAGAGGAAAACAGCATTTGATTCAGGTGACCCTAACCTATCTACCTGCAGAGTTGGGTTGATAGGCTTTGGTCTGGTGACACACTCCCTTTAAAGAGAATCTCCGCCTACTATCACATAATTTTTAAGTCAAAAAGCTGATTAATTTCTTAGTATATCTTTATAGTGGTAGGAGCTCAGTTTTTATGATACAGAGCTACCAAATCCACTGCATAAGTATAGATTTATGTTGGATGCCTGCAGCCATCACTAGGGGAGCTGTATACTGTGTTATCATAGAGTGCAATGTACAGTTAGTATGCAGAGCTCCTACGCTCCCTCTAGTGGCGACTGCAGGCAGCCAGAATGATAACATTTATCAAAGTAGAGACCATGCGACTTACACCTAGTGGAGTACAGCATTTGGCTATCGCCGACAGTCACCTAGACTGCAATATATCACTTATCCTGGTGCTAGGTGATACATGTTAGCAGGCTGAGATATTGATAACGTATCCTCTAGATCAGTAGGGGACCAACAAGTGGCATCCCCATGATCAGCTGGTAGAAGAGCCTGCAGCTTTTGGGTGACCACTGTGGGTTATTGACTGAATACCAAACACAGCGCCATACATTGTATAGTGACTGTGCGTGGTATGGCAGCTCAGTCCTGTTCACTTGAATGGGAGTGAACTGCACACAGGCAATGTGATGAATGATCGTGACATCACTGGCCCAGTAATATCACCCATGTCCAGTTCTGAGACCCACTTACCTCCATATACCTAGCTGACATCAGCAGCTTGTCTTATAAGGCCTTTCCGCTGTCTTCTCCTTTAAGGATTGTATGCGTGTTGATGGTGACGTTTGGCGTAGGTGGCGGCTGTATTTATGATGCAGGTACTTAGCACTCTCATCACAGAATATCCTGAGGACTTCTTAATAAATTAAAGATTTTCTGTTAGCTTATTGATTGTAGCTTTATATGCTCAGGATGGAACAGAGACTGGAGGAGCTGCCAAATGTACAAAACCTCCAGCTTCACCGGTGTTAAGATGTTACTTTTATTTTCTTTAACTCTCTGTCTATTTAGGACCCGAGTGATCAGCAGTTATGTCTTGGGGAATTGAAAGCAATATTTCAATCCCCCTGCAGCACCACCACAGGTGAAATGAAGTATTACACAGTTTCTATTGAAATCAATGGGCTGACTGTGTAATACTTGGACATGCTGGGTCCTCCAGAGTGAGAGATGCTCCTCTTAGCTGCTCCCCACTCTCTAGATAGATAGATAGCTACAATTATAGATAGATAGATAGATAGATAGATAGATAGATAGATTTATAGATAGATACAATTAGATAGATAGTTACAATTAGAGATAGATAGATAGATAGATAGATTTATAGATAGATACAATTAGATAGATAGATAGATAGATAGATAGATAGATAGATAGATAGATAATAGATATATGGATAGCGGGACATTGATAGATAGGTAGACAGATAGTTGGATAGATTTTATGAGATATATAATATATAATGAGACAGATTTTAGATAGATAGATAGATAGACATAAAGATAGATGATAGATAAATATAAAAGAGATCGATAGATTATAGATAGATAGATAGATAGATAGATAGATAGATAGATAAAAACAAAAAGGTGTAGCAGCACTCTGACACAGCACAAGGGTATATAGAGAACAGAGATAGCATTACTGCTATTATTGGCACCTACAAATTAATATGGTGTATAAACTCAAATTTTGAGGTTCTTAGTTATACATATTTGATCAAACAGTAGGAAGCCCACCTGCCCCGACAAGGCGACCTCATTAAGGTGGGACCCTATACTAATGCCTCTATTAAACCCAAAATAAATCTACAATGTGAACACAGGGCAATAACATACCTCTCTTGGACCCGGAACAGGTCTACAATATGAACACAGGGCAAATAGGATCTAGAGGACCCAGAACAGGTCTACAATGTGAACACAGGGCAAATAGGATCCAGAGCATACTCAACTTAAAATAGCCTAGGGGCAAATGGGGAAATGAGAAATATCCTCTATTCCACTTATATAAACCCGTGCAATATATATATATACTTATATATATAAGTATAGGGTCCCACCTTAATGAGGTCACCTTGTCGGGGCAGGTGGGCTTCCTACTGTTTGATCAAATATGTATAACTAAGAACCTCAAAATTTGAGTTTATACACCATATTAATTTGTAGGTGCCAATAATAGCAGTAATGCTATCTCTGTTCTCTATATACCCTTGTGCTGTGTCAGAGTGCTGCTACACCTTTTTGTTTTTATACATTTTACCACAGTAGCGTGCACCTGTTCACATTAGGATGTGCTGTCTGAATTGTTCTCGAGTAGATAGATAGATAGATAGATAGATAGATGATAGATAATAGATAGATAGATAGATAGATGATAGATAATAGATAGATAGATAGATAGATAGATAGATAGATAGATAGATAGATAGATAGATTTTAATTGAAGTTTGATGATAGGTGTATAGATAGAGAGATATAGATAGATAGGTAACTAGAAAGATTCTCTTTTTGGTGTTTTTTCACTCCCTGTCCCATGTTCTCCCCCTCAGGCCCTACAATAAACATAACAAAGTGTATAATCGCCTGGAAAGTTCCTTTAAATGCCGAGACAATGTATTTTTTCAGAACTCCGTTTCCATAAATTCCAAATATTTCATTTCCCAGCTGCCAATTTTATAGTTTTCTTTCCAAGCGCTTAAAGCAAATCAAGGTGTCAGATGTAATTTATTGTCCAAATTTTTAGAAAGTACAGAAATCTCAACTTCAAAATCAAGTGTTCCTCGGGCCCCGCTGCTGCCCCTTCCCTCTCCTGCGTCCAGACTTTCTGTGGTTGGGAATTGTTCCATCATATTGTGATATTGATTGGATTTTATTGTTAGGCGTTGAATAACACAAGTGGTTTTCATTTTAGAATATTGTATTTTGAAAATTATAACACGTCATAGGAATTGCAATAGTCAAGCGGCAGGGTGGAAGGAGAGGGCTGGTTGACCAAAGCTGCCAAATGAGGCCCTCCAAAGTAGATCCATAACTTCATAAGCATATAAATTCATATGCACTCATTGAGCCAGAAATTGGCCAGTTCTTCTTCATAAGCACAGTTCTTAGCAAGAGTAAGTGCCCATACATTGTCATTTGGGTCAAGAACCAGTTGTACACTAACTAGGACCACCACTAACTAGGAAAGAGGTTGCACTTTGTGGCCAACTGTAAGAGATCATAGTCAACTCAAGACAGCAAGTCATTTCCAGGTTGTTCCACCAACATTGTGCAGGTAGATGCTGCCCCACTCCATAATGCCAAATTTTGAGATTATAAAATCCATTAAAAAGCTTTAAAGGTTCTAAGTGGCCCATCAGAGAACAATCCAAGGAACCCAACTTTTGACATAATAATGATGATTCCACCCAAGGCCCAAGAGTGGGGGCCCTTAGAGTAATACATAAAGGAGCAGAAGCACCCAAGTTAGTACTGTACCCCTTAGTGTCTATGTGGTCCCCTTGTAGAGCTAAGGAAGCACAGTATGGATTCATAGACTTCTTGTACACCACTTGTTCCACTCTTCGAGGAAGGCAAAGCAGGGCCAGTCAGAGATAAACTGCTGGGTAGAGATCCTTACCCCTTCATTTTAGTAATCGGTGGTTGGCTGGCCACCAATCAAAACTTTTTATATGTCACTATGACATGTCAAAGATTTTTGTGAAATTATAGGTACTCTTTAAGGTCTTATGCAACATAAATTTTTATATGGTGGCAAACGGAGTCCCAATGGACAAAATGCAAAGTTAAGGATGGAAAGAGTAATGTAAATCCCATCAATGTTTGGTGCGACCTTTGCCCTTTCCCTTCCATCAATTCTTGCAGACAGTTTTTGGCAGAACTCGGCAGGGAGGTTGTTCCCGTCACCATCTTGGAGAACTAAGCACAGATCTCCTGTACATGTAGGCTTGCTCCAATCCGTCTGTCTCTTCATGTCATCCCAGACAGACTGGACGATGTTGAGATCAGGTCTCTTAACCCTTCTATTTCTGAAAGCAGGTGGAGGCGCCATATCATACGCAGGTATTTAGATACTATTCAGTGCCTTCCTTTCCTGTTGACAATCTAGATCTGTAGAAAATACATCTGTCTATTCAATCCCATTGAAAAGACTCTAACTTGTCCCAGCGCCAAAGACGTCAGTTGTGCTTGACAGAAGCTGAGCGGAGATCATTCGTCCTGTACCACCCCGGCCCCATTATTTCTAAATGACATGTCACTCAGGATGAGAGCGGCCATCAGCACCCGTGTACAAAACAACATCTGTTTTTTATCTCCATCCAAAACACATATAAATATCATCCATAAACCGTTAGGGGGCAGAGAGGAGATGATTGATTTTGGAGATCATGTTGGTCGGAGATATTGGTATTTGGTGCAGTCCTTACACGGTCGTCGGTAAATGTGTTAATTGTTATGAAGGAGAAAATATTTGTGTGTTTAAGAAAGAAGTAGCTGATGAAAAATTTTGCCGGTTGGAGTCTGCTATGCCATGTCCAGAAGTAATAGCTTAGCGGTATCCTGGCATAGACTGGCCAGAAGAAGGCTAAAAGGATATTATGTTGACCTCCGTCTGGTAATTGAAGCCTATAGACATGTATAGCAAGTACATTAGGAGCTTTCTGGATGTACACACTAAACATTAGGCAAAAACAAGATATGAACCTATCCTGACAGGACTCCTAGAAGAGACAGTAAGCGTCTGGATTACCCCGACCATACAGGATGATAGACAGTGAGAGTCCTGCTTACCCTGCTCACAAAGGATGATTGACAGTGAGAGTCCTGGTAACCCTGCACACATAAGATGACTGACAGTAAAAGTCCTGCTTACCCCACACACACAGGATGATTGATAGTGAGAGTTCGGTTTACCCCGCCCACACAAAATGATTGATAGTAAAAGTCCTGTCTACCCAGCACACACACAGGATGATTGACACTCAGAGTTCTGCTTACTCTACCCACACACAAAATGATTGACAGTAAGATTCCTACTTACCCTGTACACACAGGATGATTGACAGTGAGAGTCCTGCATCCTGCTTACCCCCACACACAGGATGATTGACAGTGAGAGTCCTGCTTATCCCGCACACACAAAATTACAGTAAGAGTCCTGCCTACCCTGCACACACAGAATGATTGGCAGTGAGAGTCCTACTTATCCCGCACACACAGGATGATTGACAGTGAGAACCCTGCTTACCCTGCACACACAGAATGATTGACAGTAAGAGTCCAGCTTACTACAAACACACAGAATGATTGACAATAAGAGTCCAGCTTACCCCACCCACACAAAATAATTGACAGTAAGAGTCTTGCCTACCCCACACACACAGAATGGTTGACCATGAGATTCTTGCTTACCCCATCCACACAGAATCTTGATTACCCTACCCACACAGGACAGTTGACCATGAGTCCTGATTACCCTGGTCACACAGGATGATTGTCAGAGTGTGCATGCAGAAGTTGTCAATTATTTTGTGTGGGTGGAGTAATTGCTCTCTTTCTCTCTGGAGGACTTGATACCTCCAAGCATTATGCTAAGTGACCAATGGTTTTGTGTAATACTCCATTTCCCCTGCGGAGGCGCTGCAGTAAAATTGAAAACTGCTACTTTCCACTGCAGATTATAGCTGATCACTGGGAGTCTCTGAAGATATTGCACAGTAATATTATTCTGTATTTCCCATCAGATTTGGAATAAATGATTAATTTTTCTCAGAGAGGGTAGCCTGCACTTGTTTTCATGCATTCACACAGCACATCTAATGAGGACAGTATTCACGCGCTTCCTGTGGTCTCCTTTGTACGGAGATCCCTCCGGCTGTCCAGATGACCCACTTATCTAGTGTATTGAATTCTGTGTCTGGTGCTTGGATACTCCAGATTTTCCGCACTAATACACAAACAAGTCCCTGCTCCATCTATATATAGCTGGGAACTGTCTGTACACTGAGACCGTAAGATGCTGCATCACATGGGACGTCTGATATCAGCATGATATTGATCTAAATGAAAAAATCTATATTTTCTTGGAACTGTCTATGAAAATATAAATTACTATTACATATAGGACATCACACCACAAAATGAAAAGCTTTTTCTTTTAATTAATGGAAAAATTAATCAATTTGGAGAGTGCGACAGGTGAGGGGTGACCGAGAAAACTGAAGAAATGGTATTGACAACACAAGAGACATAAAGTAATATAAAAATAGATAGATAGATAGATAGATACTAGTAGATAGATAGATAGATAGATAGATAGATAGATACTGTAGATAGATAGATAGATAGATAGATACTGTAGATAGATAGATAGATAGATAGATAGATACTATAGATAGATAGATAGATAGATAGATAGATAGATACGTAGATAGATAGATAGATAGATAGATAGATAGATAGATAGAGAGATAGATAGATAGAATGAGATAGATAGATAGATACTGTAGATAGATAGATAGATAGATAGATACTGTAGATAGATAGATAGATAGATAGATAGATAGATAGATACTATAGATAGATAGATAGATAGTAGATAGATAGATAGATACTTAGATAGATAGATAGATAGATAGATAGATAGATAGATACTGGATAGATAGATTAGATAGATAGATAGATAGATAGATAGATAGATACTGTTGATATATACTGTAGATAGATACTGCAGAGGAAGGAGATCTCAATCTGTGATGGACTACCATCTAGATACCTGCCAACAGTTCCGATTTTATTGGTAAAATGGGTGTGACTTATACTAAAGTGATTGATTCTTGGTTTTGGGGACATTTCCATGGACAGGGCTTAAAGAGGACATACACCTACTTCACCTCTTTGCTTCCTTCAATAGTTGCTGCTTCACTGATTCAGAATTTTTTCTCTCGCCCCCACCATTCCTGAGCAGTTCGTACTACTATTGTAGTTTCAGCCCCCAATTGCTAATTGGGTTCCCTATTGTCAGATGGGCGGTCTCAAACTATCTGCTTCTGCCCAGGACCAGCTACCTGACAGTAGAGGACTAGTTAATATTTTGGGACCTTAAAGTAACAGTACTGATTGCTCGGAAATGGTGGGGGCTAGACAAAAACGTTGGTGTAACCAGTTTAACCTATTATAGAATTCAAAGAGCTGCATATGGTGGAAGGTCCTCTTTAATTGTCTCCATTGTGGCTATTGAGATGCTGCCAAGTTTGGACTACACCGTATGGAGGGACTATAGTGTATAGAGCTGAGCAATATCTGTAGGACTGTGATCTATGGAGGACTGTGAACTATGATGGACTGCAACCTAGGGGCGGTCTGGCTTATGGAGGACTGTGATTTATGGAGGACTGTGATCTATGATGGACTGCAATCTATGGAGGACTGTGATTTATGGAGGACTGTGATCTATGATGGACTGCAATCTATGGAGGACTGTGATTTATGATGGACTGCAATCTATGGAGGACTGTGATTTATGGAGGACTGTGATCTATGATGGACTGCAATCTATGGAGGACTGTGATTTATGATGGACTGCAATCTATGGAGGACTGTGATTTATGGAGGACTGTGATCTATGATGGACTGCAGTCTATGGAGGACTGTGATTTGGGAGGACTATGGAGGACTGTGTTTTATGGAGACTGTGAGTTATGGAGGACTGTGATCTATTGAGGACTACAGAGGACTGCAATCTATAAAGGACTACAGAGGACTGTGATTTATGGAGGACTATAATCTATGGAGGACTGTGATCTATGAAGGTCTACTGAGGACTGTGATTTATGGAGGACTGTGTTCAATGGAGGACTGCGATCTATGGAGGATTGTAATTTACAAAGGGGTGCAATCTATGGAGGGCTATGATCTACGATGGACTGCAATCTATACGGATCTATAAAGGACTGCAATGTATGGAGGGCTGTGATCTATGTAAAACTACAAGTTAGGGTTGTCTAAAACCTATGAAGGACTGCAATCTAGGGTGGACTGTAATCTATGAAGGACTGTAATCTATGAAGGACTGTAATCTATGAAGGACTGTAATCTATGGAGGATCATAATCTATGGAGGACTGTAATCTATGGAAGACTGTAATCTATGGAAGATCATAATCTATGGAGGACTGTAATCTAGGGCAGACTCTTGGGCACTTTGGTGACACATGTAGGAAGGCACCGGCTGGTTGTGGCCGCCACATGCTGTAGATCTGTCGTTACTTAATAAACTGCTGTAAGTGCGACAGCTGGTGAGATTCCAAGTACAATGGCTCCGTCTTCCCCTTCTGTCCGCCATGTCTCTTCTAATGTTTGCTCATCTGTCGCTTCTACTTTGTTTGCATAAATTGACAATGAAGACGTTACTGAAGTGATATTTTCGTTCCGAAAATCCCATCGCGCTGAGTTATGAGTCTCACTAGAAAATCCATTGTTAAGCAGCGGCTCTTCTCTAATCTGCCAGTACAGGAGAGAAAGAAGAAAGTTCACAGCTGGATTATCATCTGCGAGGAAGGAGCGGGATTAATGGAGGGGGGAGGGGAAGTGGATGTCAGACTAAGGCCTTATTCACACGCACGTAATACAAGTGGGTTTAATGAGCTGACCTGCATAGGGCAGAACCATATGTAGCGATCCTGAGCCCTCTCCTAATCCTCCTGGTGCTCTATGTACCGATCCTGAGCCTGCTCCTAATCCTCCTGGTGCCCTATGTACCCATCCTGAGCCCTCTCCTAACCCTCCTGGTGCTCTATGTACCCATCCTGAGCCCTCTCTTAATCTTCCTGGTGCTCTATGTACCCATCCTGAGCCCTCTCTTAATCTCCTGGGCCTAGCCCACCCGCCCGCCCTCCCCTGGTGCTCTATGTCCCACCTGAGCCTGCTCATAATCATCCTGGTGCTCTATGTACCCACCCTCCTGAGCCCGCTCCTAATCCTCCTGGTGCTCTATGTACCCATCCTGAGCCCGCTCCTAATCATCCTAGTGCTCTATGTACCCATCCTGAGCCCGCTCCTAATCCTCCTGGTGCTTTATGTACCCATCCCGGGCCTGCTCCTAATCCTCATGGTGCTCAATGTGCCGATCCTGAGCCCGCTCCTAATTATCCTGGTGCTTTATGTACCCATCCTGAGCCCTCTCCTAATCCTCCTGGTCCTTTATGTACCCATTCCGGGCCTGCTCTTTATCCTCCTGGTGCTCAATGTACTGATCCTGAGCCCACTACTATTCCTCCTGGTGCTCTATTTACCCATCACGGGCCTATTCCTAATCCTCCTGGTGCTCTAAGTACCCATCCCGAGCTCATTCCTAATCCTCCTGGTGCTCTGTGTACCCATACTCCTTATTCCTCCTGGTGTTCTCCCTGTTGCTGTGGTATAGGTGTCCTGTCACAGTGTGGTATTGACAGTATGAGCAACGTAGGAACCGGAACAATTGCCTATTCTGTAGGACTTTTCTTTGCAGCAGTCACCTTATTTACATCACAGACAGGATTACAATAGAAGATAACACCTCTGTAGATAACACCACTGGCCCATCCTTACATCACTATTGACAGTAGATAATGTCACAGTCTATCTCCCCTCAGGTATTCCGCCGTCTCTGGTGACAACCCCCTGGGTCCTGTCAGTATACAAAGCAGGTCCTGTCTGAGTATTCTATAAACTAGGAAAAACTGGAACGTGTGGGATTCAATGGGTTAATGCGAGTTCATCCACTGAAAACACTACACATTGTTCCGCACAAAAGAAGGATGGAGTAAAGCGAAGTCTTATTTTTAGCTCTATAGACGTAGACAGAAGTTTCTTTTCACTGCCTGAACATATATTGTATGGCTGGAAAATGTTTCCGATACTTGACAGATGTCGTCATTATGGAACTCTCAGCCAAACTTAAAGGGGATTAACCACAGTTGCTGGGGGGTCCAAACACTTGGACCCCCATGGATCACAGGAATGGATGTGCACGGCAGGCGTGGGAGTACTGGAGCGCTCCATAGAAAGGAATGGAGCTCCGACTCACCAGCCCGACCACCGCTCCCCTAGTATCTCAGTGGTCGGACCCACCACCAATCTGCAACTGATCCACAAGATAAGTGGACAAAGCCTTTAATATATTAAAATCTCTCCAAAAAGACCGCCTCTTTAAGAAGACCACACCCTTTGAATGCACTTCTGTCTAGAAGGGGGCATGACCACGCCCATAGGGGCATGGCCTCACTCAAAAAATTTTGTACAGTGCTAAGAATACATATGACATATTCTTAAAGGGAACGTTCATCGTACCCAATTGGCCAGTATGAAATAACAACAGGCTACCTCATTACAATGTAATACATCGTTCTTCATACTGGGGGAGTCTGATGGCTCCCCCCTGAGAGCTTCCACTTAAAGGAGTGGTATGAGATTGGAAACAGCGCCACTCTTGTCTAAGGGCAATGCCTGGAATTGCAGCTTAGTTATAGTGAGTTGAGTAAAGCTACCGATACCAGACACAGCTCATGGACAAGAGTGGCGCTGTTTCTGGAAGAAAGCAACCATGTCTTCCTAAACTTACACACATTTCCTTTAAATGGACTAAGTTACCAAGTGATCATCTATTTGCCGATGAGAACTTGCTGATCGGCGGGGATCCGAGTGATGGAACTTCCAAGAATTTTCCACATATGAATGTGAGAAGTCACCTAGGCCTATCGCCACTCCATTTCTCCCTTTGACTGTTCCATAGATATGAATGGAGCTGCCATCCGTGACCATCCCTTTAATTTATTCAGAGAACACATGGCCCTCATATCCTTCATGTCCACTTATGGGATGATGTCATTGACAATAGGTCTAGTAGTGACATCATCATATAAGGGATTATACACCAATCATCCAATGGTCAGATTAGATAAAGCTGTTATCTATAGTTCACAAGGGCGAATCTCCTCAGTGCTTCAATAACTGCAGTCATGAAGGAGTTAACACATTTCATTGGTTTCCTGTGCCAAAATAACATATGGCAGCCGGAATTGTTGGCACCAGATCTGGGGTCCTGAATGCAGGGATGTAACACCAGGCTGTATCAAAGAAAGTAGAAAATTCTAAGTGTTATATATACCACAGGAGCCAGGAAATAATGTCATGTGGTGAGAGAGAGATAGATAGATAGATAGATAGATAGATAGATAGATAGATAGACAGACAGACAGACAGACAGATAGATAGATAGATAGATAGATAGATAGACAGATAGATAGATACGAGATAGATGGATAGAGGTATAGGATTGATCATATAGATAGATCAACACGTATGTCATAGATAGATAATGATGACAATTAGCTAGATAAATAGTGATGCAGATTAGATAGATAGATAGATCAGATAGATATGATAGATAGATAGATAATGATGATAGGATGGATAGCTAGATAAATAGATAGATACGATAGATTAGATAGATAGATAGATAGATAGATAGATAATGATATATAGATAGATGGATAGATAGATGGATAGATAGATAGATAGATAGATAGATAATGATAGATAGATAGATAGATAGTAAATAAATGGATAGATAGATAGATAATGATAGAGAGAGAGAAAGAAAGAAAGAAAGAAAGAAAGAAAGAAAGAAAGGTATAAGGATTGATCAATATAAGGTAGATCAACACGAAAGAGTATGATACAAGATAGATAGATATATGATGGATAGATAGATAGATAGATAGATAGATAGAGATATAGATAGATAGAAGATAGATTGAAAGATAGATAGATAATGATTGATAGATAGATAGATAGATAGATAGACTGCTTGAGAAGATTCATATATGGACTGAAAAGTTGGAATAAAGAGACCCACTAAACTTTAATTTACTGTGCTGCCGTTTGGTTTTCTAGATAGCTAGATAGATAAATAGTGATAGAAAGAAAGAAAAAGAAAGAAAGAAAATTCATCAATATAAGATAGATCAACACAGTATGATCAATAGATAATCATAACAAATAGATAAATAGATAATATATAGATAGACAGACAGATAAATAGATAGATAGATAGATAGATAGATTGAGATAGATAGATAGTAGATAGATAGATAGATAGATAATAGATAGCGATACATAGATGGATAGATAGATAGATAGATAGATAGATGGATAGATAGATAGATAGATAGATAGATAGATAATATAAGTTTTTTCCCCCAAAACAGTGCCATTCTTGACCTCAGCTTGTACCTGTTAATGCAGCCCATGGACAAGTGTGGCGCCCTTCCTGATATACAATGCCCGGCCGTAGTAGGACAAATGGAAACAAACCGTCTGAAGCCTGAAGCAGATTGTCAGGAGAAGATGGGAATAACTCACCGTACAATACATATATAATACACGTATAATACATGGCGTCTAGGAGTGTATGTGATATAGATGTAGTGAATGTCTAAGGCCTCTATTTCTAGGGCACAGTTGCTCCCATATTTCTTCTCAGCACGGACACATCTTTTTCCTTTCTGTCTTAGTCTTGTTCCGATCCGCGCTTTTCTCCCATTGTGCCATTATAATTAATCTTCTGACGCTGCGGCCTCCATCTTTCCTCTCTATTCTATCATTAGTCTTTGTACTATGGAGCTTTCTAAGTCTACATTATAAATCCCAGAAAGTTCTTTCTATACTTCACATGTAATGCAGTTTTCTTTCTTAGTTCATATGGATTTTTTTCCAGCCTTTGTACTTAAAGGAAATGTGTCACCAATTTTTTGTATTCATTTATTAAAACTAGATTAAATGAAACATATAACTTTTTTTCTAATCTGATTTCTTTCTAGATTTTTTATTCTATTTTCTGTCCATGATTATGGGGGCGGCCATCTTGTCTGAGCTTCTCCTCTGCTCTGTTAACAGCATTCAGTGATATGCTTTACAGCAATAGACTGGAGCCGACGCATTGAGGTTTATGGGAGAGTCTTCTGGACATGCTCTGTGCAGGGAGGAGGAGGAGATAAGCTGTGACATCATCTATTGTCAGTAGTGAATGTAATGATGGGTTAGTGGTGTTATCTATAAAGGTGTCATCTTCTACTGTAATCCTGTCTGTAATGTTAATGAGGACTGCTGCAGAGAAAACCCCTACAAAATTGGCATTTGTCAGTCATTTATTAGGCTTAGTGGCTAGAATGAAAATTGTAGGATTTAGTACTTTTTAAAAATATAGATGGACATATTATTTTTTTTTTCAGTTATCTCATTTTTTAATATGTTTAACATAAGAAACTGGTTTAAAAGCTATGTCATTTTCTCGTGACACATTCCCTTCAACAGAAGTCTCCATTTTGGATAATCCCTTTAGACAATCAGAGAACCCCCCTCTATTAATCCAGAATTCCCTTAAGGTAAACTTTCCAATTTTTGCTAATAAAGAAACCAAATCCGTAATTACAGTATATGTCCCAGTGCAATCCATAGATTAAGGGATTAAAAGGTCAATGTACCAAGGACATATTTAACTATTTCATTCCCTGACTGCCCTTATTAGAGGTAATTGTGGTGTTGTCCTTGTTTTGCACCTGTGGCCTTGTTATAAATGGAGCCTGGTAGACTATTTTGGTCCTTTGTGACGTCATGTAATAGTATGAATGCCCTCGGATACTGCAGGCTGGTGACAAAACTGGGACAGACGCGGCCTCTCATTACTTGCTGATGTGACAATGCAAATTAATTTACAACAATGGAGCCTTAGAGGGGAACACGACATTACTGTCATGGGAGAATTCATAGAAATATGTTGGAATTGAGTTGGAATATACACACATATAAACATCTATATACAGTGCCTTGCGAAAGTATTCGGCCCCCTTGAACTTTTCAACCTTTTGCCACATTTCAGGCTTCAAACATAAGGATATAAAATTTAAATTTTTGGGGGGACACAATTGTGAAGTGGAACAAAATGTATTGGTTATGTAACGTCTCTGCCGTTTCGGGTCTCGGCGCCGCCCTCCGCTCGCACGCTGTGGTGAAGGAGGCGTCTTCAGTTTGGTTCTTTGTGTAAGTTTCTTGATGCTCAGTCTGAACATGGTCCTAGTTCCCTTGCTGTGTAAAGCCACACCCGTGTAATTAGGAACATTTCTCTCTGGACTGCATAGAGTTAATCTCTTCCTGGCCTGAGTGATTGACAGCCTGTGTACCTATCAGCTCTGGGGCTGGTCCCAGACTTTCTATATACAGGTTGTCAGCCCTCACTTGGTCACCGGTTATTTCACTTGTGTTTTGCCTGCTCTCTTTACTGTATTCCTTGATACTTTGTTACCTGTTTCTCTGACCCTTTGGCTTGCCTCTGACTATTCTCTTGGATTTTGACTTTGTACTTCTTTGCTCGTTTGTTACTGACCCCTTGGCTTGCTCACTTTGCTTCTGTGTTGTTTTGTCTTGTCCTGTTCTCTGTGTCACTTACCCAGTATAGGGCTTGTCTTCGAGTTGTCCTTTTACCGTTTAGGGTAACTGAGGCAATAGGAAGGGACAGTGGCTGGGGTGAGATTAGGGCTCACTTGTCTCTGTCCTTCCTCCCAGACCGCAGCAGTAGTGTCAGGGTATTGCTACGTTTGGCAAGACAATTACAGGTTATTTTAAACTTTTGTAAAAAATAAAAAACTGAAAAGTGGGGCGTGCAATATTATTCGTCCCCTTTACTTTCAGTGCAGCAAACTCACTCCAGAAGTTCAGTGAGGATCTCTGAATGCTCCAATGTTGTCCTAAATGACTGATGATGATAAATATAATCCACCTGTGTGTAATCAAGTCTCCGTATAAATGCACCTGCTCTGTGATAGTCTCAGGGTTCTGTTTAAAGCGCAGAGAGCATCATGAAGACCAAGGAACACACCAGGGAGGTCCGTGATACTGTTGTGGAGAAGTTTAAAGCCGGATTTGGATACAAAAAGATTTCCCAAACTTTAAACATCCCAAGGAGCACTGTGCAAGCGATCATATTGAAATGGAAGGAGTATCAGACCACTGCAAATCTACCAAGACCCGGCCGTCCCTCTAAACTTTCATCTCAAACAAGGAGAAGACTGATCAGAGATGCAGCCAAGAGGCCCATGATCACTCTGGATGAACTGCAGAGATCTACAGCTGAGGTGGGAGAGTCTGTCCATAGGACAACAATCAGTCGTACACTGCACAAATCTGGCCTTTATGGAAGAGTGGCAAGAAGAAAGCCATTTCTCACAGATATCCATAAAAAGTCTGGTTTAAAGTTTGCCACAAGCCACCTGGGAGACACCAAACATGTGGAAGAAGGTGCTCTGGTTAGATGAAACCAAAATCCAACTTTATGGCCACAATGCAAAACGATATGTTTGGTGTAAAAGCAACACAGCTCATCACCCTGAACACACCATCCCCACTGTCACACATGGTGGTGGCAGCATCATGGTTTGGGCCTGCTTTTCTTCAGCAGGGACAGGGAAGATGGTTAAAATTGATGGGAAGATGGATGGAGCCAAATACAGGACCATTCTGGAAGAAAACCTGTTGGAGTCTGCAAAAGACCTGAGACTGGGACGGAGATTTATCTTCCAACAAGACAATGATCCCAAACATAAAGCAAAATCTACGATCGAATGGTTCACAAATAAACGTATCCAGGTGTTAGAATGGCCAAGTCAAAGTCCAGACCTGAATCCAATCGAGAATCTGTGGAAAGAGCTGAAAACTGCTGTTCACAAACGCTCTCCATCCAACCTCACTGAGCTCCAGCTGTTTTCCAAGAAAGAATGGGCAAGAATTTCAGTCTCTCGATGTGCAAAACTGATAGAGACATACCCCAAGCGACCTGCAGCTGTAATCGCAGCAAAAGGTGGCGCTACAAAGTATTAACTTAAGGGGGCCAAATACTTTCGCAAGGCACTGTTCTATCTATCTATCTATCTATCTATCTATCTATTCTAATCTATTCTATCTATCTATCATTGGTCACATGGCCATGGGACTGAGCTGTTGTATTGCCATGTGACAATACAATATGATGTCACTTCCTGAGCACAGCCTGGATATTCTCTTTAAATGCTTAGACCTGGATCGGGGAGCAATATTTAATATTGTCTATTGACTGGGCATAGTCAGAAATAGAAAAAAGATATAACTGTATGTTTGGATGAATTCTGTATCTCACAGGTGGGCTCAAACTCTAACACACCAATGATTTATTTTGTAGGGGTTGTATCTGGTGGACTCAAGATCAGAGGCATAACTTGAATCTCACGGGCCCCAATGCTAAAACTCACGAAGGGCCTCCTTTTTCCATATGGTATCTACAATAAGGGTGTTGTCTTACATTGTAGTCCTTTGGGCCCCATTAATCCATTAATCTTCGGACCCAGTAGTGACTGCTACCTCTACACCCCCTATAGCTACGCCTTTGCTCAAGGCACCTCAGTCTGACACCGAGGCAGCAACTTTCTCCTTACAGTTGGTAGATTAACTCCTCCCCTTTTTTATAACCCCCACCCCTTATCTGATCTCTGAATATTAAAAGGGTGGGAAGAGATGAGCTCCACCTCTTATCCAAGTCTCCCATTACAGGTTGAGAAAACGGGAAAATATGGACTACAAGACAGAATTTTTTTTTTTTTTTTTTTAGGTTTGATTTCCCTTTAAATATATTTATAGCTCCATAACATGTTCCTTATAGCTCCGCAGTAAGCGATTATATATAGGTTTACTCCAGGGTCTGACGCCTGACATTAACAATATATATAGAGAGATATATAATAGTAGATTTATATCTAGTTTTCTAGGAAAACATAAAAAGTTGAAAAATGAGCCTTGAATGTAAAGCGTATGGTGGACCGCCACTCATTTATAAAATCGGGCTTGTGCTATATAATAACACGTTAATGACTTCTCCCGAGATGGAGCTGGACGCGGAATCGTTAAAACGCCGGCACTAAATACTTTAGCAATCAATCAATTATAGCGCTGACCTGGAAGCTTTCCATTAATACCCTCAAAAGTCTGTGGGCATCCAGACAAAATTAAGTACGTCTCCCAGAAGAGTTGGCGGCTTTATGTTTAATGCTGAAATATGTGACGCTAAAAATAAGTGTTACGGTTTAGGCAGGACCTTCATGGATCTCACAGAGCACTTCTTAGTATCATATATAAGAGTAGGGTGCCCACATAGTATCTGCAAATCCCAGTACTAATGAACCAGCAGATACTGTACCCAAAGCCTAAGATTCCCGAACCCCCCTGTATGCACTCTGTAGGGGGCATTTATCAAGACTGGCGTTTCCTATACCAGTCTTCATACCCATGAGCTACCAGTTTTGATCCCCATGCACCTTATTTATTAATAGGCGCGCGTCTCTTCACAGGGCGGAGCAGGAAACATCAAAAGTTGCAATTATAAGCACGAAAACGGGTGTCAAAAAATTGGTACTTTTTCAAGAAACTCATATGTTAAAGGGGTTTTCTCAGAAAACAAGATATGGATAGGGGATTACTTGCAGATCAGTGGGGGTCCGGATAGGGGGTAAATTTTTGTGTGGGAAAAAAAACCCTTTAAGTTTCCTTCTGTATGCCATATACTCCCCTCTGCTCCATATTACCATCAGTTAGTCTCCTTCTCCTTCTGGCAACTGTAAATATAGCCAAATATGTTGTCAGTCAGTCTCCTTACCCATAAATACTCCTAGACAGTATAACGACCCTTTAGTGACCTCCACATGCTATAATGCCCCATTGGTGCCCTCATACAGTATAAACCTCCTTAGTGTCCCTACACAGTACAATGCCCCCTTAGTTCTCCCTACAATGTCTATTGCCTCAACACCATACAATGCCCCCTTAGTGGCCTCCACATAATATAATGCCTTATTAATGCTCCCACACAATATAATGCTTCCTTAGTGTCCCTACACAGTACAATATCCCCTTAGTTCTCCCCACAATATATATATATATATTGCCTAAACAACATACATTGTCCCTTAGTGGCCCCCACATGCCCTGTTGGTGCCCTCACACAGTATAATGCCCCCTTAGTTCTCCCCACACTGTATATTGCTTCGACACAATACAGTGCCAACATAGTGGCCTCTACAGGGCATAATTTCCTTTTGGTGCGCTCACACAGTATAAAGCCCAAAAGTGTGCCAATATATATTGTAATGCCCCCATCTTTCCCCACACACAGTATAATGCTACCATAATAACCCATAAAATATAATGCCACAATTATACTACCCACAAAGTAAAATGCATTAGGGCCCCCTCACAGTATAACCCCTGTGCCCCTTAGTGCCCCAACACAGAATAAATTCCCCATAGTGCCCCCACACAATACAATGCCCCATACTGTCACCACTGGCAGGAAACTGCCCCTTTATACTGTAGTAGCCGCAGCAGAGATCAGAAATCATCCCTATTGCCTAAACAGCACCATAGCCACGACATATACTGTAGAGCTATATGGCTATGCTGAATTATATCCCCCACCTGTTTGTATTGTATTTCTCCTCCAGTCTTTCCTATCCATGAACCAGGCGGCTCAGGATGCACAGCGCTAAAAATCCTAACCAGATATCGTAAAGACATAGAGAGGTCAATTGAAATTCGGTGTGTGCTATCACCCCCTTCTCATCCCTCAGTGCGTCCGTTCTCCTTTGTTGATCCTTTGAAATGAGAAGATTGAATATTCCTTTGATGTTTCTTTACCATCCTCTGGCTAAACACTTTGTCTATTTTACCATGAAAGGGACAAGAGGTCATTGATGCTGAGAGTGGGCCGAATCCAGAGACTGTCTTATAGAAAATGCGTCACGTCTCTGATACTGTATATAGGGTATATAGGGCTTCATGGCGATTTATGGCCATGTTCGTGGTTGCCACCAGCATCTGCGTTTCCATATGGAGGAAAAAGTAGTGGCTGACCTGCGACCATCACAAAATTTTCAACCATATCCCCAAAGTACAGAGGGCGCCAGTTGGGGTATCCCACAATTCTACCCCCGACCATGGCTTGACTAACAGTGGCCATGGAGCAGAATATGCTGAGAGCGATCTTATAACCGTGGGGCCCTAGCTAAAATGGACTCATGAAGTTCTAACAGGGGCTGAAAGGGAGAAACCTGAGGGGGCCACAAAAGGTGACAACAGTAAATGGCACGTAGGTTTAGGACCCTGTTAAAGATTTTATACGGGGCTGAAGAGCTTCACATTACACCTCAGGGTCTGCAATAGCTTGTCATGTACAGAGACAACACTTGTGGCTTCTGTAGGGCCCCTAGACTGGAGGGGCCCAATACCAGGTTGATTGGAGCAATCCCCTGTCAGCAGACACTACAATGTTAGCAAACAAAGGTGTATGAAATTTAATGGATTGTCCCACAAGCACAGACTGTCACCTAGCGCTGACTGTCCCAGTCCCACCTAGCGCTGAATGTACTTATATCCCCTGCTGTGCCCCTCTTGACCAATCAATAAACGT
This sequence comes from Leptodactylus fallax, assembly GCA_947044405.1. NCBI lineage: Eukaryota > Metazoa > Chordata > Amphibia > Anura > Leptodactylidae > Leptodactylus > Leptodactylus fallax. Next base: position 2,453,828 of record CAMRHE010000180.1, read on the forward strand.
TGCCGGGGTACATGGAAATCTCCCAGTGAGCCCAGCAACCACTGAAGACTTGTCTCCAGGTCAAAGGAAATTCTTCCCTGAGACCTGCGTGACATTGGCTCAACTAGCAGCCAATCACAGGACATTGCTAGGCCACGAAATCTGCCCAGTTACCGGCATAGAGCTTAATTCCTGTCCTAATCACCTCAGGAACAGGGCGTAACTAGGGAAGACAGGGCCCCATAGCAAACTTTTGACTGGGTTCCCCTTCCAGCTTCCATACGGTATAACATCCCCTTTACTAGAGCCCACATGGTATAACACTCCCTTTACTGGCTCCCACACAGTATAAAGCCCCCTTTCTTAGTCCCCACAAGGTATAATGCCCCCTTTCTTAGTCCCCACATGGTATAGCGCCCCCTTTCTTAGTCCCCACAAGGTATAACGTCCCCTTTCCTGGTCCCCATATGGAATAACACCCCCTTTCCTGGTCCCCACATGGTATGACGCCCCCTTTCCTGGTCCTCACATGGTATAACGCCCCCTTTCTTAGTCCCCACAAGGTATAATGTCCCCTTTCCTGGTCCCCACATGGTATGACACCCCCTTTCTTAGTCCCCACAAGGTATAACGTCCCCTTTCCTGGTCCTCACATGGTATGACGCCCCCTTTCCTGGTCCTCACATGGTATAACGCCCCCTTTCTTAGTCCCCACAAGGTATAATGTCCCCTTTCCTGGTCCCCACATGGTATAACACCCCCTTTCCTATTCCCCACATGGTATAACACCCCATTTCCTGGTCCCTACATAGTATAACACTCCCTTTTCTTACCCCGCGCATGACATAAAGCCCCCTTTACTGGCACACACAGTATAATGTTCCCTTTCCTCGTCCTCACACAGTATAAAACCCCCTTTACTGGCCCCCACATGATATTACGCCTCCCTAACTGACCCACCCACGGTATAGTGCTCCTTTATCGGCCCCCACACAGTATGCTGCCCTCTTTTACTGGCTTCTACACAGTAATTGCCCCCTTGGCTGGCGCCCCCACGCAGTATACTGCCCATTTTTGGTCTCAATGCAGTTAGTGCCACCTTCCGTTGCCACCATACAGTAACTGCCTCCCATACAGTGCCTTTAGGTCGCTACGCAGGCAACGTAGTTCTTCCCCAGTTTAGGAAGATGACCATGGATGCCAATAATCCCATCAGTCACCTTCCGGAGGGTTCAGTTTCCTCCGTTATACATAGATATATGGGATTTATGAGGGCTGGCTATGGTTTATGTGGGTTACATTGGACTGGACTACATCATGGGTGACTATATGACCTTAGTGTGGGCCTATGTAGGGTCACGGAACTGGTTCGGAGGTACTTGGTAATATTTTGTTGGACTTTGTCTATATTTAGCACTCTGCTGTTCGCCCTTGACCCTGGAAGAAGCGGAAAGAGCTTGACTTTTCGGCATCCTTGTGCCTTAATGTGTTCCTTCCGGGCCTCCTCACAACGTATTGGATCTTATGGCACACTGACATTTCTCCCGGCCATTATCTGCCAGCTTAATATATGTACAGTGAATCCCTTATCATAACTATGAGACATGCCGCAGCGCCGCGGCCCACGTACAATTACATTTCTGACAGTACACACCAGAAGGAATCCATGATTAGACTCGCTGTCAGCGCATAGACCTTGGTGTCATTCACATGACGGAGCGTCAAAGTGGCGTGCTGCACAAAGCCGTGGGCACACCTGACAAAACATCAGTCACATGGATCCTCCTTTGTGTATTGAATGACAGGAGATGTCAAAGAGGGTGCGTTAAAGGCAACCAAACCTGGGAACAGAACTGAGCAGTGAATAATACAGCAAGTGTAGCTCGATCCAATTCATTCATATTTTCCGATATGATGGATGTGTGCCCAATTTTATACGTGTTCTCACTCTGTGTTTTATTATTAGCGTCAGTGTATAGATGTATGGATTAAGCTCCCCCTACTGGCGGCTGCAGGAAGCAGTAATTTGTTCATGTAGTTATTTGTCTATGCAGAAGAACAGATCTTCTGTGTCAGAACTCCATCCTAGTGTGAATCGTGCCAGGGATGTAATTACCAGGGTAGCATCAGCAGCAATGGGGCCCAACAACTAAGGACGCCCATTTACACTCATATATGGTACATGGTTACCCCTGCATTATTCCAGTGCAGTGTCATCATATATATGTTATATATGTATAAAAGGTAGTTTCTCCCTCCCCCAGTGATCCCTGGGAAACGTCATTATATGTTTTCTTCCTATACTCTTCCTTTATCCCTGTACTGTGAGATCACTGTGTTTATTATCCCTGTACTGTGACATCACTGTATTTATTATCCCTGTACTGTGACATCACTGTGTATATTATCCTATACTGTGACATCACTGTGTGTATTATCCCTGTACTGTGACATCACTGTGTGTATTATCCCTGTACTGTGACATCACTGTGTGTATTATCTCTGTACTGTGACATCACTGTGTGTATTATCCCTGTACTGTGACATCACTGTGTGTATTATCTCTGTACTGTGACATCACTGTGTGTATTATCCCTGTACTGTGACATCACTGTGTGTAGTATCCCTGTACTGTGACATCACTGTGTGTATTATCCCTGTACTGTGACATCACTGTGTGTATTATCTCTGTACTGTGACATCCCTATGTGTATTATTTACTTGTTACACCCATGAATGGCATGTCTGTTGTTGAGAGTAATCTGGCACAATTTGGTACTAGTTATTATTGCATACTATGGCATGATATTATTTGGGCACAGTATGGCAGTGCTTTCAGATTGTATTAGGGATGGGTGACTGCAAATTACAAGTAGTCGCACACCGGAACTTGATATTTTAGAAAATTTCCTAGGTCACCCTGAAAGGACAAAGGCCCCACCCATTTTGTACAAAGCTCCTCCCCATGATCCCAAACACTAGGACATCATTGTGAGATCAGGAATTATTGGTATAGTTGAAATTGCTATTTATTACCCATATTTCTGGCCTTTGGATCTCTGTGCTTGGATGTTTAGCCTGAAAATATCAGTTATCATTAGCAGCAGAATCTTCGGCTGTATGTGTGCGCTCTCCTCTATGGCATTTGGGAAGGTTCTGGCTGAACATGTCTCTTCAGTCTCCATCTGGCATTTTATTCCCCCAGAGGGGATCTGGGAAACAGTGGCAAAAAAAAGCAAATGTCACAGAAAATAAACTCTTTAAATCTAAAAAGGACACAGGAACAGAAATGTAAGAAATAGGGACAAAATCCAGGTGCTTTATAAAGTCAGGAACATATACATATATAGGGGTCCAGTATACAGGACCCGCTCCCATCACCTGACATGTTTGCTAGTAGCATTCCACATAAAATATCTGAAGCAGCTTTCTTAGAACTCTACATTGTGCCATTCCTCTGTTATACCTCCTGGAAATGTATGAATACTACTGGACGTTACCATTTCTTCTAGTGAAGAGGGTGTGTCCCGACACACACTAACATTGACCAATCAGGGTTAACGATTATACTGTAGGAACACACCCTATTGATGAGGTTTAGTTTTCAATTTATTCATACATTGTCAGGAGGAACAACAGAGGGACATCACAAAGTAGAGTTCTAAGACATAAATGGTCCATAATTGTTATATAATCGGACATGCAAGTATTTATTTCTGATAAGCAAATTTCCTAGGTCAGTGGTCCCCAACCTTTTTTCACCGGGGACCGGCTGCCGTAGAGGATGACCCGGCGGGGTGGGGCAGGGGCGTGGCTTTGGTCATATGGGTGTGGGGTTACATGCAGACTCCACCGTGTGGACGGGAAGACTCTCCGCTGGGATGGTAAGATAAGCGACTCTGAGGTTGGATACTTCGCGCTAGGCCATGTTGCTATGGTAACATATAAAGTATTGGGTAGTGCGGCATCCTTAGCAGCTACAGGACGCCGTGCTACCCAATAGTTTACACGTTACCATAGCAACGTGGCCTAGCGCAAAGTATCCAGCTAAGACTGAGGTCAGCCCACGGACTGGCAAAGAACCCACAACGGCCCAGTCCTGGTCAGCGGACCGGTGGTTGGGGACCCCTGTCCTAGGTGACACTTCTTAAAGAGGATCTTTCACCAACTCCAACTTTTTGCATCCTTCAATAGACTCCACTGATTTCGGCGCAGTTGGAATTTTTTCTCTAGCCCCCACCATTCCTGTACCCCTCCCCGCTACTGCTCACCGCCTCCTCCGCTTCGCCTATTGCTGATGTTTCATCCCCATGTTGTACAGCTTCACGACATCGAAGACGTCAGACACTGATTTGTGGTGGGACATATTGTGCGGCGCCCCCTGGAGGCTAAAGACCAAGTGGAGATGGCAATGTCGCGGGCCCCATGGCAGCCACTATGGCGGTAGAGTGACGCCAATCACCTGATTCTAGTAGCTAAGTCCGAACGCCCCGATTTGATATGTGTACAATTCAGTGAAGCAAGACCTTAGCTATCTGTGATGAAATTTTACGAGGAACATACCATTTTTTTTAGACCTTAACACCGCGTCTGGATAGACTACGTGCGGCGTCAGCACCGAGTGTTGTATCTATCAGAATTTGGCGCCAGGCGTCTGCTCTAAGGTCAGAGGTCGACTAAATAAACCAAGGAATTTCATTAAAATGAATCTAAACTCAATTTCATCTGGAGGAGGACGTTACTAGGATCAGGCTTCGTTCATTCCTTCAAGAAATTATATTTGTTGATTTTTTGGAAGGAAAATGTCATTTTTATGTATCGAATAAACTCCTTAAAACAATATTTTTGGACGACTCCGCAAAAAAACACATTCCCGGATAAGGTTTTGCATCAATCGTCCCCGGATTGAGCTGCTCGATTGTTATCGGGAAATCTCTTTGGAATTTTTGATATTTTTGAAATTTTTGTAATTTTTTTATGCTTTGGACTGAAGCCATTGAGACCATTATATTAGGAAAATGTATTATGAGCATTTGCTAAATACCCTGCTGTAATATTGGGGTGAACCACTAGTATACATAGTCGAGAGGGGGTTCCATTTCAAAAAGATCAAACTAGGCCCCCCATTATATCACCGAGGACAATTGGTCATCTTCCCATTCACTTGATTGATAATACTGCAGGTCCCCAGTAGAGGACAGTCTGGTACAGGTCCTTGCAACCCGTACAGAACCAACCATGTCTAGGCCCCTCCCTCCCGGGGGCCTATAGATGCTTCCCGGTCTGTCTCTATGGTATTTATGCCTATCATGCATATGTATACAGTTCCTGTTAAGCTCCTAAGGGCCCCCTAGTGGTTGCTAAAAACAGCCAAATTTGTATTGTTTACATATTGACCTATCTATAGGATCCGTCACATGACTAGGACAGATTTGTGACCACTGTAGGTAAACTATGAAGGTCCCTACTAAACAAAAGCAAGCAGATATTTTGAAAACCGTAAAGAATTGATACAGAAAGTATATTAGAAAATTGTCTAACTTTTCATGACGCATCAAATAACACCTATTTACTGAAAGCGGAATACCCCTTTAAATTCTGAAATTTACATGACTTGACTCATGTAGCGGCAACATTTGGCATAAGTCACACCTCACAATGTAGCATAAGCTTCCCCAGATCTTACCTAACACCCACCTTAATATTCACATATTTATTCAGTGTTTTGAAGACACTACTTTATTCCGTGCAAGTGCGGAAAGTCATTTTTATCATAAAAAAAAAAAATATAAGAAATCATGTACAAATGGTTGTGGGAGATAATTTGTTCTGTGACTACACACCGTGACCCAGATAAACTCCTTACAAAGAAAAACTCTGAGGCGTGAAATAAGGAATTTAAGCTTAAATATCAAGATGGAGCCAGATGGGGGGAGGGCGCTGCAGCGGGGAGGGAGCCGAATATAAATGACTGTCTGCAACTTTTGTTTGATTTTTCCAGTTTCCTTATAAAGTTTTCACATCCTTCAGACAGTAGGACTGGAGAGTCAGAGCAGTGGCGGCTGTGAATGTTTTCATGGGTTTTAGAAGTTTTGGACCTTCTTTCCCAAACAAAGGATTAGAAGAGAAGAACCAAAGAAGTCTGAGAAAAAAAGGGGCAATAGTTTATTCATTTGGTGTTAAAGGGGTATACGCATCTCATTTATTGTATATGAGACCCACAACGATGTTAAGAAAAGGGTTACGGGAGAAGCAGGACTCACAGGCTTTCTCGATGAGTGGTGGTGGAAGCAGGACTCACAGGCTTTCTGTATGAGTGGTGGGGAAGCAGGACTCACAGGCTTTCTGTATGAGTGGTGGGGAAGCAGGACTCACAGGCTTTCTCTATGAGTAGGTGGGGGAAGCAGGACTCACAGGCTTTCTCTATGAGTGGTGGGAGAAGCAGGACTCACAGGCTTTCTCTATGAGTGGTGGGAGAAGCAGGACTCACAGGCTTTCTCTATGAGTAGGTGGGGGAAGCAGGACTCACAGGCTTTCTCTATGAGTGGTGGTGGAAGCAGGACTCACAGGCTCTCTCTATGAGTAGGGGGGAGAAGCAGGACTCACAGGCTTTCTCTATGAGTGGTGGTGGAAGCAGGACTCACAGGCTTTCTCTATGAGTGGTGGTAGAAGCAGGACTCACAGACTTTCTCTATGAGTGGTGGTGGAAGCAGGACTCACAGGCTCTCTCTATGAGTGGTGGTGGAAGCAGGACTCACAGGCTCTCTCTATGAGTGGTGGTGGAAGCAGGACTCACAGGCTCTCTCTATGAGTGGTGGTGGAAGCAGGACTCACAGGCTTTCTCTATGAGTGGTGGTGGAAGCAGGACTCACAGGCTTTCTCTATGAGTGGTGGTAGAAGCAGGACTCACAGGCTTTCTCTATGAGTGGTGGTGGAAGCAGGACTCACAGGCTCTCTCTATGAGTGGTGGTGGAAGCAGGACTCACAGGCTCTCTCTATGAGTGGTGGTGGAAGCAGGACTCACAGGCTTTGTATATGAGTGGTGGTGGAAGCAGGACTCACAGGCTCTCTCTATGAGTGGGTGGGGGAGCAGGACTCACAGGCTTTCTCTATGAGTGGTGGGGAAACAGGACTCACAGGCTTTCTCTATGAGTATAAGGAGAAGCATGACTCACAGGCTCTCTCTATGAGTGGTGGGGGGAGCAGGACTCACAGGCTTTCTATATGAGTGGTGGGGGGAGCAGGACTCACAGGCTTTCTGTATGAGTGGTGGGGGGAGCAGGACTCACAGGCTTTCTCTAGGAGTGGTGGCAACATAGAATCCCCCCCATCCTCGGCTGCCCTTAGATTGGAGGGCAGACAATTCCACTTAGGCTATCTGTACACACAAGATGACTGATAAAATCCAGGCATGATAAGCTGCTCCAATACACATCCAGTGCCACTGATCCTTGCTTTTCCCCAGTAGACGTCCATCGTCAGTGTTTTTGGCATACACTACCCGCTCCTCTGGTAATAAGCTCAGGACAATGGTGCCGTCAGTTTGTTTTGCAATCTACAATCAAAGGAAATTTTCTGGATAAAACCAGTGTTACTAAACAGTGACTCACTCTGTTGTATAACTCCCGGATTTTGGAAATAAAGACAAGTCTCGGGCTCGTTTCCCGGCAGTATATCTGAGGGTATAATGTGCACTTTTCCAGACATCGAGATTCTCATGAACCATTAGTCTCTGCTACTGACTGTATACAGGGGGATAGCTATAGGGGGTGCGGAGGTAGCAATTGTATTGAATCCAAATGCCTGATCCTTCTCTCCCCCAAGATTTTTTTTGGGGAAGTGTCAGAACTCGCCATGTACATTAGACGGATGGCCAGTTTGCAGATACTGGTTTGGCTGACATTAATGTAACATATATGGCCAGTTATAGATTGTACATTGGCTATACTCAGGGTTGCCATCAGGACCCTTATACAGGTATTTTCAGTGAGAAGATTTTCTTTGACTATATCCCTTCTTTGCATACATAATGGACTGGTATATAGAGATATAGTTATATATTCCAGTACATTGCATACTTAATAAAATACTTGTTAAGCATACATTGTACAGGCATATAGAGATCCATCCCTATATACCTGTATGTTATGCATGTAAAGAAAAATACTAGTGAGGCTTTTAGGCACAGAAAATCCTCTCATTTAGAACAGCTGTTAGAGTGTTTTCCTCCCATAGAGAAGGTCCTGTGTTTGAGACCATGGACAGACCATATGAAAAAAATAGAATAAAACATTAACTAGATGTGGGATTTCCTAGCAATGTCAGAGTGCGGAATCCGGACCCCCTTTTCATTGAGCTGTGACAGGGCCTCTGGCGGCTGTAGCGGCAGCCCTGCCCTGGTGATCCATCTCCACATATTACTACTAAGACCCAATGACCCGTTGACCGAATCTGGTAATTGCGCCTTTTTGATTTAATTGTCTGGATTGTGGCCGACTCTGTTGATATGGATTTGAGGGGTCAAGACGTGGAGTTTCCTCCATATTTAATGATTGTCTCTCTTCTTACATTCTAGGTGATTCTCTAGTGGACAGATGAGAGCAAAAGGATGACTAGCTGGGCTCACCGCTTTCTCAACGGTCTCCTCTTATTTCTCTTAGTAATGTCTTCAAAAGGTAAGTCATGTCAGAAGAACTTTTAATAGTGTCTTAAAGGGATGTTCTCTCCTCACTATGATTGGTGGGATCCACAGGAGACCTACAAATGACATTGCTGAGTTAGTGCCCTTCCCGGCACCCAGTTCTGTCCCATATACTAAGTTAGCATACTCTCCTCGGCTTCACCAGGAGCTGTGAAAGAAGAAGTGTTGTGTCTTATCTGCAGCACAGACAGTACTGGGTTTACCAGGTTGAGGCTCTAAACCCCAGGAGCATAAGGACATACTGCTGGTATAGGGACTTCATACCTGGTGACTGGTTCCCTTAAATTAAAGACCATGCGGACCAGTATCAACTTCAACTTTTGCACCTCCATAGCTATGCTTCCCCTTGTAGTTGTGCTTATCTCATATGGATGTATAGACATGATATGGTGATAGTATACATAGGGAGTTTCCATGGCCCATCCTTATTTAACCATCAGCTTCCTGACTATATATTAATACAATATGTGGACACTGAATATTTCACATTTTACAGTTTGTTACTAATTTTTCAGCAACTACAAATTGTTCCAATTAAAACCACATGCGATATAATAAAGTTGAGGCAAAAGAACCAGTGCGAGGAGAATGGTGCTAACTGACTACAGACCCATCGTGTCCTATGTAGTATGTGTATTCAATATACTTCTCACGATGCAATATCTTGCACTACTCGCCAACCACATGAACCTTAGGGGGATGTAGCCATAGGGAGATTGCAAAGGACCCTCTCCCACAGTATTAAAGACCTTAAATAGGACCTTTCACCATATCCACCTCAGTAGGTGCCACTCCACTGATTCTGGCGCAGTTGGAATTTTTTCTCTAGCCCCTACTGTTCCTAAGTAATCAATTGTATTAGTTTCAGCACAATTATGCTGTCAGATGGGCGGTCCCTGTCTCTCTGCTCCAGCACAGGACCGCCCACTGACACTAGACAGCATAATTGTGCTACAGCTAACAGAAATGATTGCTTGGGAATGGTAGAGGCTAGAGAAAAATTCTAACTGCGCCAGAATCTGTGGATCGACATCTATTGAACGGTGCAAAGAGTTGGATTTGGTGGGGGTGCTGAAAGGTCCCTTTTAAGATATTTTTACACTGGGTTTTTTAATAATATGTAAAGGCTTCCTTCAAACAAGTGTGTTAATTTGTTACCTTAACCCCTTCGTATACATATATATATACATCCCAGTCATTGTTCAGACATTGGAGCTATACTAACTAGGTACTGCCACCCCTTCATTTTCTGGTTCAGTAGGATCTAAAAGGTCAGCCCCCCTCCAGTAATTAAGTTCTGACATATCGTAGATGGAAATAACTCTTTAAAAAACACAAGAAATTGATAAGAAAGTATTTTGAATACCCCTTTAAGTATGATGAGCCATTCGGGAACAACTGTTCAGTAAGAGGGGAAACTGAAAGGGGGCAAATACTTTTTTTTCACAGCACTATAGATTAAACGATAACCCATAGAGAAGCAAGCATTTTTCCTCAAATCAAAGGTCCTTGCTTCACTTTCAGAAGTTTTTGTTTTGTACTTTTTGACATCGGAGAAGTTTTTTGATAAGCTGCCCAATCACTCGGAAAATTCCGATGCCATAAACTATTTTCACGATCCCTAACTCATCAAAATGTCTAAAATAACTGGAATTGCTGAATAAAACATTGGAAGTTAATGTAGGATGAAGTCATGTTGTATCACATCCATCATAAGAGATCTCGAGGAGAAAGAGAGACGAGAGGTGACCTCACGACCAAAATAGCATCGTACTGACTTAGACTTTCTACGAAAACCCGGCCGATGCGGGCCGTCTGTGGGTTAGTGTCTCATTGAGTCACATCTTACGCCGTTCTCTCGTGTGAGCCGTTTAATTGGCCGGATCATAATTAAAATATAAAACAATTCCCCTTTTCTCATCGCTAGAATGAACCCAGTCACCGCCGTCTGCTAGACTTCATGCATTTCCCTTTTGGATAATACAGGCGCAGAGTAGATGAAAAAAGAGACTTGTCGGAAAATTTCTTGAAACAAAGCAAGTATGTTCTAGCAGTGTGCGGAAAGTGATGTTCCTTTGTGCCTTCCTTGAAAAGAACATGTAGAAATTGCTCTTTTATGATGATAATTTTTTCCAGCGATGGTCGTCCATTCTAATGAAAGTTCAGAGGCCACCAAGGATTCACCAGTTCACCTTTCTGACTACCATTAATATACAACGGTCAAAGGTCCAGAAGAAGACAACCCCTTTTGAAGGTGACTTTGAAGCCACTTTGATTCACAAGAAGTAACCTACATGTACATCCTTAAGGTCCTTTGTACGTTCATTAAAGACGTACAAAGAACCCATCATCAAAGCTTACTGAAGATGGGTCTTTTGTAAGTCCTTAAAGTGGACATGAACTTGTTCTTAATAGATGGAGGATGGACCCTCAAAATTTTCTTCTTTGGTGCCGAAGAAATCCATGATGTGATGGTCCAAGCTAGAAGACAGCTTAAAGGAGTTGTTCTGGATCTGTTTTTGGTAAGGCCAGGAAAGGTGCCGCTGTTATTTGGGCACCATGGTGAATGTATTAGGCACTGTATAGTGTAGTTACTTGTACATTGCATGACTGTATGCTATATGGTAGGGGTTCCATAGGGGTACGGCTCTGGGTATCATCCAATCTAGGGATGGGATTCTGACAAGTATTACAAAAAATTGGTTTATGAGGGCACTTCTAAAGTACTACAGCGCCGAACGTGTTAACAGCTCTTACAATTTTATCCATTGATCATTTTTGCAAGAGTTTCACTTTAAGTCGGAATTTATTTCACGATTTTAACAACGAACGCCTTCTGTTTTAGATATTTTTGCCTCCATTAGATTGTAAGATACGGTAACTATTTACCCACAGTTCTCCCAGGCTACATACTTGAGATGTTAATGTCAAGTTTAATGGGTTTGAAAAGCTTTCAATGTAAAGGTTAATCCTTTAATGCAAAGAGGACCGTTTCTCACAAGAGGTACTCGACTAGGTTTACTTTAGAAAATGACATCCTATCATTATATTGTCATGGATGCCCCCGCTATGTGGAAAGACATGCTAAAGGTTATATCATAGAAAACGTTAATGTGTGCTTCAGACTCGATTTGTGTTAAGTAGTCAGGCGGGCTCTGATGTAAAGAATAGATACCGCCTGTGGGTGGGCTACTTATTTCCACACTTAAAGGCATACTTAAAGGAACACTCCATTTCTAAGCAGCATTTCACATTTAAAATCTACAGATCAAGTAGAAAAACTTTCTAAATATGTTCCATTACTTATCTAGCACCGATTTTGAACTATATCATGTTTTTTCCATCATTTACATCTAAAGTGAAACTAAAAATTCCTTTCCCTGGAATCTGTACACAATTTATCTTCAATCCAGTCATGTGACCACTAATTATAAACTTTGTAACTGTCCTCTGAGCTCCCACAATGCATTGCTCTCAAGATAAATTTGAATATAATGTTCTTTCTGAATTCAACATCATATAACTAAACGCCAATACAAGATAAGTAAAGCAAAGCATTTACAAAGTTATTCCATATTTTACGCAGTTTTAAAATATGTAATTTTATGAATATGTTGTGCAAAAGTGAAGTTCCCCTTTAAGTGTATTTTAAGGGGTATTCCAACAATGGTCAATAAAAGGGTTGCCCAGGACCTGACGACCTACCCACAGGATAGGGAATTAGTATCAGATCAGTTGGGGTCTGAGAACCAGACCCCACACCGATCAGCTGATGCAGTCGCCAGAAGCCGCCCGGCTCCTATTCAAGTGAATATTTAGTTTCCGATGCCACCACTACAATGTACAGAGCTCCTTACACTGTATACAGCTTCCAGTTTGTACAGTGTAGTGGTTGCACCTGGAACTGCAGCTCTGATATCATTCACTTGAACAGGAGCAGGCCGAAAAAGCTGATCAGGATGGGATCCGGGTGTTGGACCCCGACCAATCTGATGACCTATCCTGTGAATAGGACATCAGTATCAATTATATTCTGGTCCTGTACAACCCCTTTAAGGCAGGATTGGCTTTCTTAAGGTCAATATTAATCACATTTAGTCAAAAAATAATTTTTTTGAGGGACTTTCTAAATGGACATCAAAAGAAGTAGAAATTGGGCAAATCAATATAAAAGTGCCATTCTGTACTGTAAGTAGGTTTTTCTAGAAAGGGGGGCCTAAAATGTCCCTCAATATGGGAGCTATCCTTTGGTGACCTTCTGGGCACCATGTGGGTCTTCCTGGTCTGCTACTGAATATAGTGTAAAATTGATCATAGGATCCATAACAGTGTTTGGAAGGAGAAAGGGCCCATCTCAGGACTTCACCACTGGGCTAACTGGACAACAAGGTCTTCTGCTTCTAATGAACATTTGGGGTCATCTTGATGTTCCCACCAAACTCTGCTCGATATTACAATATTTCATTTTTGGAGTCTTCCACATATGTCTCGTATTAGACTTTCCTGTCTCTTTACAGTCAGTGACCAGGATGTTACTGAAAGTTCCCTTGATGTGACCGCATCAAACATTAGTAGATAGGATGTGGGAACTGAAGACTGAGTTTCGACCAGATATCTACCCTGGACCCAGGCCAACCCTCTATACACATGCATGCCGGCTGTGCAACTTCTGGGTCCACTTTTTTTTTATATATTTTTAGACTTTATATAGAAATGTGTTTTTTATCCATATAGTTATGATCAGCCTACAACTATTGTCACAGATTAGTAGCCAATGGATAAGTGTTAATAGTCAGACAGGGATAGAAATGTTCCTTAATGATTCAAGTGGTGGACCCAATGATCTTTGATGCCCAGGGGTCAAAATCACTCTCAGTCCATTGCTATAAACCATCCTCAGACACTTACTTGAGGTTTTATGGGGCACAATAGGAAATTAAAGTTGACTAGAGCATTATACATCACATGTCTGATTGAGAGTGCACCATGTGGCCTGGAGTAGAATTGCAAGTAAAATTTATATATATATATATATATATATATATATATATATATATGAATTTTTTTTTTTAGTACCAATTTTATTAGTATTTAATGTGAGTCATATGTATGAGAGCACCAAGGAATTGTTGGCGCCATAAAGTATTGTATCAGGGTCTGTTCACAGCTACTTTGTATCTATTATTGACTGGACCTTGATTAATCCCATTGACTTAAAGGTGTTGTCTGGGCTTAAGCTATTTATGGCCTATCCTCAGGATAGGCCATAAATGCCTGATTGTTAGAGGGCCGAGAGGCCAAGGAGGCCAGAATGCTTATATAGGACGGATGCTGGAAGCGGCTCTGTACAGGTGATTGTCACAGCTTAGGGATTGTATAGCTTAAGCGCAGACAACCACTTTAACAAAGAGGCCTATCAGGTTTCTGTCCTGTTTCCAGTATTTTTGATAGCAAGATATGCTGCTGTTCTTGCCATTAAAAATAAAATCTTTAAATTATAGTGCTCTGTCTAAATCACCCAGTTTCTGTAACAGCACACCATGTGGTTAGGCATGGTACTGCAACCAAAAAATATATACGGTATAATAAATTGTACAATAATTGTAATGATAGTATAAGGTGGTGCTGTATAATGCGTTCTGATATCTAACCATCCTTTCATCTCCCACAGCTTCTTCTGCACACTTCAGAGTTTGTGAGCCGTATACAGACCACAAGGGTCGATATCACTTTGGATTCCACTGTCCGCGCCTTTCAGACAACAAGTCGTACATCTTGTGTTGTCACCACAACAACACCGTCTTCAAATACTGCTGTAATGAGACAGAGTTCCAGAACGTCATGCAGATGAATCTCACGTTGGGTTCTGATGGCTATATGCATAAGTAAGTGACTGAATTTACATCGCCATAGAAATCTTGGCGGAAGCAGTAGTGACAAAGATCTCCTATAGTCACATTTGTGCCACATGTTTTGTTTTAGATTTAGATGTTCTTCAACTGAATATTTCATTTTAACATTTAGTTTTCTAACATATTTTCTACTAGGCTAATATTTCTTCAATGACTGCAGTACCAAAATCTGCCACTAGTTGGGGCTGTAGAATATTGTTTCCTATCTTAGATATGTATTTACAGGAAAAGCCATAGATGTCTGAGATGGGAAACCTCAAGAATTTTTTCCGGATTTTACATTGATGGCCTATTCTTAAAAGGAGTCTGTCAGCAGAACCAGCATATCAACCCAGCTTCTCAGATAGATAGGTTAGAGTCATCTGAATCAAATTGTGTTTAATCCTTGTGAATCGCTGCCTCTGTTACTGTTTCTTCCAATATGCAAATTAGCTCTTTGGAGCAAGGGCAATGTCCTCGTTGCTCCAAAGAGCTAATTTGCATATTGATAAAAAGTACAATATCTTGGCAACGGAGGCAGCGATTCACAAGGGGGAAGCAATGTTTGATTGAGGTGATCATAACCTATCTATCTGCAGGGCTGGGTGATATGCTGGTTCTGGTGACACTAACCTATCTATCTGCAGGGCTGGGGTGATATGCTGGTTCTGGTGACACTAACCTATCTATCTGCAGGGCTGGGGTGATATGCTGGTTCTGGTGACACTAACCTATCTATCTGCAGGGCTGGGGTGATATGCTGGTTCTAGTGACACTAACCTATCTATCTGCAGGGCTGGGGTGATATGCTGGTTCTGGTGACACTAACCTATCTATCTGCAGGGCTGGGGTGATATGCTGGTTCTAGTGACACTAACCTATCTATCTGCAGGGCTGGGGTGATATGCTGGTTCTGGTGACACTAACCTATCTATCTGCAGGGCTGGGGTGATATGCTGGTTCTGGTGACACTAACCTATCTATCTGCAGGTCTGGGGTGATATGCTGGTTCTGGTGACACTAACCTATCTATCTGCAGGGCTGGGGTGATATGCTGGTTCTGGTGACACTAACCTATCTATCTGCAGAGCTGGGGTGATATACTGGTTCTGGTGTCACATTCCCTTTAAGAATAGAGGGCCTACTGCTGACACAATGGTATGCCCCCTGTGAGTACTGGAGTAATCTTATAAGTAGGGGTCGGTGAATGGGATCTCTGAGGTGCTTTATTATCAGATATTCTGGATTATCAGTCATAGAAAATTCTATATTGTAGATTTCATCCACGGAGTCTTCAGAAAGGAAGGCTTTCCTTGGCACTTAGGTGCTAGGAATACAATGAGAACTGTTTAACGGGGAAAAAAATAGTAAGATGAAAAGGTTATGGATCAAACGACTCCTTTCGTCCATTGTTCTGCATGACAATCCCTCTGACAGGCAGTTGCTCAGCTGCGACTATATGGCGGCTTCTTCATATGCAGATGAACTGCAGTCATACCGCCTGAACGTGCACGGGCTGATTTCCATTTCAATTCCGGAATCCAATTAATACCATTTATAAATAAATCTATAATCCATCCATTAGGCCATTGCCATGGTAACCATGTGGAGCCTAAATAACAAGGAGGAATCACAAGACGGGGCCCAAACTCGCTGTTTGCTGTGATTCCACTTTCATCTCCCCGCCTGCGGGAAATAACCCTTTACTGCTAGAATCAGTCTCATATCTGCCAGCTCGGCTTATACAGAACAGAGGAATTTTTTCATATGAAATTTTCCAGTGGGTGGTTATAGAAGTTTAGGGTTTTTTTTATACCGTCTCATTATTTCTGTTTGGGGTTCCACGTTTGGATTTATTATCTGAACATGGGGGAAGCAGATATCTGAACAAGCATGTAGCCTAAAAAAATTTGGTAACACTACTTGGAGGCCCCGACATGTCTTCCCGAACAAGGCTCCATCCATAGGACCACATGCCTCGTCTATAATGGCTAGCACACTGACCCATTTTATTTTATGGCCTCATACACACCCATGTATTATTACGGATCTGTGTAGGGGCCATGAGCTCAGGACAAAACTCCTCTTCCTGTATGTTTTGTGGCCCAAGCACACTGCGGGAAATCGATGGGTCGGTGAACGGATATCATCCACATGCCGTTTTCCCACTGACTTGATGACAAACAGGGACCCCAGTCCCAAAAAAAAATAAATCAGACACAAATCCAGATCCCATGTGCATGTTACTCCCTTCATATCACTACAAAATGAATACAGACCCCAAACTAGATCACAAAACCCATACAGACCAGACCCCTAAATAGAGAACTCTGACCTGACCCCATAAATAAATACAGAACCCTTTAAACAAATACAAAGCCCCTAAATACATACCCAGACCAGACCCCTTAAAGAAATAACATCCCTGAAGAAATCCACACCCTTGACCAAACCCTGTAAGCAAACACACCCCATAAGTAAATAAAGACCCCTGACCAGACCCCTTAAAGAAACAACACCCCTGACCAGAGTCTATAAACAAAATCAGACCCCAGACCCTGTAAGCAAACACGAGTCTGTGTAGGGGCCATAAGTAAATACAGACCCCCTGACCAGACCCCTTAAAGAAACAACACCCCTGACCAGAGTCCATAAACAAAATCAGACCCCAGACCCTGTAAGCAAACACGAGTCTGTGTAAGGGGCCATGAGTGTGTAGGGGCCATAAGTAAATACAGACCCCTGACCAGACCCCTTAAAGAAACAACACCCCTGACCAAAGTCCATAAACAAAATCAGACCCCAGACCCTGTAAGCAAACACGAGTCTGTGTAAGGGGCCATGAGTGTGTAGGGGCCATAAGTAAATACAGACCCCTGACCAGACCCCTTAAAGAAACAACACCCCTGACCAGAGTCCATAAACAAAATCAGACCCCAGACCCTGTAAGCAAACACGAGTCTGTGTAAGGGGCCATGAGTGTGTAGGGGCCATAAGTAAATACAGACCCCTGACCAGACCCCTTAAACAAATAAGCAGCCCCTGAAGATATCCAGACCCCTGGCCAGACCCTGTAAGCAAACACATCCCATAAGTAAATACAGACCCCTGACCAGACCCCTTAAAGAAACAAAACCCCTAACCAGAATCCGTAAACAAAATTAGACCCCAGACCAGACCCCTAAATAAATACAGATGCATATGAGACTATAAAAAAGCAAATACAGACCCCTTAAACAAATTCAAGGCTCCTGACGTGAGCCCCTGAATAAATACAGACCCCTTAAATAAATATCAAAGAACAAAAGGCAAACTCGAGCTAGACCCCCTAAACAAATACAGAACCCCTAAATACAGACCAGGAGCAGACCCCTTAAACAAATACTTACACCTGGCCCTTTAAAAAATTTAGACCCCTGTCCAGGCCCCCTAAATAAATATAGACCCAGACAGGACCCCTTAAACATATAAAAACCCTGAACAAATCCAGATCCCCAAATACAGAACCCAGATAAGGCCTCATAAATAAATCCAGACCCCTAAAACAAGCACAGAGCCCTACATACAGACCTAGACCAGATCCCTTAAAAATACACACCCCTTACCAGAAACTAACTAAATCCAGACCCCTCAAAACCTCAGACCCTTTAGTTACCTGTCCTCGTTATTTGCACTATAACCTGGAGTTATGGGAACTGCAGGAATGGGAAGGGGTGAATATTTAGCCAGGTTGCATCGGTGTGACATTTGCCTGATCTCCGTGGAGTCTGATAGCACTCCCCATTTTTTGTAGTTTATTTCATTTCCCTGCAGCACTCCCACAGGTTAAATGAGGAATTACACATGAATGGAGCTGTTGAGTCCTCCAGCTACACTGTTGGCTTATAGATGACGGTCCTGAGCAGGGAACTTTCTATTAAATCAGAATTTCCTAATAGGGTAAATAAAATGGGTTTTCTAAGCCCCTTTCAGACAAATAATTTATTTTGCAATGATCGCAATATAATTCCCTTAACCTATCGAAAAATAATCATGGAATTATTGCAAAAAAGTCATGAAGATAAGTAAGTGGCCCCCCCGCAGGGGTTCCGAGCCATCCTATCAGCTCTGAAAGCCTCTTGTATGACAGACAGATGTTATTTACAAGGAGCAGATGGGAAAGCCACGAGCTGGGAGATTAATAAATTGTTGAAGATTGCATTCATAGAGTATGGCTGTTTGTTTTAGCTCTAGATGTAATTGGCGGTTTTCACATTCAATGTGACCGCGACCAAGAAAATAAATGACTCCACTGAGATCTCAATCTTAATTGTAAAACTACAATACCCCAGCGATTATTAACACATCCGGCAGCAATGCTTTATAGGAATTAGCTTAGATTCTAACAATCGTTGAATAACCATAGCTGCTAAACGCTACGAGGATTGTAGACCTTCACAAGTAGACCATCTTAGAAGAGCAGGTCCTCATCCAAAGCTAGGAGAACTCCATTGACCATTTACTTCTGTGTCGAAGAAGGAAAGTCACATCCCCTATAGGAAATAATAAATATGTAGTGGTGCAGTTGTCACTTGTTAACCTGTCAATCATATCATGGAGGACCAGTGATGATGCTAAGGAACCACCTACTTCCAAACTTTCCACCTATGTCTAATGGAGCAGATTTGCTCCTTCAGGGGTAGGGTTGGACAGAAACACTAAGGGAGGATCAACAACCTAAACCATATCATAGGAAGGGTAGAGAAGATCACTGCTGGTGGACACCTTGAACTGAATATTGGCAAAGGCTTAGGACAAGTAGCTCCTCGACCAAATAAAGCTAATTCTTTCACTTAAAGCAGAGACAACTAGGGTGACTTAAAGGCCAAATATCATCACGTCAACCAATGTAGCTGGCATGGACTCCTAGAGGGAAGACCATCGTTCCCATGTTAATGGGTGATAGAAACCTCCACAGAAAAGTGGTTTCCACCAGTTGAAGAACAAATGACCAAGCTGAACCAGAGATCAAATATCATCACAGTAGCCCATGTAGTTGGTATGAGACTCTGAGAGAGGGAAGTCCATTGTCCCCATCTTACCGCCACAAAAAAGTGTTTTTCACCAGTGTTAGCCCCGAAAAGATAAAGTGTACTTAAGTCATAGCAATGTAATGGGAGCCCCAGAAGCACTTGTCTTGGGTAGTTAGGATAGGAGTGTGCTGGTGTCAGGCAGCATCTGAAAAGGGCTTCATTTTTAGCTTTGAAATAAGGCTCCCAGATCACTGGAAAATGCAATATGTCTTGAAGGCAAGAGAAAAACGATAACCAGCAACAAGATGGATGTAAAAGTAAACCATGACCAGCTCATGAAACACCAAGAGAGGATCAACATCCAAAACCATATGATAGGAAGAGTAGAGAAGATCAATGCTGGTGAAAACCTAGAACTTTGATTAGGACAAGTGGCTCCTATACCAAATGAAGCTTATTCTTCCACTTGAAGCATAAATGACCAAGCTGAACCAAAGGCCAAACATCATCACAGCAGCCCATGTAAGGGGGATGAGACTCCCAGAGAGGAAAGTCCATTATTCCCATGTTATAGGATAGAAACCTCCATAGGAATGTGGTCTCCAGTGGTGCTGGCACTGAAAAGGAAAAGTGTACTTAATTCATGAAAATGTCATGGGAACCCCAGATCCTCTAATCCTGGGCGGTTAGGATAGAAGTGTGGTGGTGTCAAGCAACTTCTAAAAAGGGCTTAATCTTTTAAATGAGGCCCCCTAGATCACTAGACAACACAATACATCTTGATGACAAGGGAAAAAGTATGACCAGCTGCAAGATAGAAGGGAAAATAAATCATGACACATCATTGAGATGCCTGGAGACTCCAACAGGGTGGAAGAACCATCTAAGCTACAGGTATTCATGTGGTTGCCAAAACCTGGGCTTCCACCATGATCATAACAAATCTTGTCTTCATCAATTCTCAGGTTTAAAAATTATTTTGACCCTTGAAAAAGACCTTCATGGTGGTACTTTGAAGATGGGATTGGAGAAGATGGAGATCGTAAGCACTCAATAAACTCATGGAACATTTTTGACTATGATGACAAATTTGTATTCCGTAAAGAAATTCTAAAAGTAGTGAAAGATATTGGGGTCCTTGAGCTAAGGATTAAAGATTATGGAAATCTACTACACAAGGACCATCAGATCATGGAGGCAAGGATAGTGGATCTAGACCGAAAAGGCTCTAGACCTCAGAAGGTTCCACAGGATTAGGGTTGAGGGTTCAGGGATTCTCCTGAATGAGATAGAAGAAATTCCTTATGTATAGGTGGCCGATGAGGACAACAATGGTTATTCCTACTTTCCAAAAGTCCTGCCTTTGCCAGGACAATCCTCCAAACTGGACCATAAAAGGTGTGAAGTTTATACAAGCCCCTCCAAATGTTGGGCCCTCCAACATTTGGAGGGCTTGGGCAGAACTTAAAGGTCCCTATTTTAGCTATCTAATTATTGGTCCTTATGGTAATTGATTCGGCTTCTCCTCCCTATTATGTGAAGATGGTGTTGTGGTCACTAGGAGTATATTAGTGAAATGTATATATGGGCCCCATATCCATTGGTTAACCACTTTTATATATTTTTGGCCAACGTTTGCTCTCCCTTTCCTGCTTTTGATGGGGATTCTTTTTGATGTCTGGTATTTATTACCATTCTGAATAAATGGCTTTCCTCTGTGTTTGCAGAGATGAATTTGTGTGTAACAATGTATTCCTCTCACTACCTCCATAAATCTTATTATATGAGGATACACGATCCCCTCAAGTCATTTTTACATTTTATAAGGCAGTTGGCTGGGAATTTCAACACCACATTATATCATTTCGAAATACTTTTTTTTCTCTTCAGGCTCAGTGCTTGCGCAGGCCAGGGATGGAATATCCAGAAGGGTTCTGAAAAATTTCAGACTATGTTATTACTGAATGCATATTATACATTACTATTCATTGCATGGTCACGTCTCCATCTGGACTGTTTTCTCCTACCACACAAGAGAATAGACGGATTCTGAGTCTCCCAATCATGGCTAGCCTTAGGGTGTTCGACCTGTATGGTTACACAGGGGCATATGAGCCAACCCTGCTGAAGTGAAAGTTTTAGACAACCAGTGGCTGGTTGTTTCGGATGGGCCCACCAGAGTACCCGAAGATCTTCTGCTTGGTCCAGGATCTAACACAATAATGGTCCAGCAGTAGACACCCAAATTGGAGGGTATTGGTCGATTTCATAGAGGCAGTTGCAGTATCAGGTTGAGGTTCCTTGGGCCCACCAGGTAAAATGATTCTGAGGGCCCACCCTCCAACAACCCCTAGGAAATATACCATAGCACTCTTCAAATTTAGGTGTCCTCTGTTAGACTATTTCTGTGTTAGGTGAGGACCCTCTGATACTCCGGTGGGACATTCCAACACTGGGTTTTTAGGGATGGATCCTCTGTTTTATTTATATGGTGGGCCCAAGGAACCTCAGTCTGACACTGTTATACCGTATGCAGTACACCAAACTGAAAGTCCCACTATGGGGACCATCTAACATAAGGTCAGCCATGCTTCCAAGAAAGTGATCTTGCTCAGTTTGCATTGACCAGTGTGGTAACTCGAAGCACTTAGGCTTCAAATGCAAAATCAGAAGAGGTCAGCCCATGAACCATATATCAGTCATACTACTGGTGTCTTCCTATATATAAGGGGGATCTCTGCACCCCCTCAAGCATGAAGGTACAGATGCCAATGTTACTTTTGGAACCTCATTTGCTACACCGTTCTGATTTGCAGCAAATATGATGGTCTCCATGATAGCTTCTTCAAGGGGTTATCACTCTGGTTTTCCATGCTCATGAAAAATACCTCTGGCTATACAGTAACATATTTTTATTCAGCCCTGGCAAGAACCCCTCTGAGAGATTAAAGGGGTTGTCCCAGATAAACCGTTTTTGGCAAGGAGGCCGGGGAAGGGTAAAAAAAACATATTCACCTCTCCCCGGTGCTCTGGTGTCCCCCATCGTGGTCCAGTCCAGCGGCGCCCCAGTTCTTATTCCAGCGGAAGTCTTCGCGTCACATGACTGAGGTCAATCGGTGGTCTCAGCAGCCTAAGGAAAGGACCCGGCACATGACAGGTGACATATGCAAGTGACATCCCGTGTCCTTTCCTTAGGCCGCTGATAGGCCTCAGCAGTCACATGTGGCAAGGACTTCCGCCGGAACAAGACTCGAGAGCAGCAGGACCACGATGGGAGACACCGGAGCACAGGGAACAGGTGAGTATGGGGTTTTTGTTTTTTTTTTCACCTTCCCCAGCCTCCTTGCCAAAAACTGTTTATCCTGGACAACCCCTTTAATGCTATGCTGACATATGAAGACAATTCTTCTCTAAAGTCAGCCACCTTGGTGATTGGCTTAGCAAACATACAATACATGGGTGGGCATGGTCCTCTCTGGCCCCTCTACCACATCCCTAATAGGTCCAATGGGATTGTCTAAGTATTTTATATGCACATGTACTAGTACTGTTTCACTTGTGGAGACACCAGCATAGGGCAATGCTCCCTGGGAAAAAAAGGATGCAAATTAGTTCTACTCCAGAGTCTTTGATTCCACCTATAAGTCAATGTCCGACCCATTGAAGAGCCTTGATACATATTCACAGACAATAATGCATTGTAGGACTCTCTGAAAAACAGACAAAAATATCTGCCTAGATTTTCAACCCTCTCCGAATCGTGGCCCCTTCCGTAACATCTTGTTTCTCTCTAATGCATGCAGTCCGATGTCACATTCCTCATGGTCAGATAATTCCGCACCATCATACACTGCTGTGAAATTATTTTCTCAAGGGTCGTCTAAATATTTCTTCTAAATCCTCGATGCCTGAGCTACGACCATCAGTGATGACCCCTTTGGAGTTTCCATCAGTCACGTCTGTTAAGAAGGAACATTTCTTCCTTGTGAAGTGCTTTACAATTCCCTTCCACAGTTGTGAACCAAGGATTTAAAGGCATAGGCCCAATTAGACAAATCTAGGCACTGTTACATTGTTATGAGCATTAAAGGGGTATCCCACTGTGCACACTTATTTTTGTGATCACCAAACGTATGTAGCATTTACTGAATGCATTTATCCTTTGTGTCTTTTTTCCGCAGCAACTACAGTGCCCTGATCGGAGTCTGGATCTACGGATTTTTCGTGGTCATCCTCTTAATTCTAGATCTGATATATTATTCAGCAATGAACTATGATATTTGTAAAATGTACCTTGCAAGGTGGGGAATCCAAGGAAAATGGATGAGGCAAGGACAGAGGCAATGGGATAAAGCAGCACCGGAGCCTTCCCAAGTACAGACTCAGTCTCAGATGTCACATGCTGTACACACATTAAAAGGGGATACTGTTAGTCCAACACTGATGTCCTTTCAGACTTCAACTGCCTGGTAAGACTATGGATATACTATATACTTCCCCTTCCTATTGCCTAGTATTGTTTTGGTTAGAAGTGTAGTTCAAGATCAGAAGGATATGTATTTTTTTTTTCAAAAAACAGCGCCACCGCTGTTTACAGGTTACATGCAGTATTGCATCTCAGTCCCATTCATCTCAGTAGAATCATGCTGCAATACCATGCACAATCCTTGGATAGGTATGGTAAAATTTCTGCAAGAAGGAAGCTATGTTTTTCTTATCCTGTACAACCCCTTTAAGCAAGACTATCAAAGTAGCTACAACATTGACTATGTGATTACTGTATATGAAACTTTATAATATACCTTAGTGGCTTCTTACTCTCCTTCCAGGATACCATCATTACCCCTTATTTGCCCATAGACACTCTGTATTATATATAAACCTTCTCGAGCACCAAAAATCCATCTAGTGTAAAACATCACATGCTAGAGGGAGAGGAGGGGGATGCAACTGCAGTGTACATTACTGTATGGATAATGTAGCAAACTTTGTATTAAGCCGTAGAATTTGAATAACATAGACAGAGTTTAAGAAAGTAGGTTGGAATGGGGCGGCAACTCTAGATTTGGAAGAAATCACCCTGTAGGCTGAGGCCCTACGTTGCGGAAATGCAGCTTTTTTTGTTGCAGATTTTGCTGCTTTTTTGAACCAAATTCAAGAATGGCTACTAAAGGAATTGGAAATATCCAGGAAGCTCTTATACTTCTGCCTTCTGCTCAATCCACTCCTGGCTTTGGATCAAAAAAACGCAGCAAAATCTGCAACAAAAAAGGGGTTCCACAACGTGGGGCCTTAGCCTTAAGCAACAAGTTTATTTTTATCCTTCTTAAAGGGGCTTTCTGGGACTATAAAATTGATGAACTTTTCAGTCACCAAAATTCCATCTAGTGTAAAACATTACATAGCAGACAGGGAAGAGGGAGAGGAGGGGGATGCAACTGCGGTCTGCTCTATTAAATGGTTTTTGTAGCAAACTTTGTGTTAATCTGTAAAATTTTAATCACTTAGAAGAAGTTTAAGAAAGTAGGACTAGGAAGGGGCTTTCTTTAGGTTTGGATGGAGTCTACCTTTAAGCAACAGGTTTATTTTTATATTTCTTAAAGTGGTTTTCTAGGATTATGAAAGCGATGACCTCTTCAAGCACCAAAAATCCATCTAGTGTAAAACATTACATGCTAGAATAGGTCAACAACATCAGAACGGTAATGGTCCAACAACTGGCACACATGCTGATCAGTCGATAGAAGAGACTGCGGCAACTCATGTGAGCTCTACTTCTTTCTCTTAGGCCAGTGACGTCATGAGCATCGGTCACATGGTCTTTTTGCAACTGCAAGTGAATAGGTTTGAGCTGCAATACCTAGCACAGCCACTATACAAGGTACGGCGCTGTGCTTGCTATGCAAGAGGTCGCACCACTCCATAGCGATGGGGGTGTCAGGAGTCAGGGAAGATATCAGTGTTATTATGATTCCAGAACTTCCCTGGGCCTTTGCTTATGATACTCTGGGATGGGAAGAGACCCCAGTGTATAATAATGATTCGTGGGTGGCGAACCCCAAAAATCTTTTTGGAAAATTTGCAACATACCCAGTTCTTTACGAACTGGTTCACTCTTCTCTGTGGCGTTGACAGCCGATGACCCCATCATAGACTTTTCTTTATGCTTATGACCTGCTACATTAATATATTTAGTACACTAGGCGGTATTAATTGTGGGCATTGGATTGACATTCCTGTCAAGCAATTTTCACAAAACACACCAAGCAGGCTACCAGCAGGACAATATATGAGAGTGGAGAAAGCGTATTGTTCCTGTCTACACCTGCATTATACATAATGGCGCCTTCTGAACTTAGGAGAATTGAAAAGAACATTCTGAATGCGGTGCAGCCGTGTGGAAGAAACCAATGAAGGGCTTTTGTATTTCTTGTATTCTGCATTGTGCAGGGATGATAGCGGCACAGAAAGTACTGCTCTGGAATATGTCGAGGTTGCAGCCATTGTGGACAATGTTCTGGTATTGTTTAACCGTCTGAGAAGTAAAAACGTGATGTTCACTAAGCCGAATCCTTCACTAGAAGGTAGAATTGTAATGGGCCATAAAACAGTTTTGTGCTGTGCAGCAAATGTCGACCCACTGTGTCACTAGACCGGTTTGACAACCGTGAGTGTTGTCAGAATGATTTCCTTGTGTACAATTTTATACCCCAATGGACTTCGCTGCAGTGGACTACCAGGTGGCTAGTCCTGGTGCTAGTGATATTCAAGCCAAGAGATGGTGATGCATGACATGGAAGGGAACAGGCAGAAACATGATCAGTGGACAAGCCGAGGTCAGGGCAGGCAGAGTTTGTTCCTTATTGTAACCCAAGCAGAAGTCAGGGCAGGTGGAGTTTGTTCAGTATTGTAATCCAGGCAGAAGTCAGGGGAGGAAGAGTTTGTTCAGAATTATAATTCAGGCAGAAGTCAGGACAGGCGGGGTTTGTGCGGCATTGTAATCGGGAGCAGGACAGGCAGAGTTTGTTCAACATTGTAATCCAGGCAGAGTTCAGGTCAGGTTCCACAGAAACAGATATAAGAAACAGATCTAAGGTGAAGAAACAGGTATACAAGCAAAGTACAGAAGAAACACCATTGCAGCACACTAGGAAGCTGTTCTACATATCCCACAGGTGCAGGAGATTGGTTGGGAGCAAGGTTTAGAGTACCTACAGGCAAGGACGGGGACACGGTGCCCACAGGCAGGAAGAACAGGGCGGCGGGCAGAGAGAGGACAAGGCAAGCACAGCCAGTCAGCACAGCAATTTTACACATAAAAAAGTAAATCTACCCTTTGCATGTCATTTTAACATTAAGTTAAATTATAAAATTCTAGCTGCTTGTAACCACCACTAGGGGGAGCATGATATGGTGTTAAAGGGTATCAATATTTTTGACTTGCTTTGATCTAGCTTGAAGAAAATAACACATGACTCCAGAATCAGGGGTGTGGCACAAAGGCAAAGACGTGGCTTCATTCAAAAAAAATTTGTGGCAGTCTTCCACATGGAATCACCAAATGGATGACTCTGCAGTAGTCTCCATTAGCAATGGCTGACACCTAGTTGATTCACAGTACCAAGGCAGGCAGAGCACAAGTCAAGACAGGCAGAGGTCAGGACAGGCAACAGACAGGTGGGCAAGTCTAAGAACACAAGTCGTAACCCTATGGCGTAGGAACCATATAGACCTTATTGCTCAGGCCCACAGTGATATGGGAAGAGCTCTTATGAGGCCTTGGGCTTTAAGTGAAATCAGAGGTGGTTAGCATGTACTAGCCCTTTAAGAGGCCAGGACTCAGTACATGTGCACCACCCACAGGCAGGGCAGTGCAGTGCAGGAGAAGAGCTGTGGCTAGGTGAGGTGAGTCGGGGTGTGTTGTGCCAGCTGTTTAAAAAGTTACTACAAAGCCCTTGAGGCCTAATAGGAGTCAAGTTCGGAAACTTGATGGAAAATTTCCGATACAATTTTGGACTCCAGAGATAAGTAATGATGAGAACAAAAAGATTCTCTGACTGTTCAGAGTACAATAACCTGAGAGCCGCATCCACTCCATGCTGAGAGACTTGTCACTGACACAGATAGGCTTACATGGCGCTGTAGGGTGGCATTATAATTAGGACCCATGTGGGTAGCGGCAAAAATTTGGAGAAGATCTTTGTACTGAACATGATGACAGCAGAAACATTACAAAAAAATCTGCATATGAGATGAGATGAGGTACCTCTAATTCACTAGCTGTGGGGGAACTACAGGTTCCAGTAAACCCTGTTCAGTATGTAATGCCTTTGTGAAATTTAGAGGTAGACAACCTTACACGAAAATGTTACATCAGAGCCTGTCCCATACCCTAATGTACTGCACATCCCACTACTCACCACTAGGACCAGGGGCATTCGCAGGATTTTCTGGAGAGCGTGTTCCCTGAGGAGGGTGACGTGAGGTCCCACACAGTATAATGTCCCCAGGTCCCACACAGTATAATGTCCCCAGGTCCCACATAGTATTATGTCCCCAGGTAACACACAGTATAATGTCCTCTGGTCCCACACAGTATAATGTCCCCAGGTCCCACACAAAATAATGTCCTCAGGTCCCACACTGTACAATATCCCCAGGTCCCACACAATATAATGTCCCCAGGTCCCACATAGTATTATGTCACCAGGTAACACACAGTATAATGTCCTCTGGTCCCACACAGTATAATGTCCTCTGGTCCCACACAGTATAATGTCCCCAGGTCCCACACAATATAATGTCCTCAGGTCCAACACTGTATAACGTCCCCAGGTAACACACAGTATGATGTTCTCAGGTCTCACACAGCGTAATGTCCACAGGTAACACACAGTATAATGTCCTCAGGTCTCACACAGTATAATGTCCCCAGGTAACACACAGTATAATGTCCCCAGGTAACACACAGTATAATGTCCTAAGGTAACACACAGTATAATGTCCTCAGGTCTCACATAGGATAATGTTCTCTGTTCCCACACAGTGTAATGTCCTCAGGTCCCACACAGTATAATGTCCCCAGGTCCCACGCAGTATAATGTCCCCAGGTAACACATAGCATAATGTGCCCAGGTAACACACAGTAAAATATCCTCAGGTCCAACACAGTATAATGTCCCCAGGTAACACACAGTATAATGTCCTCAGGTAACACACAGTATAATGTCCTCAGGTCTCACACAGTATAATGTCCCCAGGTCCCACACAGTATAATGTCCTCAGGTTCCACACAGTATAATGTCCCCAGGTCCCACACAATATAATGTCCTCAGGTAACACACAGTATAATGTTCTCATGTCCCACACAGTATAATGTCCTCTGGTAACACACAGTATAATGTCCCCAGGTAACACATAGTATAATGTGCCCAGGTAACACACAGTAAAATATCCTCAGGTCCAACACAGTATAATGTCCCCAGGTAAAACACAGTATAATGTCCTCAGGTCCCACACAGTATAATGTCCCCAGGTCTCAAACAGTATAATGTCCTCAGGTCCCACACAGTATAATGTCCCCAGGTAATACACAGTATAATGCCCTCAGATAACACACAGTATAATGTCCACAGGTCTCACATAGTATAATGTCCCCTGGTCCCACACAGTATAATGTCCTCAGGTCCCACACAGTACAATGTCCCCAGGTCCCATGCAGTATAATGTCCCCATTTAACACATAGTATAATGTGCCCAGGTAACACACAATATAATGTCCTCAGGTCCCACACTGTATAATGTCCCCAGGTAACACACAGTATAATGTTCTCAGGTCTCACACAGCGTAATGTCCACAGGTAACACACAGTATAATGTCCTCAGGTCTCACACAGTATAATGTCCCTAGGTAACACACAGTATAATGTCCCCAGGTAACACACAGTATAATGTCTTCAGGTAACACACAGTATAATGTCCTCAGGTCCCACATAGTATAATGTTCTCTGTTCCCACACAGTGTAATGTCCTCAGGTCCCACACAGTATAATGTCCCCAGGTCCCACGCAGTATAATGTCCCCAGGTAACACATAGCATAATGTGCCCAGGTAACACACAGTAAAATATCCTCAGGTCCAACACAGTATAATGTCCCCAGGTAACACACAGTATAATGTCCTCAGGTAACACACAGTATAATGTCCTCAGGTCTCACACAGTATAATGTCCCCAGGTCCCACACAGTATAATGTCCTCAGGTTCCACACAGTATAATGTCCCCAGGTCCCACACAATATAATGTCCTCAGGTAACACACAGTATAATGTTCTCATGTCCCACACAGTATAATGTCCTCTGGTAACACACAGTATAATGTCCCCAGGTAACACATAGTATAATGTGCCCAGGTAACACACAGTAAAATATCCTCAGGTCCAACACAGTATAATGTCCCCAGGTAAAACACAGTATAATGTCCTCAGGTCCCACACAGTATAATGTCCCCAGGTCTCAAACAGTATAATGTCCTCAGGTCCCACACAGTATAATGTCCCCAGGTAATACACAGTATAATGCCCTCAGATAACACACAGTATAATGTCCACAGGTCTCACAT
Source organism: Leptodactylus fallax (assembly GCA_947044405.1). Taxonomy (NCBI): domain Eukaryota; kingdom Metazoa; phylum Chordata; class Amphibia; order Anura; family Leptodactylidae; genus Leptodactylus; species Leptodactylus fallax. Next base: position 2,484,030 of record CAMRHE010000180.1, read on the forward strand.
AGTATAATGTCCCCTGGTCCCACACAGTATAATGTCCTCAGGTCCCACACAGTACAATGTCCCCAGGTCCCATGCAGTATAATGTCCCCATTTAACACATAGTATAATGTGCCCAGGTAACACACAATATAATGTCCTCAGGTCCCACACTGTATAATGTCCCCAGGTAACACACAGTATAATGTTCTCAGGTCTCACACAGCGTAATGTCCACAGGTAACACACAGTATAATGTCCTCAGGTCTCACACAGTATAATGTCCCTAGGTAACACACAGTATAATGTCCCCAGGTAACACACAGTATAATGTCTTCAGGTAACACACAGTATAATGTCCTCAGGTCCCACATAGTATAATGTTCTCTGTTCCCACACAGTGTAATGTCCTCAGGTCCCACACAGTATAATGTCCCCAGGTCCCACGCAGTATAATGTCCCCAGGTAACACATAGCATAATGTGCCCAGGTAACACACAGTAAAATATCCTCAGGTCCAACACAGTATAATGTCCCCAGGTAACACACAGTATAATGTCCTCAGGTAACACACAGTATAATGTCCTCAGGTCTCACACAGTATAATGTCCCCAGGTTCCACACAGTATAATGTCCTCAGGTCCCACACAGTATAATGTCCCCAGGTCCCATGCAGTATAATGTCCCCAGGTAACACATAGTATAATGTGCCCAGGTAACACACAGTAAAATATCCTCAGGTCCAACACAGTATAATATCCCCAGGTAACACACGGTATAATGTCCTCAGGTCCCACGCAGTATAATGTCCCCAGGTAACACATAGTATAATGTGCCCAGGTAACACACAGTAAAATATCCTCAGGTCCAACACAGTATAATGTCCCCAGGTAACACACAGTATAATGTCCTCAGGTAACACACAGTATAATGTCCTCAGGTCTCACACAGTATAATGTCCCCAGGTCCCACACAGTATAATGTCCTCAGGTCCCACACAGTATAATGTCCCCAGGTAATACACAGGATAATGTTCCCAGATCCCACACAGTATAATGTCCTCAGGTCTCACATAGTATAATGTCCCCTGGTCCCACACAGTATAATGTCCTCAGGTCCCACACAGTACAATGTCCCCAGGTCCCATGCAGTATAATGTCCCCAGGTAACACATAGTATAATGTGTCCAGGTAACACACAGTAAAATATCCTCAGGTCCAACACAGTATAATGTCCCCAGGTAACACACAGTATAGTGTCCTGAGGTTTGGAAAAAATAGAACCCAGGCAGGAAGTAAATTTTAAAGAAAGTCACCAGGTAACCCCTATAAGGTCACCCCTCGCTACCTTCCCTTTAAGGCCACCACCACCTCATTAAATTATTTGGGCTTGTATTTAATGGGTAGAAGAGGGGACGATGTTGAAATTTAGGGTTATGGATATCCTGGAAGTCATATTACCTAAGTGCCTAAAGTTATAGATCCTGCTCAGTCTCTGCCATGTTTCGTGAATTGTATAAAATATCGCCTACCCCTCCTCCGGAGTGTTTTCACGTGTCAGTCTCTTAGATTTGGGTAATTGCTGATTTATTTATAAACTACAAGATTTCTGTCTCCCGTCTTCTTACCGATGAGTGTCAGCTGTCAGTCAGCGACTACTGAAAGGCCTTTAATTTGTGAAGGATTTTCTAGAATGTTCTGTATCCAGTTTATTCAGAAGACACTCTATAATTTACACTGATACCACAAGGAATAATTTACAGCATAGACGTATAATGTCTTAAATGTAGGGAACCATCTTCTAAGTCTATTACTAGCATTCAGATCACTTAAAGGGGTTCTCCATTTTAGACAAGCCCCCTTTGGTGAGAAGGATCCCTCAATGATGAGGAAATCACAGGATGCCCTGATACTGGTACAATAGAGATTATCTCTCATCTGGTTAGAAAATGTTCAATTTTGCTACAGCACCTCCGCAGGAGAAATGAAGCATTACATTGCCTTTGTTGAACTGAATGGTCTGTATCATGTATGGATGTGATGGGTCTTCTAGAACAAGAGATGCCATTCCTGGATGCAGAACTTGTCTCTATTATGTCAGAATTCCCTAATATGTTGGGTTTTGGGTCTGCTCTGCTATTCGAGCCTGTAAAGCAACAGAAACTTATTAGACTCGTTCAGAGATAGACACTCCTCCCAGACTTATTCATATCTTAGGCCTGCTTCAGTCCTTGAAACGTGGATCATATGTTAGTCGTATTTTCTGAACCAAACACAGAGAAAAAAATTGGATGCCCAGCATCATAGTTATCTGTGGTGCTAGGAGTCGATAACCCCCAACTCCCCCTCCCGTGGGGCGTAAATACTGTCCCATACAGAAACCATGATTACAGTAGAGGACAGTAGGCCCGCGGGGAGGGATTCCTAGTATCATAGATGACTAAGATGTGGGAAATCCAGAAAATATAACCGACATCTGGTCGATATTTCATAGACTGACTTTAGTCATGTGAAACTGGCCTGAGTAAAACTTTTTCAAAAATAACAGGAGGTCCCGGAGGTTGGACCCCACCTTCAAACATTCGATAGCCCTGAAAGTTAAGGAATCTTCTGCATCCTTGATAGAACACATCAGACTACAATTATAATAGACAACAGTGTTTCGGGTGGGAGGACGTATAGCGGGAGTATATTTGGCTCTCTCAAATTTGCAGGGTCTTGGGAGAAGAAGAGGGTGTTAATAGTTTTTGGTGAATAATGGATTATATGCAAGAACTTGTCTAAAGAAATCTTCAAGGGAGGAAACCTATTTGATCTGCAATAATTAAACTGGCACAGAAGTCGAGGGAGCCGCCGAGGAATTATCTAGGGCAGATAAAAAAAATATAGGAACATAAAATTCAGGGCAGATGCTGCAAATGTAGTATCCGCTATCAGAATATAAGGGCTGCATAGGGGTCAACTGCAACTTTTTGTACAATAACGGGACTGTACGAGACTCAAGACATGGATCTTTCTTCTGCAGACATAGCGCCGCTCTTGTGGTTGTCTTTGATATTGAGCCAATGGATAAGAGTTGGACCCCCACCAATCGGTCAATGTTGACCTTCTTCTATAAATGGTGCCATCTTGCTTTGGGCACTGGCCACAAGTCAAGGCACAGGTTGGACAAATATTAAGAGGAATTTTTTATATATTTTTTATCAGACTATATGGAAATTTTGTCCCAGTGCTGATAGGAATTCTGACATTTCTGTTTTTCACATTCTGAACTCGGTTTCTCGCTTGGCATGAAACAGAATATTAAATGACTTCGGAGAGGAGGCAGCGGCTTTTAAGTCACAAAAATGTAAATAAAAAAAGGAGAATAATAGAAAAATATTTCACCAGCGAGAGGAGATGTTACATAATGCAGAGGACATAACATTTACAGAAATCCGCTTGTAAATCATTTAGGCACAGCAGAGCTAATGGAAGTCGTATGTTATATGGCTAAGCTAATGGAGAAGACATTTATGGGGGGGTGATTTTGATATTTATTGTATATTTTTATCACAAAAAATTCCAAAAACCGCAAACATTCTATCATTAGGGTGACTGCTTCTGTGTACAATTGTGTGTCTCCATGGTGACAGACAACAAACCCTGTGTAGTCTGATCCTGTAGTCAGGTGGGAAGAAGTAGGGGAGCAGCACAGGAGTGCAGCGTCAGACTACATGTAGGGTTTGTTTGTTGTCTGTTGCCATGGAGACACAGCGATTACATAAGAGCTGTATACCAAATAGTAAACTATTTTTAGTATTTTAATATTTCTCTTTAGCCAGTGAATATTTTGGTGTTTGTGATACATAAATATAGAAGAGATATTGGCTTTAAAGGGTCAAAAAAAATCTTTTTCAATGACCCCGCAATGTTAGGAAGACAGCTACGGGGACCACAGATTTCCCTATAGCTTAAGCATCTCTCCACTGTGAGCTCCGCATCAACCCCCCCCCCCCCCATATCTCAGCTTCCTAACATTCAAAGTGAGTGGATGAGACATTGGGTTTATATGTAGTCCCATCTGAATTTTTAGGTCTTTAGCAGAGGTAGGCCTTAAAGGGATTGTCCAGGCCCTTGAAATATTTTCTAAAAAGATGAAGTAATACTTTAACAATCACCCAGCACTCGCTTGCCATTAGTTTTACACCAGTCTCTGTTTCCCAGCATGACGTTTCGACACAGACATGTGACTGTTACAGTCAATCATCGGCTAAAGTCATGACCTCAGTGGTCTCTGCTCCAGTCAGTATTGGGTTCAGGGGTCACATGTACATGTTGAGACCAATAGGGGACCTGGGATGTGATAACACAGGAGTCAAAGTGGATTGGTAGGGTATTACTCAGCTAGTTTGGTTTTTTTACCACTTTAAAGAGGACCTGTCTCCAAATCTGAAAAGCTCAGTGACATCCATCATCTGATCGGCGCTGTCACCCTGAGCATTTTGGTGTTTTGTTTATCCAAATCCGTTCAGCCGTTCCAAAGATATAAGCCTTTCAGTGTTGATACAGATTAGGATCTACTAGCCAAGTGGGTGGTAACACTGTGTTTTCCTGGGGGGCGGGGTCTTTGTGTGCTATATCTCATGCTCCATTACCGCCCCCTTGGCTAGTAGATTCTAATTTACCTCATCACTACAAGGGCTTATATCTTTGGAATGGCTGAATGGATTTTGATAAACAAAACACCAAAATGCTCAGGGCAACAACGCCGATCAGATGATGGACATTGGGCTTTTTCAGATTTGGTGACAGGTCCTCTTTAAAATGCTAAAAAAAACACACAAGCTGAGTAATACCCTACCATTTCGCTGTGACTCCTGTGTTATCACATCCCGGGACCCCACTGGTCTCAACAGATGCGGTATGTCATTGAGATTTTCAGATTTGGCGACAGATCCCCTTTAATCTTTTAGCAATAGAATCCAAGAGGTTAGACAACTATTTAACTAGCTGGGATGTATAATAAGTCCTTAAAGGGATTGGGCAGAATAAGAAAATTATGGCTTCTTCCTTCCAAAAACAGCACCACGTATGTCTATAGGTTGTGTTGGCTATTGTAGTTCAACCCTATTTACTTCAGTGGAACTGGGCTGCAATACCAGACATAACCTACGGACAGGGGTGGCGCTGTTGCTGGAATAAGGTAGTCATGTTTTTGTACTGAACGTGCTTAAAGATTCTGATTCCAAGATCTTGCTTTTTCTCGCTTCCTTTAAATAATCCACTTTGTTAACCAGTCACTCGTTCCTCATCCAATAACCTTGCCTAGGCTACACTGAACATTGATAGTCCGCAACGTACAATCATCGAGCTTCTAATGACTTTTCGATTTCTCTTCCAGAATAACTATAGTGCCTAAAGATGGAAGAAGATTATCACCCAGGTGGAAGCCTGAGTCTAAGATGCCAATCAAGACTGAAGGAGGAACGGAGGAGAATGACATTTATGGAATTTTTACAAAAAAAAAAAGGGGTTGGCAGAAAAGACTCTCACAGTCATCGGGATGTACTTTCTAACTGTTTGTAAGCAATATTTTTATCTCTAGCGTGAGAAGATTATTTTTGAAATGGACTGTCAACACGGAGTAGATGGACTATGTAGCTTGCCCTCAAGGTCGTACGTGAAATAGACAGGAAACGATGGGCACCATTCGATATAGCAATGGCAGGCAGTGGTTAGCCTGCCTTCTGTGTTCATATGTTGTCAAGTACTTAGTCTAAGTGTCAGGCTAATAAGTATGAGCTGGCCAAAGTTGACTACCAAAAAGAGTATGTCGTATGAAGCAACATGAAGAACCCCCCCTGGTGTAAATTATAAGGGTTCGACAGAGCACATACTTCTAAGACCACTTATAATATCCTTATAATCTACAATAGAGGGACTGTCCTTTTTTTATAATACATAAGTGTTGCAAATAAGTACCGATGCGTCCATCACTAGTGGTCACCCACGATGACATCATGACCTGTAGACCAATATCATTTACAGGAGGTTCTCTGTAGATTGACGTCAGTTGTGTATATGACTCTTTAGATGAACTCCTGCCTTTTCCACTTTCGTTACACATGACCAATAAATACTATTGGGATTGAATATATGTTGACTCTCTGACTTCTAATTGGTGGATATGGTTTATGGGATAATGTATGACCAGGCTGCGTTATTGACCACATGGTAGGTGGGAGACCTTCTAACCCGTTACAGATATCACATTGGGTCAAATTCCTCATGTCCTAAATCCTTCAGGATAGTTATGGTTCTTCACGGACCTATACATACAGTACTTATAATTCCTTTAGTTGAGGAACTAGATAAAACCATAATATCTACAAATCAAGGGACTTGTACCACCAGTCTCTCATGAGAAGGGGAGGTGTCTTTACAGTATTCTTGAACAATTCAAAGTCGTCAGAGGTGTTATCATGACAAGTTGGATCAATTAAGGTAGATCGAGTGTTGGACTAGGGTTCCTTGGACCGACCAGATAAAATTATTCTAGGGATCCACCCTCTAACAACCCCTAGGGCAAAAACTATTGTACTCTTCATTCTTGGGTGTCTTGTGCTAGTCTAAAGTGTTTGAGCCTGGGCACACCAGAAGCTCCTCTGGTACTTTGGTGGGCCAGTCTAACACTTGGTAGAACTCTCCTTTAAATTGCCCACGATATTATGGTATAAATGTTTCAAAGTACTTATGAGGAAAGACAAGAATGAATGAAGTCAATTGGGAACCATCAGTGGTGGCAAATAGTATAACACGTGATTAAATGGGCTCCCAACTGTCCCATCATGGAGGACAGTGCCACTTTGTAGACTTCAGAAGAGAACTGGGCATCTTTTGAAGAGTGGAGTGGTCTCAAATGTGTCTGGGTAGATTTGAATAGTGTGATATATGGTCGGTACTTGGGATCAGAAGGGGTGGAGGTGCTGGTAGAAGACGGAGGATAGCCCCAAGACAGAGTAGTACACAATGCAAATTAGAACATTTTGTTCTCAAAATCATGATGCAAAGGACATTTTAGAATCATAGATTACATTCACAACGCTCCATTGGAGACTCCGTGAAGGAAAAGTTTCTGCTCAGAGGACTTTTTCCTCTCACAATTTCAGTTTTCAAAGACAACACTTGATGGACCCCATCAATGGGGTCTTTCAGACTCAGTGTGTTACCGCTATTTTAGCAGTCCACCTCTCCGTTGTTCCAGTTCTCCGATGGACCAGAACAACGGAGAGTCAACACTAGTGGGAACCTCGTGTAATCTACAACATCCAACATTTTGACCCTCCTGGAGGTAGCTGTGGGCACATATAGTTCCACCAAGTGCTATATAAACAGATACCTACTTACAATACAACAACTGAGTAGAATAAAGTCATAGAGGACCAAAATGGGAAATGGATTTCCATACTATCCACTGGAGAGGGCTGTTTATTTTGTACATCTGGGTGGATTTTGGCATAGTTGGGTAAGTGGTGGATTTTAGAAATCTAAAACTAGGTAGTATATAAATTACCCAATCTTCTAAAAAAAGTAGAGATAGGACCATGAAGCAGAGAAGACCACTTGTCACTTGTTCCACAAGGGAACCTAAAATTATGTTTTCTTTGCCCCATGATTATCAGGTATGGAGAACCAGGCTAGATGCCCTTGGGCTTCCAACAGCTTGGACCCTCCTTCCACATGTGGAATCGGGACCCCATCAATTTTAATATAACCCTACAATATATTAGATTTATTGGACACCCATTGGGGTTTCCTACCACTTCAAAAAGTTTGGTGAGGGTGATAGGTTTAACACAAATATTAAAAAAACAGCATGACCCTTAGTGGACCCACTTTCTTCTTCTATACTGTACAAAACCACAAGTGCCCTGACTACAGTATCTATCATCTATCTATCTACCTATCTATTGTCTCTCATTTTCTATCGTCTTCTCAATGGTGACTTTGGACACCCCAGGAGCATAGCCCCTTTAGCCCATTATATATTCTGGACCTGACTTTGTTAGTGAAACAATGAGCTCTATTATTTGGAAAACAAAATCCATAAATCATATTTTTCTAAGCAAAAAAGTTTCAAAAAATTGCATTGACCACAGCAACCAAGTAGAGTCCTCTGACTATTTTTAAATATTACAAGAATGTTTTTTAAAAAATTGATATGTAGAATCTAATTGGGTACTTGGGGAACCCCACTCTTCTCCATTCGCGCAAGTTTTTGAAAATACCTCCAGATGTTCTTTTCATTCAGAAACAACAATAAAAGACAATATTCCAAGTCTTCTTGTAACCACTTATAAACACGAAACATGCTTGGAAAATATCCTTATGTTTTATTGCATTTTGGTGCTGGAAAATGCAGGATAATTTAACAAGTCTCTGACGGCTTCAGCTAACCTCATAAACAGAGGAGTTCATTGGATTGACAAGTGACTCACGCAAAGTCATATATCAAAAGTACAAGAACAGACAGAAACTAGGAATAAATATGAACATTAGGATACATTTTTAACCACCATTCTTAGTATTAATGGTAATATTTATACGCTTTTAATAACATTTAAAGGGGCGGTCAACTTTGGACAAAACCTTTTAGGTGGAAGGGATATTAGCTATAAGCTAATCACAGGATGTCCTGCTGCTGGGACCTCTAGTGAATAGCTTTAATCAACAGAGATAGTTAGAAACAAGTGTTCAATTTCCCTGCAGTGCCTCCACCGGAAAAATGAAGCATTGCAATTAAATTAATAATTCATGAAGACACTAAGAAAAATCCTTACATGCTGGAACCTCTAATGAATTACTGTAATCTTCACAGGTAGTCAAAAATAAGTGTTCAATTTTCCTGCAGTGCCTCCTTAGAACAAATTAAGTATTACACTCAAATTAAATAAAATAATTAGGACACTAAAATAATTCTTATGTGCTGAGATCTCTAGTGAATAACTGTAATCAACAAAGATAGTCAAAAACAAGTATTCAATTTTCCTGCAGTTCCTCCGCAGTAAAAATGAAGTATTACAATTAAGTTAAATAAATAATTAAGACACTAAAATAATCTTTATGTGCTGAGACCTCTAGTGAATAGCTGCAATCAAAAGAGATTGTCAAAAACAAGTGTTTAATTTCCCTGCAGTGCCTCCGCAGGAGAAATGAAGGATTACAATTAAATTTATAATTCATGAAAACACTAAAAAAAAATCCTTATGTGCTGGAACCTCTAGTGAATTACTGTAATCTTCACGGGTAGTCAAAAACAAGTGTTCAATTTTCCTGCAGTGCCTCCGTAGGACAATTTAAGTATTACAATTGAATTAAATTAAATAATTAGGACACTAAAATAATTCTTATGTGCTGAGATCTCTAGTGAATAACTGTAATCAACAGAGATTGTCAAAAACAAGTGTTTAATTTTTCTGCAGTGCCTCCGCAGGAGAAATGAGGCATTACAGTCAATTAAAATTAATCATTTATAAAGACGCTAAAAAAATCCTTATGTGTACAGTTAAAATAACATATATTTTTTAATAGTGAATAACTACTGGCTAGTATATATTTTTGAATAAATTAGAATTTATCTAAATATTCATATATCTTCCAGATATAGAAATTTTCTCAAATCCTACTTTGCCTCAATCCCCGTTGACATTTACTGTCTGTGAAAACCAAGAAGCCAATGCCCTTCCAACACGAGACTGACTAATGATGAATTAAAGAACACAAGTAAAAATAAAGAATTTATCAATGTCATTTTTTTTTCTTTTTGGCTAGAAATTGTAGCTCAAAAAAATCTTTACCTACGATATGAGAAAAACCCGTCCATTGCCTGCTATGTATGATTAACAGGCGCCACTTTAAAGGAGAGAAATTCTTTTCTTCCAAATCCAACATTACAGCATGTGCTCTGCAAAGGCCGAACACGCAGCCAGGAAAGTGAGATTCCAGAAATGCAGGATTTTAACAATATTTATATATTTTTATTGGTTGGATAGGGTATGTAAGAAGTCAATGACACATAGCAAGAGATGATTTGGTAGGGAATGGGATACAGTGATGTCTCAGTAGAAGCGTTACATACATATATATCATAATGGCAGACCATGGGGTGTGAACCTGCCAGAACACATACAGGACTCCCCTCTCAGGAGGAACTGCATTAATAACAAAGAGTGAGTTAGGCAATTGGCTCACAGTTTTTGTCTTCTTTGATCCTATATGTATCACAGGAGATCAACTAGTCCCCCACCCATTCTTAAAAAGCTCACTCTTGCTGTAAGGCATCTGGCTGCAGCAGAAGCCCTCCCCCATTGTTCTGTCTATAATAAGAAACTTGAGATGCCCCTAAGTGAAGCCTCATTTCCATCAGCCAACCAAAATTGTTATCTAACATGCTATAGGACCCCTGGAGAGAGGGAGCCTAACCCTTAATTGTCCTATTCCACTTGCTACTAGGTTTGGGGACCTGTACAGTACCCCCACGAAAAGGGGTTGTCCAGTTTATAAAGCTCATTTTCATATACCATCAGTTAATAAAGTGGGATCCTCTTTTCAGTGCCCTTATCTTTTGGCCAGAGTAGAGAGCAGTTACAAAGAGTGTCTCTCACTCTGGAGGACCTGACCTGTACAGCATTATACAGACAACTCACTGAGGAATGGACACTGTGTAATTCTTCATTTCTCCTGTGATGGAGCTGCATGGAAATTTAACACTTACTGTCAAATTTCTGCACAGACTACAGATGATGGCTGGGGGTCCAAGAAGGGGGACAATTAGTTATTAGCTTATTGTCAAGGGACCCTTACAAAAAGTAGGGATGGCCCAAGGAGGGGAGTTAAAATCAGGCAAAAGCCATCATCATAACACTATGGAACCTCCTAGTTTTTGCCATTGATTATTGATATAAGACCAACACATACCAGGAGGTCCTACAGTAGGTTTAGGAGTAGAATCAGACTGAGGTTCCTTGGGCCCCCAAGGAATGATTTGGGGGCCCACCCTCCAACAACCCCTAGGAAATAGACCATAGTATCCTTTAAATTTGGGTGTCTTCTGCTGGACCATTATTGTGTTAAAGCCTGGGCCCACCAGAGTATCTTCTAGTACTCTGTTGGGCCAGTCCGACGCTGCATACTTGCCATTTTTTACAGGACTGTACCATCATCCAAACTGCAAAAGAGTGTAAAAAATGTGCATAAATCTACATAAAGGGGAGTTTCTAAGTAGGAAGGGGTGGGGCTTACAATGTCATTTGATGGTTGGTTAGGATGGCATATGGGAGAAAGTAAAAGTGGAAAAAAGGTGCAATCTGTTACCATAATAGTAGTCATAAGACGCAGTGATAGAAGAGACAAATGACTTTATGTTGAAGCAATATTGTCAGGATAAGCAATATATTGGAAGAAATGGCAAGTTTCCATGAAGCTCTTGGGCGCCATCTTATTTTTATGTGGAGTAAATCCGCTTATCTCCAGAACGGTCGTGTAATGCCTCATTAAACCAGTAACTTGTCCAATCCTTCCTGCCAGGTTGTCGGATTATCTGCCAGGATTATACAGATCTACATAAATATTACAACAATGACATGTGCAGTCCTCCTCGGATGTGAGACTGACCGATACTCCGACCTATTCTGTAGCGGGGTACAGAAGGAGTGGGATTATGGGCATTGCAACTCTGACCTTGGTCTCTGACTAATGGGAATCTGTCACGGTGAAGATGGCTGCTTTATATATAGTTTTCTGGGGGAAGATTCAGTAAAACTAGTGACTTATTGATTGAAATCTCTGCTCTTTCTACTGTTAGGAGTCCAGTGGGTGGGTCTAATCCTGCTCATACATGCAAGGCTGCTAATCATTGAGTGAGACCGCCCACTGGACTCCTAAGCATAGCGAGAGCAGGAATTACACTAGTTATACTCTTAATTGTCAATACTTACATAAAATGGGCGTGGTCAATCACAAAAGGGGCGGGACGTGAGTAAAATTAAAGAGGGCAGTTTGTGGGCATGCCTGGCTGGGGCTGGAGAAGGGGCTTCGGTAGATTGAATAGCATTTTAATGGTGTCATGCTCCCTTTAAGCTTATACTAAAAGTCTCCTATCAAGTCTGCAAGCAGCCACATGAAGCCCCCCCTTGTGGAATACCCCTTCAGCAGGTGGGGTCCGAGGGTGGGGTCGCTTCCGGGTCCAGAAGCCTTAGGGGGCCCAGTAGGTGTCTTCCCATTACAAGGAGACCAGTACTATCAACAGTGCATTATAGTTGGGGGCCCGGTACAGATTTTGCATTGGGGACCAGGAGCATCATGTTACACCTCTGCCTATCAGGGAATTCAGAGTTTATAGAGTGGGGTCCCTTTTTTAGGAACCTCATCTAGTACCAGATTGGAAAGCAGCTCTGGAGGATCCAACACTTCCCTGCTTTGGATTCAGATGTGTAATGTGTAATACTGTATTTCGCCTGTGGTGGCGCTGCAGACAAAATGAGCACTTGCTTCTACCATAGATAACAGCTAATTGCTGGCGATCCAGTGAGCAGTTTTTTATTTGACGGCCCTTTGGGATTTTCTTTAGTGGATAACCCCTTTAAGGGAACGATAGCAGGGAATTGCTAGTCAAGTAATTCCCTTACATTTTAAGTTTTCTTAAGGGGATCATTTTAGATCCAACAGTCTGTGTTAATAATTTTTTGAATAAATCTATATGATGCAGAGCACCAAATCCCCTGCATAGGCACAAGGTAAATTATAAAATGTAGGCCTCCTGCAACCATCACTAGGGGGAGCTTATGAGCTTACTCCAGACTGTACATTGAATTCTATAATAAAGCAGTATGCAGTAATCTCTTGAGCTCCCCCTAGTGGTGACTGCAGGCTGCCAGAATTACATCATTTAACTCTATGTGTTCCAATGAACCGATGGGCGTGTCTTGCAGCCGACCTTCCACTCTTGTCCTCTTACACTTTGACCTGATGTGATTCTTATGGAGAGCTGTGTTCTGTGCTCTGTGTGTCAGGGACCTTTCCCTCTGGGAATAGTGTGCTATACATGAGCAGTTTTATGCTTTCTTATTTTAAATGTGTATTGTAACAAAAAATGTACGTTTTTGGATTATTATTATCTATCAGCAAATGAATCTTAGAAAGTGGAGACAAGTGGTCCGTGTCTTTATTTCATGCGTCATAGGGGTGGCCCCTGGATAACTGTGGTGCACCAGACAACAGTGGGAAATAAATTAAGATCCTTGTATGAACCCCCCTCTCACAGTGGGATCAGTAGAAATCTGTCTGCATTGAGCTCCCCTTTAGTGCTGAACCCCCTCCCACCGTTTCTATGGTACGTTCACCTCTCATTCCCAGCTTTCCCTTTTCCCCCCATCTTCTAATCTTCTTCAGACTCAATTAAATTTATCCAAATCATTTTTTCCTCTCTTTGGAACAGTAATGAGCAGACGGATATTTTATCTCTGACAAGTCGATAACGTGTCTTACATTTGCTGTTCCATATTCATAGTTTGTCACTTTCGATATAAGTTCACAAAGCCTACTTGTTTCCCTCTGCAGACACATTAATATATCTTCATAGCTATTTATACCATGTGACAATGTGTGCTGACTTATAAAGATAAAATAGATTCCACCCGACGCGTTTCACAAGACGGAATGATAAAAATGTCAATTTCATACCCAAAATCTGACACTAAAGAATTGTACAAAATTGGTTTTATAGCCCCATATATATATATATATATAGCCCCAGTATAAAGATGATCAAAACTTGTATCGAAGAGATATTATCCTTATACTAGGATCAAGCAGAGGTGTCACTGGAAGCTCCTGGGCCCCATGGCCAAAATCTGTAAGAGAATCGCCACCTAACAAGTGACACTTATAAGACTATGTTTGCATCTGTATCAGAGTCTCCATTTGTAGCCTCCAGTGCAGAGTTCGGTAGAATTCTGGAGAAAAATGTCCAACGCCAACATTTTCATCTGTTGATGCCTCAATGGAGTCCCTTGGGTTCCGTAACTGTTATTAGATGGACGGTCTTTACATTCTTCTGGTCCTGTGATGGACCAGAAAAATGGAAACTCCGTTGCAGGTGTGAACATAGTGTAATACTGGTGTCTTCTTATGCCTGAGGTGCCTTTGTCAAATGTAATGGTTGCCTCTACATCCCCTATTGCTACACTGCTGAAGTCAAGCAAAAACCATACTGGAGCCTTCAGGTCCCTCTTTGGAGCTGCCATCATGGACATGGTGGGACTCCCCAAGTCTCACAATAATTGTCTACACAACCTTATGATTAAAGACCGGAATCTGGGCTAACATCGAAGACTTCTACTCACTAACCAGTGAGCCAAACATGGAAGGACTTATTGTTAGACAAGCTACGTTTCTTCAGATATATTTGTGACCCAAGCCATCATGCTAGTACTTGATAGTGACATCTTCCAGACTGAAACCTAAACCCGATAACATCTATATGACATTCAGATGTTCTCCTGATCTTTACAACACTACAAAAACTGACGTGCTACTTGGTTTCCTGTCAAATTCCTATTTTAAGGTGCAGTAATAAGAGTCGAACACGGGCCCTGGTGCCCTAGAGGACCCCCTGGCCCGTGTGCTACATAAAAAGACACCAGCATAATAAGTAGCATATGGTAAGTAAGGGGCCCATATTCAGAGATTACATTGGGCCCAAGAGCTTCAACCACCCTTAATATTTTTCTGTATGTGCCTGGAAAATAAGACAGGGTCCAATGCGGGTAACCTCTTCGTACAACGTTGTGGTATATTTTGGTGCTGAGTCCATGGTACTGCACTCATTTGTGGGGAAGAAAACCTACGAAAGAACTTTCCAGGAAAGAGGAAAACACTGTAGGTGTTCAGAAAGCTGATGAGGAGCCAGGGGACGGATCACCAGAGCAGGCATCTGTCTGCAAAATCCAAATGATTTTGGCTCAGCCTTACTGGACGGACTGCAAAGAATAAAATTTCAAGGCAGCAAAACGTACGAGTAGTAGATTTAAGATATTCCAGATGTGAGAGGCTGAAAAACAGGATTAACTGCATAGTGATAGCAGACGTGCGGGGCAAAGCGATACCTTCTGCAATAATTAACATTTGGTGTAGTAAGAGAAGCATCAAAAATAACTAAAAACTACTGAGATATACGATGGTGGCCAATAAGAAATCTGCCTTATATTAAAGGGATATGAAATAAACAGGATACGCCATGTGGATCCCAACCAATCAGGAGAATGGTGGCCCCCAGCACAACATTCAGGAGCCAAGTAAGCAGTAGCAGGATAAGATGGGCCCATTCCCAAGAACCCCCAATGTCCTCATAAGTGTGGGTCTCAGAATTTAGATCTCGGTCTATCATAAGGCATAAGTTAAGAAGACCCTTTAAAAAATTCTCAAAAGTTGTCTTTATTTTAGTTATCACCAGACATTGACCTCACCAGATTTCTGCAGATATAATCTAGGTACAGCCCTGCCAGGACCTTTCACCTCAGTGACATAACCACAAATTTACTATCCCTTCTAACTTAGGTTGAGTCCTGCCAGGACCTTCCACCTCACTGACATCATCATAAAGTACAATCCCTTCTAACCTCAGTACAGCTCTGCAAGGATCTTCCACATCAATGACATCATAACAAATTTGCAATCTCCTCTAACCTAGGTACAGCCCTGCCAGGACCTTCCACCTCAATGACATCATCACAGAACTACAATCCATTCTACACCTTGGTGTAGAAATGTGGCAATTTTGTCATAGTAAGGCCCCTGTCTTTCACAAAGACACTAGTAATTGCCAGTTTTAGTGGGAAAAAGAATACTGGACTAACTGTTTTTTTGTCTCCCGTTTATCCTTTCTGACATTGCATGGATCCTATACAATATATCTTCTATTTCTCCTCCAAGGCTGGTGCAGTGCTGAGGGGGGTTTGTGGAATGTCTTATGGTGGCAGCAGTGTTTCCCTGGGACACATCCTAATGGTTGTAAGCCTTCATGAGCCTGGTGATGATTGGAGTACCCATAATGGTCGTGCAGGAATAAGACTAAGGAGACAGGGTTTTGTAAAACCAGGTAACTCATGGTATTTACTTGGGGTAGAACAGGAAACCTAAGCTTCCAGATACTGAAGGTACAGTTCTTGTAGAGCATCCACTAAGTGCTGGGGCTGAGCTGGTAGATGTACTGCCATTGACAGTCTGCATCCCGTTGTTGGTAGAGTCTTGCACTTAACTAGTGTCCTATATTCTCTCAAGGCTGCCCTGTTGGATCTGAGGCCCATATAACTTTATCCTCATATCCTGAACTTGCACTCTTTCACTTCCACAAGCTGAGCAGGGATACATCCCATCTCCTGACTGCTGAACACTGCATGGTTTTCTGTACAAAGTTTTTGTAGCGTTCCTAGTTTGACACTACGAATACAGCGGCCACTGCCGGTGGCATGTAGTATTACATAGCGTTGAGTCAGATGGACATCTGCTTGGCCACAAATCCTACCTGAAAGGTCATTCTCTGCATCATCCTTATTCTTGGGCTTCAGATATTGATATTTTGCTGCCACTGTTGGTGACTAGATAAAAGTTTTCCACTCGATTTCGCAGAGAAGTCTGACAGAAATCAGTACATCTGGCAGGGCCGCTCAGTCAGATCAATAAGCAGATGCAAGTTCATCTGGTACTGAGGAGAGAAAGCTGTGTTACTTCCAAACGTCACGTAAATCTATTTAATTTCTCCTCCGTCCTGCCCTATCAATTCTCTGCTGGGCCCTTCGTCAGATCTTAATGGAATTGACGGAACCAAAGACCTAACACATCAATAGGCATTAAAGCAAGGCTGGAAAGAAATCAGAGTTATCAATCATGGGATTATACCATCGGAGAAGGTGACAGAAACTTAGTCCAATAACCACCGTGTCATAGACGTGTCAGGCTTCAGTGCGCCATGGTCTACATCCTAAGTAGAGAACATGGACCTTCAGTTGTCCGTGTCAGTCAAGTACCTAAAATACCTCAAAAACCTTCGTAAAAAACTGTAAAGGCCGGGGGTAGCTATAGAGGATGCAGAGGCACTCCAAGGATCTGGTTCTTAAAGCGGTTTTCCAGCAGTAGATATTGATGGCCGATACTTAGGACACGCTGTAAATATCACATTGGTGGGGGTTTGACATTTGACACCTTCACAAGCTGTTTCGAGAAGCTACAGTTTTTGGACTAGGTTGTCCATGACTCTTAGAGAACTCAGGGGTATGGGTGCTAGGTGTAAAGCAAAAAAAAGTCATACTCACCTACTCCTGGTGCTGCATTGTACAGTCCCGATCCCCTTCCCATCCCATGCCAGATGTACCAGGCTGGAAGTGGAGAGGCTCACATGACCTCTGGGACCACTCAGTGACCTCAGCAGTCACTGGGAAGGATCCAGTGACATGTGTGAGCTTCAACACTGGTTCCACTGAAGTTATGCCCCTGCACTGTGACACGACTGTGTGTATTATCCCTGTACTGTGACACGACTGTGTGTATTATCCCTGTATCGTGACATCACTGTGTGTATTATCCCTGTGCTTTGACATCACTGTGTGTATTATCCCTGTATCGTGACATCACTGTGTGTATTATCCCTGTATCGTGACATCACTTTGTGTATTATCCCTGTGCTGGGACATCACTGTGTGTATTATCTCTGTACTGTGATATGACTGTGTTTATTATCCCTGTGCTGTGACATCACTGTGTGTGTTATCCCTGTACTGTGACATCGCTGTATGTATTATCCCTGTACTGTGACATCATTGTGTGTATTATCTCTGTACTGTGACATCACTGTGTATTATCTCTGTACTGTGATATGACTGTGTTTATTATCCCTGTGCTGTGACATCACTGTGTGTATTATGTCTGTACTGTGACATCACTGTGTATTATCTCTGTACTGTGATATGACTCTGTTTATTATCCCTGTGCTGTGACATCACTGTATGTATTATCCCTGTACTGTGACATCACTGTGTGTATTATCCCTGTACTGTGACATCACTGTGTATTATCCCTGTACTGTGACATCACTGTGTGTATTATCTCTGTATTGTGACATCACTGTGTGTATTATCCCTATACTGTGACATCACTGTGTGTATTATCCCTGCACTATGACATCACTGTGAGCATTATCTCTGTACTGTGACATCACTGTGAGCATTATCTCTGTACTGTGACATCACTGTGAGCATTAAGCACTGTGAGGTTACTTCATACTGTATGTACCATAGCTTGTGAGCAGGGGAACAAACAAATATTGAGCTCTCCTGTTTCAGTAGGAAGGTATCTCATGGACTGAACCAGCATCATAATAAGGCGTTCCCCAATGTGTTCTCTTGCAATAAATCAAAAGACCAAAAATACTTGGCGTTCCCCAATGTGCCCTCCTGGCAAGCTGAATGCTTCTTTTTGGCTTGAGGAAAGAAACAACATGAGAAAAAAATTCTAAAATATCTCCATGTTTTTCCTTGGTCTTATGAAGTGTCGTACTAGAAACCCATAAAACAAGACAAGCTGTGCCATTCCCTCAAGTCTAATACTTTTCCTGTATTTACTACTGCTCAGTGTCTTTAGATGGAAAATAAAAGATGGAAGTTCGGTGAACTGGCCACAAACCCAACGTGTTCATTATACAAAGAGTGGATAACTATTATTCCAGATGGGGAAAAAAATCCTGTCCTTTCAGTCCCTCGGAGGACAGATAGCAGAAAAACGATCCTGAGTATTCTCTAAGTGTTGTAGCAGACCTCGAGGTTTGTAAAGATTTTTAGTTCTGGTCCCAAAAAAATTATAATTTTACAAAAACTCTGGCTGCTTGTTATTTTTACAGACCAAGTTAGAGAAATATTAAGGTCATAAAAAGTTCCAAACTTTGACTCAGACCCAAGACGGTCTTACACAATGATGACCTATAAACATGGGCAAGATTTGGCAGTCAAGCCGGGATGTATGAACCATAGTGCCAGCCATTATGGTTGCCTTGGGGTCTCTGGGGGGTAGTGGCCTTTTAAAGGGGCATTTCTGACTCATAAAGTGATGGCATCTTGGTAGGACTTTATGATCGACATGAGTCCAACCTCTAGGACCCACACCGATCCTGAAAATTTAGCACTGTTTGCCCTTCATTATTTTTTCCTGGATGGGGGCGCTCTGGAGAGAAATTCCCCACAACTTCATTGATGGGCAAGGGGCTGGCTGAAATTGGCGCACAGCCTGGTGTGCATGGAAAATTTAGAAAGGGACCGAATCAGCACTGCAGACCCTTCATCCTCGTGATATGTCATCACTTTATGAGCTGGGAATACCCCTGTAGTGTGGTGTGGTGAGAGTGTACCAACTATCCCTTTGGTAGGGGGTCCAACATCCATTCCCCCACCAATCAGGTGATATCGGGAGCCACAGCCACCAAAAGTAGCCAGCTCTGTACACAGCGTAGTGGTGGGTCAGCTCCCATACACTGTGCTAGTTCAGGTGACTGCTACCTTATTAGTGAGTGTGCCAGTTGTCGGACCCCCACCGATCTGATGTTGATGACCTATCCTAAAGATGGGTTATCACAATCTAAATCCCCTTTAAGGATCTACACCCATAAATGTGCCAATATTTGTACAATTAAATTTCATTCTAGAAGATTCCGGTTATATAAATTTAAGAACTTTGTGCTTTTTGGCCATGAATTAGGGGAAGATGGCACGCGAAGGGTCCTATAACTTTCACTGCAGCAGTTGTGCAAATTTGCATGTGAAAGCTGTACACGTAGTCGTAGTCAGAGATGTATACCGCTTTATAAAATTCAACACATTTTAGTGATTTTTCTACATGGGTTCTTAAACTTACAAGATGCATTCTACGAACAAGAAATGTAAAATTTACAAAAAAAAATTTTTGTGCCTTTTGTGGTTTTCTTTATTGAGCGCAATCTCCTGCTAATCCTTCACTCGGTAAGGTCTGCGCTGCTGTCTTGTTCCTTCGATGACCTCACTCCTCTGTTCTACACCTCAGATGTATCGCGTGATAGGGCAATGAAGGTATTCTATGAACAATGTCAGCCCAAAATTAGACGAGCCATGAGCCTGATCAAAGGGCCCCGTCTGGCTTCTTCGTGTTCCTTTTAAGTAAACATGAAATGACGGATTCGATTGGGAGTGTCCGGCTGTTTATTCTGAATCTGGTTCAGATCTAAAAGTTATACATTTTTTTTTCTTCATTTTTGGAAAATAATATTTCTTCCTCTAGCTCGGTGTTGCAGGATGTCAGTTTTCTCAAATAACAGGGTTACTGGAAGACAAAACACAGCAGAGTTCTCTCCGTGTTATGGCTAAATGCGAGGTGGACGGAGGGGGGGGGGGGCAAAAAAAAAAGGTTACACTAGAGAGTGCAGAGTTCACTGGCAGGGAAAGGGTTAATACCACATATACCCCCCCCCCCCCCCCCTGCAGTTTGTGGAGCACAGGGGGTCTGTTGATGGATGATGAAGAGGCCCAAGATGATGGGCACTTGCTCCTTGGTCATTCTGGGGCCAAGTCCTTTTACAGGCGGGGTGATGATGGGGTGGCATTTGGGCACTCCTTGTTCTATGTCTCCCATGTGATTGTGTTTCGGAGTGCCCTTGGTGTTGTGTGCAACAGGCAGTGCTTGCGGCACAGTTTACACTCAAAGAATCATGGCGGCACATTCACTTGCTGCAGCAGGTTCTACACATATGGCACTTCACACATACGGACAGAAGTGGCATCTGCTCTTCAGTCCTTCCTCAGACCCTTTGCTCCGTGGAGATATGGGGCAACTCTTGGGACTTTGTCCTCTCAGTTCAACCACTGTTGGGAAAATGAAGGTCACGTTTCGGCCATGGGCACCAAAGTTTCCTCACTGGTCAGCAATGGAGATGTTCAGTTACAAGAAGGCTTGTTAGGGGGTCCAAAGACATGTTAAAATTAGCTAACCCTCTGCACATATATGAATCTGTATGCCACCATACCATACTCCATTGGATGGCATACATATAGCTCAGTAGCAGTCGTGTGCCCGGCCTCCATATCGGTAATCTCAGTAGAGGAACATCCTTGTAGGTCTATCTTGTGTTCTATCAATTATTCTATCTCTATTTTTCCTGGCCCGTCTTTGCAATTTATTCAATTATCTCAAGAATGAGAGGACCGGAATTTGCTGAAAGAGACCCCTGTACAAAACATTAGCTAGTCAGGATAATGGCTGATGCTGATAGTCAGACTGGGAACGAAGCCCAACGCTTGACTCCTGCCCACATGCAAAGACTCTGCCAATTGGGAACAATTCCAGTGAAGCTTTAATCAAAAACCCAATTAGTGTCCAACTAAAGTGATATTTCCCTTCTACACTATTAGAATGGGAACATGTGTAGGGGCCGATGGGTTTGTTTTGGTCAATTTTACCTTTCGTGAAGATTTTCCATTTTGCTTTTTTTGAAGCATGAGGATCGATTTCTTTCTTTAGGGCCCTCTCTCAATTTGGTCTTACCCGCTTCATCCTATGGCCTGTTTGTATGGGCAGTGAACAATACTCATGCTATGAGAGGTTGGATGTGTTGGGCAAACCATCTCTGGAATACTGGCAACATTTTATTGAGACTACACCTGGTACAGACTTTGCATTGGGGCCAGTCACATGGCCATAAGAATTACATTGGCTGCAGTTGAGCCCCACCAAACTAAGGTCTCATGCAGATGGCCGAGGGGGATTCTGATGCTCCATTCTGATAATTATGGAGCGTGCCCTAACTAGCTCTGTGAAAGTGGAATGGAACCCCCCATTAAAATCAATGTAACACAGAAGACACTGGAATATCATGAGAAATTGGGACAACCTTAGCCTGCACACTCAAGGCTAGGTTTACATGACGGAATTTGGAGAGGAACTTGAGGTGGTCTTCTGCTACAGATTCCTCTCCAAATTCCATTCCTATAGAACCCAAAGATGAAGAAGAGCTGCAGATACAGATATAGTGGGGCTAATAAACCTGAGCCATTGGCCGAAAGTTCTGTGGCTGAATTGGCCATGGAATCTGCAGCAACATCGAGCAGATAGAAATGAAGTGCCCAACACTGAAACCCATTTAAAACAATGTGAGGCAGATATTTGGAGCTGAATATGCCCTACAATCAGTTCCAAATTCCACCATGTGAATTTTGCCTAATCCTGATCAGACAGGGCACCCTGGAAACATTCTACCTGATCATTGAGAGAACTGTGCAGTCATACAGAAACAACTGCAGAGTTCTCTGTATCCCATCCTAGAACCTAAAAGAAACAGGATGTCAGAGCTAAGACAGCACTTACAGGTCTGTATAGGTAAGTAGCCACCGGACTCCAGGTATGTAACATCAACCCTTCCTCTGCTCCATGTGCAGAAACATAACATAAGTAAAGAATCCAATCGTAACAGTTCTGTTTAGTTTAGATGGGGGAATACGGCTACAGTCACATCAGGATGATCCATCTTACATGATGCAACAAGACATTTTGCAACCCAGACCTCTGTTGAGTTTCATAATGGGCAATCTACACCTCCAGGGTGGGGAGGGGGGTGTTATATTTGCAGCACAACATCATGTCCCCATGGTCGTGAACCATGAAAATACAATCTTGGGTATTTCTGAAGACAGAACTTTAGTCTGCTAGTACAGTACTTTCTTTTATCACTCTCAAAGTTTGGCGTCGTCTCCCGGTATGTGCTCGTAGACGCATTGTACCCTGTTGTGAAACCTTTCCAGTGATTGATTCACGAGGCCTTCACTTGTCTCAAGGGAGAACATGATACATTACTGCTGAAGGTTGTTAAGCAGACAAAAATGATGGTAATAAGTCAACGTGCCAAAAGACTCAGAGAGACTTAGGAGAGGTTGGTGGGTTCTAAGAAATCATTTAGGCTGCAGCATCTCGAAGTCAGTGTGAATGATGGACTCTTGGTCATGGCTCTTTTTGATATAGTGTTGTGCACACAGGCATAATAGGTCTGAGTTAGTCTGTTGCAGCAGAACTGACTTTGTCACTAACCACTTACCCACCATGGGGATCAATGGTTTATAAACCGAACCTAAAAGAGTTATATGACAAATTCAGATCTCCTCCATCTGTATAAGAAAAAAACTACTTTAATGTAGTAAGAGAACATAAAAAGTATATTCAAATACTGCCCCCTGTGGACAACAATGGGGATGAGATTTTCTAGTAACTGTCTACTTTTTAACAATACGGTATAAATGAGCTCAGTTTCTCAAATTCAGTTCTTCAAGCCATTTCAGACAAAGATTTTCATCATATTCAGTTGATAAAAAGAAAAGTCTAAAATATACTGTACCTAATCCTTGAATATTACTTAAAGAAGCACACCAGTAACCAGAAACACTGTAGAAGCTTTTGTGTATACCCATTTAAGTTGGTGTTCCATTTATGGGTTGTCTGCCATCATGGTTTCTTCTTACATTATGATATGGTTCCATTTATGCAGGCTACATTTCCCATAATGCCTCTAGTGTAGAATCTCCTCACATTTGCTCTTGCAGGGGAAGAAGTTTGAAGCTATATCTTATAGGATACACTGAAGATTCTGCACACAGCACTCATAGATACACAGATACTCCTGCTTGTACACTGAAGATTCTGCACACAGTACTCATAGATACACAGATGCTCCTGCTTGTACACAGTAGATTCTGCATACAACACTCACAGATACACAGATGTTCCTGCTTGTACACAGTAGATTCTGCACACAGCACTCACTGATAATATAAATTTAAAGAGAGGAGTTTTAGAACTTTGTAGCTAACAATGTGGGGACTCACCTATTATATTGCTGCACTCCTTGTTCCTTATATAGGGCAGAATGATATTTTTAGGGGCACTCTATGCACGGGAGGCATACAGAGGAACAAGGAGATAGGAAGGGGAGGGGTCTGAGAGCTGGTAGAAGGGATTTTATTGATGATGATGCAGTCCTGTAGTTTACAGGAAACCAATGGGTGCCTACTTAGGAAAGTGGGATCTGGGCTATTAGTCAGACTGTGATCACATGACACACCCACCGTAATGAAAAGTTTGCAATGTGTGGATGTAACTGAGCTGGGATGAAACAATGCCATAGCTAGAATACTGTCAATGAGTTAGCATCAGATGTCCACAGAAAAATGTGCGGAGTGCTTCTTTGCCTTTATTCACAATAATCATAGTCTATTATTTTACCTCAAAAGCATACAACCTGCTTCAAAGCAAATCCTGGAATGGTCCCAAAATAATAAGCTTTCCTCCTAGACCTCGCCGTGTAGACGTGATTACACGTAGGATTATATGGATAGATGAACCGCTCTAAGCCGCTCGCTATGCTGTTTACTATGGATTAAGCTTGCAATCAGCTGGCCATTATCATGCAGTATCAGTCAGCGACCACCTCGTAATAAATCAAGGGACCACACTCTGGACATTCACTTGTGGGAACCTTAACTGGGTGACAATAATAATAATAATAATAATAATAATAATAGTCCTTTAATAGTCCCACAGTGGGGAAATTCAGTGTGTTACAGCAGCAAAGATAAGATAAGCAGATACAAATACAACATGTATTTGTAAAGGGATTCTATGCGGAAAACCAGAGAAAACCAGTTCAATATTAAAGTTCAGTCCAGTATACATAGTGTACCAGATATCTATATGGCAGCATACTGTTGGACATATAGAAATATTGTAGTCCGGTCAGACTCGGTGGTGGTGCTTCACTACAGCCCCGTTTGTAGTCTTTTTGCTAAGTATGTCACAAAGTAAAACGGTGCCGCCCATTTTGGAGATGGGGAATTGTATATAAAATAGGTATATCAAAATGATGCCCCCTACAGTCAGGGAAGGGTACAGGGGTATAAATAAAGGTTCACGGGCCCTGGTGTCAAAGCTTTGCTTGGTGCCCCCAACACAACTTATCCTCACAATGGTCAGCCGAGTCCCAACTGTACATCTTAGCAACATTTATATTTCCCTTTCCTTCTCTATCTGGCCCAAACCACCATGACGACTCATTCACAACATATCTATGCT
Source organism: Leptodactylus fallax (assembly GCA_947044405.1). Classification (NCBI taxonomy): domain Eukaryota; kingdom Metazoa; phylum Chordata; class Amphibia; order Anura; family Leptodactylidae; genus Leptodactylus; species Leptodactylus fallax. The sequence continues at coordinate 2,509,172 of CAMRHE010000180.1, forward strand.
TACAAGCTTCCCATCATTCCTATCCCCTGTCAGTGCCCCCACATAGAGATGATGCCCATTTTGTGCACAGAATCCCTACTTGACTATATGCTGCAGACCAATTACTCTTTTTGCCATTAAGAAGTTAATCTTCTCCTTTCTGACAGTGGAAGGATGTGCATCATAAATCGTCTCCTTCCAGTGCACCAGAGGCAGGGGTAATAGATTTACAAGGCACAGACTGCCAGACATCAAAGAAAATTAGAAAGGAGATGAGCCCTAGTTTGGTGAGGACGAGCTGTGGGCCCCCTTGACCTCTCGGCCCAGTTGCAGCTGCAACTACTGTGATCCCTCTGGTTACACCAGTGGAAGGGTATAAATTTTACAGAGTTTTAAGTTCATGTTCAACTTTTTTAGCTACAAGAATCCAGTTATCTTTCTCGATACATACATATCAGTTTCTTGATGTGACCTAAATCTTTCTAATTTCTTCTCATAGTTGTTGAAAATTTTTGCGGGCCCGTCTGAGCAGTAAGAAGCCATACTTACAATAAGCCAAAATCTCTGCACACCTGGATCTCACAAGAACTCCCTTCCTTTGTTCTACTTTGCTAATGAGCACCCCCTTCCACATCCATTCAGCCTTGGAATTGGAAATGAGAATGTATTGTACCAACAGAGCTGGAGAAAGAGTAATGTATGGTGTTATTAGGAACCGGTGCTGGGGGCAGCAGGAGGCTTCTGCTGGAAGAATTACCTTGTCGAGAACTAAAAATATATCCAGGACATCCACAGTTTCATCTCAGTGTTGTCTCTGTTCTATTAAATCTCACAAGCAGCTGGTGCCGGATCTCCACGGGTTGCCAGCAGGGGAAACGTCACTTGTACAGAGAAAATGACTTCTCCAAAAAAGTGTGATATCCCCCCCCGCACAACATCATTACCAGTATCAACTCAATTATGAAAGTTGGGTAGAGAGAGCCAGGTCATCCTTTTGATATGTTACCTCCGTTCCTGCTTGCTCTGGCATATTCTGGTAATTGGATGCTGTAGGCCTCTAGAGAGTTCGTTGAGAGGAACAGACACTTTTTTGGCCTAAGTTTCTTCTGAGTGACTATTTTGAGGGTTGCATCTACTTGGTTTAATATGCTAAATTTCTCACAAATGTGTAATAGTAGCATCAAAAGAGGATCCAATCGTCTACATCACATCGGGACATGCCCATTGACCACCACGATCAAGGTGCTGTACCAATGGAGCATCAGGCAATGGAGTCTGTCCCACGAGGGCAGTAGGGAAAGGATTCCATACCATGTGCCCACCAAGAAGTGGACATTATCCCAGTGGGACACCATTAGCTATTACTTCAAGTTTCCATTAGGTTTTTCTCTATTGTCACCACAATCTAGGTGCTATACTAATGACATATCAGGGAGTGGACACTAGCCCACTAGGTAACCAGGGAGTGGACACTAGCCCACTAGGTAACCAGGGAGTGGAAACTAGCCCACTAGGTAACCAGGGAGTGGAAACTAGCCCACTAGGTAACCAGGGAGTGGACACTAGCCCACTAGGTAACCAGGGAGTGGACACTAGCCCACTAGGTAACCAGGGAGTGGACACAAGCCCAATAGGCAACCAGGGAATCAATGACATTTATCCCATTATCTCAGTAGAGCACCAAAGTCTGTTTGCAACTTCTCCAGGTTACTACATAAAGTTTGACCAGTTGGACCCACTGCTTAGCCACCATGATCCAGATAAAACACCAATGGATCATCAGGCACTGAACCCCATCCCACTAGGTCACCAGGGAAAAGATTCAATCTCAACGGTTCCCCAACAACCAGACATTACCCAGTAGAGCACTGTTAACTGGACAACTTCTTCAGATTTCCAGTTTTATTATTGGATTATACATCTCGACCACCACGATTGAGGTGCCATACCAATGAAGCATCAGCTACTGGACTCTAGCCCACTAGGATACCAGGGAAGGAAATCCATACCATGTGTCCACCAAGAAGTGGACACTATTTCAGTGGGTCATCATTAGCTATTTCTTCAAGTTTCCTTTGGCTTTCGCTCTATTATTAATCTAAGTGCTATACTAATGGCATATCAGGCAATGGACACTAACCCACTAGGTAACCAGGGAATGAATGCTAGATTTTGCCAAGAACTGCTCATTATCCCAGTGGAGCACCAAAAGACTTTATGCTATTTCTACAGGTTACTATATAGAGTTTGATGATTTGGACATGCCACGATGATCAAGGTGATATACCAATAGAGCCCCAGGCACTGGACCTTTCCACTATGCCACCAGGAAAGAGATTCCTTCTCACGGGTTCCCAAAGAACTATACATTACCCAGTAGAGCCCTGCTAACTGTGCGGCTTCTTCAGATTTCCAAAAGTTTTACCATTGGATTATGTCCCTTGGCATGTCATAGGGTTCCATACCATGTGTTCACTAAAAAGTGAGGCACCATTAGCTATTTCTTTGGGTTTCCATTGGGCTTTGTTCCATTACCACCACAGTCTAAGTGCTATCAAGGAGTGATCGCTCTAGGGCCCACCATCCTCTGGTACATTGGTGGGCCAGTCTGATACTGGGCAAAGCAAATAATGCAGAGATTCCTATACCCGTCATTCAGTGCAAAGCTTTACACTTCTATAGGATTAGATGATAGGGAGGGAAGAAAGGGCAAACGCCACATGGGACATACCCTTCCTACTCTGATGCTTGGAAACCTGGCCATTGTATGGTGGTATTATTTAGGCACCTAGATACATAAGAGTCAGTGTCGGACTGGCCCATCAGAGTATCAAAGGATCCCCTGGTGGACCCAGGCTATGACACAATAATGGTCCACCAGAAGCCACCTAAATTTGAAGGGTACTATGGTCTATTTCCTAGGGGTTGTTTGAGGGTGGTCCCCCAGGATCATTTTATCTGGTGGACCCAAGAAACCTCAGTTCGACACTAAGTGTGCTAGTATTTTTCTACCATGATGTCACCATCAGTGAGGATCTACACATTGCCTTGCGAATGACCTCCAGTGGCCTTATAAAGGAAGAATCGGGAAGAAGTAATGCATATGTTTAAGCAAAAGGCGATTAACGTCTTAAGGAGGATCACACGGTAAAAGAAGGATTTACAAGGATTGTCCTAAGAGGTAGAGGAACAATTAAGGAAGGAAATGAATAGAGATGAGAAGGTGGAGGAGAGGTTTAGTCCTCTAAATGCCAGGATGCTCATAGAATACTAAGATGATTATAGGAGAACTTAAGAAGAACATTAAACCATATACTCCAGAGAAATCACCAATGTTCTTCATAAGCCTGGTGATTTTCTATATGTGTGACTCTTGACTGACCCTCAAAAACAATCTGTATTGGAATTGTTCCATAAATGTGCCATATACACAAAATATAACCCGGTACAGAAGACACGTGAAAGTAATGTTTTACAAAATGGAGGAAAATCCATTTTTAGCTTAGGCCTCTTACTCTGATTATAGACAGGATTGGACCTGCTTTTGCTGTAGCTACCTGACACTGGTTGCCCACACTACTATAATGTCTCTGTCAACCTTATTATATTGCTGGTGTCACAACTGTTATTGCTGGTACGGTGCTGGATGGAGATGTCCTGACAGGCAATACTCCAGGTGAAAGTATAGGCAAATACATTCTTCTCTAGAAGAAGGAAATCTCATAGCAGTCAATCTAGAGACTCTTCTAAAAGGAGAGACAGTTCTGTAGAAAGACAAGGGGCACATACCCCAAGACAGCTGTCTACAGAGGGGTATCTCATTGCTATGGAGGAGATTTCAGTTTGGATTGTATTAGATCATTTTCTTCCTTCTTGAGGAAAGCTGGTGCTCATAGTGTTGGTAAAGGAGTCCATTATTATTACTGGTGAACCCATTACTATTGCTATTATCATTACCGGTGAGTCCATTATTATTACTATTACTGGTGAGCCTATTATTATTATCAGTATTAATTTATCAGTAATTTATTATTATTATTATTATTATTATTATATAATGGTGAGCCCATTATTATTACTATTACTGGTGAGCCCATTATTATTACTGGTGAGCCCATTATTATTACTATTACTGGTGAGCCCATTATTATTATTATTACTGGTGAGCCTATTATTATTATTATCAGTATTAATTTATCAGTAATGTATTATTATTATTATTATTAATATTATTATTGTTATTATTATTATATAATGGTGAGCCCATTATTATTACTATTACTAGTGAGCCCATTATTATTACTATTACTATTGAGCCTATTATTATTATTATTATTATTACTATTACTGGTGAGTCCATTATTATTACTATTACTAGTGAGCCTATTATTATTATTATTATTACTATTACTATTACTGGTGAGTCCATTATTATTACTGGTGTATCTTTTACTATTACTGGTAAGTAAGTCCATTATTATTACTGGTGAACCCATTATTATTATTATTATTATTATTATTATTATTATTATTACTGGTGAGAATATTATTATTATCAGTATTATTACTATTACTGGTGAGTCCATTATTATTACTATTACTAGTGAGCCTATTATTATTATTATTACTATTACTGGTGAGTCCATTATTATTACTATTACTAGTGAGCCTATTATTATTACTATTACTGGTGAGTCCATTATTATTACTATTACTAGTGAGCCTATTATTATTATTATTACTATTACTGGTGAGTCCATTACTATTACTGGTGAGTCCATTACTATTACTGGTGTGTCCAATACTATACTGGTAAGGGCATAACTTGAGGGGGGTGCAGACGATGCAGTTGCACCTGGGCCAATGAGCCTTAGGGGGCCCATAAGCACTATCATCACTACTGAGGTTTCTGTGGTCACAACTACCACCTGGCCCATAAGCCAAGCTACAGGTCCCCCTCACCACACTAAGGGTGATTAAACTTCTTTGACCTCTTTTCTGATTTCCAGTGACATAGCTATAGGGCGTGAAGTGTTAGCGGTCGCTACCGACCCTGATCGCCCAAAGGTCCCTTTGCCAAATAAAATATACCACTATTCTAAACGGACAATGTTGAAATGAGGCCCCATTACAAATTCTGAACTGGGATCCAGGAGCTTCAAGTGACATCTCTGATTACTGGTACTGGCGAGTCCATTCCTATTACTGGTTACCATTGGTTTTACTGTACAGAAAACACGCAGGGTGCCAGATTATTACGAGATGCTTCAAGAGTGTAAGTGATATAAGACAGGAGCCTTGTATCTTGAACGACTCTACTTGGAAGTAGATGATAGGACCAGTTCATCACTCGGACAGAAACTTCACATGTCTATTTTTATGGAGACTAATATAATCTAAGTGACTCACGAGAGAACAAAGCGGCGCATCTTGTCCTCCTGTATCTCACTTAGTGTCTATATTTAATATTTAATGCCTCTGACACCGGCCTCTTGAGGTAGATGAAGAGCGCATCTCGCCTCGGGGAGATAGGTACAGATACTGTGAATGCTTTTTCCTTCGATGTATCACCCAGGTATTGACAAGACCGAGGTGATGCGTGAGCTTTCTATCAAAAAAGATTGAATTTTAAAGTGCCATTATCATGGGAAGACTGATAAAGTTTTTTTTTTTTTTTTTTTTTTTTTTTTGGATGGTCCCCTGGCAATAAGCTGATCGCAAGGCATCCTGCTGCTGGGACCCAGTGGGACCACTCAGCAACAGGTTATGAGTTTTCCTGCAGCACCCCCACAGGAGAAATTAGGTATTACATATTTGGGTCCTCCAGAGCAAAAAACCTTCTCCATTCTTTGCAGATGAGGATCCTGAATCAGGCAGCCCCCTGCCGTTACCTATTTCTACACCAAGTAACCCCTTTAAACACATAACCGATGTTAACGAAATAAAAATCTTGATGCTTCACTTTCTATATAATTAAAATTTTAGATCCTCTCCATCAAACACCTTTAGCCAACAGGTTTTCTTATCATCTGAGACAGCAGTAAATTGGAGAGAAAATGGAAACGTCAGGCCTACATGTCAGTAAAACCGAGTCATCTCAAAAATACAGAGTCTTCTTTATGTATTAGATCAGACAGCAAGATGAAGGACCCCAGCCAAATTCACAGAGGAAGGAGAAAAACAAAACCAGCATGTGATTCATAGCGCGCTAGCATCTGAAAGCTTAGCCCCTAGTCAAAAGAACACAAAAAGTTGGAATCTTAAAAAAAACAAACCTTTTAGCCAAAAAATGGTATTAGGCCAAGGCCCTTATAGTATGGCCACATATTACTTCCAGTAAGTTTGCACAATCATTTTACTTATCTTGTGCAGATTTTAATTTTCATGGTGCCTCATACTCCATTCGCATCCAGAGCTGCGTTTAAAATTTTCTGTCTCTGTCAGTAATACAGAGATAATATAAGCTTTTTCTCCATGTGCTTCTAGTATTATATGGACACACACTGAGGTTTTATTCACAGACTTACCCATCGACCATGAGAAAATAAAAATATGGTGTGCGCTAATATATGTGATATTATGGATGTATTCTTTCCTAGAGACCACAATGAGGGACCACGGAGAGCCTGCCTTAAAATACAGATCAGTATGGACTCTGTGTCCCGCTGTGTTAGGGTCCATGCACATGACATGGTGAAACTGAGATCATTAGAGAATGCACTGGAAAGGTTATGTTACATTTCAAGTGGAAAGAGTTATCCTTTCAGGGTCCTCCTTACATTAGGTTCACATTAGCTATGGCTGTCCATTGGAGAACCAGAACAACGGACAGACGAACGACTAAAATAGCAGTTACATATGGAGCCTGACAGACTCCATTGACTATAATGGAGTCCATCGGGTGTCTGTTGTTTATAAATGGGCAGATGGAAAAACCAGCTGTGCAGGACTTTTTTTTGTCTTCCGATTCTTGGAGGACATTGTGACGGAGTCTCCAACACAAATGTGGATGTGGCATTAGGATCACACTGCCGCCAGTTACTACATTGCTCTATATTAGGTTCTGTACTTCACAGGACACCGGAGTCAGACACAGACATCTTGTAATATTAATAGATCTATGTAGGAGATATTACACCCACATCAATATGTAGTACCCCCGGGGCACCCTGCCGGAAACATCTCCCATTGTTTACCTCTATTAACACCCTTATAAACTGCAGTAAATAATTCACTCATTTGAACGCTGACAGCAAAGAGATGGATCTATCAAAATACAAGAAATCAGGTCCCGGGGCCGACTACGGCATTTCACACCTTACAGGAAAGCAAACCAGCCATTCTGCCATCGCTGGAAGCAATTGTTCTATACAATGTGTGTACGTGTAATATCCCGCCGCTGATATACACAGGGACAATGCATAGAGGAACCATTGCTGCTCCGAGCAGAATTATAGGGCAACCCAACCGGTGTCTGACCAGGGTTTCTAAGCGAACACCAGAGGAAATCATTCTATGGGCAACCCTTCATGTATACAGAGCATGGACATGTCCGAGGCCTACCCTCCATCTATACAGAGCATGGATATGTCTGAGGCCTACCCTCCATCTATACAGAGCATGGACATGTCCGAGGCCTACCCTCCATCTATACAGAGCATGGATATGTCTGAGGCCTACCCTCCATCTATACAGAGCGTGGATATGTCTGAGGCCTACCCTCCATCTATACAGAGCGTGGACATGTCAGAGGCCTACCCTCCATCTATACAGAGCATGGACATGTCAGAGGCTTACCCTCCATCTATACAGAGCATGGACATGTCAGAGGCCTATCCTCCATCTATACAGATCATGGACATGTCCGAGGCCTACCCTCCATCTATACAGAGCATGGACATGTCCAAGGCCTACCCTCCATCTATATAGAGCATGGACATGTCAGAGGCCTACCCTCCATCTATACAGAGCATGGACATGTCTGAGGCCTGCCCTCCATCTATACAGAGCATGTACATGTCTGAGGCCTACCCTCCATCTATACAGAGCATGGACATGTCCAAGGCCTACCCTCCATCTATATAGAGCATGGACATGTCCAAGGCCTACCCTCCATCTATACAGAGCATGGACATGTCAGAGGCCTACCCTCCATCTATACAGAGCATGGACATGTCCGAGGCCTACCCTCCATCTATACAGAGCATGGACATGTCCGAGGCCTACCCTCCATCTATACAGAGCATGGACATGTCCGAGGCCTGCCCTCCATCTATACAGAGCATGGACATGTCTGAGGTCTACCCTCCATCTATACAGAGCATGGACATGTCCGAGGCCTACCCTCCATCTATATAGAGCATGGACATGTCAGAGGCCTAACCTCCATCTATACAGAGCATGGACATGTCTGAGGCTTACCCTCCATCTATACAGAGCATGTACATGTCTGAGGCCTACCCTCCATCTATACAGAGCATGGACATGTCCGAGGCCTACCCTCCATCTATACAGAGCATGGACATGTCCGAGGCCTACCCTCCATCTATACAGAGCATGGACATGTCCGAGGCCTACCCTCCATCTATACAGAGCATGGTCATGTCAGAGGCCTACCCTCCATCTATACAGAGCATGGACATGTCAGAGGCCTACCCTCCATCTATACAGAGCATGGACATGTCAGTGGCCTACCCTCCATCTATACAGAGCATGGACATGTCGGCCCCCCCGGCGGCGCGCCCCCGGGCGAGGCCTACCCTCCATCTATACAGAGCATGGACATGTCTGAGGCCTACCCTCCATCTATACAGAGCATGGTCATGTCAGAGGCCTACCCTCCATCTATACAGAGCATGGACATGTCTGAGGCCTACCCTCCATCTATACAGAGCATGGACATGTCCGAGGCCTACCCTCCATCTATATAGAGCATGGACATGTCAGAGGCCTATCCTCCATCTATACAGAGCATGGACATGTCTGAGGCTTACCCTCCATCTATACAGAGCATGGACATGTCAGAGGCCTACCCTCCATCTATACAGAGCATGGACATGTCTGAGGCCTACCCTCCATCTATACAGAGCATGGACATGTCCGAGGCCTACCCTCCATCTATACAGAGCATGGACATGTCCGAGGCCTACCCTCCATCTATACAGAGCATGGACATGTCCGAGGCCTACCCTCCATCTATACAGAGCATGGACATGTCCGAGGCCTACCCTCCATCTATACAGAGCATGGACATGTCAGAGGCCTACCCCCCAACCTAGAGGGGGCGGGGACGGGCGGGGGGCCCCCCCCCCCGGCGGGCGGCCTCTATACAGAGCATGGACATGTCCGAGGCCTACCCCCCAGCCGGCCCCCTCCACTATACAGAGCATGGACATGTCCGAGGCCACCCTCCATCTATACAGAGCATGGACATGTCCGAGGCCTACCCTCCATCTATACAGAGCATGGACATGTCCGAGGCCTACCCTCCATCTATACAGAGCATGGACATGTCAGAGGCCTACCCTCCATCTATACAGAGCATGGACATGTCCGAGGCCTACCCTCCATCTATACAGAGCATGGCCATGTCGAGGCCTACCCTCCATCTATACAGAGCATGGACATGTCCGAGGCCTACCCTCCATCTATACAGAGCATGGACATGTCCGAGGCCTACCCTCCATCTATACAGAGCATGGACATGTGGGCCCCCTGAGGCTACCCTCCACATACAGAGCATGGACATGTCCGAGGCCTACCCTCCATCTATACAGAGCATGGACATGTCCGAGGCCTACCCCTCCATCTATACAGAGCATGGACATGTCCGAGGCCTACCCCCCATCTATACAGAGCATGGACATGTCCGAGGCCTACCCTCCATCTATACAGAGCATGGCATGTCCGAGGCCTACCCTCCATCTAACAGAGCATGGACATGTCCGAGGCCTACCCTCCATCTATACAGAGCATGGACATGTCCGAGGCCTACCCTCCATCTATACAGAGCAGGCCCCCTGGACATGTCAGAGGCCTACCCTCCATCTATACAGAGCATGGACATGTCCGAGGCCTACCCTCCATCTATACAGAGCATGGACATGTCCGAGGCCTACCCTCCATCTAACAGAGCAGGAATGAGAGGCCCACCCCCCCACAACAGAGCATGGACATGTCCCCCCCAGAGCCGGCGGGCCTACCCTCCATCTATACAGAGCATGGACATGTCAGAGGCCTACCCTCCATCTATACAGAGCATGGACATGTCCGAGGCCCACCCTCCATCTATACAGAGCATGGACAGTCCGAGCCCCCCACATACAGAGCATGGACATGTCCGGGCCTACCCTCCATCTACAGAGCATGGACATGTCCGAGGCCTACCCTCCATCTATACAGAGCATGGACATGTCCGAGGCCTACCCCCATCTATACAGAGCATGGACATGTCCGAGGCCTACCCTCCATCTATACAGAGCATGGACATGTCCGAGGCCTACCCTCCATCTATACAGAGCATGGACATGTCCGAGGCCTACCCTCCATCTATACAGAGCATGGACATGTCCGAGGCCTACCCTCCATCTATACAGAGCATGGACATGTCCGAGGCCTACCCTCCATCTATACAGAGCATGGACATGTCCGAGGCCCACCCCCATCTCAGAGCTGGACAGTCCGAGGCCTACCCTCCATCTATACAGAGCATGGACATGTCAGAGGCCTATCCTCCATCTATACAGAGCATTGACATGTCCGAGGCCTACCCTCCATCTATACAGAGCATGGACATGTCCGAGGCCTACCCTCCATCTATACAGAGCATGGACATGTCCGAGGCCTACCCTCCATCTATACAGAGCATGGACATGTCCGAGGCCACCCCACATACAGACAGGACATGTCCGAGGCCACCCTCCATCACAGACATGGACATGTCCGAGGCCTACCCTCCATCTATACAGAGCATGGACATGTCCGAGGCCTACCCCCACATACAGATCACCCTCCATCTATATAGAGCATGGACATGTCAGAGGCCTATCCTCCATCTATACAGATCATGGACATGTCCGAGGCCTATCCTCCATCTATACAGAGCATGGACATGTCAGAGGCCTATCCTCCATCTATACAGAGCATTGACATGTCCGAGGCCTACCCCCATCTATACAGAGCATTGACATGTCCGAGGCCTACCCTCCATCTATACAGAGCATGTACCAATGTAATACCCCAGTACTGGGTCCTATATTCCTTTAAGGCTGAGTCAGGGATGTGTTCATGTTGTAGCACAGGGCACTGTTACATTTATATGTAATGTGTATATAATATGTTATTGCATCAGCCATTGCATCTGTGCCAGCACTTTTAAGGTTAATGCCCAGCACCTCACACCACATGTGCCCAGCACTTAGCCCTGATTGGACAAAGGGGTTGGAGACATTTTGGTGTAGTTTAGGCAGACTGGGGAAGTCTGGTGAGTTCTGCCTGTGAGGTAGTGAGCTGGAGTGGAGTCTGAGGAGGAAGATGGTTACCACACTTTTGGCCACTGCTGGACCAACAGGACCCTAACACAGAAGTACCACAAGTCTCAGGAGTCCAGGTACAGTCTTTAATAAGAGCAGGAGGTGTTAGACTGCTACAGAGCACAAGGCCGCACTCAGGCCTATATAAAGGAGAGATACCTAGTACTGCTCCAAGGTACATCATACTCTATACATGAGAGGAGCTCTTCTATCCTTCACTGTTGACAGCTGTTGGCTGTCTGGAAGCTTTTTGCACTGAGTAAAGTCCGGCACTACTTTCACCATCCATCTTGCCATATGTGTGTGTCTAAAACTAACTTGCCCCAACCACCATCTTGGATACATCCCGGGCCAGGCCCCACTACTACACCCATCATTCACCAGAGGGCGTACCCCGGGGAACCTGTCCAGTACAACGACCACCTAGTGCTGTACCCGAGGGAGAGAGCCTGGAGACGCCTGCACCGTGACTACCACTCCCAACATCCACCACTCAGGTACCGTCTCCCCCTTGGGGCACCACACAAATCCTAGACCTGCCCTCCATGTATTAGAGGCCTAGCTTCAACCTATACAGGACACGTACACATCCAATGTATACAGAACATGTACATATCCAAGGCCTATCCTCCATCTATAAAGAACATTGTGGGACGGTGCCCCAAAAATAGTTTTGCTATGATGCCCCCTCTCCAGCTGTAAAGTCTTGGCTGTGCTTGTCTACAGGTATCTACCTAGCAATGCACAGACAGTATAAATATTTCACACTACATTTTGCACTTCATCGGTTTTCCAGTTGAATCCCCTCTGCCGGGTGTCGGTGTCTATTACTAATATCCACTGTGTGAATATCGGCGGCTCGGCTGAGTACATATTTTATTCTTGACTGAAAACACTTAAACCCAGAGGGACAGAAGGATCCTTTAGGGCTCTGGGCAGGATTTCGACGACATTATCTCATGAGAAGCCGCTTCACAAGCTGTTTCACAGCCAGTAATAAAATCTGATCTGTAATAATAACGTAACGTGATTAAATTACAGATAGAGAAAGCAAAAACAGACTCGAACACTAGTCGCCGACTTATTTATTCTAATTAAAAGGGATTTCCACTATTGAGAGGGGTTCACCGCTGCCAAGATCTAGCAGAGAACTTCCCAGGGTTATCCCAGGGTATAGTTGAGCCATATGGCATCTTCCTTAAGGGTACGTTCACACAGTCAGGATAAGGATCAGGAAAACCTTCATGTGATCTTGACCTAAAGGGAACACTCAGGGCCCAGTGGCTTGTCCACTTTGGGCAATCCCGTTTTGTTGGAAGGGACACTCAAACTGATCATAGGTAGAGATGAGCTTGAGACTGAACCAAATTAGAGCTAATTTTCCAAAATTTTGGGCTCAACCCAAACCCCAAAATTTTGGGATTTGTCACTTACGAATCACAATTATTTTCTGTGGTCTCTTCAGAATCTTCAACACTTATACTTACCTCATCTCATCTCTGCTGGGTTCTCTCATAGAGACCAGAAGACAACACAAGGAACCGTTGGATGCCGAGGGACTATCATCCAGAATTTTTCAAAAGTTTCTGGCTCAACCCAAAACTTTTGGGGTTTGTCATCCATGAATCACTATTATACTTTGAGGTCGCTTCAGACTCTTCAACACTTATACCCACCTTGCCTCACCTCTCTTGGGCTCCCTTACGGAGACCAGAAGGGGAAGCCGAGGGACCGTCAGACGCCATGGCCAGGTGAGTATAAATGTTCGTTATTTTATCCCAACTCTCCTGGGTCTCCACTTATTATACTCTGGGACCTGAAGAGAGTATAATACAGTAATACCTCGTACACTCGCGTTTCCGAATTTGCGAATTCACAGATTCGCGATATTTTTTTGGCAACTAACATATATAGATTTTGCTCTTTTTTTTCAGATCTGTGAAATTTAATTAAAAAAAACACCTTCGCTATTGGGTAGTAGCGTCCTGTTCGTTACGTACCCGGTAATTAGTTTCATTTTACTGTGAGTGTATAAGAAAAATGAATGAATGTATTAATATACAGTACTGTACAGTATACTTTAGTATACTGTACAGTACTGTAGGGTAAAGTTTATTGATATTTAGGGGTTAAACATTAGAAACCGGCATTGTAAGCGCTTCTAAGCGCTTGTACCAAACATTCGCGATTCCTCGCGATCCGCGACCCGCTCTGTCACCTAACCTCGCGAATGTACGAGGTATTACTGTAACAAGTTTGGCCCAAAACAAAATAGTCACACGAACCCAAGGAAACCAATCTCGTGAGGTTGACCTATCTCTAATCATAGGATGTCCTGCTAAAGGCCCACCTACTGATCATTGTTATCTGGGAGGGAATCCAGTAACAAGTGTTTATTTCAGTGCAGCGCCACCACAGGAGAAATAAAGCATTACACAGTTCTTATTGAAATTATCAGGGTGTGCTATACACCTTGAAAGAATTAGCTTCCTGCAAGGGAGGGGTTAAATACCCTGTCCCGACTGCACCTGGTAGTGTATTGAGCGCGCAGTGCTAGCCAAGTTAGTGCATCATAACTTGGCGTAGCAGAGTTGGTTATGTATTATGTGCCATGATGTACTTGCATGTTGTATGATGTGTTTTATACATGGTCTGGTGACTTTAATTCATGGAGGTCATCGTGTGGTCAGTGTTCTAATACTTTCGGGAACTCGATTGCACAATAATTTCCTAAAGTAAGTAAGACCCAAGAGAAGCTGTTACTCCTCTGTGGTTCAACCTGTCTGACATCAAGGACATGGTACCCTACATAAGGATCTTTTCCATGCCCTGTAGGGGGAGTCGATGGCTTGAGGAGCCGAAGGTCTGCTCAGTACTGGAGGGTCACCTGGTGAAGACAAAAGCTAGCGCTGCCATGGAAAGGGACTATCATGCTAAAACGTCAGCCAGTTCCTTGAACTAGTGCACCTGCTGAGTGGGAACCTGGAGCCTGCGATGGCGGGCAGTGCAAAAGCAGAAGCATGTGGTCTGTTGCTTCATCCAAGGGGCCTATGTAAGTTCTACTTCAACATCCCACAGTCTGTTGACCCGGTGAAGAGTGACTGTCTCCTAACATCTACAGAAAAGAGGATACCGCAGTATGAAGCCTGGTGCCCTTTGTCTGTGTCCTTTAACTGTCGGTGGATCTACGGGTGACTCACGGGTGCAGAGTTTCTGGGTGGCAGCGCAGTGAGGGTCATATCATGGAGGAGCAGTGTATAGGCTGAGGTGAAGGGAGATGGCACAATATTACCACCCACATCAGTAGCGGTACACCAAAGTCCACCATTACACATGGACATGTCAGGTCCTCCAAAGGGAGACACTCTTTCTAGCGACATTCTGCTCTGGATAATGGATGAGGGTCTTTATCAGGAGACACCGGATGCCGCGAGGAGGGCCAAAAGAGGTAATGGAAGAGTATAAATAATTTTTAATTTTTGTGACCTCCCCTGGGCCTCCACCTATTATACTCTGGGGTCATTTTAGTTCATCTAAGACAAATTCCAAATTGTTGGGTTTCGTTAAAAACGAAACAATTTGGAATATTCGGGTTGAACCTGGCTCGGTACAAGTCGATTCATCCATCGCTAGTAAGTAGCCTTGAAAACACCTGCCCTTGGTAAAAATCCTTTCATTTGGAGACCCATGTCCCGAAATGCTGGCTAATCCCAAAATAATCTTCCGATGACACCCTAGTGTCGTGTCCACTCGTGCCTAATAGTAACCCATTCCCAAAGATGAATTAGACAGCAGGAGAAGTCAACAGACCGAGCGTCCGTCAGGTTCCTCCTCTCCGTCCCAGGATTCCGACTTCTTAAGTAGCATCACATTCACAGCTAACAATGCATCGACTTAAAGCTCGTAATCTTTAAGAGAAATCCGCTCCATCACCATAGTAACGTCATCTCCAGTGAAATTGTTCTTCACCTTTTTAGTCTTTCGTTATTCTAAGGAAGCCTGCCATACTCCGGCAGGTCCCCCCTCCCCGCGCCTCCTGACGCTGCACACCTTCCTGCTGCTCTTTCAACAGGGAGATTGTGTTTCAAAGGGAACATTATATGAATTTTTTAATGGTGACCAAGTGGAATCATCTTCGCTTCTATCTAATGTGTTTCTTTGATGTAAATGCAACGTAAAATACAACATACAATCCCCTGATACATAGCGACGACACTGGCACTAGCAATGCCACCAAAAGATTAGGATGCTGAGCTGGAAACTGGATTTGTCACTTTATCCACCTAGTCCGCTATCAAGAATGAAGAAAGCTGTAGATCAGTATTACCTGTAGTACAGGCAGACATGTCATATGCAACCTACCTGTTTTGGGTATTTCGTTCCCTCTTTATCATTTGTGTAAATGTTATTTTTTTCTATAACTTTGCTGAAAAGGCTGGAACTGGCTAAATTTACTCACATACCAGATAAGACAAAGAGACTGCAGCTGCATCCCCTTCCTCTCCCCCGACCTCTCCCCTATCTTCAATTACTGTGTGAAAGACTCTAAGAGTCTGTCAACAGACATCGTAGAGGCATATATAGCAGTCAACGATCTGTCACCAAGAAGTACACTACCCAAAAGTAGCCTTCTTATCTTTACGCCCTCTTGTGGCAAGACCCTGTGTCTAATCAGACCACACCTGTGATCATTTACATATCCTCCTGAGACATAACTGCATGCCCAGTTTTGCAGCAATCGAACATTTCTGTCTGGGAACCATCAGACACCACCATGAAGACATACGTCTATGTCCAGATGTCTACTGGAAGATGCCTACAATGGCGAGACTGATCCTATGCTTCAAGTCTCCTCTCTGTCTTCTCCCATTCTGCTCAAAATGATTGACAGGTCTTTCTTTCCACATATACAAGTATTACTGCGTATAGACCATGGTTATCCTGGAGATATGGGCCACGCAAAGGTTATCCATAGAAGTGTCTGCAAAGTTGGCACCATGAATGGGATTTTTTTTTTCCTATAAGACATCACCCTATTTCCCGTGGATGTGAGTCCTGCACGATCTTCCTGTCTTAGAGGTAGTCCTACAAAAAAATGACCGTATTTACCCTTGTTCTTCTCTGTAATCCCAGAATCCTCCACAATTTCCCCTCTGGGAAAAAATACAATTATTTTTAAGTTGATGTAACATCGGCACAGAGACGCGATGCTGTGCAGAATTATGACCCAGTCTCAAACTGAGGATGTCGTTGTGAATTCTATCACGAAAACCAGATTTCTGAGTCTACAAAGGGATTCGGGTAGGTGAGGTTGTAAACCGACGCTTTATTGGATTTTGGTACTATATCAATCTGCTATATTCTAGGAGGTGAGAATGTACGAAGCGTGCAAAATCACATATATTTCTGCAAGTCTTACAGTCAGTGTGGAAGAGGAACCGCATAGTAATGTAGCTATTCGAGAATTTACGGAAGATATGAATTGTATGAAATTTTTTACCCGTGGTCCAAAATTTTCATGGCCTTTAAACTTGGCCAAAGGAAGGAAACTTTGGATCAGCAATGGGAATTCCACCACCAGACACACTTCCTGTTTTTGGACAGGTAGGTGGTGCACTAGGAAGGAGAACCTACCACTATCACTCCTTGTGGTGATCATTTCTAATGCTCCAACTTTTTGACTATGATGGTGTCCTACATCTGACTAGATGCAAGAAAGTGAACTTGTTTGGCTGTAGTCTGGTCCTGGATCTTGGTCTTCATGTTAGATTTGCTAACTTGGCACCATATATGGTTAAATTGTGTGTTCTTCCACAACAGATAAATATTTGGTCAAGTATAACCTCGAGAGGTTCTTTGCTTTGGACAATCTTTACCTTTTAGAAGGGTTCCTTGATACGAAGCAGATGTGACCAATAGTGATCGACTGTAAACTGTAGAGAAACTTGACAGTAAGTGCTTAATTTCCCAGCAGCGCTACCACAGGGCAAATTAAGCATTACACAATGCCCATTAAATCGGTAGGTTGTCTGAGTAATGCTGGACAGGACAGGTCCTCCAGAGTGAGAGACACTCTTTGTAACCACATTTAAAGGGAACCCGTCAGAGCAATTTGGGATACTAAACCACCCATATGGACCTGGGCTTTAGAATCCCAAATAGCCCTGTTGTAAAGCTACTCAAGTGAATAATAATGTGTGAATGTCCCCCAGGAATTTTACAATCTTAGCGGGGACAAATAGAAGCAAAAATAGAAAATGCCAACACAAGCTGGTACCTTGCTTACCCAAGACTATGCATATTATCAGCTTCATTACATAAAATACTATAAATTGTACCATTTTGCCCAAAAAATTATATGAATTTTTCACTTTTTATTCCATTTATACCAAATAAACATAAAAATAAGCTAACTTTAGACATGACTGTTAGCATGGCTAAGACCATTCGAAAATATAGGCTAGAATTCTGGCAAGTAGGCAATGAATGATGATGACTTATGTTGACCCATTGGTGAACACAGGGTGGTCTATTGAAAAAAGCAGAAAAAATAGTGCATTTTTATTATAACCAATATGTATGAGGCGCAAAGCAACATTCTCCAGATCTGCTTAAGTGGAGGCTACAAAAATATGCAAACTATTAGTGTAAAAAATATAGGGGGAAGCTCTGCAAAAAATACAGCCATAAAAACGGAAAATCCCTCTTGTAAAAGAACATATTTCTCGTATTGTGTGTACATTGGCCCATCGAAACATATCACATCCTCCCCACAAAGCAGACACCATCCAGGGTGCGGTGTAGACCTCGGAGCAAGTGCCTCTTTGGCCTTCGATTGGATGTATTTAAAAGATATGTACCTGGGATTAGAAGTTTAATTGGGTTTGTGTTGGAGAAGCTGCGAGAAACTGGTTAGCCACGGGATCCTCTGAAGATTGCTGAGGAACATTTCTGAAGGCCCGTGCCAAAGGAAACATTCTCTCTTCTGACATATGAAACAACTTGTGTTATTATAAATTTTTAGACTTGTTGATCTGCTCCATATCTATGATCCTTTTGTTATTGTTCAGGTTTTCAACGTTGCTGGATGCGTGTTCTGTCTGGAAGAGTATTGTGATATTATCAGAAAAGCCTTCAAAAACTCGTTTTGGATGCCTAAACTGGGATAAGAATGTAAAAAGAATACACAATGGACTCAAATTCAACCCTTTGGCAGAAAGTCAACAAGAAAAAATTATTACTTGATCATAAATTTATGCTCCAGCTCCAGGAAATGTCAGCAATGGTCCTCTACGGGCCACCTGTCCAATAGTGCTGTAGACTTATCAATGTGTACCACCAGCCCTTGACTAGTGCAAGAACTAATACTCACAGGTATCTGAAAGAACCTGCCGATAAGACAGTGTTATCCGTCTCTAAAAATGTATATGATATTGTGCTCCAACTCTAGGAACCGTCGACAAGCTTCTTCGATCCACCTGTCCCAACTTTGTGGTTGGCACTTATCAATGTGTACCGCCAGCCTTTGACTAGTGCATCATGTGATACCCACAGGTATCTGGTTGAACATGGACATAAGACTGTGTTATCCATCCCTAAAAATCTGTGTGATATTGTGTTCCAACTCTAGGAACTGTCAGAAACCTTCCTCTTTGGGCCACCTGTCGGAAAGTTGGATTGGCACTTATCAATGTGTACCACCAGCCTTTGACTAGTGCAACATGTGATACCCACAGGAATCTGGTTGAACATGGAGATAAGACAGTGTTACTCAAACCTAAAAATATCTGTGATATTGTGCTCCAACTCTGGGAACTGTCAGAAACCTTCATCTTTGGACCACCTATCGGAAAGTTGAGTTGGCACTTATCAATGTGTATCACCAGCCTTTGACTAGTTCAACATGTGATACCCACAGGAATCTGGTAGAACATGGAGATAAGACAGTGTTACCCAAACCTAAAATATCTGTGATATTGTGCTCCAACTCTAGGAACTGTCGGAAAGCTACTTCTTCAATCCACCTGTCCCAACTTTGAGTTGGCACTTATCAATGTGTACTACCAGCCTTTGACTAGTGCAACATGTGATACCCACAGGAATCTGGAGGAACAAGGAGATAAGACAGTGTTATCCAAGTCTAAAAATGTCTGTGATATTGCCAAGTTGAAACTAGGCCACCAAACGATCCAGGCCCAGATTCTGTCTCAATAATGCAGCAAGTCCTTCAAGTCTAGTACAAGATAATCGTATTTGGAGATCTCTTGGCACCTGCGGCTACACTGAAGGACTTCTTGGTGAAAAAATTATGTACGGAAAATCCAGTTATATTTAGGTTTTCCCTTTAACCTTTATTAGTCTTTCACCAGAGCAAACTAACCTGAGAAGGCCCACATGGGTTGACGTAATCTGATCTACCTTAACTTCAAGAGAAAATCCTAGAAAAACTGTGTATTGATATATCTATCAAGAAATATTCCATAATCACATTATGTAAGGTCTTCAAATGACCCCCTTGACTCCAAAAAGGTATATGTGATTAGATGGTCAGGTATCTAAATGTGTGGTCAATGTAGAGACTAAGAGAAGGGTTCTTTGGTCAACCTTAGAGAGGTTTTCACCGCACATGACCATTGAGGACAATCAGCGGCCTAAGGAAAGGACACAAGATGTCACAGGTGATGTATGCAAGTGACGTCCCGATTCCTTTCCTTAGGCCACTGATTGGGCTCAGCGGTCACATGAGGCAAGGACTTCCGTGGGAACAACACCCCGAAGCAGCAGGATGGATGGAGTAGTAGTAGTCATAGTAGCATGGAAGAAAGAGCAAAGGACCTTCTTAACTTTTCTATTTGGTGCCTTAAAGGGGATGTCCAGGTTTAGATTAATTTACCTGATCCGGCAGACTCTTAATGATGGACCTGAGAGTTCTGGCCTGGTTCCAACCCCCACGTATGTGATCGAAACCAGACTGGAAACCCTAGGTCCATCATCAAGAGTCCACCAGATCAGGTAAATTACTGTAAACTCCCCGACAATCCCTTTTAATAGGTTGTATAACTAAACTTTTTGTCTGAAATCAATCGTGTCAGTAGGGTTAATAGTCTTCTGGTGGACAGAGCGGACAGAGTTTGTAGGATCCTTGGAGATTCCTCCAAAACCAGACCTAGCACTTGAGAAACCCTAAATGGCACCAAGCACGAAAACATAATCACATTCAGAAACTCCCTTCACTTTTAATACGTTTGGAGTAGAGAATTCCATATGTTTTCCAGGAGACGTAACGTGATCGTTTTTAACAGGGCTGTAAATGTCTCAAGTTTTCGACCTGATTCTTCAAGTTCTGAAGTAATATTAGATTGATGTGCCAGAAGCTCTGGTCTCCATTACTGGTCCTGCCAAAGAAAAGACCTCGAAGCTTTTTTTTTTTTTCTAATCTCCTCAGCCAAAACCCATACACCGCATCCAAGCGGTAATACTGTATACACAGTGCACAGGAAAAACTTGGAAACCGTATCTTTCTAATGTACTTTGCAGACAGGACATGGATTGTATGGTATAGCTTCTACTATAGACAACAAAGGAACCCGATATGACACATGGTCAATAAAACAGGCCCCGCTGGCTGAGGGACATCTTGGAAACAGCCGAATACTGGGAAATTATTAAAAGATGTGTTTGTCTTACAAATTAAGAAATATCACTCCGATCTCTGGAAAATAACAGCTACTGCCGACATGGCTCCTATACCATAAGGAGATGCACGTTCTCGACATTGTGAAATCAACTGTAGGTTGGGGAACTTCTGTATAGTCTCCATAGAATACCATATAGTGAACGAATAATACAGCCATAACTTACACAAATAACACTGCCCAGGCCTGAAGTTCCTTGAGCCCAACAATCCCTAATAAATAAACTATAGTACCCTTCAAATTCAGGTGTGTTCTGCTGGACCATTAATGTATTGGAGCCTGGGCCCACCGGAGGATCTTTTGGTACTCTGGTGGGCTAGTCCGACACTGTAAACCGTCAGATCCCAGAGTAATTTTGGTGGAGGCCCAGGGAGGTGAAAACAAAGATAAAAAACATTAATACTCACCTTCCGTCACCTCTTTTGGGCCTCCTCGCAGCCGCCGGTGCTCTCCTGGAGACAGCATGTGCACAAGGTCACCGCTGAGGCCTGTGATTGGGCAACAGCGGTCACATGGGCATGCCGAGTGTCATGATGTCACACCAGAGTATAACCATTTCACTTCTGGTTCTATCTAAACTTGTTTGACCCAAAATGAATCTGGGACCATGAGCCACCCGAAATTAAATGAATCTTGAGAGGTTCGCTCATCTCTACTTGTTTCCATACTTACTTGTTTAGAAGGCCACTCAAGTCCTATAACAAATGAGAGGGGAAAGTAGCAGGCTCTACTGTCTGAGATATTGGGGTGTGGTGGTATATGGGTCACAACTCCATATACCACCACATCACTATATACCACCATGTCATGGGGGTATATGGTGACGTAGTGGTGGTATATGGGGTTGTGGTGGCATATGGTGAAGTGATGAAGTGGTAGTATATGGTGGCCTGGTTGTGGTATATGGTGACATGATAGTGGTATATGGTGATTTGGTGGTGGTATATGGTGACATGGTGGTGGTATATGGGGGTGTAGTGGTATGTGGTGGTGGTATATGGGGGTGGGGTGTGGTGGTATGTGGGGGTGTAGTGGTGGTATTTGGGGGTGTGACGGTATATAGTGTTGCTGTGGTGTATGGTTGGGTGGTGGTATATGGTGACATGGCAGTGGTATATGGGGGTGTAGTGGTGTATGGTGACGTGGTGGTATATGGTAAAGTGGAGGTATATGCATGGACATACCTAGAGCCATGCCAGCATCTGCTACTGGATGGGACCTAGAGTCTTAGGGTCCAACTCAGAAGATCCAGGCACATAGCCAAAGTATGAACTGTAAGCTACCATTAGAGGGCGCTCTTTGCTAGTATAGAGTTCAGTATGTCACGTAAATCTGTATGTAGTGAGCTCCACCTAGTGGTGACAACAGGCAGAAAAACATTTCCTGTTACACTCACTTCTTGCTCCTCAAGTCAAGGCAGTCGTGTTGCATGAAGGTGACCGAGGAGATCAGGAACAGGAGAAACTGAAGCTTTTCATCGTTGTTACCAACCAAATAAATAAAGACTTCTGTTTTGTCAGACGGAGTTTTAATATAATAGAGAACAGATGGGGACGTCTTCCTCTCTGGCATGTGGAGCGTTCCACATGTAAATGTCACTGGTCTATTTTTATTCCCCCAACACGTAAAAATATCCCGGAGCAGCGCGAGGCGCAGGACTGTCTTTTGTCTGCGTTTCATGAACCATGAACGTGAAGTGTATTGTTGTAAGCGGCCGCAGACCCCTCCTGGATTATATGCTGCATTACGCAACAGAATTAGACATGACGCCCGCTGTCAGGTGCTGGCACGTACCCAATGGTTTCACTTAAGGAGAATTAACCTCACTGGTCGGGTTATCGGGACTACAGAAAATCTGGAGATTTTTACAGAGGAAATGGACAACAAAAATGTATGATAAGTAGTCACAGATTACGAGCCCTCCGGGTGCTAATCCAGGGATCTTGTGATGGGAGAGACGTCTTTCAGGGGAGATGTGGTTGGAGCCATTACCCCTTTAGACTACCCTCCTATTGGCTACATTGATAAGCAGTGGTCCTATTCTTCCCTTTATAGCCTTGCTCTACCATCGGTCCTTCTTACAATCAGAGCAATAATATAGGGGGGGCCACAAGGGGCGCATACTATATTAGGGGCCACCTGTAACACCAGCGTCCTTTGTCTACCAGCATGGGATCTCTCCTGGCAGTCATGGCAGCTGGGTTACCTGTAAGCCAGGTAACTGGTTCCTTGGTTCCTAGTTTGCTCGTGTCCTGCTATATTGTGTTCTGATCCATTACTGTGCCTTACCCCGGCTTGTTCCCTGACCTTGTCTTTGTCCGCTGTCCTATAGTCTACATATTTGGCTCTGGCCTGTTCCTGTGAGCACCGAACCTTTGCTACCAGCCCTGACCTATTGCCTGATCACTGATCTCGCACAAACTCTTCCAGTCCTTACCTATTTCCTGATCACTGATCTCCCACAAACTCTTCCAGTCCTTACCTATTGCCTGATCACTGATCTCGCACAAACTCTTCCAGTCCTGACCTATTGCCTGATCACTGATCTCGCACAAACTCTTCCAGTCCTTACCTATTGCCTGATCACTGATCTCGCACAAACTCTTCCAGTCCTTACCTATTGCCTGATCACTGATCTCGCACAAACTCTTCCAGTTTGACCTATTGCCTGATCACTGATCTCACACAAACTCTTCCAGTCCTGACCTATTGGCTGATCACTGATCTCGCACAAACTCTTCCAGTCCTGACCTATTGCCTGACCACTGTCCTTGTTCAAACTCGGCCAGCCCTGACCTCAGCCTGTACTCCGATTCCTAAGAGGTGGGTCTTAAAGGTCTTCTATTATACCTGCATAATGTACACCATCCTAAGGCTCTTTAGCAGGTGTTAGGTCAAATGGACTCAAAAACGGGAGCAAAACTCAAAAAGTTCCCCACTGGAGTTTCATCGGATGTACAGTATTACACCTTATTGCCTACTTTAAAGGGGTTAAAGTTCTTTTTTACTGATGGTCTATCCTTACGGTAAATGATCACTAAAAGATCAGTGGGCGGGGTGGGAGGTCTGACCTCTGCTGATCAGCTGTTTGAAGGGGTCAAGTCTTTTCCCATTCACTTCAATGGCACCAGGCTGTTATTACATTGCACGTCCGCATGTAGTGTAAATAGTGAAGGGGTCACGGCGCTCATGTAATGTGCTGGAACTGATGGACACAGACACGGACGACCAGCTATGCTAAACAGATTGGTACCCAGTAACAAACCGAGTGGGGTAGACTACTCTAGTCTCTATAGGTGAGCGGCCTCCTCCTATTCTCCCACTCCCACC
The DNA here is from genome assembly GCA_947044405.1 of Leptodactylus fallax. Classification (NCBI taxonomy): domain Eukaryota; kingdom Metazoa; phylum Chordata; class Amphibia; order Anura; family Leptodactylidae; genus Leptodactylus; species Leptodactylus fallax. Next base: position 2,533,707 of record CAMRHE010000180.1, read on the forward strand.
TACCGAATCAGGCCTCTCTGGACGCTCTGCTTTCCCCATTGCTGCCTGTACACCAACTGCTGGACTGCGTGACTTTGCATGCCTTCGCCTCCATTAGTGGTGCTAGCGCCATCTAGTGGGCTGGGAGCCAGCTACATTTCAGGTAGCAAAATTGGGACATGTAATCCCACTTCTGGGGAAGGAAGTTGTGTAAAACCACCACTTTTTGGACCGTTACAAGTCGAAATTGTTTGAATAATTTTGTACCTCAACAGCCCCCATCCAAAAAAAACTTTGAATTCCTGCAGCCACCACTAGTGGGAGCTCCCAGCACATGGATATCCACAGTTACATGCGAGCTCAACAAAGAGCTGTAAAAATTACCGTGCAGTGAGCTCCCCCTAGTGGCAGCTTCAGGAGAATACAATATGACCGTGTTAAGAAGTAGGAGAAGCCGCACGGTACATTTTTAATGCATTCGTCTAGCTTAGCCCACAACATACATATTACAGATATACATTTATCTCGCTCAACGACAATGAGTTTTATCAAGGACACAGTTGGGAGTAAAAATAGATTTATTTTCTTGGTAATGCGGCACGTTGAGAGGCTTCTCGCTGCGCAGCTGCTGTCCTACTTGGTTTAACAACTAAATATATTTTTATGTATCTGCTCAGATCTGTTTAGGCTCCGAGACTGGAGCGAGACACCGGCGGCTCATTCATCACCCTGATAGAAACGTCTTTCCATCTCTTGAAGGAAACCATCATCATCTCCCATGTGTTTAGCAAAAAAAAAATACAAAAAAAGTCAAAAACTTTTTGAAATCTAAAATTAGACAAATAAGAAGATCTCAGGTGACGAGGCTTTCTCCGAATCTGTCTTCAAGAAGGTTTTGAGGCTTTTTTATGTTTGAGGAACAGGCTGTACAAGACTCGCAGGGTGGGTTTTATATCTCCGTTCACAATCTCTGGGGACGGGGGAAGAAAAGAAAAGAAAAAAAAAAAATTCAGATTAAAAATAGCTTTAGAATTCAAGGTAAAATGTCAGCAGACGGCGAGGCGATAACTTATCTTATTTTACCAGATTTTCATTCCTTGTGTACATTGTTATAGGAGACGGCAGCGCAGGATATTCGGGATATTTGATAGAGTTTTTGTGAACTTTTTTACTTTATTATTATGGTTGTTCTATTAACTCCTTAACAACCTCCCTGTAAATGTATATAGCCAGGGCGTATGAAGGGCCCTAAATCTGTATCAGGCCCCCCCAGCTATGATGTATATTCATAGTACTGGTTTCTACATATAGAAAGAGACACCTTATGGGGCCCCCTAACACACTTGGGCCCGGGTGCGACCGAACCCTTTGTACCCCCTCAAGTTACGCCCCTGCCAGGAGCCAGTTCTTAATGCCCAGCTCCATTAATGCGTGTAACTAAAATTTGTTTAGATAAACACTAGTTGCCAATCCGGAAACCATCAGCAAGCAGGCTAGCCCCTAAAAACTGATCATATTATATCACTTTATTAGAATTATAGCACGTTAATACCCATGACAGCCCAAAAGTACTTGTAAACGTCTCATAGGTACAAATAATGTAAATAGGAGCAACTTGCTGACAGTTTCCAGGAGGCGAAAAGGGCATTTTTCCTATAAACTGAAAAAATTTTTTTTTAAAAATGTCTAAAAGGGAAATGATGATACAATATACATATATCTTAGTCATTGTAAGGCTCACTGACCTGTAGGATCAACAGGGTTTTGCAAGATCCCTCCTTCTATGAGGAGATCCAGAGCGAGAGAAACATTGTGAAGCTGTGGGAGAAACACATATTTATATAAAAAAAATATAAAATACAAGAAATATCAACTAAAACAGCCGCTATATAACTAGATCATATATAAGGAACACTCAAACAAAACTTAAGTCTTATGCACATTAACCATCACCTCAATGTTATGATCAGGCCCCAGAGACTGCGAGATCTGTCCATGATGTTTTGGTGCCGCACAGTTAAAGGGGTATTCCAAATTGGGTATTTATATACAATATTTCATAAATACCCACTGGATGCGAGTCCTACCTCTGAGACCTATCTAAAGAATGGAGTCCATTGGAAAGGTGGCCGTGCATGCGCATAAATAACTAAAATGGGAGCATCTCTAAGACAGCCATCATGGAAAAACTCCAATGGAAGTAGAGTACATAGAAAGGGCTCCCAATTATAGTTCCCAGTTTTCCACTGTGAACCCAAAGGCCTGGTGTTTGTTTCATGCCCCATCATGACCCAAGGGTCAATACCCATCACAATATCTGCTAACATGGCAGTTCCTCTGTGGGAGGAGTTCTGCCTTGGTGGTCACCACTCACGAATCCACCAAGTCTGGGCCTCCTCATCCATAGTCATCTCCTAAACTGGCCATACATGCTTAGATACATGTTGGCTGGGGAGAGGGGAGTAAGTTAGTCCCAGACTCCTCTACTAGAAGATATCCCCTGAGAACCAAAGGATCGGGCACATTGAAATCCTCCTTTCTTGGCCTGCTGGTCATCCCAGGTTCAACCGTCCCAGATTCAATAGGGCAGTCCCCTAATTCTGGTGTTGTCACAATCAGCAGGAGGAAAGTCCCGACTTCAACTCATCGGTGTCCAAAGGATGTGTCAAGGAGCGATGTAGTGACATCACCCCCTGCTGGTCCCTGAAGACTGCAGGGGAATGGGGGGAGAGGTAAGTATTAGTTTGTTTTTTTTAGTATTTTGATGAATTATACATTGTGGTACTAGTAGGGGACACTATCAATACTGTGGAGGCACCTGGAGGGGGACATTATAATGTGGGCATATATTCAAGGGGGACATTATAAGATGGGGGTATATTCAGTAGACATTATAATGTGGAGGCATATTCCGGGGGACGTTATAACATGGGTATATTCAGGGGTATATTATAAGGTGAGGTCATATTCAGGGGAACGTTATAAGGTGGGGTTATATTCAGTAGACATTATAATGTGGAGAAATATTCCGGGGGACATTATAACATGGGTATATTCAGGGGTACATTATAAGGTGGGGTTATATTCAGGGGAACGTTATAAGGTTAGGGCATATTCAGGGGGACATTATAACATGGGGTATATTCAGGGGGACATTATAACATGGGTATATTCAGGGGTACATTATAAGGTGGGGTTATATTCAGTAGACATTATAATGTGGAGAAATATTCCGGGGGACATTATAACATGGGTATATTCAGGGGTACATTATAAGGTGGGGTTATATTCAGGGGAACGTTATAAGGTTAGGGCATATTCAGGGGGACATTATAACGGGGTATATTCAGGGGGACATTATAACATGAGGTATATTCAGGGGGACATAAGATGGGGTATATTCAGGGGGACATTATAAGGTGGGGTTATATTCAGTAGACATAATGTGGAAGCATATTCCAGGGTACATTATAACATGGGTATATTCAGGGGTACATTATAAGGTGAGGTCATATTCAGGGGGACATTATAAGATGGGGTATATTCAGGGGGACATTATAAGGTGAGGATATATTCAGGGGGACATTATAAGGTGAGGGTATATTCAGGGGGACATTATAAGATGGGGAATATTCAGGGGGACATTATAAGGTGAGGGCATATTCAGGGGGACATTATAAGATGGGGTATATTCAGGGGGACATTATAAGATGGGGTATATTCAGGGGGACATAAGATGGGGTATATTCAGGGGGACATTATATGATGGGGTATATTCAGGGGGACATTACAACGAGGTATATTCAGGGGGACATTACAACGAGGTATATTCAGGGGGACATTATAACATGGAGATATTATAATGTGGGGCATTATAATATGGGGGTAAATTATAATGTGGGGTCCACAATGAGGTGGCTTTAGAGATTTCAAGAGGATATTATCCTGTATGGGGCCACAAAGGGACATAGATGGGAATGGGTAGGGCCCAAAGTGGAAGTAGGCGGGGCTGAAGGTGGGGCTTACTATACATAAATACTCCACGGCACATATTTTTTCCCTCTTTCAGTTGAATTTTGGGAGTTATGCTAATGCTACTCTGATAGATATGGCCACATTTAGAAGCCCCCTATCACATAGACGGCCCTTGGCCCCAGAAACCAAGCAGAAAGTTCTAAGTTTTCTTTGCAACTTTTCCTCCTCCAGACACCACCACCTCCTCCAGATATCACTAATCATGGTAATTACTGACAGACATCCGTCACGTCTCTCAATCTGCTCCATTCTCCGAGATTCGTGTAGACTCCTCCAGACAAGGCGCTTCCCCCCCCCCCCCCCTCCCTGCGCCTGATTATATGATTTGCAGTCAGGGAATGAGCGGCTGACAGCTTGATTTGAGGTTCGGGTTCCTCTATCAGCGCTGACAGACAGGAGGAAGCGGGAGAATATTTAGATCCGCACAAATGTTTTGATTTGAGCGACAGAATAAATAAAATGTTTGTTCGGGAAGCCATTGAGTCAGGAGAATCACAGTCGCCGCCAGAGGCTCATGAATGTTTCATCAATCAGGTGGAAATATGTAATTTATGTAAATTCCCCCTGAAGAAGTCATCGCCGGTGCGCACGGAGATTGTCTCAGTCTGAAGTTGAAGCGCGGTTCCCGTACGACAACCTATTGAAGGATAGTCTGTGTAGCGTTACATGTAGACGTGTGTTTAACGGCAAGATGGTCAGGATAGAGGAGTCTAGAATTGAGTCTTAAAGGGATCTGTTTTCATGTGTTATTTTTTTCCATCGTTGTATTCCATAGTTGAAACCTATGCCAAATCGGCCAAGACTGACTCGAATTTTCTGATAAAATCTCAGTAAATCAACCTTCTCCTGGAAAACTCCGCCCAAAATGGGGTCTGGTTTAGCCAATACTGACCAGGTTGTGGGTGGAGCTGTGGTTCCGATGTGGTCAGGGTCCCCTCCTGGACTTGGTTTCTTAGACCCTTTCTATATACAGGAAATGAATGCTCAGTCAGTCATTGGCCGCAGCTTTGCCCCACCCCGACCAGTGATTGGCTGAGCGGCATTTCCTGTGTAGCGAGAGGGACAGGAAGTAGAGAGATAGAAATGGGAACTGGGAACCAACAGATAACCCCAGCTCTGCAGATAGATAGGTTAATGTCACCAGAACCAGCATATTACCCCAGCCCCGCAGATAGATAGGTTAGTGTCACCAGAACCAGCATATCACCCCAGCCCTGCAGATAGATAGGTTAGTGTCACCAGAACCAGCATATCACCCCAGCCCTGCAGATAGATAGGTTAGTGTCACCAGAACCAGCATATCACCCCAGCCCTGCAGATAGATAGGTTAGTGTCACCAGAACCAGTATATCACCCTAGCCCTGCAGATAGATAGGTTAGGGTCACCAGAACCAGCATATCACCCCAGCCCTGCAGATAGATAGGTTAGTGTCACCAGACCCCAGTATATCACCCCAGCCCTGCAGATAGATAGGTTAGTGTCACCAGACACCAGCATATCACCCCAGCCCTGCAGATAGATAGGTTAGTGTCACCAGAACCAGGATATCACCCCAGCCCTGCAGATAGATAGGTTAGTGTCACCAGAACCAGCATATCACCCCAGCCCTGCAGATAGGTTAGTGTCACCAGAACCAGCATATCACTCCAGCCCTGCAGATAGATAGGTTAGGGTCACCAGAACCAGCATATCACCCCAGCCCTGCAGATAGATAGGTTAGTGTCACCAGAACCAGCATATCACCCCAGCCCTGCAGAAGATAGGTTAGTGTCACCAGAACCAGCATATCACCCCAGCCCTGCAGATAGATAGGTTAGTGTCACCAGACCCCAGTATATTACCCCAGCCCTGCAGATAGATAGGTTAGTGTCACCAGAACCAGCATATCACCCCAGCCCTGCAGATAGATAGGTTAGGGTCGCCAGAACCAGGATATCACCCCAGCCCTGCAGATAGGTTAGTGTCACCAGAACCAGCATATCACCCCAGCCCTGCAGATAGATAGGTTAGGGTCACCAGAACCAGCATATCACCCCAGCCCTGCAGATAGATAGGTTAGGGTCACCTGACTCAACTGTTTTTTTTCCCTTTGTGAATCGCTGCCTCTGTTATCAAGATATTGGAGCAATGAGGGTGTTGCCATTCATCACCCTTGTATCACATGGTACTCCTTATCAGTGAACTGTCCTTGTAATACATGATCATGCTGAGTCCTCCAGACTAAGAGACACTCTTTCCATAGTAAAGTACTTACATAAACACAATGATAGTAAAATGAGAGATTGAGCATTATACCTTGTCCTCATTTGATGCGGGTGTCAAAAAGAACGAAGACAGGTTTATAAAGTAGCCTTCAAGTTGTCCGATCAATAGAAGGAGAATGACGCCATCAGCAAACTACAGGAAAGACAATGAAGAAATAGGGGCGGTATTATAGTAGTTATATTCTTGTACATAGGAGGCAGTATTATAGTAGTTATATTCTTGTACATAGGGGGCAGTATTATACAGTAGTTATATTCTTGTACATAGGAGCAGTATTATAGTAGTTATATTCTTGTACATAGGAGCAGTATTATAGTAGTTATATTCTTGTACATAGGAGCAGTATTATAGTAGTTATATTCTTGTACATAGGGGGCAGTATTATAGTAGTTATATTCTTGTACATAGAGGCAGTATTATAGTAGTTATATTCTTGTACATAGGAGCAGTATTATAGTTGTTATATTCTTGTACATAGGAGGTAGTATTATAGTAGTTATATTCTTGTACATAGCAGCCAGTATTATAGTAGTTATATTCTTGTACATAGGGGGCAGTATTATAGTAGTTATATTCTTGTACATAGGAGGCAGTATTATAGTAGTTATATTCTTGTACATAGGAGCAGTATTATAGTAGTTATATTCTTGTACATAGGGGCAGTATTATAATAGTTATATTCTTGTACATAGGAGCAGTATTATAGTAGTTATATTCTTGTACATAGGAGGCAGTATTATAGTAGTTATATTCTTGTACATAGGAGCAGTATTATAGTAGTTATATTCTTGTACATAGGGGCAGTATTATAATAGTTATATTCTTGTACATAGGGGCAGTATTATAGCAGTTATATTCTTGTACATAGGAGCAGTATTATAGTAGTTATATTCTTGTACATAGTAGTATTATAGTAGTTATATTCTTGTACATAGGGGCAGTATTATAGTAGTTATATTTTTGTACATAGGAGCAGTATTATAGTAGTGATATTCTTGTACATAGGAGCAGTATTATAGTAGCTTTTCGTTTATATTCTTGTACATAGGAGGCAGTATTATAGTAGTTATATTCTTGTATATAGGAGGTAGTATTATAGTAGTTATATTCTTGTACATAGGGGGCAGTATTATAGTAGTTATATTATTGTACATAGGGGCTGTTTTATTTTTTTTTTTTTCTTGTACATAGGGGCAGTATTATAGTAGTTATATTCTTGTACATAGGGGCAGTATTATAGTAGTTATATTCTTGTACATAGGAGCAGTATTATAGTAGTTATATTCTTGTACATAGGAGGTAGTATTATAGTAGTTATATTCTTGTACATAGGAGCAGTATTATAGTAGTTATATTCTTGTACATAGGAGCAGTATTATAGTAGTTATATTCTTGTACATAGGGGCAGTATTATAGTAGTTATATTCTTGTACGTAGGGGCAGTATTATAGTAGTTATACTCTTGTACATAGGGGGCAGTATTATAGTAGTTATATTCTTGTACATAGGGGCAGTATTATAGTAGTTATATTCTTGTACGTAGGGGCAGTATTATAGTAGTTATACTCTTGTACATAGGGGGCAGTATTATAGTAGTTGTATCCATGACCATGACTTCCCTATACTTTATAGTGTCATCCTCACTACATGTTACAGAATTTCACCACTTTATAAGATATGATAAACCTCGGTTACTTTCCTTGTGCTGTCTATTATATACATTTTGTTTTGATCAATGAATTTTAAATATTTCCTGAAAGGTCCTTCAGGAAATCTTGTATAATTGATGAATTTCTCCCTTCTCTGCATTAATTTGTAATTTACTGAGATCTCGTCTGCCGGGGACTTGGCCTCACTTTGAATAGAAATTGTTGGTAATTTTAATGCATTACATACATTAAAGATAAAAATGTTTACCGACTCCTAATACACTTTGATGTCAGCACAAAGCTTCTCCAAAGACACTCATTTATATTTAATGCAGAATGTTTCCCAGAATGGGTAGATGAAACAGAAATAAATAATATTGTAAAATAAGGGTCTGCTTTATTTCTAGAAACAGCGCCACTCTGGCCCATGGTCTGTGTCTGGTACTGCAGCCTTAATCAAGTGAATGAAAAGTCGAGCCACTCCTAGCAAATTCAAGACAGTAGGCAAGTATAGGGGGAAAGGAGATTGGTCGCAGTCACTTCATGCCATTGTTCAGCTCAGGCTCCAGTATTAATCAGATTTTTCCTTAAGCTAGTGTAGTTGGAGGACCCCTTTAAGGGTTTCACAGTGCTCAAAGTCAATTGCAATACATTAATACCCTACCTGAGTTTCCAGATCTGTCACCGTGAGGCTCAAATTGAACAGCTGCTTATTCACAAAATTCAGCATTGCCTGAAAGCAAGAAGGTCACATGACTAAAAGTTTAAGCAAAAATTAATCTATTTTTTCAAAAATCTCTACAGCAAGTGAAGGGAACAAACTTTATAATATACTGCACTAAAGAAAAGTGCCTGTGCCTTTAAGTATTCAGTCTTTACTTCTTATCTGAATGATTTCAGTCTGTACTGTGTACACAAGCAGTGCCAGTTTACAATAAAGTCTATGGAGAGGGGGAGGAGGAGGAGATATGAGGCCGTCTACAGCATTAAATAAGTCATTTCTGTCTGGAGAAGGCTGGATAATAATTCCTGATAGTCCAGCTGTGTTGTGAACGAGAACTGTCTCCCTATAGTGCAGATGTATCTCTACTTCTTTCCCCTCCCCTCTCCATAGACTTCTATTGTACAGATTTGATTTACTGACAGAGGGAGGCGAATAAGTGAAGACTTAAGTGACATCCATCCGAGTGACATCGATCTGAGAGCCTTCATTGATTTCAATGGTTGGTTCTGATACATTTTCACAGATCTGGATAGGACATGTTCTATAAATTAGGAGAACATATCGGACCAATGAAATCCCCTCGGTCTGCATACTCAGTCATAGCATTCAGATGACCTCGACAGCCTCTTCACTACTTACCAAGTACAGCGCCGTACATTGTATAGTGGCTATGTTTGGTATTGCAGCTCAGCCTGATTCACTTGAATGGGACTGAGCTGCAAACACACCATGTAACCAATGAACGTGACATTACATGGCTTGTGAAGTGGAAGCAGAGAGTTGCTGCTGCTTAAAGAGCTGATTCATGGGGTCCTGGGTATCGAACCCATGCAAATCTAATATTAAAGGAGGTCTATCACTGCCCCCAGCTACTTTAAACAGCTCTCATAGTGCTGTAGATGTTGTTAGCAGTATAAAAAAAACATACCTTTCTTAAGTTTCAGAGCCCCAGGGATGCGCAGAAAAAGCACTTTTATTCTTTATTCAAATGAGGATCTTGGGGGACAGGGGGGAGTTTTCTTCTATTACTGAGCACTGCTGCATCATCACTAAACACGCCCATCCTGCATTCAGCTCCTCCCCCTTGTCAGTGTGAGGATCAACTGACACTGGGCTCTGAAACCTAAGAAAGGTATGGTTTTTATTCTGCTAACAGCACTATGGGAGCTGTTTAAAGTAGCTGAGGGCAGTGACAGACTCCCTTTAAGGATAGGTCATCAATATTTTAGTCTTGGAAAATCCCTTTAAGATCACATTTTGTCTACCTCCTGCCACCAATAGAGGGAGCTGGTGGGGGAAATAGTTTACACATAGAACTCAATAATAACACAGTATGCAGTAAACTCCTAAGCCCCCCTAGTGGTGGTTGCAAGTAGTCAGAATTTATCATTTAACAGTATAATTTTGCTCTGATATCCTAGGAAGTGAATCAGAACAGGATTTAGATTTATTAAAAACTGACCTAAAAGGGTGAAAATTCACTGTAAAACCTGTAATAACATGCTCCGATGTTTGTCTGCAGTGTAGATGGATAATGTGAATGTATTTTACCTGTTTTACATCATTTACTTTTTCTGGATTAAGTTCAAAAAGTTGATCGAATCCATCTTTCTCTAGAAAAAAAAATGATGAAAAAGCGTATAAATGGCAACGCGGCGCAGATGTGAACTGTACAAAGCCGGGATTCAGTTACCATAGTCCATAGGATAGAGAACAAAGTGGGGATGGGTGGGGGTCCCACCCCTGAGACTGAGAACAGGGGGTGCTTTATCCCTATAGTGAATGGGAGTGGGGTTCCCAGTTCTCAGGAGCGGCGGGGGTCTCCCACCCCTCACCAATTTATTCTCTATCTTATGGATAGATAAGTCATTTTTGTGTCATAACCCCTTTAATTGACATAAAACTAGAGTGCCCCTTTAAACGACACGATCGGCTCTGCTACATATCTCCTCCTTTTCCTATCTGTACCCGTTCTCTAAATCCTTGTCATCTGCCACAGCCAGCGTTGCTCTAAAAGCAGAGACATGGCAGCCTGACAGGCTAAATATGTTCTCGGCCATTTCTCACATCTGTGTCAATTATTGTCTGCTCCGCTCTGTCCCGCTGCACCCTAAACCGCATTTTCAGCATCCCGTACCGTTGCCAAGGCAACCGCGGACCGGTCCGGCTTCTCACAATGAGACTCCGCTCCTTCCTGCAGGGTCAATGCATTTAGCTCTATCCAATCGGGCTGCTTGTAAGGGGCCATGAATTAAACATAATATCACTTACTGGGAGCCGCGTCCTCCTCGCTGACACAACCGCGGGAACCATTCACATGCAAAACGCAATTTAATGAGAAGAACAAGGTGGAAAATATCAGTCAACGGGTCAAAAGGAATAAATATCCTACAGATACAGGTGTCACGAAAACAAGGGCGGACGGAGGGGGGGGATATGAAATATTCTTAAAGTGAAAATGAACTTGTGTCGGATGGAAAATGTAACAATGTTGCCATATTTGTATGGTATAGCTCCTGGCTTTGCAAGGAAACCGTCAACAAGTCGCTGTTGACAGATCTGTTCACATTGAGCTTTTTGCAGGCTGATTTTGAGGCAGAATCCGCCTAAAAAAACGCCTCCCATTGAAGTAGCAGTTTTTTTCTTGTAGGTGATTTTTTTCAACTAGAGGGAAAAAAAAAAGCGACATGACCTATGTTCAGGCAAATTCCACCTCGAAAAACCCATTGAAATCAATGGGAGGCGGAAAAAAAGGGACATGGTTTTTGACGCAGTCTTTGCAAAATCCGCATCAATACCCAGTGAAGTTTCCCGGTCCATACAGTGTCATGGGGCAAAAAAACCTACCAAAAAAATGCATCAATAACCACATCATGTAAAAAATATGTCAAAAACAGTTTCCTAGATTTTTTCAGCTTGCAAAAAACTCAGTGTGAACATAGACTTACTCCCACTAACCCCTGTGTTTGCAGGGAAACCATCAAGAAGTTGCTGTTAAAGGATCTGTTACTCTTATAACACCCTGTGTTGCATAGAAACCATCAAAAAGTTGCTATTGATGGATCTGTTACTCTTACTACCCCCTGTGTTTGCTGTTTATAGATCTGTTATTCTTACTTAGTTGGGGTGAAAGTACAAGCAATGTGGATGTCACTACTGACAGGTTAAACTGCAGGGTGAAAGTTGTCTCCAATTCCAGGTGTTTCGGGGTATTTATGTAACTGTAGGCACATGCTGGGATAGATATGTGATGGGTATATATTAGAGAGTAGAGAGATAGATAGATAGATAGATACGATAGATAGATAGATAGATAGATAGATAGATAGGACATAGATAGATACTGTAGAGAGGAGAAGATAGATAGATAGATAGATAGGACATAGATATATATGAGATAGATAGATACTATAGATAGATACTGTAGAGAGGAGAGAGATAGATAGATAGATAGATAGATAGATAGATAGATCATAGATAGAGAGATATGAGATAGATACTATAGATAGATATGTGATGGGTATATATTAGAGAAAGATAGATAGATAGATAGATAGATAGATAGATACTATAGATAGATAGATAGATAGATAGATACTGTAGATAGATAGATAGATAGATAGATAGATAGATAGATAGATACTATAGATAGATAGGACATAGATAGATATATATGAGATAGATAGATACTATAGATAGATAGATAGGACATAGATATATATGAGATAGATAGATACTATAGATAGATACTGTAGAGAGGAGATAGATAGATAGATAGATAGATAGATAGATAGATAGATCATAGATAGATAGAGAGATATGAGATAGATACTAAGAAGAAATAGATAGATAGAAGATAGATAGATAGATAGGACATAGATATATATGAGATAGTAGCTGAGGGAGATAGATAGATAGATAGGACATAGATATATATGAGATAGATAGATACTGTAGAGAGGAGATAGATAGATGGAATTCTCACCTGCTTCGGGTAATAAATTCAATCGCTTTTCCGGTCTTCATCCCAGTTTTTGTTGGCTATGATATTGGACAGAAAACATCAGTCCACTCAGTGTCAGCCAAAGAAAATGTCAAACGTAATTGGCAGAGGAAGAAAACGCCATCGCCAGTGACACGCAGGATCCGCACTAACACATGACCTTTACAGGACTGGTAACTATCTCCACATGGAGACACCAGTGTGTATAACTCCCTAAACCTCCAAAGACACTGAAGTTCTGTGTATTGTGGGCGAGCGAGGATAGATACTATGACCGCCATTACAGGTCCAAAGAGGTTGTCACCCACCCAACTTTCCCAGACTCTAATACAGTCTTATACTCTAGTTAGATCAAGAGCTTCATTTACAGTTCTGCAGATTGCCCCTTACAATGACTAGGTAAAGGTCCTACTGACATCACAAGCTTGTAGCATATTATAAGGCTTGAATAGGACCAGAAAAACATGGCTGAGTTCTTCCAAAACAGCACCTCACCTGTCTACTGGTTGTATCTGGTATTGCAGCTTAGCCCCATTCACTTCAATGGAACTGCAATACCCAAAGCAACCTGTAGACACTTGTGGTGCAGTTTCTGGAACAAAACTGCCAGGTGTTTCTTATCCTGGTGTGAACCTATTCCAGGGGCCACCTACCAGCCACAGGATCTCAGTAAACAACTCAGAATGTGCCCCATTCAAAAATAGTGAGGCCCAACATGATTAATTTCTAACACAGGTGACAGAGTTAAATATTAATTTTGGCTATTTACAGTCACCACTAGGTGGCGCTCACTGTGTCTACACAGCTAGCATTGAACTCATTGGTTACTATATAGATATGTATGTAAAGTGCTCCCTCTAGTGGTGGGTGAAAAGAATTGTTACCTGCCCCCTATTCTGACATAATAAATGTATTCCCTATAATATTACCATTCCAGAGCATCTTTTATTTCTCCACCTCTACCAACTACTGTATATTTCCAGGCAGAATAACAGAGGAATGGTACACAAAGTGTTAAAGGGGAGCTTTCATCACCTCCACCAAATCCAACTCTTTGCATCCTTCAATCGGCTCCGTTCCACTGATTTCAGTGCAGTTGGATTTTTCTCTCCAGCCCCCACAGCTCCTTTAAAACTCTGTTGTGTCATTCCTCTATAATTCCACCTGAAAATTTAGAAATAAATTGACAATTGGGTTTTTTCGAGTTGGGAATTTGCAGATATTGTCCAGTCAGTGCTGTCTCTGCCAGTTTTTGCAGGGACACACCTCTTTATTCATTAAATTTATTCATACATTTCCAGGAGGAATAACAGAGGAACAGCACAATGAAGAATTTTAAGAAAAGCTGCTTCAGAACTGTAATTTTATGGAGACTATAAGTATCTTCTAAAACAGATAAGTCGGTGGATCGATTTAATGATGGTGTGAAGGCAAGAAGTCAATGCTGGATACCCTTCTACCTCCCACCCCAAGGCCCTGACACCCCAGCCATGAGGTAGGTGCTAGTATTTTATTAAAGGAGCACTCTGTCTTACCTCCACAATGATCACTTCTACAGACACATTCTGAGGAAGCGCTAGGTCAGGCTTAAAATGACGGGCTATGGCAACCAGCAGGTGTAGTGTGGCGAGAAGGTCCTTACTGTGGATCACTGGAAGAAAAAAATATATATAGATCACATGTCTGTAATGTCTAGGTCTCACTGCAATAGAGTTCTAGGGGTTAAATTCCCTGTGCGGAAGACACAGATTAAAGGGACCTTTCACCACCTCCAGTTCTTTGCATCATTTAATAGGCCCCATTCCTCTGATTCCAGCACAGTTGGAATTTTTTCTCTAGCCCCCACCGTTCCTGAGCAATCGGTATCTGATATGCTAACTAGACTCCCTAAGGACAAGTGAGTGGTGTCAGACACTGCCTTGATCTGATTGGACAGCATTAGAAAGTCACGCTTCCTCTGCACGCTCCTGCCTGATATCATCCACTTGACATTAGGGAGTTTAGTTAGTCTATCAGGCACCAAAACTAACTATACCGATTGCTCAGGAACGGTGGGGGCTAGAGAAAAATTCCAACTGCACCGAAATCAGTGGAGCAGTCCCCCCGACACATCTATTTTAGTTAATACTTGTATTCCCCAATTCTCCTCTGTTATTCCTCCTGAAAAAATATTGATTACCATTCCTTTTGTCAAAGGGGGTTGTCCCAGCACAGCTTGATATTCTTAGCACTGATTGGACAATGTCAATGTATGTAGAGACATACACCCCTAAATGATATCAAGCTGACAATTTGTTCATGAATTTCCAGGAGGAATAGCTGAGGAATAGAACAATACAGAAATCTAATAAAAAATATTTTTAAATTATTATTTTAATGAAGAATACACTTATGCTGCACCAGCATTGACTACTTCAGCAAAAAAAGACGCCCCGCAAAAAAAGACGCTCTATGCATCCCCGTACACAGAACTATAAAAAAATGACGGGTGTACAAATCTAAGAAATACATTATTTTTGTAAAGTTTTGGATTGTTATTAAGGGGTTAAAACACAAATAAAACCATATAAATTTGGTATCCCCGGAATCGTACCGACCCATAGAATCCAGATGACAGGTCATTTTGGCTGCTGAGTGAACGCCGTAAAACCAAAGCCCGTAAGAAAGTCGCACAAATGCAGTTTTTCTCCAATTCCACCCCATTCTGAATTTTTTTCGAGCTTCCCAGTACAACGTATGGAATAGTAAATGGTACCATTATGAAGAACAATTTGTCCTGTAAACATTAAGCCCTCATATGGCTCTGTGTATGGGAAAATAAAAAAGTTATGGGGTTTGGAAGGCAGGGAGTCAAAAACGAAAATTAAAAAATCACTGCGTCTCGAAGGGGTTAACATTGATGTCTATGTAAAGAAATCGCCATCCATTGTAAAAAGCGTCATTTGAATAGAGCCTTACACCAGGGTTGGCCGCTTCCGCCTGGCTATCCATGTCTGACAGGTTATCTCAGCCACTTTCAAAATTCCAAACCTATTCTGCTGATCCCAAGTTCAACACGTCAGCTCTGCTACATCAGTGGTAATTCTAGTCATCACTCCAGAATCGCTACTCTGCTGCCACCTATCTGTGTCTTATCCAGACTTTTCTGCATCATGATTGAAAACCCACAGCATGCATCACATTGCTTATCCTGAGTTTCCTGCTTCATGAATAGAATACCAGAGCTGCAGTTTAAACTGACACATACACAGGCAGAGCAGTAGATGGAGTAAACTGTACATAAATGACTTGATAGCGGAGAGGCCTGTTGCAGATTTTGCATTGAGGCTTCTGAGACGGAGGGAGCGTCTTGCGTATTAATGTCTTAGTATTTGTTTAGCTAAGAGGACGATATTTTTCTCTTTCTTTCACAATATTTTTGAGTTGAAATTTGCTCGGGGCTCATGTAGAGGCTGCTTGGTTGTCAGGGAAACTATAATTATCCGCCGTTCTATTGTATAATATGCCCTGCTCTTTTTTTTTTTCTGCTCGGTGTGATGTGACGGCGCAGCGTTCATATTACTGGGTGAAGTGAGCCATCTGTTGATCTGGATTTTGATTCATCTCTCATCCGTCTTTCCACAGTTACATGTTCATTTCGGCTCGTCTGGATTTGACAGCCGACATTTCACAAAATGTTTGCTGCCCGACCGGTCTCGACTGCGACTGCCGCGATGACGGAAAACTTTTCAGAACAGTCCTGGTAACATTGTACATGATCGTCGCAAAGGATTTTTGCTATATTCTTTAATTGCCCCAAAACAAAAAATATCAAAAAGTATAATGTTAGTTGCACACAGGTACCACTAGGGGGAGCTCACTGTATTTGGATTGCTACAGCTAGTACTGAACTCTATGGTAGCTGCGTAAAACTGTCTGTGGCGAGTTCCCCCTAGCGGTGGCTGTAGATAGCCACTTTGACAGTGTTAGGGTCAGGAAGCGGGGCAGGGTGTGGCCATACAGGTCACATATCCCAAGTCACGAAAAACGGGAAGCTTTTTGGTGTCATATGTACTCCCCCTACAGACACCATCGCTTTTGTGCCCCGCCTCTATAGTAGATATGTCACAAAAATCCTCCACCCGACCTAGTTGAGTTTCTGCACTCACTGGCAGCCATGACATTTTTGTGCGGTTTGTCAGAAATCTGTCAATGCTATATCAAAGACTAATCTGCAGTACCACCTGCAGCCTGTAGACTGGTGTGGCACTAATTTTGGGAAAAAAAAGAGGTTGTTAGGGCTGCACATGCTTCTCCACATCCCGATTTTGTAAAAAGGAACCTCAGGGGTGGAGCTTATGCAAATGGGTGTCAAACTGGACCCATTGCGCATATCGGTCCAATCTCTGTGACCCTGAATTTTTAAGTAAACTGCAAAAATGTTTAACCCTTAGCGTTCAGTATCAAGATTAAATGCTAAATCCACAGGGCCCTTTTAATTAGATTCATTAATTAGAATTTAATTTTGCAAATGTTGGCCGGGATATAAGGGCCTGGTGGGCATCCGTATATTATTTACTGAGTATCTACCAGTGCATGTTATAAAATTTTAAGACAATTTTGGAAACAAAACACAAGAGGTGCTAGCCACATCTAAATTTTGTGAAAAGGAACCTCAGGGGTGGAGCTTATGCAAATGAGTGGATGTTCCCATGAGGTTCTGTAGGTGATTCAGGGCAGAGCTTAAAATGTCCCAGGAATAGAGAGTGAACTGAAGAGCCATATGAGTGCGGTTGGGTCAACTTGCACCAAAAAGGGGCCCTATTTTACTATAGGACCACCTGTAGACCCCCAACCCATCTAGATGACCCATGTACATCAACCTTTATGTAGGCGGATGCATTCACAAAAGTTCATTGTGAACCATTGCCCATATAGGGCCGATCTCTGCGATCCTGGCTCCGGAACTGAAGTAAATTGCAAAAATATTTAACCCTTAGTAGTCAGTATTTAACAATAAACGCTAAACCCTCAGGGCCCCTTTAATTAGAATTTGTGTAAATCTTGGACAGGGGGTATGGGCCCGGTGGGCGTCAGTATATTTACATAGTGTCTGCCAGCGTATGTTATAAAACCCAAGTTATATACAGAATTTCCGCTCTTGGTCTCTGTTTATTTCCAATATCGCTTTAATGTACCATTTTTTTTCTGGCAGGGACCATCTCGCCATACGTGTGCGCTAGCAATTAACGTGACTGTATGTGGGCATCTGCTGGCATCCAATGTACGCGGAGTTTATATTACATATTATTACTGCAGCGAAGCTCTTAAGTTCCGTAAATGGAGAATTACGGAGATGTAACAAAGGCGGTAAAATGTCCATCTGATACTCCGCATCCATTTACTGCTTTTACCCGCTCGATATTCAAGGAGAGAACAAACAGTGCTACCTCCGTAATAACATATTACAGCCATTTCTCAGCTCCGCTTCCAATGTCATTTCCATAGAAAGCGGCGGCACTTTGCTAGGAGGCAGAATGCGCTTGCTGCTTCAAGTTCAAAAATAAACAAAAATTCTGAAGGGTAAGGATGACTATCCAAGTTGCAGGACCAGATTACTTATAGGTAAGGGAAGGTCACCTGCTGAAGGAAAACAATTTAAAGAAATACACTGAACATCTGTATTCGCATGTAAATTATATGAGCTGATATGCAAATTAGGTCCAGTGCTGCAGGAATGAGAGGAGGACACTTGGGGATGGGCGAAGGAAAGGGTGTTAGATGTTGTGAGAAGAGCATAGCAATGTTCTGCTTTATTTTGCAAAAGCAGACCAAAATTGTTTAACCATACATGACTTAAAGGGGGCCTTTCACCACCTTTAACTCTTTGCCTACCACCACTCCACTGATTCTGGCGTAGTTGGAATTTTTTCTCTAGCCCCTACCGTTCCTGAGCAACTGGTGTTGTTAGTTTCAGCACCTAATAAGCTAATTAGGCTCTGTACTATTAGACGGGCGTTCTCTGGTGGAGTCTAGGACCGCCCACCTTACAGTACAGAGCCTAATTAGCTTTTCAGGTGCTGAAACTAACAACACCGGTTGCTCAGGAATGGTGGGGGCTAGAGAAAAAATTCCAACTGCGTCAGAATCAGTGGAACGGCGCCTATTGAAGTGTGCAAGTCGGAGGATGTAGTGAAAGGCCCTCTTTAAGGCGTGATCTTGAGGATTTGTAGAGTCTAAGGTGCCAGACAATGGTAGTTTAGTAAATACTCCCCACTGTATCTACAGGTTTCTGATGGCCTAAGGATAGGACATCATCATTATGGACTGCCTTTAATAGAGAATGGTATTTAAAGGGGTTGGCCCCTTTTATTGCCTATCCACTGAATATATACTAATTCGTCTGATCACTAGGGGTCCCCACTGATCCAAAAACGGAGGTCTTGTATCCCCTGACTGATGAACATAGCTGAGCACAAAGAGATAAAATGGAGCCGTATTATGTTTGAGTGACCACAACTTCATTCACATTCTAAGACTGGAAGTAGCTGTCTGACAACTACTAATAGCCATATTAACCGTCATGGGGCTGCTTTTTCTGTCACGGAGTCACTAAGATGATCCTTCCTCCCTAGCATCAGTGGCTAAGTATTTATCTGTAAGATGTATCAGACAGACAGACAGGGAGCCCAGGAACTGAAGTGCAAGGGCAGTAACAGTGAGGGAGGAAGTAGCTAACTTATCCTCCAATTTGCATTTCAATAGAAATCAATATGGCTCACTGTTTGGGACTGAACTGCGTGAAAAAAGGCAAGAAGAGACTTTTTAAAGACAGATATAGGATTTTTTTTTATGGTATATGCTAGGACACCGGCACA
Organism: Leptodactylus fallax; assembly: GCA_947044405.1. Classification (NCBI taxonomy): domain Eukaryota; kingdom Metazoa; phylum Chordata; class Amphibia; order Anura; family Leptodactylidae; genus Leptodactylus; species Leptodactylus fallax. The sequence goes on from CAMRHE010000180.1 coordinate 2,553,220, forward strand.
TTCTAGAAAAAAAAACAGGTACCTACAGTTCACGTCCCACTGTAGCTGGTTTTGCTCCAGTTGCAGCTGTGAAGACACGGCTTCCAGTATCAGTCCCAGCTTCCGTTTCTGGTTGATGGCGGTTAGTGTAATTTCTTCCACTTCTATCATGATGTTTGCAATTTTTTCTGTTACGGAAAAGGAAATATAAATTTTTAGAGTTCCCATAGGCTTGAGATAGGCCTTATTCTCATAAAGGAGACTTGGCTGCAATACCATGCACAGCCTATGGACATGAGTGGCGGTGTTTGTGAAAAAAAAGCAACCACATTAAGACGTTGACCTTAAAAGGGTTGTCCAGAAATAGAACAATATGGCTGCTTCCAGAAACAATGCCACACCTGCCCATGGGTTGTGTCTGTGTGAATGGGACTGAGCTACAATGTCTCACATAAACTGTGGATGGACATGGCATTGTTTTTAAAAGAAAGCAGCCATATTTTTCTGACTCCGGACAATCCAGGAGAGGAGAGCAAAAGACAAGAGAAGAGAGCTAAGGACAGAAGAAGAGAGCTAAGGACAGAAGAAGAGAGGAAAGGACAGAAGAGAGAGAGGAGAGGCACAGAAGAGGAGAGAGCTAAGAACAGAAGAGAGGAGAGCTAAGGACAGAAGAAGAGAGCAAAGGACAGAAGAGGAGAGAGCTAAGGACAGAAGAAGAGAGCGCTAAGGACAGAAGAAGAGAGCAAAGGACAGAAGAAGAGAGCTAAGGACAGAAGAAGAGAGCTAAGGACAGAAGAAGAGAGGAAAGCACAGAAGAGGAGAGAGCTAAGAACAGAAGAGAGGAGAGCTAAGGGCAGAAGAAGAGAGCAAAGGATAGAAGAGGAGAGAGCTAAGGACAGAAGAGAGGAGAGCTAAGGACAGAAGAAGAGAGCAAAGGACAGAAGAGGAGAGAGCTAAGGACAGAAGAGGAGAGAGCTAAGGACAGAAGAGGAGAGAGCTAAGGACAGAAGAGGAGAGAGCTAAGGACAGAAGAGGAGAGAGCTAAGGACAGAAGAGAGAGAGCTAAGGACAGAAGAGGAGAGCTAAGGACAGAAGAGGAGAGCAAAGGACAGAAGAGGAGAGAGCTAAGGACAGAAGAGAGAGAGAGCTAAGGACAGAAGAGGAGAGAGCTAAGGACAGAAGAGAAAACAACAGGAGAGGTGAGCAAAGGAAAGGAGAAGAGAGCAAAAGAAAGGAGAGGAGAGCAATCGACAGGGAAGGAGAGCAAAAGAGGAGAAGAGAGCAAAAGGACAGGAGAAGAGAGCAAAGGACAGGAGAGGTGAAGAAATGACAGGAAAAGTGAGCAAAGGACAGGAGAGCTAAGGACAGGAGGAGAGCTAAGGACAGAAGAGGAGAGCAAAAGACTGGAGAGGAGCGGAAAGGAGAAGAGAGCACAGCACAGGAGATGAGTCTGTTATTGGCCTACTTCCTGGGGTGTGTTAAAAATCATTCCTTTCCCTGACATCATCCTTCAGGCTTCTATATACATAAAAGTCAACCAGACACCCAAAACAGGTGGGGTCAGCCAAGTTTACTTTATGGGACTGACAGAGAAAGCCATTTACTGCACTCGGCTACTTTTTCCATTCCTGGAGGGAAAGCACATGCATCGCCGCTACTGCAAATAAACAGTGGGGCATAGGACCACCGTTCTTGTGATCAGTAGTGGTCCCATCTGTGGATAAGTGTCAAGTTTTAATCTCGGGGCAACCCCTTGAAAGAGGCATTGCCATCTTAGACATTTACAGCATTCCACATCTGGGACCTTCACCCATCTCCTCTGACTCCAATACTGCCTTGTACCCCTGTCTGAACGGCACTAAGGTCATGCATGGGCACTGCTGCTCCATTTTTCTCTAGCCAATCACCGTACCCAACTTCTCTTTGGACATCCCCTAAAGATGAATGGACCGGTAGCGATGATGTATGACCATTGCTCTTTTCAATCATGGGTACATGAGACCACCATTCTTGCATTCGCTTGGGTCCTCCAGCAATCAGAGACTTATCCCCTATCCTGGGGTTTTCTCCAAGATCCCGAGTTTGACCCTACCATCTCTACGGGATCTATATGCATCTCAGATGGTGGCACGGCTTACTTTTAATATCTCCTTCCAAAAAAATTCTGATCAAAAATTTTGATATGAAATTGGCCCCAAGCCCATCGGGGACAGAATCCATCTCTGTGTAGTTTTGTGAACAGTTACTTAAAGTGGAGAAGGAATCTCAAAAAGGACATCTTGCATGTACCAGACAGAAAGTGAAAAAATAAAGAGGAACCCTTTGTACAGAAAAGCAGAATGGAGAGCGTACTTCACACGTAGCGAGCGTACACGGTAAACAACTCGGAGATCACAATCTCAGCCAAGTCCTCCATTAATCTATACTAACAGCTTGAGCACTGGTGCTGGAAGACAATAACAGGGTGCAAAAATATCTTACGCAAAAGGTGGTGCAGAATTAAACCATCGAAGAGGTCCTCCTCCAGGCTCTTCACCACGATGTACTCCTGCTTTAACTCATTGTTCATCCAGTCAATAAGGAACTGAAGAGAAGAACAGAAATGTCTACAGGGGATGAAGAAAGTCAATACAGGGCGATGGGGATTTGTAATTGGTGTCGGACTGGCCCACCAGAGTACCAGAAGATCCTCCAGTGGGCCCAGGCTCCAACACATTAATGGTCCAGCAGAAGACACCCAAATCTGAAGGGTCCTATGGTCTATTTCCTAGGGGTCGTTAGAGGGTTGGCCCTCAGAATCATTTTATCTGGTAGGCCCAAGGAACCTCAGTCCAGCACTGGTTGCAGTTTTAGGAAGGGGTCACTGTTTGGAATCTATATCAAATGTAGGATTGGTCGAAGACTCCTGAGTTTCTGGAGGAGAAGACAAGTCTTCTGCAAAGTCTGTATTCATCGGCATAGAGGGACATGTCCCTGGGTTCAGAAGAATTTGGTAAAGCTACAACTCCCAGCATGCCCTAAAATCTGCAACTGTCAGGACATGCTAGGAGTTGTTATTTTATCTCATAAAATGGAGGACCATGGGCTGAGGCAGAGGACATAGGGAAATGCGTGAAGACACACATATGTTGGCTGACCCTGCTTCCCAGGGGCGCAACTAAAGGCTCACCCTGGTGCAAAATTTTGGCTTGGGCCCCTCTGCATAACTTCTCTTTGCAACTACCAGTCACGTCCAATCCATATATTTTAGCTGCATTTACATTTCCCTCTCTCTGGGCTCAGACCACCATGATGACTTGCTCGCAACGCATCTGTACATACAAGCTCCCCATTATTCCCATCCCCTGCTGATGCCCCCCACATAGTAATTCTGCCCCTTTTGTGCCACATTCTCCTCCATTAAAAATTTAATTTCTTCTGACAGTGGAAGGCTGTGTATCATAAATCTTCTTCCCCTGCCTCAATCCAGTGCACCAGGGGGCAGGGGTGATACATTTACGATGTACAGACTGCTGGGTATTAAAGGAAATCAGAAAGGAGATCAAAGAAGCCCTAGTGTGGTGAGGGGGACCTGTGGGCCCCCTTGGCTTATAGCCCCACTTGCACCTACTGTATAAAACTGTAAGCTAGTTACGCTAGTGTTTCTGCCTCAAATTCAGCTGCTAGGGGGTTTAGCGACAGTGTTGATGGAGCACGGGAATGGCAGAGTATATGGAATCCTTGGACAGTGGGAGCGCACCTGAAAACTAGGACTGTCCCACTGGATCTGGGATGGTTTAGAGCTATGCTTTATGGAGAGAGCTCCCCCTGGTGGTGGCAGTAAGAATTTATCAATTCATTCTATGGCTGTGTAAAGGGGAGCACTGTGATGGCACTGTGTATAACCGCATGCTGGCAGTCATATTGGGGGCATGCATTGCAAAAAATGTCAAATCTTGGAACGATCCCGAATCCATACAGATACCAAGTTCTAATAATATGTCATTGGACTAGTATACAGCTTTTTACAAGTCAGTCCAGAGCCAGTGAGCATCATCTTGTAATATATAACAATGCCCGGAGAGGGAGCGCACCGCGAGCAGATCATGTCCATGTCTATGACAAAAGGTCACACTGAAGATATCATGTCGTGTTTTAATAATCCGGATACATTTACATTTCATTCCTCCAAATCTCCATTGTCCCAATTCTACATCACGTACTGATAAAACCGCAGAACACAAGTCTGGATAATGAGTCGGAAATTAGCACATAGCTCCGGGTACGAGATGGCGGTGAAATCCTAAAACACTGATCGGCATCACAAATCCATCATACACAGTGACATGTGGAGTTACTATGGAGCCATATCATGGACCAGTGGGTAGTCCGTGTGCCGCCATATGGTACCTCTATGTGGTATGCACTGGAGCATGCCACAATATGGGTCCGCTGCAGGCGTACACTGACGACAGGATTATACAGCTAGTATTGATGTCAGTCGCCGATTCATCTACCAGAAGCCGTAGTGTCACCGTGACAAAGGGACATCACAGATCTCCTCTGCTCGCAACGTGTGGTTCCAGCCGGCATGTGGTGTCACTATCTCAGGACCTTAAAGGGGAACTGTTCTAGTATTTCAGAGCTTGGCAAGTTTCCTGACAATTTCCTTGCTTGCCTTATGTCTGGGTGTAGGGGGTCCTAGTATGGGCCCTAAAGGTTCCTATGCTACATATACCAGGGGGACTCAAAATTCTGGGAGTGTTGTGGAGTAGGGGAGTTAGTCACTGTCGTGCAGGCGCTCATCCCCATCACCCACAAGGGTCAGTTATTTTTACAGAAAGCCAATTTGCATATCAGTATATTTTTGGCATGTGGGAGCAAACCGAAGTACCCGGAGGAAACCCACACAAACACTGGGAGAACATACAAACTCCATGCAGATGATGATCTTGGTCGGATTCAAACCCAGGACCCCAGCGTTGCGACCACTGAACCACATATAGTGGCGGTGCTTGGTATTACAGCTCAGTCCATTCACTTGTATGAGACTGAGCTGCTGCGTACCATGTGACATCATCAACACAAGGAAAATGCTTGTCAACACTGTGGCCTCTTCAATTGGCTAACCAGCAGGGGTCCCACGTGTTAGACCAGAACCCATAGGAAACGTATATATACTGAATATATAGTATAATGAACATTATATACATAGAATATACAACATACCGTCTTCAGTTCCTGAAGTTTTGGATCATTCTCTGAGCTCGGCTGCAAAATCTTTTGCACATCACCTGCACACAGAGAGCATATACATGACTGTATTTACATGGTGACTTCCAGAAGCTTGAAGCTCGGGGGCCACAATGCAAAATATGTAATGGGGTCCCCATTTACCATGTTCTATCTATGATATTGGTGTCATCTTATGTTGTAGAGAGGATTTTTGGCCTCCGGAAATTCCAGTGCATTGTAGCAATAGACTTGGTCACAAATAGACACACCCCTTAGAGTTTTTACACCCAGTTCCCAGACTCCACCCCATAGACTTGTCCACAATTAGACACACCCCTTAGACTTTTTGCACCTACTTTCTGAGCACTGCTACATCGACTAAATTAGGTGCGAAAAGTCTAGGGGGTGTGTCTATTCGTTACCAAATAGACACTCCCCCTAGACTTGTTGCACCTAATTTTCCAAAAAATCAGCCAAAGAAACAATAGAAAGGTATCAAATGTTGAATACTAATATACAATAAATTAACATTGATTGGATTGGGTGCCCTTACCTGTGGCGGTTGCGACATCAAATAAAGTTTGCTGGGAGTCTCCAGACTGATTTTCTGGATCCATTTGGTCTGTGGGAGGGTTCAATTGTTCAGAATGATCTCTACTACAATCCTTCTCCCAAAAAACAGTGCGATAATGTACATGCTCTATATTTATGCAACATTATTCGTATCCTATTGCCCTACAGCTCCTCCACAGGAGACATACAGGAATTACACAATGTCTATTGAAAACAATGGACTGTCCAAGTAGTATACAGATGGGCTGGGTCCTCCAGAGGAAGAGACACTTTTTGTAGCCTTTCTACAAAGGACCCTGAACAGGAGACCCCTCTGAAACTCTGTTAATTCCTAAATATCATAAGAGGGTTTTCGAAAATAGATTTTATAAACCAGACAAATCCACTAAATTTACCTTAGGATAGGTCATTATTGAAGATCAGTTGGGGTCCATCACCAGTATAAGCTGGTTGACGCTTCACAGGCCATTTGATGTCACGTTCATCAGTGACATGACTGGATCACAGCTCAGTCCCATTCAAGTGAATGGGCTGAGCTGTAATACCAAGCACAGCCTATATACAATGTACAGCGCTGTGCTCGGGAAGCAGTGAAGGGGCCGCATCATTCAAGGGAGCGCTGCAGCCTCTTTAAACAGTTGATCCTAAGCATAGGTCATCAGTTATATAGCCTGCAAAACCCCTTTAAGAAAACTGGCACAAATAATGGCTGAAAGGGAGATTTACTGACACTGGGCTTGATGCCACACTGGTGTCTCACTGCTGGAGCATTTGGCAAGCGTCTCATCCCCCTACAGCATGCCCACAGGTCAAACGAAGCATTACACCTACTAATTAAAATCAATAGACTGTCTGTGTAATGCACGGACGAGCTGGGTCCTCCAGAGCAGGAGACACTCTTTGCAGGCACTATGGCTAATAAATCTGTCATGAATGTAAGAACAGACCCCTCTATCAGAATTCCCTCATAGGGTGTTTTAAAACTAGAGACCTCCTTTAAGCAGACACAGTTAAATCTATTTACGGCTAAACCTGTGTGTGAATGACTTACCTCACTGGCCCAAAACCTCTACATCAATCTCAGGTGTAGGCCTTTAAGCAGCTGCTGCGTCCACGCCAGGGGCCAACTGATGTGTAGTTAGTATATCGCCGCAATATCTAGGAAATGAACATGTGACCTGAATTTAGGCTTTTAAGTCGTCACTTCCTCGTCCTGTGCTGCAAGTGACAGTGAAATAAGTTGTGGTTGAGGCAAGATCACAGACTTCCCCATTCAGATGTAAATGAAAAATCCACAGAACAAATCTGACAAAAGAAAATATACAGTCTCGGGAGCAGCCATACAACACTGTCAGAAGTCCCTTGTTAAAGAGGACCTTTCACCACCTCCACCAATTCATTCAATAGATGACACTCCACTGATTCTGACGCAGCTGGAATTTTTTCTCTAGCCCCCACCATTCCCGAGCAATCAGTGCAGTTAGTTTGAGAACACAAAATGCTAATGAGGCTCTTTACTGTCAGTTGGGTTGTCCTAGGATGAAACAAACAGTCTGGAAACCGCCCACCTGACAGTAAAGTCTAATCAGCACTGATTGCTCAGGAAACGATGGGGGCTAGAGAAAAAATTCTAACTGTGCAGGAATCAGTGGAGCGTCACCTGTTGATGAATGCTAAGAACTGGAGTATGTGGAGGTGGTAAAAGATCACCACGGGTCCAACTTCCCTCACCCCTGGCAATCATCACGGTTATTACCTGGGAAGACCACGTCTAGGCCTAGCATAACATGTCAAGGGTCAAGTGAATTGTCATCTACATACTTCATGGACATATAGGGTTCATCACTGCTCTTACGGAGGGGCTACCCCTACTGGAATATAGGTGATTACCCCAATCTATAAAATTCAAGTTATAAGACAAGTCTCTTAGATATTATGACCAGCACACCCGTGCCCGTATTTAGACCATCACGATCTTGGCGACCAATGGAAATGGGAGTACCAATGGAAACATGGGAAGAACATACAAACCTGAGGAGACGGGGGATGAAATCTGGACTTGCTGCCCCAGATTTACCAACTCTTCTGGGAGTACTGTAGGTCTCCCCATTTTTGTTGGGAGTCTCTTGGGAAATTGAGTTAAATATGGTTTAATGTGGATTTCCCCCTAAAATGTAGGCGTCATGTGGCGGCCATTTTAGGAAAAGTGGGAGCATGACGTGCAGCCATATTGGAAAGAGATCCTTCTCAAGTTATGATATGAATACAGAGAGGACATTAGATATAATCAGAGCTATAATCGGCCATGTACACATTTATTAACATCTCTTCTAGGATGAACTTTTTTTCTGCAAATTATATTCCATTTGCAAAAAAGGAAAAAAAAACAGCCGTCGGATACAGAAAATGTGTCCTGTGGGGTCAGAAAACCTAAAATCTACCCTGGCTCCGGTACTAATGCATCTCACATCAAGTGACAGGCCTAACAACTGAGGGATTATGGCAAGTCACTGACTAGTTGCTAGGCAACCTGAAAACTAACTAGGCCCAAAGCCCAGTGATAAACATCAGAGCGTAGCGAATCGCTTTCATGGGCGGCTTCATAAATAGCCTTAAATAAGTCAATTATCCCCAAAGTAGCGGACTATGTCAAAGACTGACTAAAGTCTCAAATGGAACGCGCTTCTTGATGTGCGGCCATTTTGATGAGGCAATGGAACATTCTGTATCTTCCATGTATCGACAGAACACACATCTGTGGCGGTTTTGCTGACTACATAGTCCTGGAAGTCTTTTCTTTAGATTTTGTTCCCCGACTGATGTTACTGGATTGATTTATATTTACATTTTCTTAAGAAAAAAAAAATTTCAGTTATTTCTGCTAGCGTTACAAGACGTCACATATTCTACAGAGACGCTTTTTCTTTCTTCCGGGGAAGACCTATTGGCTAGTAAAGGTAAATTAACTGACTTTTACAAGTATGGTCTAGGTGTAGACAAAAAAAAAAAAAAAACAAAAAAAAAAAAAAAAAATATTTATATATAAATATATATATAAATAAATAAAATAATAATAATATTATTCCAACTTGGAGACCATCAACAAGCAGGATCAGCCTTTCATATCACAAAATGGAGATTGGCTCTCTCGGGCCTTTAATTACAGCAAAGGACATCCCAAAGAAGGTTCACCCACTCCGCTGTGCCGTGTGTAAGGGGGTGGGTGAGGTAAATGGCCTACAACCATGAACAGCACCCCTTACCAGGGCCATTTTTCTAGGCCGGTTTTGCTGGGTCTGCTATTTGTATACATGCACAGATGGGTCATACTGGTTTCTAGTTCTGGCTGCTGGAGGGTGGTGCCGCACAGTTTCCGTCAAGGACATAGTCAAAGAACATGGCTACTTGCGTTTCTCACATATAGTTGTGACACAGTTAGCATTTGGGGTTCAACAACAACAGGCTACATGGACTAACTAGACCTGCAGCAACCACCGACCTGGTCTGTGAGTGGAGTTAGGTCCAACCACTAAGCTATTGATCCTAAGATCCTCTAAGTTGGTAACCCACCGCCCAGTCATCGTGGCACATAAACGTGGTGTGACCTTAACATGGATCTGCCAGTCTGAAGAGATCTCCTTGACTGGAGGGACCCAGTTTGAGACCAGAGACTACGGCAGCCCAAGGTGCCTGGCAAGCTCTGTTACATAAGTTGGAGAAAAAGAGCCTGTAACCACCATGATGTGTGCCCTCTAAGAGAGATTATTCATTTGATCATAGTAACCATCTGTGATCTTAGGAGACTCAGGAGTCAACAAGCCTTGTACCCAACTGTGCCTGTAACCACCAAGCGTTGTACCCAACTGTGCCTATAGCCACCAAGCATTGTACCAAACTGCCTGTAACAACCAAGCTTTGTACACAACAACCATGCTTGTAACAGCCAAGCCTGGTACCTAACTCTGCCTATAACCATCAAGTGTTGTACCCAAGTGTGCCTGTAACTACCAGGCCATGTACCCAACTGTGCCTGTAACAACCAATCCTTGGACCCAACTGGGCCTGTAACCATCAAGACTTGTACCCAACTGTGGCTATAGCCACCAAGCATTGTATCCAACTGTGCCTGTAGCCACCAAGCATTGTACACAACAACCATGCCAGTAACAACCAAGTCTTGTACCCAAATGGGCCTGTAACCACCAAAGCCTTCTGCCTTGAAATGGGTTGTTTGGGACTATGATATTGATCTCCACTTCCTCTTCTAAGGCCAGTCACATCACATGACCATGCAGCAGCTCAGTCCCATTCAAATGAGTTGCGATACCAAGCACAGGCACAGCCTCGTGTCTCCCTTTAAAGTAAAGGCAAGTTGCTGTTGTGTCTGCTTCAATCCTGCACCAATATCAGATGGGGCCTCATCAAGAGGCTTCAAGGGCCACACAAAGAATTGACACTCTTACATGCGATCAAGGAGTATTATGCTGCTAATAAGGCTATCACATAGATAGTCCATTCACTACAGGACACCATTTGTATCCTTTATCAATACACAGGATAACAGCAGATCTAGCAAAAGCAGATTGCTGATGGAAACCATCAGCATTTTTATATTTAACTAGTGTTCTAACTGGAAAAAAAAAAATGAACCATACAATGTTTAACCCAGAACATCATATTTTATTATAGTCATAGTTATCATTAAAATTCCAGTGAATAAATACAAGGACGCTTAGTACAAAAAGACGAGAAAAACAAAACACAACAGTGATATAAATAGCAAAAACAGTGGAAATAAAAGGTGGGTGCACCCAAATAAGAGACCCGGAGTCATTCCTTATGGTTTCCACCAGGCACACAGGTATAGTATTAATACATTATAGGTATATAGTAGCTTGTGGTTCTTTGGTACAAATTAGCAAAACACTTATTCTAATATATTTGGTAATTCCAATATTATCAGACCAAAAAGTCAAATTTCAAAACGATTTTTAATATATTTTTGGGTCTGCTGTTTCTCCCCCCACTTCCCAGCACTACTACTGTGATCTATGGGCTGTGCCTGGTATTGCAGTTCAGCTCCGAATTGGGAAAAGTTGTTGTAATACCAGCAACAGCCAGTGTACTGAAGAGGCGCTGTTTCGAGGGAAAAAGTTTACTCTTCGAGAATCACTTCAAAGAACAGTTTTCTTATAATCCATAGTAACTACAAGCTTTATTGATCCTTTCCAGATTCAAGGTATTCCTTAGTATTAGCAATATGTAGGAAAATTGGTTGACAACCAATATGGCAGCCTCAGCAACCCAGTTGGACAAGATTACACAAACATGGCTGCTTTCGTCCAGGAATGGCGCCTCGTCTGTTCAGAGGTTGTGTGTGGTTCTGCGGCTCAGTTCTATTGAATTAAAACACAATGACCTGCAATGCCACACACAACCTGTGGACAAGTGTGGCGCTGTCTTTCTAATCATGCTCTCATTGGTCAAATATATCAGTATATTAGTGTTTCCCTGTTCAATTGCAATGACCAAGTCTGCTGGGACAACAGGAAGTGCAGCCATATTGGTTGCAAGTTTTTAACATTTTACTAAAGACCTGAAGGACTTGTATTTACTGATGGGTTTTTGATTTTAGTAGAAAATGTTCCTTAAAGGGTACAGGATGTCCATGTGCAAACACCATATTACAATTCAGAAAGGAGATAAAGCTCTACCAACAACTGAGTATATACACCGCAGTACTGAGCATGGATAATACTCCAGAGCTGCATTCACTGGTATGATGGCTTCAGAGCTGAAATCTCAGATTCAATGAGTACAATGACAGTGCTTTAGGGTTGTTCCCTCTAGGATGTGACTCTTTACAAATCACTGTATGGTGTATATGTATAAAGTAGTAACTTTCCTCCTAAACTTATTGAAGCTGCAAGGGGTGTGTTTTTTCGATAAGCTTGCTGACTGTTTCCCATAACAATCAGCAGAATAGTGAGCGCAACTCTGAAGCATAATACAGGATGTAGCTAAGAATCAGTACAGGATAAGTAATGTAATGTATGTACACAGTGACTGCACCAGCAGAATAGTGAGCGCAGCTCTGGAGTATAATACAGGATATAACTCAGGATCAGTACAGGATAAGTAATGTAATGTATGTACACAGTGACTGCACCAGCAGAATAGTGAGTGCAGCTCTGGAGTATAATACAGGATGTAACTCAGGATCAGTACAGGATAAGTAATGTAATGTATGTACACAGTGACTGTACCAGCAGAATAGTGAGTGCAGCTCTGGAGTATAATACAGGATAAGTAATGTAATGTATGTACATAGTGACTGTACCAGCAGAATAGAGAGTGCAGCTCTGGAGTATAATACAGGATGTAACTCAGGATCAGTACAGGATAAGTAATGTAATGTATGTACACAGTGACTGCACCAGCAGAATAGTGAGCGCAGCTCTGGAGTATAATACAGGATAAGTAATGTAATGTATGTACATAGTGACTTCACCAGCAGAATAGTGAGCGCAGCTCTGGAGTATAGTACAGGATACAAATTAGATTATTTCTATATAATTGTGAGATGACATTCAGGTAACCATACACTTTACATATCAATATTATTAGACTATCAATGTAAACCGCCATTGTTCATTCTGGCTTCCAGTGGACACCATGGACATTATGACCTCATATTTGGATACAGCTGCCTGAGCGTGACATTACAAGATGCCACAATGAGGTATTCGGTCTAGTGGTGTTGGAGTAGTCACTTGTCACAATGAGGACACTAGCTTACTCTCACTATGACAAAGGAAAGGAAATTTATGTCGGACAGGAAGACTCATCACTACCCGCAGATGTTACTAAGTAATATTAAGACGGTCGATCAATTATTAAGCGGTCGCGAACATTAATCTAACCTGAATGTCTCTATGGCTTTAGGCTCCCAGAATCCAAAATAGTGCAGAACTCAAGCCGACTGGAGTAAGGTGCAGAACTGCAATGAAAACTTCTACAAGACCCATCAATCTTGAGTAGCGTCCATTTTTCTTATAAAGTATATAAAGTCAAAAATTTCAGGAGATATTGTCCAGCAAAAACCGATCTGAAGAGCCTTGAAGCCCCTTGAGAGGTCGGTCATGGACATCTCATTAACCCTTACACATATAGTTTAGGAAAAAGGGGCATCTACAGCAAGCCATAAAGAAGTAACATCTGAAAAACAAAACAGTTTCTCAACTTCACAACAAAAAGGACAAAATTGGGAATTCTCAGGATTTGGGCCCAGCATTAGACTATATAGTTAAAGTATGTGAAATTTGGAAGAAATCCAGGAAGGGAAAATCCACAGTGAAAAATTTAGAAACAAAAAAAAAAAAAAAAACACCCAGCAGGCAAGTGGCTTTTCTACGTTCTACGGCCGGTGTCTCATTCAATGTTCTTGTACTTTGTGAACAGGTTGTATAACACTCTCATCGTGGACTTCAAATCCAGATTTACTATGTCTGAAAATAAAAGGAGAAAAAAGTTAGATTTAAAAAAAAAAAAAAAAAAGTTAAAGATTTTTTAAGGAATCTTAAAAGGTCTTACTTTAGACAGTACCTAGACATTAGAAACGACCCTCGATATTGATGACAAAGTGTCACAATCCCCTTCGATCAACTGTAATCTTGCATAAAGTGTCTAATTTCCCTGCAGCGCCTCTACAGGTGAGATTAAGCATTTCACGGTGCTTAATGTTGTTCCCATAGGCAGCACATGGAGAAAACAGGAGGTTCTGCTCCATAACTCTCACTAATACAGAATCATTGTGGAAAAATACACTTGGGGTAAGATAGAAAACTTACAATTAGCTCCACCAGATTTGCTTTACCAGTTTCTCTCCTCCTCCTATCTCACTGGGCTCCTCCTTCCCTCTTAATAGACTTCTATGGGACCATGTAATCTGATACTTCAGTCTGTTTTTGGAGACAAAGACTGACTCAGCAGGTAAACGTAAACCACTTAGGAGATAGGGAGCCGAAAGAGCCAGAAAAGTGGAGAAAAAACCATTTTTCTCTAAAAATATATAATTACAAAGTTCCTATATTTGCTTATACTATTACAGAGGACTTTTCACCCCCTTTGTCAACTCCAACTTCAATAGACACCGCTCCACTGATTCTGGCACAGCAGGAATTTTTTCTCTAGCCCCCACCATGCCTGAGCAATTGGTGTTGTTGCTTTCAGCATCCAGTAGACTAATTAGGCCTTCTACTGTCAGTGGGTGGGTCTAAGACTATCTACTCCAGGCCAGGACTGCCCACCTGACAGTAGAGAGCCTAATTAGCATACTGGGTGCTGAAACTAATAGAGCTGATTGCTCAGGAACGGTGGGGGCTAGAGAGAAAAATTCCAACTGCTCCAGAATCAGTGGAGCGGTGACTATTAAAGGATGCAAAGAGGTGGAGTTGGTGAAAGGTCCTCTTTAAGTTAAGTTTGACTAAAAGTGTGTGATCATTTAAACTTGGAGTTAAATTACAAAAAAAAACAAAAAAAAACACACACTAGAGACTGGGGCAGATTTTTTAAAATGGTTTTAGTTGCCCATAGCAACCAATCACAATACAGCTTTCATTTTTCATGAGAGGATAACAAAATGAAAGCTGTGCTGTTATTGGTTTCTTAGGGGAAACTAAGACCATTTTGCTTTTAGGCCGGTTCAAAAAACCATCTGCCCCATTGTCTTCATGACCCCTGTCCATATACCTATTACAGTATATGGATGGCATAGAAGGGGCTCTAGACGTCCTTTATTTACTAGGATGACTATTTGTGAACTGCTGTCATGTAATACCATATCTCACCTGTAGTGGCCGCTGCAGGGAAAATGGCTGACCATGGCCTGACCTGTCTTTCCCTGAAGTGTCGATCAGCTGATCGCTGCAGTAAGTGATCTGAAAGATTGTCCCTAAGGGGACAATTCCTTTAATGAAAAGACTGCTGTAATAAAACTATATCTATATATCTACTCGTATATATATATTGTAGATTGTTATTTCTGTGACTGACAACTCCAGGCCCGACGTCATCCGGGATTTGCTGACAAACTTAGAGAAGGCCAAGGTTATAGCGGGAATATTTATGTAACCTTGACAACAGATTGAACCAATCAGATTGTTGTAAAATTTAGCGTCTCGGCCTCTCAAGGGAGAAAGGAAATGGAATTGTCAGGCTTTGTTGTGAGGAGCGGAGTCCATTATCACATTGATTTATAATCCTTGCCACCTCGGGGCAACCTGAAAAATCAGAATAATAACCCCAATTTAATGAGTCGAGGCATGACGCCAGAACAGGGACAGAATACTGACGGGGCGGATTACATTGCAGGCTTGATTTTTGGGAAATTTCAAAAGAACATAAACACCGGTTTTACTATAAAATAATGCAATGCTTAAAAGAGATTGTACAGGATTGGAAAAAAAAAAAAAAAAAGGCTGCTTTTTAATAGAAACAGCGCCACAGTTGCCCATAGGTTGTGTCTGGTATTGCACCATTTTTATTAAATGGAGCTGGACTGCAATACCACACACAACCTGTGGCCAGGGGTGGCGCTGGAAGAAAGCAGACATGTTTTACTAATCCTGTACAACTTTTAAAGGGGTTGCCCAGAATTAGAAAAATATGGCTGCCTTCTTCAGAAACAGCGCCACAGCTGTCCCCAGGGTGTGTGCAGTACTGCAAATCAGTGCAATGTAATTAAATGGAGCTGGGCTGCAATACCACACACAACCTATGAACAAGGGTGGCGCTCTTTTTGGAAGAAGGCAGCCATGTTTTTCTAATCCTGGACAACCCCTTTAATAATTTAAAGAACTAAGGGAGATGTAGTCGCGCTGATGCAGTGCAATGACAAAATGTGAACATAGTCATAGCTTTTAACCCATACTTGCCAACATCGGTCACACCCCATTCCCTGAGACCACACCAATTTGTGGATGTGCCACACCCCCTTTTTATTATACAGGAAAATGTACATGTGTCAGTCGCCCCCACCCATGCGATGTGACGGACGCATACTGTACCCATTTTACATAGGGATTAACAAAGAGCTGCGCGGGCGATTTGCCAGCTCTTTCAGGAATCCGGGATGTCTCCCCTTATTTCGGGGGCCTCCTGGACATTCCAGGAGAGTTGGCAAGTAAACTTTAACCCCTAAACAAGGAGTTTCTGGAGGTCACTGCCCAGTTAAGGAAGAGGTATCCGTCGCCCCAAGGTCTTGGTGCCCAAAGGAATCCAGGGGCCCCTCTTTAATGTTGGTCTGATGAGTCAAAGGGCACATGGTAGGTGGGGCTTGGTACAGATTTTGCATTGGTGCCCAGGAGCATCAAGTGACACCTCTGCTTCCAGTAATCCAGAATATTTGACAATCTGGCACCGTTCTTTTCCCCATTGGTAAGAAGTCCATACCTTCTGGCCTTGCTTTTGGCTTCTTGAGACCTCCATCCTGCATCAACTCAAAGGCAAAGGTGACGTTGTGGACCTGTAGTGAGAGGAACGGGTGCATATGGTGAGCATGACGTTACCCCTCGCCTTTGTCCCCCCGGGCAGTCCTCCTCTCCGTCCTACAAGCACTGCACGTAATCTTATCTGACAAACAAGACTCAGCTCTCAGGACGGGGAACTAGAGTCTAATCTCTAAGGAGATGTCCACTGGGGCCCCCAGTGACCAGGAGACAATGGAGTGAGGGCTCCGATGTGTGACCACCACGCCATCGACTTCTACAGGTCCGACTAACATCGCTGGACACTCAGTCGGATCCATAGAGGTGAATGGGGTTGTGGTCACACATATGTGCTACCGCTCCATTCACTAAGGGTCTTGCGGACCCCCATATTTATGAACACTAGAGGTCTCAGTAATCGAAACCCCGCCCCATCGACGGACAGGAAGAATGGATAAAAGGACGCGGATGTGAACGCACCCTAAAAGAGTCCCCATATAACATTAAAGAGGACCTGTAACCTCTCCT